>JARTUT010000009.1:646455-1292911 GCA_030674115.1 Micraspis discolor | reverse complement strand
GCCTATAGCTTCCAGTTTCAATATTGATTGAATTTTAATTAACCATGCATCATAACAAACATTCAGAAATATTAAAACTAAATCAAATTCTATTATCTCCTAAGTTTGTGAACCAGGTTGAATCAGTATGATGATGTAAAATAAACATATGAAAAAATTTTTTAAAGGTACAAAACTAATCTAGGAGACTGGGTTCGAAGTTTTTAAAACTCATATGAGCTTAATTTGAAGCATTCCTATGTTAGAATAGATATAATTTGATGAACCCTGAAAGTCTGAAGCTATAAAGAACCAGCTCTTCATAAAGACAAGTCTTCAATTTAACAGGTCCTGACAGAAAATACATTACCTATTTCAACGGTCATCATGAAAATATACCGAAGTTCTTATGTGAGTGATGGAAATCTTTTTCTATATTTATTATGGAATATTACTCAGGATTAAATATTGAACAAGGAGCTAGACATCATTAATAATGAATACAGCAAATGGCAATTTAGATTTTGTAGTGAATGTAAGACAAAAATTGTTCAGTGGTTAATTTCATCTATAGTGTTTAGTGGTGGAACCATAGATTAGAGAGATTTCCCCAACCTATTGTAAAAATATTTAATAAAGACATAAAATATGGCAACATTGAACAAATCTGATTATTGAATCATTTCAGCACAGAGTTGGATTTGGGAAAAGCAGAAAATTTAGACAAAATTATATCGATTTAATTCCTTTCAACTTCAAATATCTCAAGAACGGTGCTATTTAAGAGGAAAGATGAAGAATGATTTTATCTGCAAAAAGACTAATGATTCCAGGAATTACAAGATACGGATCTTTAGTTCAAGCGATATTTGTTTTTCATGCAATTCAACCAATCTGTAGAGTAGTAGTGAGAAACCCACAAGAAATGGAATAAATCTATTGATGCCAAAATATGAACGACTGTTATCAAAAACCTTGAGACCTTGAGAGAACATTTCAAGTGATATTGTCGTTTGAATATTACAGGTGAAAATGCAATTTTTTTATGAAATTTCAACACCCTATATCTTTTGAACGGGGCCAAATTTTGACGTCAAGAATCTATGATTGAAATAAGCGCAGTGATCAAAGAGTCACCCTGTATAATAATTATTATTAATGTAGAGTAATAATAGTCTTAAAAATACCCGATAGTTAATCATATAAAATGGAAACTGTTAATCCCCCATTTCCTTCCGTTTCTTCGTTTTATTTTCCATGTCGAGAGCATATAATTCATTGCATAGCACGAATTGATGAAAAACTCCTGAATTCTTTCAACCCCAGGCAGCATCCAACTCCGCAAGATGCTAACTCTCAGACATGCACGTGCCATACAACCAGAGGAAGAGAATCACCTTGAGTTATTTCAATTGCACATGCAATCACTATCGTTATGAAACTAATAATTTCATAGGTTGAAAACTATCCTCCAGCATTCGCGAATGACGTTGATTATGTGGGTTTAGCAGCTACTGCAAGGTTGTATTGTGAACTTTAAACGTTCTCTGCTTAAGAGGTAACATTTATGGGTATTGTTGTTCACTGTTTTTTTTTCGTTGAAGGATAACTTGCTCGTTTTGAATATAGAGTCTATGTAACTGTTATTTTGTCTGGTGGGATGGGAGAATGGCTAATTTCACCTTCTAGAGTCTTCTATGTCGATGTCACTTTCTGTAGATTTAAAGATTTTGCTGAGACACGTTTCATCAGTCTAGAACATGGAATCTTGCCTCAATTACGAACTGTCTAAATGTTTCAAACTCAAATCTTGGGTAATAATCTATTTATTTGTTTCTCATTATTTGTAAACGTCAGTTTCCAAAAACACAATATTAACCAAGAAAGTTTATTTTATCAAGTCACTAACTTGTAAAACTGACAGTTAAATTTTTAGTTTTAGTTAGTAGTAGTATTATTTACATTAGAAAATTTTGTTTTATCATCATATATGCTGAAAATTATGGTACAATTGTTATTTGCAGTAACACAGATTTTTTATGATGAACCATCTGTTACTCAGAAACTGCTGAACTCGAGGACTGCAGAACATTTGTACTCTCCTCACTACCAAATAATTTGCTAGACATTTCAATCCCACGTCGTTCTTCCAGGAGTGGGTTGGCCAGACCAAGCATATATATATAAGTATATGTATAATTTAGAAATCCTGTCTTCTTGCGATTAATTAGAGCAACCAAAATCAAAGAACGACGTAATTACGACTTCATCTATTTTTTGTATATTAATTAACTACATATGTTTCCAGTTTGATTGTACATTGAGCCTTTTTTTGAAACAAGTTTACGTGCTAACTGAACATAGTGACAATCACATCTAAAATGTATAACTGTCCAACAATTCATCTTAAAACTCTGCCCATATCTGCATTATTCATGTTTAATAGAGAATCATTGATAGTTACATCAACCAAATAATTCTTCAAAATCTCCAAATCAGATGATAGTAGGTTCTCGACCTTAGAAATCCGAATAGTGGTAAAAAATAGCAATATCATCAGCATAATCAAATTTCTAAGATAAAATTATGATTCCTCCAACAACATTCATTTCATTTCATTCTTCGCAACTCTAACATGACCTGAAGATTTTTCAACGTTACGTCCCTGTGTGACTAAAAACAAAATGGCATGATCTCATCCTAGACAATAAATAGTCTGAAAAAGATCGTTAGTGGAAATTCTCGGGGTCATATCGAAGATTTAATGAAATGTTCGAAGCCAGCGCGATATAGCATTTACACACAGTATCGAAAATTCACACGAGCCAGAAAATTATCGAATTAAGTACGTGAAAAAAATGCCGATGGCTATTATGAAGTCTTAATGGAATAACAGTTATAAAAGGAAATTGATTTGAACTCTGGGATGGGTCAGTTATTACTAGTTATTTCTACGTTTGTACCTTTTACATTTTATTCGTGGTCTTTGGAGACTTGAATGTTTCGACACTCTTTGCAGATATTTGAATGAAGCGAAACGCCATATTTTGGAAATTCGAATGAATTTTCATCCTTACATTAGCCATGGTCCCAGATGTAACTTGTAACGGGCAAATTCACCGATGGCGATTAGTTCTGAAATCTCCGCGCCGATCGAGGCCCTGCATTGTACGATCTCTGTGTTTCTGTTTAACGCATAAAGTCAATAATATTTCTGTACACTTAGTAGTTAATCCATTTTGCAGAGTTCTGGTGAAGAAACTTAGTAAGTCCATAATATAGACGAAATTAACAAATTGGTTTCAAAAAACCCTTTCATTATCAGATGAAAATTGCCGCGAACTCACCTTATATAATCTATAATATAAAAATGAATCGCAAAATGTGTTGGTAAGCGCATAACTCAACAACGCCTGGACCAATTTGGCCAAATCTTTTTTTAAAATGTTCGTTGAAGTTCAAGGATGGTTTTTACGGCGAGAAAAATTAGAATTATTGCTGGAAAAACCCTAAAAATAGCCCTTTTCTTTTTCCCATACAAATGATTTGTAACTAAAAAGGTTTTGCAGCAATGTAAATTGATTGTTTGGGATGAATGCACGATGGCACATAAAAAAATCTTTGGAGGTTTTAGACAGAACCTTAAAAGATCTACGGAGCAATAATAACCGATTTGGTGGTGCAATGATTTTATTAGCAGGAGATTTTCGTCAAACATTGCCAGTGATTCCACGATCAACGCCAGCTGATGAACTCAATGCATGTCTAAAGTCCTTCAATTTGTGGAAACATGTCTAAGTACTTCATTTAAGCAAGAATATGCGTGTCGAGTTGCAAAATGACCAATCTGGAAACATATTCTCTAAACAACTCATTGACATTGGTAATGGCAAATTTCCTATAGATGTTGACTGGTTGCATTCAAATTTTGTGTCAGTTAACTCGATCAAAAGATGAACTTATTCAGAAGGTGTTTCCAGATGTTTCTCAAAATTACAGAAACCATGATTGGTTGAGCGAACGAGCTATACTGGCTGCAAAAAACATAGATGTAAATGAATTAAATTTCAAAATTCAAGAACAAATTACAGGCGAATTGAGGATATATAAATCAGTTGATTCGGCTACTAATCAAGATGATGTAGTCAACTATCCACCGGAATTTTTAAACTCGCTGGATTTGCCAGGATTGCCACCTCACAATCTTCAATTAAAGGTTGGATCGGTGGTTATAATGTTGCGAAATATCAACCAACCGCGTCTTTGCAACGGTACACGGTTAGCGATAAAAAAATTACTAAACAATGTGATAGAAGCAACTATACTCAAAGGAAAGTATAAAGGAGAAGATGTTCTCATACCGCGCATCCCAATGATTCCGACTGATGTGCCATTTGAGTTTAAACGACTACAGTTTCCAGTGCGGCTTGCTTTTGCTATGACTATAAACAAGTGCAGGGGCAATCATTAAGTGTTTGTGGTATTAATCTAGAAAACCCATGTTTCTCACATGGTCAATTGTATGTTGCCTGTTCCCGTGTTGGAAAACCATCAGATTTGTTTATCTATGCGCCAGGTAATCAAACAAAAAACATCGTATACCACAAAGCACTACAATGATAATAATAATAATTATGATTCACATGATTAACAATAAAGCGATTACTTACTTTTAAATTCTTATATATGTTTTATTTAATTATTTTTTATTCACAACGCCCTATCACCAGGGTTACGGTTCTGTTCAGGAGAATTTTTTAAAATACGTAGGCACAAAAACTGCCACATTACAAATCTTTTTGACAGGACGAAGTCTATCGGGTCAGCTAGTTCTCAATACAAAAACGTTCTTGTATATGCAAAACTGCCAATACATTATTAATAATTAGATATTTCTGAATATGAGATATAGAATATTAATAAATACAAATTTGCATTAAACGTAAGTGCTTTTTATGAGTCAACTCAATAATGAATCATCTTTAAAAATAATAATATACTTTATTTCAGGTAAAGTGTATATATGTAATACAGTGAACACTCGAGATGAAACAGGGTCATAAACACTTCCACTCCATATGGTTCAATTTTAAGTAGCATCTTGAAAATGAATTTCTTGTATTGTTGTAGGGTACATTCTCTTCCCAATTTATGTGCTATCTTGGTATAATATCGAATGTACCTATATGCAGGTCCTTTTCCGGTGTTGCGGAAATTTTATTGCTGTTGTTCATGTATTATAATAACTTGGTGTTTTCTCTTCAAAGTAATGCATATTTTTCAAAGTAAAAATCAAGTATTCTTGAATATGTATAGGTGGTGCGGTTAATAAATCATTTTTTTCGAATATTCCCCTACACGACTCCATTGTCTTCATCTTCCATATTATACATATTGCCCTCTTTTGCATCCTCAGCACTCTGTCCAAGTTATGTGAGCTACCATAGAAAATACCTCATCTTCGATTCCAATACTGCTTGCTAAATGGTTTTCATTGACATAGAGTTCAGGTGTTTACTGAGTACCCCAAGTGACTAGCAGATAGAACTCAATTGAGCACAAAGGTTGCTGATGTGTTCACTCCAATCAAAAGTTTCCTACAGTTTGAGACCCAGGAAATTACAACACCTAATCATCTTCAGAGAGGAGTTGCAAAGTTGAATATTTGCTGGTGCTTGAAAACCTGAATGAGCTGTTTTGAATAGCACTGCATTTGTTTTTCAGCATCCATGCATAAACCATTTGCTTTAAACCATTCGCTTGCTGTAGGGATGATTTTAGCAGTTTACACGTTTCTGGGACTGTCAATCAAATCGATTTACTATCGCCATTCAATACTTTCCACATAGTTGAGCTACTACCTAGCGACCCACTTTAATCAATTAATTAATGAAGAATTCTAAATCCTTTAAAAATCTCAGACAGAATTGATCCTAGGGACGAAGATAATGATAAATCAGAACAATCGATAACAGAACCTCTGTCGGATGCTCTATTAGTGCTACCGTCTCATAATTATTTAAAGATGAATTGCTGATTCGATCTACATCAATAAAAACCGAGCATTCATCAAATGAGAGTGTAGAAAGGTTGAATCAGAAGATAAGAAATAAATTAAGGTACAGCAGCAATTGGAAGTTTGAATTGTTCAGATCATCAGTCTGACTATCATTTTTATACATAACGGAGCTCGGTTAATTGGTGAAGATATCCATCATACGAGGGTTGTTTTTAATATTTAGGGATCATTAAAAATCACTTTATTGTTTTTCAAAATATTCCTCAGTAAAATCTATACTTTTGCTTGAGTTTGAACCAATTTTCGAAGCACTTTTGCCTCTGTGATTGAGGTAGAAAGAAGTCATCCGGTGCCAAGTCTGGACTATACGGCGGATGACTCATCAAATCGATTGAAAATTTAAGTTTCTAGTCTCTCTTAATCGTCGATAAGTCGTCGAAAATGTTTCGTGGTGGGGTAATCTTCGATCAGGAAATTTGGCTTGATAAATCCTTTGAGATGCACTAGCAACATCATCGGCCTTGCCATATGCCATCACCATATCAGCATACTCAGCGTTGGTGAAATTAGGCATATCAACAACCAAAATTAAAACAACAGTAACAAAAAGTCGATAAAAGTAACAAAAACAAAAAAATACAAATTTAAAAAACTGAACAACGCGGCACAGACACAGCAGAGACAGTTAAATCTCGAATGACGGTAGGGTCAAGTCAGCGGCGACTAACCCAATCCAATCTAAGTACAGAAATAGTAATAATAATTCACCGCGTCTAAAACGGGAAGGTAAAAATTCCTTGCTAGCTGTGTTGTGTCGAAATCCGTACTTATATTTAGGTGCGAATTTCTTCACTCTTCTGACTAAAACCTTATTTGCAGTATTATTTTTTTTATTGACTTACGTAAATAACATATGGTTAGCAACGTTATAAACCAAAGAACATTTTAAAATAAAACTAAGTTTGTAATAGCTGTAACTTTTTTTAAAATTTCAATAGGAGTGGAGATGTTTTCATACTTTCATAATTTATTTTTTAATAAAAGGCCCACGTGTTAATTTTGTGGTGTTATCTGTAACAATAAATACGTTTTTTTTTTTAACACACACTCATGTAGACTTAATACAATGAAAAAATGCATGTAAAAGCACACGCAAAAAAAGTTATGGGGCTTCGAAGGGTACATTTTGGGTAATTTAGAAAAACCTAATAAAAAAATCATACCTCTGTAACCGTAATACTAAGGACCCAGGTTCCAAGACTGAAAAGGTAGCAAATGACCCTACCAACCCCCCAAAAAAATTTGACGTTCCATGTGCCGCACACCCTGTATTGTCTAGGGTCAGGACTATTAGGCAGATGACTTATCAAATCGATGTTTTGAGCGCTCAAAAATGCAGTTGTTAGAGCCGATGTGTGAATAGAATATCATGAAATCTTAACAGCTGTCGTTTGAAGGTTAGTATGAACTGAAAAAAGGTGACTGCAATTAAACTAGCGCCATCTATGTGTTAGGCTCGGGACTTTTCAGTCCACGTAGTAAATATTGAAGTGAAGTATAGTTTTAAAAAACACGCGACATATCAAATTCCCTGAAGATGTTTTATTAGTTTCTCAAAATTTTAAACCGTGTTATAAATTACATAGATAAATCTGAGCCACCTCGAAAATACTTTTCCATTGAGAAATTTCGAGTAATTCAAATTGACGTGAACACAAACTGAAAAAAATCACATTTTCTCGATTACACAATAGAATTCGGAAAATTCAGACTATTACGAAACAAACATTGATCTGAATTGACCTATATCTCAATAAAAAACTCATTGTACATTCTTTTCAATACAACAGTAGTAAATTACCAGTATAAAGTTACAGTTTTCCATAACAAAAGAATTAAACACGTCGCTACCAACCAATCTTCAATTATTATCCCAATTTTTTTCTTCTATATCTACAAGCACATTGAGAATTTTCCAGTCACCTACTTCTTGAGAATTGGATAAACTGATACAGTTTGAATCAAACTAAATTGAAGTGTACATTGTGTGCTAATAACTTGCCTTCTAATATAAATTGGATATTCCCACAAAATTGAGTTTTCAGTGTGTTGAACATGACGTCAGAATAGCAAAGTTTAACGGTATAATGGAATATTTAAATTTGTAGGAAAACCACAGCGAAATTGAAGTATTAAGTTTCTGTTATAAGCTTATAGTATGTTGATATTGAATGGTTAAACAACTGAGATTGGATAGGGTACGTTTATTCTCTTTGCAAATACGTGTTTCCTGTAAACAGGACCAGATATGAGAAAAACCACAGAGTATAGAATAATAAGAGGCCTTGGCCAAAAGTATTGAGCACCCTAAAAAATTTCGCAGGTGCACGGCAAGTGTGGGAAAAACAAAGATATTGTTTAAGGATTCTTTTGTCGGCCTCTAAAAAGGATTAAAAATAATTACATGTGCCGCAAAAAGCAATAAAACACCTGGGTGCCATAAAGTTTGCTATTTTTGCACATTTTGTCTTTATTTATCAGTTCAGCCCTTCGTTGTGGACACATCCAGTCGTTTAGTTTGCTTTTGGTGATTGTTTGCGGAAGATTGGAGTAATATCGTTATAATAGCTTCATTCGGGTTCAAATTCTGACTGTTCCAGAACCATCAGAATCATGCGCATTTCAGAGTTCGGTGTTCGGGTTTTCTCTGACTAATTTCGAACCGAGTAGTCCGATGTTCGGGTTATATCAGGATTTTTTTCTGATTATTTTCTGACGGTTCTGGGACTATCCTCAGGACCATTTTAGGATTTTGCCGTAGAACCGCCTTAGGAGGGAGGAGTTAACCAATTTATTTCGTAATTTGAAATGTTTGAATTTTTTCTGCATCCGTTAACAGATATAAACAAATCTAAACATAGATGGTTTCAAATCATGAATAAATTGGTATTAAGTTAAATGATTATTAATTAATAATATAAAAGGTTTTTGGGGGCAGGATTATGAGTTTTCTTTATTTCCTTGAGTTGTCCAATTCAAATTGCAAGAACTAGTACAACTTTATTTATTACAATGATTCAAGTTTTCTAAATAATCTTTTCGAATTCCTTAACTATTTTTAAGTAGGTATGTGAAAAATAGCTTTATTAAAAGGAATTTTTTTCAGCTCTCGTCAACAAATCGGCAATATTAAAAATGTGCATTATGATTCAATATTGACGTATTCATTAATCTATTTGCTTTTCTTTCAATTTATGGCTTATATGAACAGGAGAATTAAATTGAAATTTTCTGCTGTAACCGATTCAAATAGTCCTACGAGTTTGCGCATTTTGCCAAATTCAACTTGTTCGGGTTTTTCTCTGACAAACTTTGGACCAAATTTTCAAATTGGTTCGCTGTTCGGGTTTTTTCAGTACAATCCCAGTACAGTCAAAATCGGTACCTACTCGAGAGCAAGTATCAGTTCAGGATATTTTGCGGACTACAAATGCTACCAACCCTTACACAACGATCACTTGAAAACGCAATTTGTGGTAAATTCGTAATTTTACACTAGAAATAAATCAAGATTTCCCTTTACATCAAAGTTTACTACCAATTGCATTAAAAGCTCCTTTTAAATTAACAATTTGAAACCATTATATTCAATAAGGTAATGTGCGCATGTATCTAGGTATATTACAAAAATTCAAATTTTTGATGAAACGAAATGAGAATCTCAGTTAATTTATCAGCAACCTGATCATCAATGAAATTCTTAGCGAACTCTATCTGTTTGAGAGCTTCGTCTGCATGAAATTGTTTTCCATAGTTAGAATAATGTTTTATCAAATTTTCATCGACAAACCAAAAATTTAATGTTGTTAGAAACAGTTGAGTACTATAATAGCGCAATTCAAATTACTTATCATTATTAAAATTCTCAAAATATATATATAATCCCACCTGATTAATACTGAACAGTGAATCTGTATCAAACAAAACATTTCGATAGATCTAGTTTTTGTGCTTTGTTGCATCACCCATATTCAGACAGTGGTTGCATTAACACATGAATATTATTGATAGTATAAACTGAAATATTAACTACTTCAGAATTCAGAGCAATCCCTTACCTATATAATTAAATTGTATGGTTAACTGATTTACCAATTTTACTTTGCGTTCAATAATGTTTTGGAAATATTTTCACGTTCAGATCTGTATAACTAGTTATTATAACATCATTGAATTAATTTAGATTTTAGCTATAAATTGATTTGATATAGTGGGTATGAAATAAGATTTCCTGCTGATGAAGAAGCTTTTTTATTTCTGGGTAATACAACAAATTTAAATGTCACGAGATTCACCTTGGAATACATAAATACAATGAACTGATTTCATGAGGCTGAATACAATGCAAAATTATTCATTGATTTTTTATCAAATAGAGCACAATTATATATAGACTAATATTCACAATAAAAAATTAATTCTAGGAAATATAGATTCAGTATCAGCTCGACTGAATTTTCAACAACACATCTGAGTTTCAAAGAAAACCAACTCTGATGATAGATCACTAGTGTACCCATGCCAAAACAGAACAGATTTTAGTTCTATAAACAATTTTTCTTATACAAGGCACCAAGAAACTATCAGAATATTCAACAAGAAAGATCATATAAACAAGAATTTTTCTTCCGATACATAAACTGTAGAGCAATGCACTGATGCCAAACAGATAACAGATTCATATAAACACATACACATACAAAAAAGAATTTGAATAATTAATTTCAGCACTCCCCCATAGGTCTGGACAAGGTGAAACACTCACATGAAAAGCTAAAAACTTTACAGATGTTCAAACACAATCCCTTTACCAACTTGATATACCAATTATTTACATCTAATAAATACAAACAACCAGTTTCTTCAAAATCCATTACATTAGTGTTCGATCCCTTGTGTAATTTATCAAACAGATTTCAGGGTTGAAATGAGTTCTTTCAACATACATTATATGTTTAGATATCTTCACCCAATTTACTATGATACCTTCAATACTTTTGTCGATTGAAATAAACATTCTTTCGTTTTGAATCCAATTCTTGAAAATTAGGTATACCCCAATAAACATATTTTAGGAATCGACAATCCTGAAACTGCAAATATGACAAATCAAAATTCTGTTATAATGTATTAAAAAGAGCATTTGAAACTCTTAAATCAGTTGATTAAATAGAATCACAAACATAAACACATATATTGCTATACATGCTATCTACTATTTTTAATATCAAAATTGATTTGCTGAAATATACTTTGCAATCATTATTTTTTAATAAGTTCCAATATCTTACAAAAAACAGCTCTGAAAAGAAATTGGAAAGGTTCGATTATTGCAAAAAGTAGCACTACGGAGTACAATGACTAGATTTTACACATGGATACACTTGGTGATATTTTGGCATTATGAATTTTGAGTAACTGTTCAACCTCTCTGCATATTTTTCTGTACACTCCACAAGAGAATATCCATTTTGTTGCAGGTTATACAAATGTTTAACCTGAAGTAAGCAATAAGGATAATTGGCCACTATTCTTTCTAATACCCATTGTATTAATTTTCCATTTCATGGGGAAGAAAATATCACCTAGTCTTATATTCTCTAAACATCTAGGTACAAATAATTCTTCTTTCCATCTTATTTAGTCATTCATTTTTATGGATTGTAAGATTAAGAACTCCAAAATAAAACTCGACTCCCAACCACAATTAGTTTTGTCTCTTATTCTTAATGCTTCTCTTATTTATTCACACAGTAAGTGAAAGCCTGGAAACAATATAATTAACGTATTAATACAGCTTATTACAGAAACATCACTTATTACCTTCATACAAGATATTATTTGTCAAACATTTCCTGACGAATATTCGTAAACACAAATGAAAAAACAACCAAGTGCTTGAAAGTTGTTGTCTGGCAGGCGCAATTAAACAAAGAACCTCTAAAACCGTACCTATCTCTCTCCATTTTTAATCCTCATTTTGCTGTTCGGGTTCTGCATTTCTCTGATAATTTTCTGACTGTCCAAGATATGCCAAAGAGAAACGAACTTTCGTTAGAAAAACGTGTGCAGATACAGGTTCTGCATGAGCAAGGGAAATCACAAGTAGAGATTTCCGAAACTGTGAAATGTTCGCGCCGATCTGTGCAATATGCTATTGAGCCATTCTCTGCTACCGGATCTCATCGGAATAGGCCTAGAACCAGGCGCAAACGCATCACTACAGGTCGTCAAGATCGTCAGTTATTGAGAGAGTCGTTAAAAAAAAGTAAAAAAACTTCTTCCGAGCTTGCTGCTGATTTATCAGTAGAAATTACACCATCAATTTCTGCTCGCACAATTCGCAGACGACTTCAGGAAGCTGGTTTGAGAGGGTGTAAAGCCAGAAAGAAGCCATGGCTCTCGGATGACAACAAGAAAGCTCGATATGAATGGGCTTTATAACACCGAAGTTGGACTGCAGAAGATTGGTCAAATGTCGTGTGGTCAGATGAATCAAACTTTGAGGTAAGTTAGTTAATTAATGTCCTTATAATATTTCATAAACAGTTTGAAAAAGATGCCTCTTTATTTTAATTTGATATTTTTCTCGGGGCTCAATATTTTTCTCGTTGTTGCAGATTTTTGGAACACCTGGTGTGATCTTTGTGCGTCGCCGGGTAGGTGAAGAATTTAAACCAGAGTGTAGTACCAACTGTAAAATACGGTGGCGGCAGCATAATGGTTTGGGGCTGCATGACTGATTCTGGAGTTGGCGAATTGTTCGTGTGTGATGGTCGCATGAACTCTGAAAAGTACATAAATGTACTAGAATTCATTCAACACACTTTTTGGAGACACAAATATGGATGGCGTTGAATTCCAGCAGGATAACGCGCCGTGCCACAAGTCTGCTCGCTCGATGACATGGTTTCGAGAAACTTGCATTGAACTTCTGGACTGGCCTGCCCAGTCTCCGGACCTAAACCCCATAGAGCATTATTAAAGCGCAGAGTCCGGCGCCACACTATTAACAACAAAGAAGAGCTAAAACGCTGCTTGCGTCTGGAGTGGAACGCGATAACGGCTGAAGACTGTAGAAAACTAGTGAACTCGATGCCAAAAAGAATTTCTGCCGTAATTAATGTTCCCATTGATTATTCTCATATAAATATTCAGCTCCATCAAATTTTCGTGCATGTACATTGTTGAACCAAACAGAGCTAAGCTGCAGAAAGCACCCAGGCTGTGTTTGTGATATAGCAAAAGTTACATACCTCTTATAAATAGTACCCCTCGTATTTATTTGCCTGTATGGTTTGCATGTGGTCAAATGGATGTTAGCCTGCACTTTTAAAGATTTCTTCATGCTACATTAACTTCCAAACGACTGAACATGATTTTCTACATATGCATGTCTATTTTTTGCGACTCCATCCAATAATAATAAACGCAGGTTTCATTTTCACTCGTCTAACACAGACCAGACGACCCCACGTTCAATTTCCGTCCGTCCGTGAATGAAGATGCACGTTCTCGAATTACGCAGGCATTTTAATGGTTAACCATCTCATTATCGGGCATGTGTGTTCGACCGGCCATGTCCTCATGTCCTTCGACCAGGTGTTCTTGAGTTATTAGCGAAATATTTCGCACTTCGCGTCTGGAAGGAAGTCGATGAACCTGGTGGCCAAACATCGTATGTGGCCACGGGTGGCATTGGAAAACGACCACGTCTGCAAGTTGCTGAATATTCAAGAGCTTTAAGCAAAATGAGGATCATAACGGTTAGCGAATATTGCGGAAAGAGAAATGATCTCATCAGTTCTCGGACAGAAACAAAACTTTCAGTGCGATCTGCACTTATGGTGAGGAAACTACCTACATTCTCCTTGAACTCAAAATCAAGTTGATCTCACACTTGCGGGTTAATGGAAAGTATCCAGCCTACCATAGTGAAACTCATTTTTGCTTAAGTAAGTGCTTATCAGGAATATACAAGGATATTATTCGACCACTGAGTTACTTTTAACCATAGGTTCTTGAGATCGAAAGAAAAAGTTTTCAAATTCAGCTGCGTTTGAAAGTTATAAGCATTTTGTCTATTTCATTTAGGTAATGAGTTCATTACATAATTGTTTTGTCGTTTTGAAAATCGGGGGATATTGCAGTTTTTTATGGAACTTCAAAACCTCATATCTGGGTCATATTTGGAAAAATGGTATAGGAAGAAAATCTTTTTTTACACTTCAAGAATGTGTGGTTAAAATTAACGCAGTAGTCTAAGATATGTTGAATTTGGAAACCATATAGTCAGATTCGTCATCAGCAGCATGTAGGTGGTCTTGGAAAACACCGCCTATCGTAGAAATCCGTAAGTTGTCATCTCCAACAGAACAGGAGTGCTGCAAGTTTCTTATTATGGACCTGCTGCCCACTAATCAAAAAACCTACCATGAATAATTCGAGTCCATTCACTTCTCACGAAATGACGGAAAATTTTTCGTCATCATACGCCCACGATGAGACGTCCATTGTTTTGTTTGGCCAATTTCTCGTGCCGCATTCAGTTTTTTTCCGTTCGGCAAATAGCCCGTGATTTCTGGTCTACAAAATTAAGTACACGCATTATCTCGAAGATATTTCATTAACTCCTTTCGGCAGAGATACAACGATTGAAATTTCGGATCTAACAGTTAGTGCCTGGAGTAATGACGGGTCAGGACCGTATCGACGAAATACAGGGCTCTCAAAAGATTTCAATAGTATATTCTTAAACCTTCTGCCTTCTGCAACGAGTATTAGATGATATTTTCTCTATTTCAGTCAAGAATTGTAAAAAATTTATTGGAATTCGATGAAAAATTCAGATTATACCTCCTAGTGCCATTTTTAATTTATTTTCGCAGTTGGTGTGACTGATACGAAAATTGACAGACTATAGAATTCGAATAGTGGGTTCAAATCTCTACATGGTTTAATATTGACAATTGACATGCAATGGACGCGTGTTGACATTCGAAAGGATAGGATGTCAGTGTTGTCAACCAAAAAACGAAAAATATAACTAAAAACAATGCTGTAATGAGTTCTTTACAGCCCTGTTTTTAGTACTGTAATGAACTCATTGCGACAGTGAAATAGAGAAAATAGTATTATAGTCAAAGGTCTTCCAATAGGGACTTGATGATTGGATTCTGTATCCTTTCACTCCTCATCTAACTGTCACTATCCATTTATTCAGTGAAGTTGACATTTTTATATAGAAAACGTTAACGAATTGTAAATTCCATTTATAAATGATTCAATTGTGGTTCAACCCGGTATATAATGAAAAAAATATGCCGAATACTTACTGGAGAAGTCTTCGTATCGTGAGGATTGATATAGTGATGAACATATTGGATAAAAAGAGAGGTGCACTTTTCGTATGGATTTTTATAGAACTCTTTCAAAAACATCAAGCTTGTTTCTCATTTAGTTACTCCCTCTCTTTGAACGTACGAGGGTTGCCTTATACAGGGTGTCCGGCACATGGACCGTCAAATTTTTTTGGGCGTTGGTACAGATAACACCTGGGTCAAAATTAACACGGTGGGCCTTTTATTTTTTTGCGTGTGCTTTTAAAATTGTATTAAGTCTACATGAGTGTGTGTTTAAAAAAAGTATTTATGAAACAGATAACAAAAATCTCACGTTGGCCTTTTATAAAAATAAAATTGTAAAAAATCTCCTCTCCTATTGAAATTTAAAAAAAGTTACAGCTATTACAAACTAAGTTTTATTTTGAAATGTTTTTTGGTTTATAACGTTGCTAACCATATATTTATAAAGTCAATAAAAAAAATAATACTGCAAATAAGGTTTTAGTCAGAAGAGTGAAGAAAGTCGCACCTAAATAAAAGTACGGATTTCGATACAACACAGCCAGCAAGGAAATTTTACCTGCCCATTTTAGACGTGTGTGAATTATTATTACAATTTTTGTCCTTAGGTTGGATTGGGTTAGTCGCCGCTGACTTGACCCTACCGTCATTCGAGATTTAACTGTCTCTGCTGTAGGAAGTGTCTGTGCCGCGTTGTTCAGTGTTTTAAATTTGTATTTTTTTGTTTTTGTTACTTTTATCGACTTTTTGCTACTGTTGTTTTAATTTTGGTTGTTGATATGCCTAATTTCACCAACGCTGAGTATGCTGATATGGTGATGGCATATGGCAAGGCCGATGGTGTTGCTCGTGCAGCTCAAAGGATTTTGAATTTTTAGTGCTAGAGGCGCCATATCTTCTGTACTGAACAAATGTTTGGTATGCCACCAAAAATAAATCCTTTCAACCCCTATGGGTTCCCTCGACGACTTTCTCGACGTTCAGCCATAGCGGAGTGGATTTCTCAGGTCCATTCTCAATAACTCTGAATCACCATAGAGGTGTTAAAACTATGAAGGCCTATGTTTGTTTATTTGTTTGTTTCGCAACAAAGGCGTTGCATTTAGAATTAGCCACAGACCTATCGACAGAAACCTTCTTATCTGCGCTCCAACGCTTTATTGCTCGACGAGGTAGAGTGAGTGATTTGTACTCAGATTGTGGCACCAATTTTGTTGGTGCAAGTCGTGAGTTAGCTAAATACATGAAGGATTCAGCTGAACGCGAACAAATCCAATGGCACTTCAATCCTCCTTCAGCTCCACATATGGGGGGTCTGTGGGAGGCAGGGGTCAAATCTGTTATGGGCTCCCAAATCTTAACTTACGAGGAATTTCACACCATCTTATGTTCGATTGAAGCAATTTTGAACTCTAGACCCCTTGAAGCAATGTCTTCGGACCCAGAAGACGTGTCCGCCCTCTCACCTGGGCATTTTCTCACCCTCGAACCACTGACTGCCTTACCCCATCCCAATGTCACCCAACTTCCGTTAAATCGCCTTAGTCGATGGCAAACTATTCAACGCATGCAACAAGATTTTTGGAAACGTTGGCATCGCGAATACTTACACACCTTGCAACAACGTTCAAAATGGTTTGCCTCTGATAAAAACCCTCCAAAGATTGGAGATTTGGTCCTCATTAAGGACGAAAGAGTTCCTCCCTGTCAATGGGTTTTAGGAAGGATTGCATCATTATCTAATGCACCTGACGAAAGTAGTCGAATTGCTTCTGTCAAGACAAACAACGGCTTCTTAAAGAGGCCAATCGTTAAACTTTGCCCTCTACCTATTTGAAAGGGCACTCACCGCCTTTATATATTCGTTCCCTTAATCATTTTGTATAAATGTTTCAATTATTTGTTTCATGTCACGAGACACGCTTTCTTCTTCTATTTTTTTGTTTTTAATCATCGCTTTGGATCAATTTTATGTGCCGCTCAAGTAACATTTTGCCATTTTTCGCGACCCGGAGAATGTTCGGTCCTTTTGTTATAGCATGAATTTGAAGCTGAGGCGATCGCTAAATATTTGAATTTCGCGCTAATTTTATAAGTCAACACTGGTGACTTCGCACATGTTATGGATACGCATACGCCTCTAGAACGCGAATTGGAATAGAAGAACTCTCGCTATCACGTTTGTTATCGAAATTGTTTATAAAATCACGCTAATTTTGATTTGTTTTTCTGGATATATTACACGCTTGGTTTCACCCGCATATTTGGAAATTTCGCATCGCATTTTGATTGTGTTTTCAACACCGCATTTGAACAAAAGTTGGATTAGAAATCCCGCAGCAAGGGGTCCCTGTGAAGAGCTGATAATTGGAGCAGAGCCCTGAAATCATCGTAGTTCACCGCTGTGGTAAGTCATCATTGTTGACCGCATTTCTTTATATGAATTTTGTTGTTTCATATTATATATTTCGCGTTCGCACCAGCTTCAAACGCAAAAATAAATACAGTCTACTTATCCCTCAAAATTACTGAGCTATCGGACATAACATTGGTTATTATTAATTACCATCATAAAAACCTTTTCCTGTGTAACCATAAAAGTAGACAAATTACGTAATCATCATCACCTACACCGTCCAGTCATTGAAGACCAGTGAACTCGTGGATTTATGCATAAAATCAAACGTTCAAGAAACCAGTCTTAAGTAATGGTAATCACCAAATCCTCTTGCTTACAATATTTCACAATCCGTTATGTTTATTTTCACGTTTAGGATATTTGATTGCTGCTTGATTATTCCCCGTGTTGAGACAAACGACAGGTGATACCTATAGACACTTTGGTTCTTTTGCAGTTTACCGTCGAGATCTGAACGGGTTATGGCGAGATTCCATTAAGGCCTCGAGTCTGAGACTCGTTTGGGATTCGAATTCAAGATATATTTTGCTAGTTGGGAAGATATTCTTGTCGAAGCTTGTCATTTAGAATGATTGTTTGGGTTATAATCATCGACTAGTTTTGTTTAAATCAGGAATGGGCTGTTGTATCCCTTGAGCATCTTACTACGCCGAACGTCTGCCAATAGGATGTTACAGCTCACCCATGACAACCCGGATTTTCATAAAAAATCATAATTAGAGACGCAACACAGTTGGGATGTATATCTTTTTGGATTGCGCATTCCAATTTCGAACGACGGAACGCCATACACTCACCATTTTAACTGTATCCCGTTCCACGTGCATTCAAACCTCCGGGCTTCCTTCCTTGTGAGTGGGTCACATTATTTGTGTTTGAATATCTTCAGTGTTAACTTAAATATAGTGCAATGATATAAGAAGGAATAATTAAAAGAAGTAGGTTTGTCCATGGTCACGTAACGACGTAAGAAATATTTTTTGTTGCGAGTAAATAGCGATAAACAGCTTTCTGAATCGTAATCGCGGCACCCACTTGGAAAAAACCTTTTTCAATCTCAATTCTTAATGAAGGATAGTAAATACACTTTCATATGATATCTGTGTATCTCAGTAATCTCACGGAGCTTCACTTTATGATCTTTCATTATAATTTTTGTCACTTCACTCACATTTTCCGGTGTAACGGCATCTACAGGTCTACCCGAGCGTTCCGCGTCATTTATGTCGGTACGACCACCTTTAAACTCGACAAACCACCGACAAATCGTTGCTTTTGATGGACAAGAGTCCGGGTAACATTTTTCAATCCATTGTTCCGCTTGCACGGTGTTTTTACCCATTAAAAAACAATGTTTTATCAGAACGCGAAACTCGGTTTTTCCATTTTTTAAACAAACTACAAAACGACTTTACTCCAACCTCGATAACTTAGCTGTTTCTGGTCCGATCGATTTAAAATTTTGACACGTTTCAAGCAATGGTTAGTATTCTAGAAAGACGTGGTTACTGGTTTACTACAAGCGCCATCTCTGGGTTAGTCTCGGGACTTATTCATCCATGTAGTATTTATGAAGTTTCCGGAATATTAACATTCAAACGGTACGCCCTGCTTATTTGGATATTCATAAAAATATCTCATTAACCACAGAGATAATTCGAGCCTAATTCATCTGTGTGCATAGGTCCGAAACTATCTGCACTTGGTGCAAGAGCTGAAGTTGGCTTCGTGGACAATAATAATTGCCCAGCCAACCGAATCGTTTTAAAAGCCGTCATATATTCGAGAGTTAACATAGAGAATAATTTCGCGGTTTCTGACATGAAACCATATGGCTTTATGGTCCGCAATTCAAACAGATGTGTATATTTGTTAAAACGTAGGTGGTCGAATTGATGCTGACCGCAAATACTGCTCTGGAACGTAAAGGGATATTGAAAACGTTAATTTGCTGATCGCGAATTGTATTTTGTGTATCGAAGGCTCATCAATTTGATGTAATGAGCTTTCGAAAATTAATACTTGATCTATAATACCAAATAGGCTGTGACTGCTAGCGAGTTCCTAGTTGAAAGTTAAAAGTACAACATTTCGTAAGGCAAAATTTTTTTTCAATATTTTCAAAATGTATTCCGTATAATCTAGATGCTATAGGAATCAAAGTGAAGAAAAGCAATGACGTGGGGTCAAAAGCTTTTGCGTGTTTGTTCTGAAAATCCCTCACGGATTCTGGAACAGTATAATACTAAAACAACTGCCACAATGAGTGTGAAATAATCAATAAACCGACATGTTGAATTAAAAACAAATTTTTCGTGAAATCAATGTGGAATGTTAGTGGCTAGTACAACAAGACTCTTGTCTCTTTCCATTTCCCTTCCCCATGGTAGGGTTAAACGTTAAACGCAACCTTGTTGGAAGTAGCATCAGTTTCTCTTGAAAAATGTCGAATACATTGTACGAACAGCTTGTACTTCAACTCATCTCGATTCCATATCATGTCGAACGCATCTTGATGGTGATCCATCCATCATACATCATGAAATCAATTATTGATTCAGCAACGAACCGTGTTCGCGCTGTATTAATCGAAAAACTCGATGAATTTGCACTGTGCTCTTTCGAGAGCATAATCGATATTAAATGGCGCGAAGGCCCTTTTTCCAATTCAAATATTGTTTCTAGTCGTTTTGAGAATGAGGGTATGCTGTTGATATGGATGCAACCATGCCTCGGGTTGAGAGCTGGATAATTGAAATAGATCACGTGCCAGGATACCTATTTTCATTTTTCGTCACGATATCCATTGCATTGAAATTGGGGGTGATTTTCAAGGTCAAAAGTTTGAAAGTTTGGACTGGTTGAAGGAACCTTTAGGTTTATATCGTTTAGTCAGATTTGGGTGTGAATCTCCAGTTGCCTCTTCGAACGCTAGCTTTACGTGGTTGCATACGCAGTGCGCCACAAAATTATGGAACAAATAAATTTTCTCAGAAAAACAGAATTTGGCAACGAAATCCTGAAACAGATCAATTTTTCTTTCACTTTCACCAAATTTTCATATATTTTTGTAGAATGTTTGTTGCGCCCTGTACCATACCCATCAATTGTCTGAATGTTTTGAATTGGTCAAGAGAAGAATTGACAGAAAAGTCAAATGTAATAAACGACAATGAAGGCATGTTGCTTGTAAAAATATCAGAGTCAAAAACACAGAAACCTGCTGTTCTATAGATAATAATTATCTTTGCGATCATTCCATACTCCAAATAACTGATTATCCTTGAATAACAAAGAAGAAAATTCAGCCTTTTGGTAGCCACAATTTTGGGGGTTTCACAATGAAAATCGCAAAATTTTTACCATATTTCCAATATTTTAAGAACATTTAACCGTCAAAAAATTTGTCATTCGCTCAAAGAAAGGCTCGTGTCGATTGGTCGAAAGAAATGCTCCTAAAATACGATCGCGGTGCTTCGAAGCACGTCTATGACATCGTGACAGGTAATGAATCGTGTTGTCACGGTTTCAAAATTCCCGCTCCAGTTAGTACCTGCAAACCGAACTGGTGGCGTTAGTCGCAGTAGTTTGCCAGCTTATCTCGTACGTTTCGATGGACGCCGTTGTCGGTGGTCTTAGTCTGTCATCATGTGACGTAGGTTGTCAATGACATCGTTCTTCCGGCATATTTGGTTGAAATGTCCTGGAGTAATTAATCGCAATTTTGCGGATCTGAACAGGATTTTAACTGAAGCCCTGAGAGAAATCTTATCATGTTGGTTTGGTTTGTTCGTTGGTGAGATTTTTGCGCTTTAGCGGAGTGGCGTATTTGTTTGGAAAATCGACGTGGGATTGGTGACTTAACCTATGTTTGTCACGAGGTATTTTACATTTTTGTTCGTATTTTAGCATCATTCTGCTTCGAATTGGGAATTATTATTGTACCGTTGCGAGATACCGCAGATTCTGAACTGTCTTTGAAGTCTTCGAGCTGTTTGTCTAGGCTGTCTTTGAATTACCGTCGAGCTACCGTGGGAGCTGTCTTTGGGGACCTCCACCAGATTTCGCCATCTAAGATACCACACCTGTCGTCTACCCAGGGCGCATTGCTGTGAGAAATTGTACTACGTTGGCCCAGGAATATATTTGAGCCCAGTTTCCATCTACGAGACTGTGAGAATAATATCCTTTTGTACTTCAGTCAAGCCACGACCTAGACTGTTATAGAAGGTTAGTCTGTAGAATTCAGTTAAGATTGATTAGTATCACAGAAGCCCAATTCAGTGAATACTGTTTAGTACATAAAACCCGACCTATCGAGAAGGTCGCTTAGATATAAGTAAAGAGCTATTTGTAACGATTACCATCGAGGCTCTAAGTATATACCTTGGGGGTGATATTACTGTTTGTTTAGTAAGAGATAAAGCATTATATCAAATATTCGGGTTGTGAAGTAAGAACTAGTTAGTGATCTACCTTCTGTAAGATATATCCTCGTTTGAGGGACCTTGTGTATTTCATTTGGGCTCATTATATTATTAAATAATTGCTCTATATTCCTACTACCAGCCACTACCTCCCGCTTGTGTGATCGGGCTCGTTTGGCATCCTGAGAGTGTGTTCGTTATTTTCTCTCTTTTGCGACCCTGAGATCTTTAGTGTACTTTCCTCTTTTTTTTCTTTGTATTATCATAAAAGAGAGTGGCGCCCCTTTATAAGTAGTCTCAGCTCTAGAGCTAGCCGAGGAGGTACTTGGTGCACTCTCTGGAGCCGAGTGGGTTTGGTGACAGTGTATTTATGCGTATGGGTCCGAAAGTAAACAGCAGTCGACCATATGGTTGTTTCAAGATGTGCCAAATCCAAAAAAAGTTGCTCACGCACGAAACACTTCCAAGTTATTGGTTACCTGTTTTTTCGGAATCGTACCATTAAAACAACGTCAATTCTGAGTGGTACGTACATCGTACACATCGGCTGCATTTTTGAGCACTCAAAACATCGATTTCATCCGCCGTATAGTCCTAACTTAGCACCGAATGACTTCCTTTTATTAACAAAAATTGACGTACTTCAGGATATTTTTGTCAAATATTTTTCTTCTTTACGAGCGCTGTATTCAATCCATATAAAACATCATCCATTAAAGTATCCTTCGGCTAACATAATTCAATGAATGTTTATTGTTGATAACCTTAGATGACAATGTATTTCCTTTAGAGAACAAATGAGATAATCAATTATTTCTTAATATTACTATGATGACGAAATTGTTTGCTGAATTCATTGAAAAATGTTATTTTATTCTTATACCGAGGTTGAAACGGGTATTTGAATTCTGAATGATGATGGATAAAGACCTTGAATTATTATTAATTTAAAGAACCTACGAAATATTGAACAGTGAAATAAGATTATCTCAAGCAGAAAAAGCAGATTGAAGGTTTCTCATAATAGGGTACAAAATTAGGAGTAAATAATAATCACCCGCTTAATGGAGAGAAGCGCACTTCCTGAGTCTCTGATTATACTCACAAATATATTCACAAATCACAACTTTCTTGTTTCACTTGGGAGGATTGCAGCTGAATAACTCAGATTCACAATTTACTAGGGTATCTAACTGACCCAACTGGAGAAAATGTATAACAGAGAGGTGATATTAAACTACGAGGGAATTTTAGAGTTTACACGTTATTCGCTGCTGAAAACTAACTGGTAAAGTAGAACTGACCGGTCTGGTGTGGAATAAAATGAAGGTACATCTTTTCCATCAAAAATCACTTATAAATTATTGTCTTCCATGCACTCAGCTGAAGCTATTCCACTTCTATCATTATTACCATAACCCCACATTACGTGGTGAGAATTAAAATCAACGCAATAAATTGAAGGATGAGGAGGATTTATGTCCAAATTATTTGGACAAAAAGTATTCGGAGGTCTATAAATATTAACGATTTAAATATTACAAAATTTGGAAGAGATAAAGAAAACAAAAATTCGATATTGTGAACTTAGGAAATTGATCAATAAATACATAACATTTTATTGTTCCTCTTTCACGAAGATTTTTTTCAGTATCCCAATGAATAAAAATACAAAATAACAACCAACTGGCAATTCATTCACTGTGAATTTTCCAGTCTGAAAAAAATGATCGCCATTCATCGCCTGAGTTCCCGCAGAGGTGGCCTTTAATGAATAATCGGATTTCCGTGAAAACGGTCCACAGTGGCCCTCGACTGAATTAAATTAAAATTTCCGGTGAAAAACCTTTCGAATGAAAAAAAAAAAAAAAAACAACGCCGGAGCGGTCGAAAATATGCCTGATTTTAACGAAGTTGGCAGGAAAAATGTGTACAATTCATTTGGTTTCGTGCCTTTTGCACTATGTTTCAGTCGACAGAGGACAAATTGTTGCGGTTGGTAGATTTTCACAAATGGCGAGGAAAACTCCAAACAGGAAGAGGCGATAGAGTATTCCTGAAAGTTTATTCAATAAAAATCCGTTTTAAATGCATTTATTTCTTTTTAGCAATATTATAATACGAATTTTCTTTGATGGTGCTTTCAACCGCTCTAGAATTGAAACGGAGTATTCTCTGATTATGGAGACAGCTTTGTATTTGTAATCGATCAACAGAATCCCTTCCGAGTACCAAAAGACTGTTGCTATGATTATCCCCGCCGTCTGTGATACCTCAAACTTCTTGGAGTGTGATGTACCCTTTTGTGCCACTGCAGAGAGTGTCCTGTTTGTATTCAGATTGATAAAAATGAATCTTAGTTTCATCCCCACTAACTATCCTAGCCAATACTTCATCTAGGTCCTTTTTTTTCCTCATTAATGTCAACTCGTACACTCAATAACTTCTTCATCTACTAGCAGCAAATGATAAAATCAGATAAACAGAACCGAAATATATAACGGACCTCATGTCCATCATAATATAATAATACGACCTTCCTTCACAGGGCTTCTCGCCAAAAGATAATTGATTAGAAGACAGGTTAAAATTAACATTGGAAATTGATTATGTATGCATGATAATCGAGTTTTTTTTGCAAGTTGACCGCTGCCGAATCCAAGGCCTGAAGGACGAACTGGAATCATGTTATTGCGGGACATCATTTCCTGTTATATTGCCTTGAGACAAAAAAGTATGTTTATTCAATTCGAGTTCATTGGTTCAAATTCGAGTGTTGCAGGTCAACTTGAAATTTCTTCATTCATCTTTAATATCGAAAAGAGTGAACATATGTACCAATCATATTGTGATGAAGCAGACAAATTTTCAGAAAGTTCCTCTGTTCATTACAAAATTATTAACAATGAAAGAACTTTTTACTCCCTTATATTTTGTGCTACCCTCAGCTACTTAAAATGAGCTACCTCCATATTGTCTATTTCTTTCGCAGAATGCATCCTCACTTGGTTTTCACTTTGTCACTGGCTCTGGCCAGATGTTTGTCTCAATTCACTTCAACCTCTTGGCTATATTGGGAACTCTCTATCTCTCTTTAGAAGACAGACTCAACATCGTTTTTCACAGCTTAACTATGCTACTCTAAATTTATTCACCTTCTTTTTATAGTCGAACATACTGCTTCAGTGACTTTCCTCTCAAGCCAGTGCATTTCATTCATTTTCAACATAAAGATTAATTCTTGTGAAGATGCGCCAATTGGTATAACTTTTTGGAAAACTCGAAATATTGGTTTTCTCTTTTGCTGCTTCATCTTCAATCTTTCACCTTTTCTTTCGAAACACTTGACTCCACCTTCGTCATTTCATCTGTGAGCGTTACAGATTCTCTGCTAGATACAAAAATGCTGACACATCAGCCTTTGGCCTGTCTCTTATCTTCTTTCGGCACCTCAAGACCTAGACAGCACCACTTGAGAGTCGCCGGGGTCAACATCACATCTGCCACTCCTGTCCTCTTGTGTTTCATCTCATTTCTAACTCCATCCTGCAGACTGATTCCCAGCATACATTTATTACTCTCTATATTATGTGTAGCTTATCTGCACTTCTTGGTCAGTGTGACCACCTCAATGCCATACGTCCTGATAGGTATGATGGTATACGTAAGATTGATAGCAGGTTTCTTGTCCTTGAATATGTGGCTCAGCTTGCCGAACACTAACAAGTCTGTTCAGGTCTACCCTATGGGACTGTGAAATACGTATTTATCACAATCTCCACATGTGTGTTGTTTGCTCTTAGTGCAAAATCTTTGTGAGTCAACACTGATATGAAACCTTGATGTCAGCAAATCTCTATTGGCTGGGATAATATCTGTCTCCTACCAATCAAATTTGGTGCCTGGAAAACTAGTAGGAGTCAACATGTTGTATTTTGATGTTGCTAAGGATGCTGAAAGCTGCTACAAGCTTAGTCTTCATTTTAAGGGGTTGATACTCAAATCAACCTTCCTTGAGGCTCTGCGCAGGCTATGCAGGATCGTTTGGACATCACGAAGACAATCTGTCATCAGTATTAGGTGAACAGCGAAGAAGTGGTTAAGTCTTTTGCTGTCTATGTAAAGCTATCAATGTTTAAACATTTGAACAAAGGCTAACTACCTTCAGTGAAATAAATCCTTCCTGAAAAACTTCCAAACCTATATCACCTATATTTATTTGTAATAGCACTACACATGATGGTTCTACAACAAAGATTCTTGCCAACATCCATAAACGAACACATAAACACAATTGTAAAGTAAATAAATAGTTCATTTCTCTCTCGGTTCCATACAGTTCATAATTCACGTTCCCACACGTTTTATCTGTATCCAATGTTCTCGTACAGGTGTTCGAGATCTATAAATTATCGGGTGGCGATTAAAAGTCGTCTGCTGTAGCTCACGATGCCCGTTAAGGTCTTAGGCCACGTTTTAGTCGTCTTTCGTATTTTTTCATTTCCCATTTCCGACGTCTCTGAATTATGCAACGAACGACTCTGATCGTCTTCGATCTCACGGAGATTTGCGGTAGGATCTGATGTTTTATTGGAAGATCGGTTAGTTCTTTGGTTAATAGAAGTTCCGCTGTTGCCAAATCTACGGGATTTTTTGGAGAACTGAGGAATTTATCAGGGATCCGATGGAGGCTAAGTTTATTCAACTATTCGATGTCTAAATTATATATTATCCTCATTATGAATACAAAATTGGGAAAGACGTTGACGAATGAAACTCAAACAGTGTCTTCCTGTTGAGGAGGGCCTTTGAACAGTTATTAGACTCATTGAGAAACATATTCACTCATTCGCTGATGACTGGTTTTGATAGAAGACACGTTGTATAGATGTTAAGTTTCAAGATGAATAGAGCGTGACCTTCAATTGGAGGAGCTTGTAGAAGCTGACGAAGAACCTGTCTGAACCATCTTTGAGCTTGTTGAAGACAGATGAGCACAAGTTAATTTTTTGCCCAGCTAATCTGAAGCATTTTCGTGATTTATTCAAGATTAAATGAGCTGAAGCAAAAAGAGCAGGCAGAGTCATCGAAGGCTGAAGAATTAGCTTTAGAACAATTGTGGTATACCTTGACAGCTGCGGACATCTCAGTGACATCTCAAAATCAATCTTTCTTTTTTTTTGGCCTCCTAGATGATGTAACAAGTACGCATTATCTTCCAGATGATTTTTTCGAGTTTTATATAAAAATTGAAGCCTATTCGAGATTCGAACTCAGCAGCTCCTGTCTGAAATCAGATTCTAGCGTTCTCTAGGGAAACTCAAGAATACGTCTACAGTTCTGGCTCCGTGAGTATGGCAACAATGTCTGCAACTTGTTTCATGTTGCACAATTTCTAGATTCGGCGAGGATGACCGCGTTAACGAGTCACGTACAGAGTGTGCCATGTCAAAAAGTTGCGGTAAGTTGCTCAGTAATTATTTGGTGTACGTGATATCGAGTTTTTTGATTTCTAAAAATAAAAAAATAGTGATTTCGCGATGGTTAATGGATCGAAATAAGATATGTAGGTCATTTGAAAACAAGACATATAAGAACCAATTATTTATTCATCCTTTGCTTTTCTATATTCCATCGATTCAAACGACGATGAAATAGGATCAATTACTATTCTAGTCATATATTTGTAACACAGATCAATAATAATTAATAAAACGACATATGTTTTGAATTAAATTAAAAGTGATTTAGTAAAACATTTCTCCCATAAAAGATAAAAGCAGAGGACTTGATTTTCTAGAAGTAATGGAAATTAACACATACAACAGGCACAATAGTTTACTTAATGACCAAACAGATATAAACAGATCACCACTGATAAACATGCTATGAAAAATTCATCTGCGTTTGAAATTTGGTTTCCTTCTTTCATTTTGCGGAATATAAAAGGAACTCGATGTTTTTTAGAGTAGTTTAATAACGAACTCGCCTGAAGAAGCCAAAAATATGGCGAAATAATTGCCGTAGTATGTAGTGCATTAAAATATCTCACATTTACCTTTAGAGAGTTTAAATAGATGCTTCCATCCTAGTCAATGATAGTCAATGCTCTTATAATATCCCAATTCATACTATTACAGTACCATTCAATCATCCTGGGTGTTCGGGATGAGTCTAGTGTCGAAAATGGGTCTTAAGTCTTCCACAGATAGTCTCATGTACTTTCTAACATTTTCACATGAGAAATTATGCGAATCGATTAAAGTCGAGATAAGTCAACCCCACTTCTCTATCATACACGTCACAGAAACACAGAGATCGTACTATGCAGGCCTCGATCCCATTTTTATCGTTCCAAAGTAATCGCAATCGGGAAATTCGCCCGTCACGAATAATCTTGAAACACAATGAATATGTGGAGATTTGATCGAATAAACTTTTTATTTACCCACCTTTAAATTGATTCAAAATGAAATTCCATCAAGTAAGGACCTCAACCATTCAAGACATAATTTTTATAATCGGATTTATCATAAAAGTTTTCAGAATACCATCACGAATATTCCGAGTGTTCATTGCTGAAATTCAGTCGGTAAAAATGGCAGATGAGACCATTAAATCTGTCTTTTCGCTTTGAGGTTTCATTCTTCTCAGAAATTGGCATAAGATGCGATTCACCTCATTTCTTGTCGCGAATGACACCTCATTAAATTCCTCTCAAATATCAGGAAATTAAAGCAATTTCCTGGAGCAGATTCTGGTTACAGAGTCAGATGTCAAGTTTGTGACCGAAATTCTCATCAGAACTTGAAATGGACCGCTTCGATCAACCATCTGGAAGGGAAAATAAATGTTAGGATTAAGTACAGGGTGCGTCCATTAATTTTCTACAAGATAGATCTGAATGGTCTTCCAATAAGGATTAAATAAAATAAAATTCTTATCGAAAGGTTTATGTCCAGATTGAATCACTTCGAAAATGAGTGAATGAATTTTTCTCTAACAAATATTGTAATTTTCCACCACAAACAGGAAAATCGCTTTCTCTTTTCAACCAGACGCTAACCGTCTCCAAGTAATAACTGAATCCTTAATTAATTTATATGCATAGCGACAAGATCAACCATGCATATAATTAATAAGTAAACGTTGTTACGCAGCTCCTCAAACTGTACACAACTTTCAGTTTCAGAGGCTGAAGGAATAAATATTGCGTGTTGCAGGTGGGTCGACATTCTTGTTGATTGATAGCGTGGGCCTGTAGGTTTAGAGTTAGTGTCACATGACGAAGGTAAATGGACGATTGAAAACTGTAGGAACCACGGTTAGAAGGACATCAATAATAGACGCTGGAAAACCCCCAAAAAATCAATCTGTACGAGTTCCATAATTATATCTCACCATCAAATACCGCTTTCAAAGTTCTTCACAAAGAGATACAAAATCACAAGCTGACCTTCCCAGAAAAAAGAGGAAAGTTTCCCCATCAGAGATACGCTGCAGACTAGAAAAAACATTTCCCCCATTCAGCGAGTTAATGAGAGACTCCACTCCATCCATTTAAAATTCAGGGCCTCGGGAATCATCTCCAGTTACATCTTCCATTCATCAAAGGCAGTTGAATGAGAGATGAAGCACTCTTGTTGCAAGGATTCTGGCTAATGTGGATGGATGTTTTTGTATTCCGTATAATTTTGCGAAAACAGGGCAGTTTTCTTTCATGTAGTCATTGGGGGCCAATTCGTGTTCGGTGATGTTTGAGGGGACGCTGAGAGGATTAAAACAGAATTGGGGATTAATGAAGCATTTATTTGTTCTTATTTTAGAAAGATATATTTGTAAAAAGTAAAGGGTTGAAATGAACAACCTATCAATGCAGCAGATTCACTCAAAAGACAAATCAGTAGGCTCAAAACCCAAAGAATCAAATTAATGACCCTCTTCCACTCCAAGAAATCTAGCACGTCGTCCTCCATCTCCACAGATCCACCCTGAAGAATCCCATTTATCTGCAACATAAAGCCGTAGTTTGTCGTGTTCAGAAGCGAACCTGTCCCCTTAATGGTATTCAGGAATAAATAAAGCAACATTTGACGTGCTTTCTGCGTCCCTACGGTCTATTCTCGGGGCACAACGATGGTTGACATATGAGCAAAACTTGAAAAACCTGAAAACGACCGATTCTGCTCTCAACAAAGAATTGAAAGCAGCGCGGCGAACGGTCGAGTCTACAGAGCGGGGCATACTTGATATTTCAACGCAGAAAGAACTATTAAGATGCATTATTCAAAGAGGAGAAGTTTGTAGAGGCTTTCCGATATCTGAAGTGTCACCTGAGTTTTCCTTGTGAATTATTAACAAGTATCCAATAAATCGTCGATGTCCCGAAATATTGGAACAGAAGCCGCTACAAAAAGAGCACAAATATGCACATTCATTGCTTTGATATGAATAAAGGTTGCTTGAAACAGGGCCAGATTACCAATTAGGCACAGTAGGCACGTGCCTAGGGCCTACGAAGGCCAAAGGGCCTACGAAGGCCAAAGGGCTTTGAAAAAAAATATATTGAAATAAAATACCCAAAAACTTATAAACATTTTTATATTATTATATAGTGACGGTCAAAATAATATATCTAAATACAAATACACAAAAAATACGAATACAAAACGTTTGGTTTACTAAGTAGATCCTAAAATAACTCCTTTTTTCGGGATTTTGACACGGCGAATTCGTGTATTATATCTTCAAAATTAATGCCGCGAGCGACATCACTTTCAATACACAGAAGGCCCAGTGACGAAGTTCTCTCTTGACCCATAGTTGAACGCATAAAATTTTTTATAAGCTTCAACTTGGAGAATGATCTTTCTCCTTCTGCATTCGAACCCAATATCGAAAGGTATATGCGCAATGCAATATTAACATTTGGGAAACTTGACACAAGTTTATCCTTTATTTATAATTTGATGAGATCCGTTATAGAGGTGGTTTTGGGGTACAAATTTGAAAAAATCAAATACTCATCAACAAAGTTTTCTTCTAAGTCAGACGGATACATTTTTACCAGAGCTTGAGCCTTAACCTTGATAATGTCCTCGGTCAGTGTGTTATCCGTAAGAAAACTAAATGTGTCATAAAGGCTGGTATACGCAGTGCGTCTCTTTGTCATTTCAGCGCAAAGCACATCCAGAACAATAAAAAAACATTAATCTTAAAGGAATCTTTGGCACTGCGAGAGTGAGTCTCATCTGGCCCTTCATCGAACTGTCGTTTTCTCTTACGAACTCTAGTTTCGCATTCTTTAAATTCTGAATCTGGTGCAAGGGCTTTTGCCTTAATCACTGTTGTCCTCAGTTCTGTAGTGAGATAAATATTGTTTCGTATCGCACATCTGTTAAACTCACTAGTTGAAATATTTGTAAGAATACCACGTATATCATCATAATGGGCACATAATATTTTTACAGCCTCATAACGTGCTGACCATCTGGTCTCTGAAAGTCTTTTTACAGAAATTTTACTTCCCAAAGACCTTAGTTTAGACCATCTTTGAGGGGACGCTGCAAAGAAATTGTAGAGCGATTGCAAAATTTCAAAAAAATTTACAGCTTCTAAGCAGCTTTCTATCGCCGCTGTGCCAACTAGATTAAGACTATGAGCTCCACATGGTACCCAAGTGGCTGCGCTGTTGATTTCCCTAAATCTAGTTTGTACTCCCGAATGTTACAGGTTATACTTTTCAAACGAATTTGATACGTATTTTTTGTATATAGTTCTTTTTTATTTTTATTTCCAGATGTGGGCAATTTTAAGAAGCCTCTGTGTTCAATAATAGAAGACCATTCTTGAAGAAAGAAGTCCCTCAAATATATTTCAGCTCATTTTTGTACTCACAACCACGCTTATGCGGGAACCAGGGTTTATCATACTGGGGTTTTCTATAGTCATTTGTAAGCCAATAGTTCAAAAGCATATTTTCGAAGTGGTTCCGAGAAAAATGATTTATTTTTCTTCATAGTCTCCGAACAAGTAAATATATTCATTTGAAACTTCTTTTAAACCTAATATTCCCTCAAAATATTTCATTCTGAACTGTCAATTCGTTAACCTTAATCCAACGGTAACCTGTTAGGATTACATACGGTATCGTTTCCTATTTTCAACCATGTACTTCTCGTATAATAAATTCATGTGATATCTGAATGGTTTCTTAACGATCTCTTTTCCACAATATTTCTGTTATATAACAGTTAAATGATCCTTCTTTTCAGCGTACCTATATTTCAGGGTTCTGTATATCGCGAAAGGCCTTTTTGCGATTATACACACATATGTATCCAGATAATATTTACAGCATGTTGGACTCTGGCGCTATTCACACCTTGGGCAATGATTTATGGCCCTGCTCGTGTCGACGTCTATGATGTATTAGAATTGTACGCTTGAAGAACGGTCCAGGAACGATTTTAGATGAGCTCCTGAAGCTGGAACTCAGAATGGAGATCTTACTCTCATAGAAGGTTTCGTGTTTTTATTGACAATAAAAATAGCAACTTCAAAACATTGAAAAATGGTCTTCCTCAAGGATCAGTTTTAGCTCCTTTACTTTTCAATTTATATCTAAGTGATTTGCCCGCTACATCATCTCAAAAATTTGTTTATGCTGACGACATTGCTATTGCTTACCAACATTCGGATTTCCATACTCTGGAAAACATACTGTCATCTGATTTGGAAATGTTAAAGAATTATTTTATCGAGTGGCGATTATGTCCAAATCCCAACAAAACAGAGGTATCTTGTTTCCATCTGAATAGTCATGAAAAATATAGAAAATTAGCTGTAACTTTCAATGATTCTCCTATCGAACATAATTTCTATCCAAAATACTTAGGAGTTAAATTAGATTCATCTCTCAATTACAATTGTGACAAGGCTCATTTAAATGATCTGAGCCTAAATAGCTGAAACACAAAAAATAAATATTGTCAGCCAAAAAGTTCAAAAGAATATATATATATATATATACTCTCATTGTAGGCACTAATTTCAATTTTATCATTATTCAGACTGGATTTCGACTGTGTATTTCAATATAGATCCCTCAAACGTACCCCGTAAGAACTACAAGAAGTTTGTTGAAACGTCACTGTTTGTTGGAAGTATTTGTTGGAATTATGCACTTAAGTCTTGTCTAGAAAAGTATAAATGACACAGTGTTAAACAAAAATCTTTCGAGAATGCATCAAATTTGGTAGAAGTGAAACAAAAATGGATATATTTCAGGAATTCATTGCCAAATATTTTTGTTCTGAGAAAATAAATTTGATCCAAAATTCTGACGCACACTGTATATGGGACAATGCTTGATAGGTGACGTATTGTTTCACAACTTGCGCTTGGAACTGAGTTCAATCTGCATCCCAAGATGATCCAGCTAATTTCTGAACAATATTATTCCTAGTTTTTAGTTTAAGGAGCAGATCTTCTAAATGGGTCTTGTAATCGAGATATAAATTTAATTGTACTCCTAAATACTTGGGATATAGTTTTTTTTTTACAAATTTTACGTCTCATCAACTACTTGGGTTATTTAAAGACCACTATATCAGCTTAATAATCCTCAATTTCATCAATATTTCCCATATATTTCAAACTGTTGCTGATTGTTCCAATGTTGTATCGGTCACGAGGCTCTTAATATCTGAGACAATCCATCAAGAGATTATTGACTCTGAGTACTTCGTAATTTCGATTTCTCATTTATCTGGACCAGATATTCTTAGGTCAAGCGGGTATGTCCTGCTCTAAGTCGGTTCAGTAAGATTAGGTCTGGGTGGTTGAGAATATTCCTTCCAGTATTTTATATTTGGTTTAATCTCAGCTAGTTATCGGTTGCTACGTCTCCAGTTTATTTCCCATGAGGAAGATATAAGACTCTTCAGGAATATCTTTAAGCCTTCGTTTGAGATGTCATTATCTGAGGAACTGGATATGATTTAATCTCTCATCGTGGAATGCATCTTAATCATGAACTAGCATATGTCTTTGGTCTCGTAATAGGATATAATTTGGCCCCCAGGGAGGAGATATATCAGGATGAACGAAAGAACATTAGAAACTGCAAGTGCATGTATAACAAGGCTCCTTCTCGATTTCTTTTAGACAAATATTGGACAAATCATAGTGAAATTACATTATCTTAACAAATTAAACCGAGAAGAAGTCATGTTGTGGGGATCATGGGAAGCAGTCAATGCAATAACGTGCTCTTTGCTTTGAAGTGCCAAAAAGAAGAGAAGAAAAGGTTCGTGGGAGGAAATAAACACTTACCGAGAATAGTTATGTATTTCTCGCAAATCTGTGACCCAAAGGAGTCACTTTTAGATATTGATTTCAATAATTACTACTGAAGATAACCGGTATCTCATCTCGACCGAGAGAAAAAACTACGCTGACCGTTCGAGGTTAGCTTCGCAGAACACAGATCACCGGCATAGAACACATTTATATTCTATTGCAGGAGAACTACTTCAAATTTCAACCATAATTCGGGTGCGCGTACGGAATAACGTCAGTGGCGTGCAAATCGTTGCAAGTTGCTTCGACAAATCAGGAGTTGACGAAACTGAGGCAGCAATCGTCTAAACCTCTTCCATCAAGAATATCAAGTCAACAATCACAAATAATCAAATTGTGTTCATTGGATTAACAGCAAAAAATTTTAATTCAATAACTCCAGATGAGTTATCTTACACGCGTTGAAAAACTCGACTTCCGTGGCGTGTCGTCTAGGAATCGGCAAGAAATGGTCGCCAAAACGTCAGCGGAGCGTGACATATTTCTTGTGTGGATGGATGAACGCGGCCAAAGAGCGCGATGGCATTGCGGAGACCTTGACTGCATACAAATTAAATCTTCGCTCGTATGGAGTTCCGCCTCGTTTACAGAACTTCATGCATGAACCCACGGAAAAAACAACAAGCGTAAATTTCACTGGACGCTATTGTCCATTGTTGCCCGCTAAAGGCATCACGCACGGTACGATTTGTCCGCGATGGGGTACCAAGTATTTGTTGATGTGGCTGAATCCGGTGGGTTTAAATAATATGAATGAAATATTTAAAGAAAAGTCTTATATTTCTACTTGATGAAAAATTAACAAAGAGATACGAGAGTTGCGTTTTATATTTCGAGTTTGGACAACCCTAGTGTTGCAATCTACCAACTGACAGCTCTATTGTAAAGCTTGACTCAACAACAGTGCTCTAGGAATATTTTGAAAAACAATAGGGCGATTTCCAATGATTTTTCTTCTCTAATAGCGAAATATAAAAAAGAATCCTCGTACAAATAAGAGGTAATTAAAAACTTATTTTCGGTTTTTTGTCACTAGATGGTGCTCATACTCATAACACGATTGTCTCAAACTTGCACGTGTTTAAAAGGTGATCTTTTAAGCAACATTCTTCGTGAAGACAGTAAATCCGAAGAAATATGCTGTGTCGCTTATTTATTATGAAAATTCATAAGAGTACTCTGGAACAATGTAGGAAGAGATTTGGCTCTGATGAGGACGTGATTGTCGAAACAGACACATATCTTGAAGGTCTATGGTTCTAAACCGGTGGTATCGAAAACCTATAGTTGTATTACTCTAAAAGGATTTATATTAAGGGATGAAAATAAAATTTGGCAGTAGTATGTTATTTTTCTACCTAGGGTCTGGACTTATTGACCGATGGTTCGCAGAGTTTTCATGGATAACTATACAGGGTGTAACTAAATAAGTGTAAAATATTTATGAAGGTGATTCCTCATCGAAACAAAGATAGGATCTTTCATATAAAGAAACTCCATTGGAGCATCCCTTGTTGAGATAGAGCCCCTCAAAGGGAGTACATGAAATTAGTATAACAATTTTTTCCACAAGCACCAAAAAAGTTACAATATTGAAATTTACCTAACGTTTCCTACTAGCAAAAAGACACTTATCCAGTTATCTATTTGGTTTATCTCATGGTTGTAAGGGTGGGAAACGCAACCCCTAAAGTTTATTTCCAATGTAACTTTTTGTCTTATCACCTCCTTAAATATTTCACACTTATTTAGTTACACCCTGTATTTAATCACCTTGATTGAAACTAAAGCAATTTGAACCAATTATTTCAGTAGTTATCAAAATTAAAAGAGTCAAAATTGATAGTAATAATTTTTTTTCTTTTTAGGTTAGTACCCACCACACATCTTGAAGACGATGGCCTGAAAAGGGGGATTCATACCAGTTGATCGAATGAATTCATCTTAATATAGAGATATAGAGATATATCTGGTAGTATACAACCTCCATTCTAAAGAAACGGAATTTCAAAAAACAATCAAAAACCATCGTACATTATAGAATGAATCATTTTTATTAGTCAATGTATTTTCCTTCTGCATCAATACGCAAATTTGCATGATCCAACAAGTTGTCACGGAGCCAGATCTTGTAAAAAGGACGAATGATGCAGTGGAATAACGTGAGTTTTTACTAAAAATTCAGTTGCAAGTCGCGGACGATGTGACTATCTGGCAAGAGTCCAACTGTCGATTTCTCGATATTCTGGCCAAATATGATGAATTCTTGCCAGTAAACGATTTATGACGCCCAAGGAAAACTCTCCAATAACTGCTTGGATTTATTCGAATTGTGAAAACAAATCAGCATAATATTAACCTCTGACGTCACCAAGTGACTTGTTTTTGGGTGTACCTTCATAAGTCGCTTTCCATTTAGCATTTTGCCGATTTGTTTCTGGCTCATATCCAAAACACCACGTCTCGTCACCAGTTACAATTGATTGTAGTTTTGATCCTTCTGAGCACTTTTACCAATGTCTTAGCAATGCTCAACTTTTTAGCCTTCGGTGTGGTAAAAACCGTGAATTAACCCAAAACTTTGATCCAAAATAAGGTATGGGGTTGTTTGAGGAATGCCTGGTCCCATTTCAATAATTTTCACGGAAGATCTTGTGTTATTTTTGATGAATTCACGCTATGCGTTTACAAAATTAGGAGTAATAATAATCACCCGCTTAACGCACAGAAGCGCACGCACTTCCTGAGTTGCTGGTTATACTATAAGAGTAGATCCAAAAATTATCTTTGGTAGAAAAAATGTGAATAACAAGTTTATAGTTTTAACAAAATTATGTATTCACAGATAAAAACAATTAACAAGGTTCGGCATTTGAGGTTTTACATTCACAGAGAAGAGTTTTCAAATTTCTACAAAATCCAAGAACTTGAACTTCTTTGCTCAATCTTGGGCACTTCTGGTAAGACTAGACAACAGAAAGATCTGACCTTATTTTCCTGATATGAAATTCACCACAGCTCTGCTTCAATCGTTGAAGGTACAAAATAAGGTGCTGGTACCTTGGATAAAACTTCCATTAACAAATTGTGGCTTGGCAATATGCAACTGCTTCACAGATTCACAAATCACAACTTTCTTGTTTAACTTGGGAGGATTGCAGCTGAATAACTCAGATTCACAATTTACTAGGGTATCTAACTGACCCAACTGGAGAAAATGTATAACAGAGAGACGATATTGAACTACGAGAAACATTTAGAGTTTAGACTGCTGTATTTACTGGTGAAAAGTAAAAACTTACTGGTAACGTAGAACTGACCAGATTGGTGGTCAAACTAGAACTGTACTGAGAGAGGTGTATGTATTTTGTAGCATTTGGTGTGTTTCTGTATAAGTTTTACCAAGTTTAACAAAAAAGTCAATTGCAGCTCTTTGTTTGAAACTCATTTTCCAACCGATGTACAAAAAAAGCAATAACTTTTGTTGTGTGCATCGTAATATCTTGAAATTTATACGAGTTGTCAATGAGGGACTAAGCCATCTACGGGTGAAATATAACAACAGGCGGCTTTCCTGGTTTTGTTTTAATAATAAAAGTTCGGTTCGTTTGGAATGGAGGGTGTGTGGACTCCTTTAGAGAAGTGTAAAGACGAGGAGGAAAATTAGCCAGCTTCTTTATCAACATCAAACAGTCGACGACGTCTAAGTGACGACGTCTGACTCGGAAAACATTTAAGAATTATTTCGTTTTCATTGTTCTTCACTGCAAACAGAAAAGGGCAACAGACTGATTGTGGCGCTCTTTGCACAAGAGACCAGGAGAGGTTTTTCTTGCTTTGTCGTTTGTGGATACTTCCCATTGAATTATATTTCGCTTAAATTCATCGCTTTGTTCTGGAACGTCGCTGTTATAATGGGGGTGTTTCTACATATGCGTACACAGTGATTGATTCAGAACCTTTTTCTTTGAAAAAAAGCGATAAAGATTTTGTAACATGACAAAGTGCCACTTTAAATGACGAGCATGAGACTCTACTTTTAATTTCTCAGGGTGGACACAATTATCCCAGCAATAAAACTTCCTTCGGTTTATAATTCACAAATAACAATTTCAAGGAATGTCCAATCCCCCAAGTAACTAGGAACTTATCTTAAAGCTATGTACTTCAAATTTCAACGATAATTCGGGTGCGCGTACGGAATAACGTCAGTGGCGTGCAAATCCTTGCATCTTCTGGGAAAGTACAGACGTGAGGTCTGGAGACTGTCTCCTTAATTATCAGGGATGCGTAAAATACCACGACAAACTGGTTCATCGGAGTATTGTGGCTTTGAGACGGCCATATCTAAAAATTAAATCAATGAAATTCCTTTCAGCAGGTTTGAGCAACCTTTTCTTCAGATCCACAACCTGAAAATCAGCTAAAAACAAATCCTCAGGGCAAGAAACAACGAGAAAAACACCCCCACCGAACAAATTTCTATTTATTTCTACACAACTCCCCAAGGATCTGGAATTGTCACAGGAAATGTCGTTCGCAAGATCCTGAACGCTCTTCCTACAGCCACGAAATTTTCTTAGAGGTTTTCCAGACTGACAGCTGGGAATATATAGGTATATTGACATCCGTTACAGGGAATTTCCACCCGTTCGTCGATTCGCATTCGATCCCGAGCCTTGTTTCTCGAAGAAAAGTTGATGGAAGAAGGAAAGGCGTGAAGATGAAACGGTCGATTTTACGTATAGAAGAAGGTATTCGGAAAATTAGATGTCTTTTCGCTCCACTGCTCTCTGGAGCTCGTGGCATGTTGAATATCTCATGTGTGTGCTCTCTGGAATTGAGTGGGAGGTCTGGCAACTTCTCGTATCCATTTCTGTCGATCTTTTACAGAGAAATCTTCAAGGTGTCTGTTAGTTAAATTTTTCGATATTTATTTTTGTTTTATTTCTTTTGAAATTCTTGGACGAGTTGAAATCGTGCTGGTTGTTGAATTACGGACAATAAATACTTCAATTTAGTGAATACTCAAAATGACCTCCATCTTTCCCTATGCATACAGACATTCCGGGTGCGTAATTCATCCAAATTTGCAGGATCCGTCGCATAAATTTCATTTTTCAAATGTCCTCATGAAAAATAATTAAGAGACGACTGATCAGGGGAAGAAGAAGTCCATTGTATAGCACCCCTAGTTCCAATCCAACGCTCTGGAAATTTTTCGATCTGAATCGTGCACGATTATCTCGCCATTTGATGAAATATGTTAACTACTTTCATTGTGTCTCCCTTAAATACACTTCCGTCGCCTTGATTCTTTATCTGATAACTTCTACACCTCCGTCATATACAAACTGACAACCAGAATCCCATCTAAACTTCCAAAGTGGAACAATTCAATCTACAACACAGCTTTTTCCCATTTTCCGTGGCTCTTCAGATAAACTCGGAGCCAGTGAGACATCATAGCTTGCTGAACAATACAGAGAGAAATACGTCCTGACATTTGACCCCAACAAGACGATGCCTGAGATGCAGCCCACGATGCAACTAGCGATATGAGTTTGCGGGAACGGCCATTCTGGCATGTGATTCTCTTTAATGAAATGGCATAAGGTAACTTGGAGTCTTGTGTGATTACACAGAATAGCATTCAGGTGAATCGTATGAGAAATTAAACAGTGGTGTGGGTAGAGGTGGGGATTGATATTATCTGAACTTTTGCTGGTACTAGGTCGTGACTGTAGTTAAATGAAAAAACATTATTCTTTTTTTGTGTGATGATATTGTTTTTGATCTACCTACAATAAGGTTTTGTAACTATGTGCTTTTTTTGAGGAACATGATGGAACAAACTCGTCTCTATTCTCCAAACAGTTTCTGAATCAAAATTGGGTACAAAATTGTTACTGTATACCTCTTATATACAGGTGGGCCATCCATTGCTTTGCCCTCGAATCGGATATAGATGAAATACCTACATAACTTGCTTCTAATGAAAAAATATAAAGAAATGTCACTTGTCATTATATTTCAATTGCTACTAATTTGAAATATCAATATCAAGATTTAATATCAACGACTTCGTATTCATATATGGTGAAACCATCAAATGAGCATTTATGTTGAGATTGGATCGACTAAAAAACATGAATAAATTTATGAATAAACGTATATACCATTCATTACCTCAGATGAATCAAGGCGGCTTATATTCTATACAGATAATAAAATTTCAAACGATTTGTAATTACAGCAATCCAGTGACGGAGATCATACAGAGTTGTTTAATGACATGTCGCGCCTTATCAACCCTGTATATTCTTTTTCATGTTTATGAAGATGATGATGTATCAAGAACATTCATCATTGGATTGAGTTAAATTGTTGTTCTTCACCGTAGATTATCCTTAACATAAGATATAAACTGTCAGATATAAAAAGCTCAAAAACTATTCTACACACATCTCTCAATTGCATTGCTCTACAAAGGTGGAAGATGATTAGCCAATCTTGTTGATGAGAATTTTTATGATGGCTGTCTGTAAAAATATTGTTTGTGCTGTATCCACCATCTTTCATAGTTCGAATTCCAACAATATCTATTTAATTAATACAAATTTTTAAAAAAATATACTGAAATGTCCTCATGCCCATTAGCAGCCCCACAACTTCCGTAGAAAAATCAATCGAGATGTGTTGATCAGTTCCCACGAAAACTATCGGTCTTTATGTCCTTCTAGAGATCGACTTGAGCAGATAAAACGGGCAAGAAATCGATGCGACGGTGTCAAGTTGATCCGTTTGCAGTGAATCTACCTATTATATATTCAGTCGAATACAAACAAATAATTAATTATGCGAATCAAATTCGACTGAAATATGTTCTAGATGAAGACTTCAAAGAGAAAACTATTAACTCTTTACCAAAAAAACTTTCTTTCTGAAACGGCGGAAGTTGGCTCATTTTTCACAGCTGAATCCTCCAGTCTAGCTGAGTGATGACTATCAATAACTTTTTGAAAAATTCGAATTAGGTGGTCAAGAATAATTCAGAGCATATTTGTTTCTGATTGTTGTTTTGCCTCTCTTATACGTGGTTCTTTTTTCTTGCCTTTCATCCAATTTATGATTTCCTTAATTTTCTAGGACTGATACACAAAAAAATCTAGCAATGAAAATAGGACTGGCATAGAACTGATTGAGCCTAGCCTCAGGCTATCCAAGGTTCTGAGCAATAGCCCATCTAAATCAAAATTAGAAATAACAGAGAGTATTGCTTTGTATATAAGAGTGTTTATGGAGAAACCTCTGAAGTGCGCACATCTACATCCTCACCGATAGCAATGCTGTTGTTCAGCATTTATACTCTAATCATGGCACTGGTCTGGGAATGTTAAAGCTCCCTCAAACATATATCAAGGAATTATCAACTCAATGCAGTTAAGTAATCAGGTCATATGAAAATAATTTGCAATCTAAAAGTCTGCAACATGACTAAGAACCATTCTGCAGACTTAGTACACTCTAAGTAGGTTCAGAAATCCAATTAGCACAAGATATATGGCGTTTGGCAGATGCAGAGAGCATTTCAGTGGTCGCCAGCATCTTGGAGTTATCCAGGAATTACCTGAGATTATTAACAGGTCTGCTTTCTGGTCATTAGAAGTTCGGATACCATCTTAGATAAGTAATTATCCTCACCAATTTGCATTGTTTGTAGCTTAAAACATAAAGGCACTACCTTTAGATGAATCTAAAGAATTTGTTCCAGGAAACTAGTGAAAATTAGACGCATCTTATTGGTGAGACTTCATAAAGATATGGAATTCAAAACGTTTCCTCATCAAGCATCCACAAAATGATTGATGGTGACTTTACAAGATTGAATATTTGACAACTTACCACTTCCACACAACTAGGTCTTTCCATTTCTACTCTGCACACCCTCTTGTGTATACCACATAAAAGGTCCTCCAGCATCTGTGGAAGATAAGAGTGTATCACGTCACCATCTTTGAGGGAACACTCCTCGTCAGCCATATACATGATGGTCGACTTGACCTTGAGAACAGGTCAATCGACGATGAGGAGCTCGTGAACGAAGTGTTTGTGTTCGGTGTAGGTGTTCCCAAAGGGTCTGTTCACCGAACAGGTATAGTTACTGCCAACGCTGACGGACACCTAGGATATCTTTGAGGCTCCATCCGTGCCCTCTCTTATTCTGTCCGAAACTGTGAAGTGATTTGGCAATACAGATTTAGAGCGTAAAGATGGCATGCTTCAATGTAACTTACAAATGATGGTCTTGTCTCCTTCAGCTGTTTATATGTATTTCATAAAATGCTCTCTTTCAATCACCTTTCATTCTTGAAAGAGCAAGGTATGGTTGCTGTAGCTCCTACAAGGCTCTATATGATCTTATCTGAAACAAAATTTCGTACATAACTCCATTATCACACTTTTTCATTCACGAACCTGTGGAAGTTGCCATCAGCAAGTACCTCGTCGATTTTGTTGTATTCTACAGTCCCTAGACCGAGGTTAGCTCGTAGCATCTTCAGAAGATTTCTGTCGCAGGTCTATGCATGCATTCGAAATTATTTTCAATGCTCACAGTATCTAGCAGATTGGAGTTCCACAGGTATAGCAACATTCAAAAGGGCTTTCAGCTTGCTTCTTGAGATGTATTTCTTGGTGATGCGATAAAACAACATTCCAGAGAGTGCAGAGATGAACAGAGGACTCTCTGATCTGAAATGGACCCCATTATTAGTCTCCTTATGATTACGTTCTTTTAGTTAACCGTATGTCTGACTATTTGTCCATTTGATTTCGAGTAGTCAGTACATAAAATTTCCTTTTAAGTTTGTGTAGTGGCTATTCAATCTGAAGATTAAGAGTAAAACAAAGATTCCTCGCTCAGTGCGGCAACACCTTCGCGAGCCGCAATCCGATCAGCAAGAACCTCCTCATACGCAATAGGCATACAAACGACGCATGGTCTTTCGAAGAACACCTGAATAATTCAATTAAACGGCAGGAATTTCATAAATGGGAATATTTCGAATCGCTTCATCGGTTCTGAACGCTTTACGCTCGGCAATGAGGAGCGGGTGCGGTGGAGCGCTATCTTATATGGCGTTGCTGGCGGACCGGACGACCGACGTCGACATAGAAGGATGCTGGGAAAGTGAGAGATGATTCATTATGCTGGGATGGAAGCGGACACCGCGGTTCATTAGAGGACTGGAAAAAAGTCAATTTGCGCTATATGTTATCCTTACCCTGGTGGTTTTGGTGCCGGATAGCTGGCACCGGTTCATTTGTAACTTTATCTGCCTTGGAGGATTGCAGGAATTGTCTGCAAAAGGTTTCGTTTGGGGTTTGAGTGAATAATTTCGTTGGATGGAAAGAATTGGTCGGTAAGACAGTGGAAGTACGAATCTCGATTAAGTTGAAGAGATAAAATTTTGATTCTAGCTGGAATTTTTTGTGCACGTTGAGGTTAAGGAAAAAACGTGTTTATAAATATGAAAAAAAATGAAAATGATACCAAATAAAATCAGAAAAAGAAATGTTTCTAATAAAAACAAAGCAGAATAGAGAATTCTGAAAGATCTTGAGTCAGATAACGTTATTGAGATATTTCCAGCAGACAAAGTAAACTCTACAGTCATAATTGAAATAGATATTTATGAACAAAATATTTATGGAATATTATAAGCAGGGAAATATAATAAATAACTGTAAAAGGGACCTTCCACCTTCGTTGGAACCACAGATAAGTACGAATTTGATCTACAATCTCCATTCCACAAGAAATAGAACCTAAAAAAAATATATATTTGTTTCTCATTTGTAAAGGTCAGTTTCAAAAACACAACACTAATCAGGAAAATTTATTTTATCAAGTCACTAACTTTTTTGATGATGATGAACCATCTGTTGACTCAGAAACTGCTGAACTCGATTTTTAAAATTTTGTAATTGAAGTTCAATTGAGATATTTTTCTGATACTCTCTTTACTGATTTGAATAATAGTCTTGTCAGTTCATCCTGATGAAGAATAGCTAAAAGTTCGAAATATAGATGTTGATGACGATTGATTATTAACTCTTGCCAGATATTGCCTTGTACCCAAATTCATCCTTCTATAGGTATATATATATAATTTAGAAGCAATTTTCTTGGAATTAGAGCACTGGATTGAAATTAGAATTTCATGTTTTTTTTATTAATACTTTACTACATATGTTTCGGCGTACATTGAGCCTTTTTCAAGTTTACATGTTACAAATACAGTGACAATCATATCTAAAATGTATAACTGTTCAACACTTCATCTTAAAACTTAGTAAATTAAAATCATATTCATCATGTTGTGAAGGCTGACAATTAGAATTATTCTAATAATGGAAAACCAGTTATCTACTAAAAACTAATCAAATCACCGCAATTTGATACCACAGTTGCCTTCTGGATCACTCACATTCAACTTGTAACCGAAAACGAACGAAAACTCGTACAATCCTAAGCCGTACAATCTAACATCTTACTCCAAACTACTGACCTAGTGAACTGAACTCTGATACTCAAAGTGTAAACACACACAATCCAATTCTCATATACCCCCTCCCCAAGGGTATCTTGACCGACCTAGTCTTTGAAAAATAAACAAGTCGTGGGTTGCTGTTTTGCTATTTACAGTTACTAAGAATGAATTTTTATGATCAGAAAATCACAAAATTTATTCCATACAGTACGAATACACTTTTTTCTGTAATAGAAATAATATTCAAGTACTTATGATAATAGTCATTTGAGATTTGAGGGTGAAAATTTCAATTATTAACAGGATACGTGACAAAATTTCAAATACATAATGATTTCTCTTTCTATCTCAAATTTAGGTTAAACATATGAAGATGTCGGATATTAAATTACAATTTTTAATTTGATATTTGAAATAAACATCGATAATAATAAACAATTTCATCCTCCTGCCGTTTAACATAGGGACGACCGACGGCCAAGTCTTCTCGGCCGACCTCGCAAGTGTCACAGTCGAGGTATTGTATTGTTCCATTAATAGGAACTTCGAGCGACATATGTGTTAGATGAAATCATAAACTGAAAGCTGTGGCTCGGCTGGCTGAGCTGCGTTATTACGTATGAGGACAGATGCGGGATCTTAGAATAAAAATTATTTGAGGTGTTTGACCGAAATAATGTGTACTTCGATGTGTTGAGTGGAAATATGAGATATATAGAGGGCAGAGGAAAAGATATTAAGGGAATTTCTCGTGATTTAAATATTGCTATTAATTTTTCAAATTTTATTTTCATTTTATTAAACTGCCTCAAATTCACTGCTTGATGTAATTTTTCAAAATCAATTTTGGTATTTTCCATTTTATTAAACTATCAATTTAAAATTTTGGTTTTTTATCAAGAAGTTGACAAGCAATTTTCAGCTTTTTCAAACGCTAACTTGCCTTGATAACCATAAAAGATCTGTCGAAAATTTGTTAGCATGTACAATAAGAGATGGTGAAGATTAGTCAATTAAAAATTCTACACGAATTCCATCATAAAAATTTCCCGTCAACAACTTAATGTAATTGTCAAAAATTCATCCTGTACACACAAAACAATCATAAAGAATATCCTTGTTCATCCAATTAACTCCAACAGTGCTACGTCCAATGAAAAATGACCAACCAGATTCTAAGAAGTGTTAATATTGACAGATAAACTTCCAATAACACAATGGCCGAGACCAGTGCCTGTTTCATGATGCAATATTCAATGAATAACCATACAAATAAGACCCCTGGTCATCTTTTATGAATCGTAAATATCCAATCGTAAATCAAGAATGCGAGAAGGTTATTTTAACAGTTACTCTTGATGAATATCTCAGACAAATGTCATCGAAACTTCCTTTACGACTTAAAACCCGTGAGAAAGAACACCTCAGGCTGAATTGTACGAATCAACAAGTGATGAAGGATTTAATGGTGAAAAATCGATTGTAAACGATTCCATAGCTCTATGATCTGTTTGCTCAAAATTGACGTAACTTGCTGCTTTGACTGCAGCAAGCTTAACCATATAACAAATAAACCTTTAGAATATGAATCTTTTTAAGATACTTTAACAAGTTATAGACGAAAATTAAATTGTGTTAAGTTTTAGTTGACTCAGACAACAAGTTCTTGAAAAATAATATTCTGACCTAAATAATTTTTTATATGAACTGCAGTATTGAACATCGTATTTCCCATAGACATAGCATTTCATTCATAAAACTGTTGAAATTAATAGCCAACATTTCACCATGAAAAAGACAGGAATATATGCTTGCTAGCACTTTGGCAACGCTGCATATTGAAGTCGTCAAATACTCAGTGGCGTTCTGATTTAATGGTTTCGTTTAATCTTTGAGGATCCTTCAAAATTAGAAATATTTGAGATTATGATAGAAAACCAGTAAAATTACGAAATCACTATGATGTGAAAATAGGTTCATACGATAATAGAAGATATTTCTTTCTATATTTCGAAAGATCTAATGAAAAGTGTAGATATTATAATATTGAACTATAATCCCTGCAGTAAGATTATAATCTATATCTTTTCTAGGTAGTCACAGGAGTGAAACTGCTAAGTCTGTTAAATTTTACCGAGTAGCAGTTTTATCTGCGGTAATAGGACATTAATGGAATGCCATGAAAAAAATAACCCTGGATTTGACCAGAGCATAAAATTGTGTGAAACATGTTTCATCAAATTTGTGTAAATGTTGGGTTAATGAAACAAACTTTCAATGTTTAAATTTATTGATAACATAAATTCATAACAAAACACTCAAAATAATATTTATTCATCTAAAAAATAGACTCAACATTGATCACTCATTCCAAAACAAAATTGTTTTAGAGTATATCGACCCAGTCCTAAATTTCTTCGAAATATCCACTAATTTTCTGGATTCATGATTGAGCCATGTAAATAACCCACCAAGACATTCGATATAGATAATCGTACCAAGGAAAACCAATTTTTTTTGTTCGGTATTGCTCGGAAACCTGCAATAAAAATTATTGAAGAAGTCGTACATGGATGAATGATACAAATAGGGTTTGATATTGATTCAGGAATTTCATTTTGGTCATATGTATATATAACTTCAAATGCTATTCAATTAATACAAACAACCTTTGCATGCACTTCATTCTACGACAATGATTGTTCAAATATTGACGCCAAAAGCAAATTTAGAAACTTACCGGTGGAAAGAAAGATTTGGGTTCAAATAATCATAGTTTTTGCAAATATATCATTGTCGAACCATGTTTTACAGTTGAAGCACTCTTTTGAAGTCTGCAAAATCACAGTAACCACTTAATTTTACTTAATTTTCACTTGTAAACAAATACAAGTCAACTTTCTAGCGCTTTGGCACGTCACGTATAATATAAGGGGGAAATACGTTGAGTGAATTTTATGAATGAATATGTTCGCGTAGAGTTGCCGATCATCACATAGTGTAGTATCAGTTCTTAGTTTTTAGTTCTGTGTCGACGTCAACATGCTGAATATTTTCAAACATTTTCAAAGCAAACATTATGACAACATCACAAACGGGCTGGATGCGTATGGCCCATGGTTGCCAAACTGCTTTTTCAATGGGAGCTACATGATTTAATGTAAATAAATGGGTCTATCTCTTCATATGTCTATGGTATTTCCTAAATAATTCTTCCCTTGGTTAGTGAGTAAATATAAAATCTGAACCCATACTACCTGTTTCATATAAGGAAGGAAACTGTAAATTGAATAGACAAGAACTGCGCAGTATTTATTCAATCTCTTCAGAATCACTTCAGCCTTTCACTCAATAATTTTTCAGTAAGTGAGCGTGATTATTTAGAAAACGACTGGTACCCATTGTGTTACCATGCATAACTCAGTTATCGTAAATTCTTGCAATCTGCCTTATACGTTCACTAACAACCTTCCTCTCCGCAAAATATAATCAGCTACATGGGGTGCGAGCTTGCAATGTTGCCAAACTGATCTAGGTCATCTCAAGCTCATTGCCAATGATTCTCTATATTTTTCGATTCTTCAAAACTTCTTTGAAAATGAGAAATTTAATGTTGATTTATAAGCAGTGTCACAGGTGTTTGATTCCAGGACATGTTATGGTTATAAATTAATGGTTAGTGACATGAATAGAATTGATGGGGTTTGAGAATATTTCTAATGAAAGTCTATACAATTTTAAACTCTTAAATATATATATACAGGGTGAGTCTTCGACCAGTGCGTTAATTCTAACCATAGATTCTTTACGTCAAAAGAAAAATTTTCTTCCTATATTATTGGCCCCGTTCAAAAGATATAGGGTGTTGAAATTTCATAAAAAAATTGCATTTTCACCTGTAATATTCAAATGACAATATAAATTGAAATGATCTCTTGTAGAAGGTTTTTGATAACACTCGTGCATATTTTAGCATCAATAGATTTATTCCATTTCTTGTGGGTTTCTCACTACTACTCTACAAATTGGTTAAATTGCATGAAAAACAAATATCGCTTGAACTAAAGGTCCGTATCTTGTACTTCCTGGAATCATCAGTGTTTTTTGCAGATAAAATCATTCATCATCTTTTCTTTTAAATTGCACCATTCTTGAGATATTCTGAAGTTGAAAGGAATTGAATCGATATAATTTTGTCCAACTTTTCTGATTTTCCCAAATCCAACTCTGTGCTGAAATGATTCAATAATCAGATTTGTTCAATGTTGCCATATTTTATGTCTCTATTAAATATTTCTTCAAAAGGTCGGAAAATCTCTCCAGTCTATGGTTCCACCACTAAACACTATAGATGAAATTAACCACTGAACAATTTTTGTGTTACATTCACCACAAAATCTAAATTGCCATTTGCTGTATTCATTATTAATGATGTCTATCACCTTGTTTAATATTTAATCCAGAGTAATATTCCGTAATAAATAGAGAAAAAGATTTCCATCACTCACATAGGTACTTCGGTATATTTTCATATAATACTTGTAATCTATCCAAATAAATTGTTATTGGGATTCAGTACAGAAAATAATCATCAAGCAAAGTAACATCATTTTAAAATAATTATTCGTAGTGACATCATTCATTGTTGTTGAAGATTTCGAAAAAGATTTTGATATTTTTAACAGTATGATATCAAGAGACCTCATAGACCTGTTCACTGGTCTCTGTCAAGGAGAAGAAACTTCAGAAATATCAGTGTTTGGAAAATCATAGATGATTTTTTCTGGCTTTGAGTTAAAAAAAAGCAAAGTGACAACCTCTTGCCTTGGAAGTTTTCATAGAAATGATGGTTTTCATGATTTGGAAATTTTAAGAAGAAAATTACAAATGTATGATGATAACATCCAATAATTCTGAGGTTTTATTGGAATTTCTCACTAGAAAGGGATGGTTTATAATATTGAAATAGAAAGAAATTATAGTAGATGGAAAAGTGTTTCTTTTGATCTCAAGAACGTATGGTTAAAATTGATGCAGTGGTCAAAGACTCACCCTGTATATATACAATTTTTATGAGTAGAAATTAGTGGAAAATGAGAATTGTTTATTGTATTATTTAAAATTTAAAGTTAGCTAAACAACCTATAGAATAATAAAATTAAAATCTTCCAAAAAAAAAAAACAGAATTTTGAAAAAATTTCTTATCTGCTCGGTTTTCGACTCATATTTTCTTCAATTTTCAATTAATTATCGTCATGCACACATGTCGTTTCCGATTGGTTCATCAAGTTTCAATAATTCCAAAAGGTATGCGTTTTACTCATCAAAGTACTTGTAAGCTTTGAATTCTCGATTGCGAACGTTATCCTGAGATCAAGGAAATATTCTTTCATTTTGGCAACAGAGTAAAAGCGCTCACTACATTTTCAGTAAATTAGAACGTTCGGGTGATGTTTATGGCTTCGTCCTGCTGAGCCATAATATGCAGGTATGAATGTCTGGGGATGCGAAACGTTCTCTTGAACCACATGCGAAAATCTACATCGATCTTTATCATAACCTGTTTCTCTCCATACAATTTCAGATATCACTTCACGAAACGAACATGAAATTTTGAAAGCGCAGCTCCATTTTGAAATATCGGGTAGAAAACTGCCTCTAAAGATTGAATTAAGAAATGAAATGACTTAAATATGGCCAATTTCACGAGAGATGCCTTTTACATTCCTGGATTTGACAATCCTAGTGTTGAAATCTGCCAACTTACAGCTCTATCGAAAGGCTTGATATTTTTGTGGTTAGAGGTAGTCAGAACTTTTCGACCTACGAGCGCTATTCGTGTTGTTGACAGTAACTCAATGATTCATCTCGCCGAAAAAATGGAATTAAATCCCACACAATTTATCAATTGCTCAAATAACGCCTCGTGTCGATTGCTCGAAAGAAATGCTCCAAGAATACGATCGCGGTGTTTTGAAACATGTCTATGACATCGTGACAAGTGACGAATCTTGGAATGACGCACGAAGCACTTCCAAACAAATGGTCGCCTGTTGTACCACTAAAACAACGCAGAACAGTCAATTCTGAGTGGTACACAACCATTTATTTGCCAGTTGTCTTTCAAAAAAGCATAGGCCTAACTTGGCACCGAATGACTTCTTTTTATTCCCGTACGTAAAAAATAAAATGGTTTTCGACATCTGAAGAAGCGTTTGATGCGTTCAGAACGCCTGTTTTGGAGATAAACTCAATCAGAGTAGCAAAAGCGCTTCGACAATTTGTTCAAACACATGGAAAAGTGTATGGATCTTAATGGAGAATATTTTGAAAAACATTTAAGCGATTTTCGATCATCGATATTGATTACTTATTTGATTTTAATCATGATCTCATAACAGCTACACTAAAAAAGATACAGAATAGTATATTCTAATACAAGTTGCAGAATGGGCACCTATTCCAACACGAGCGACGAAGGAGCGAGTTTTTGAACGCATGAGTGTTGGAATTGCCTTCTGCAACGAGTATCAGACGATATTTTCTCTATTTCAGTCAAGAATTGTGAGAAATTTATTGGAATTCAATGAAAAATTCAGATTATACCTTCTAGTGCTTTTTGTATTTTATTTTCGCTGTTGGCGTGACTGATACGAAAATTGACAGATTATAGAATTTGAATAGAGCGTTCAAATCTCTACATGGTTTAATATTGACAATTGACATGCAATGGACGCGTGTTCACATTCGAAAGGATAGGATGTCAGTGTTGTCAACAACAGAACGAAAAATATAACTAAAAACAATGCTGTTATGGCTTTATTACAGCACTGTTTTTAGTACTGTAGTGAACTCATTACCACACTGAAATAGAGAAAGATCTTTATCCTTAATCGTCAATTGCTTTTTTTTATTCTATCTATATGTCGAACGGGAAAATTTCACTCGTTTCGAATCGAGTCTAATAAATAAATTGTTTGAAACAATTCTTAGAGTTCGAGATATGTCGAAGTAGGAGAGGAAATGATTGAATTGAGAAATTGTGACGAGGTTGTTGTGTTCGAAAATTGGTGAATAAATCATTGGAATTTCCTATGAATACGTAATATGTATTTGGGGATTTTTTATACGTTTCCACTTGTTTGAATATGAGTACGATGGATATTCCTGTTTTTTACACAAAATCATTTGAAATTTTTTGAAAATCAGTGAGTAATTTAACCGAGATAATTGGAAAATTAATATTTGTGATCTATTCTACAAATATGAACAGTCTAGACGCCGAAATTTGTAAAATATCGCATTCTGGTAAGTCTGGTATGGAATCTTCCAGTGGAAAAATTCTTGACTAGATATATTAGGTATACAGGGTGACCCAAGTTCGCTGCCAATTCGAATTTTTCGCAAAATTGGATATACTTGAATTCTGAAAGTGCTAAGGCTCCAGAAATATTCAAACTCGGTAGAGGATTTCAAAAAATATCATAAACCCAATGTGCAGTTTTCCAAAAACATCTCATTGGCACTCGATCTTGGGTCACCCTGTACTGAGACCATTCTCGTCTCGATATTCGGAAATTCTGGACTTTGAATATAACAAAAGCTCGCTGGTCCACTAGGATCTATCATCCTGTATAATTAGTGATAGGTAATGAAGAATAGAAAGAATTTTATTCAATCAAACGCTAAGAAATTTCTCTCTCTCTCTCTCTCTCTTGACGTTTTCCCATCGAATTTCCGGTCCCAATAAGCAGTAAACTGGCGAAAACGAAATATTCTGGAAGTCGATTAATGAATGACCAGGGGTTCCGCAGCGGAAAATGATTCGATTTCAGACATCGTCTGGTCTGCTGCTTCCGAGGAAATTCTCATCGAAGTCCCAACCGACGCTTTCCCGAAGGGAATACTCATCGAATTTTCCCCCAACCGATGGAAAATGTTCTATTGACGAGTTTTCCGATCTCTGCCTCACCTTTTGGGGTAAATTGGGCGGCAAATTCAACCTGCGGGTTGTCCTTGGTTTCACGGAGATTTTCACGGTAATGGCCTTTTAACATGAATTCTTGATTCTTGATAAGGTGTCCTGAGGAGGAAACCCGTGAATTTACTGGTGAAATTGGAAATATTTTATTATTTAATTTTTCTTTCGATCTTAAGCACAATTCAATTGAGTGTATGGTAGAACGGTGTATTATAAAAATATCTGTGTGAAAACCCTTTCCTTCCGTATAGGTGATATGTCTTATCCGCTACCCATTGAAGATGGAAAATTGCCAATAGGGAAAGTTGATTGAACAAAGTGCAATGTTGTCGTGCATCTGGCTTTGCACCCTTGTGTACTTTTCAACGGCCAAGTCACATCATCAACTAAATTAAACAAGGTGTAACTAAATAAGTATAATTTATTAAATATTTAAGGAGATGATTCCTCATCGAAAAAATATAGGATCTTTCATATAAAGAACTTCATTGGAGCATCCCTTGTTAAGATACAGCCCCTCAAAGGGAGTACATAAAATTTGTATAACAATTTTTATCACAATCACCAAAAAAGTTACAATATTGAAATTAACCGTTTCCTATTAGCAAGAAGACACTACTGATGTGAAAACAGCCGAGTAAGATAGCCGAGTTTTGTACAGAATTTTTCGTACGCCACTGGAATATTGGCCGGATAGCGATGCAAACAATTTTGATTCGCTGAGATAATTTGAGATTTTTCTATTTCCACGTTGTAATCTGGATACGGTACGTTCTCTACTACGATGGCCCATGATAAATCCATCACCTGCACTCATTCCACAGTACCCCCGGGTCGAATATGCCGAATTACGAACGAGTTTTCAATAAAAAAATTCTAATCTGGCAAACTCGACATAAGTTTAATGTCAAATTTGGCAATAGCCACCAGGAAGATAAACAGATAGTTACTTCATATGCCACTTTTACTTGCACCCCCCAGGGGGGTCAGTAGGTACTCGGCCTAATTTTTAAAAATCATAAAAAATCAACCATACATGAGAATGCCATCAAACTCCTGCATGGTTGATTTTTTATGAGTTTTTAAAAATCAGGCCGACTACCTACTGAACACCCTGGGGGTGTAAGTGAATGTGGCATATGCAGATATTATGATTTGATGCTTCTGGATGTTATTGTGAAATTTTACCTCAATCCTATGTCTTGTTTTCCAGGTATGAATTACTCATAGAAAATTCGGCTGGAACTCGTCTAGACCCCTCCTCCCCCAGGGGGTGCAAGTGGAAGTGAGTCACAAAGTTATGTTGTGTATATAGAGTGAAGAATAAATACCGAATTTCGTGTCGATTCTATGTCTAGTTATCGAGATATTTGTATCTGCTTGAATAATCATTAAGCCGTTATTTTAGCCCCCCATAGAGTTGCAAGTCAGAGATAACCACTGAATTATTTTTTTGTCGACATGTAGAAAATTCTGCAGGAGTTTGTTGGCGCTCTCATGAATGTTTGATTTTTATGAATTTTTAAAAATCAGGTCGAGTACCTACTGACCCCCCTGGGGGGTGCAAGGGAATGTGGCATATGCTGAAATTATGAGTTGATGCTTCTGGATGTTATTGTGAAATTTGACCTCAATCCTATGTCTAGTTTCGCAGGTATGAATTACTCACAGAAAACTCGGCTGGAACTACCTCCGCATATTCGACCCGGGGTGCTGTGGAATGAGTGCTGGTGATGGATTTATCATGGGCCATCTTAAAGAAATTATGAGTTGATGCTTCTGGATGTTATTGTGAAATTTGACCTCAATCCTATGTCTAGTTTCGCAGGTATGAATTACTCACAGAAAACTCGGCTGGAACTCGGCTAGACCCCCCCAGGGGGTGCAAGTGGAAGTGAGTCACAGAGTTATTTTGTGTATATAGAGGAAGAATAAATACCGAATTTTGTGTCGATTCTATGTCTATTTCTCGAGATATTCGAATCTGCTTGAATAATCATTAAGCAACTACTTTTTGTTGAATTATATTGCTTTTGTCAATATATAGATACACTCTGCGTTTGATTGTTTGATTGATTTTTTATGAATTTTTAATATTCAGGCTGAGTACCTATAGACCCCTCTGGGGGGTGCAAGTGAATGTGGCAAATGCAAAAATTAAAAGTTGAGGCTTCTTGTTCTTATTGTGTAATTTGACCACAATCCTATGTCTAGTTTGCCAGATAAGAATTTTTTTATTGAAAACTCGATCGTCATTCGGCATATTCGACCCGGGGGTGCTGTGGAATGAGTGCTGGTGATGGATTTATCATGGGCCATCTTAGTAGAGAACGTACCAGAACGTATCCAGATTCCAACGTGAAAATAGAAAAATCTCAAATTATCTCGGCGAATCAAAATTGTTTGCATCGCTATCCGGCCAATATCCAGTGGCGTACAAAAAATTCTGTACAAAACTCTGACTCGGCTATTTTCACATCAGTAAAAACACTTATCCAGTTATTTATTTGGTTTACCCCATGGTTGTAAGGGTGGGAAAAGCAGGTACTAACTACAGAATAATAATAAATCCAGTTCGCATTTATGACGATGTACCTGTGTAGTTGAACGTAAAATATTTTTTTTGCTGTGAACTGGTTCATTTTGGGCAAAAAACTCATGAGACATTTTTTGTTTAGAATGAAACAGGCTATCGGAAATAAACTTTCAAATGGTAAACAAATAATAAGACAAAAAGTTACATTGGAAATAAACTTTAGGGGTAAACCAAATAAATAACTGGTGTCTTTTGTTATTATTACAGATTTTTCTTTTTTTTTTCTCTTCTGATTCTTGTACAGGTTGGGTTGTAAACCAAATAAATAACTGGTGTCTTTGTTATTATTACAGATTTTTCTTTTTTTTTTCTTTCTGATTCTTGTACAGGTGAAAAAATTATCTTTTTTTTTTTTGATTCAATTAATTTGAAATTGCTCTGGCCAGCTAGTGAACAAGAATATCTCACATTTTCCCTCAGAAAGTTTAAATAGATACTTTCATCACAGTCTTTATTTTACTCTTTTACAAATACTAGATATTTACAGTATGTACAAATGTTAAATTGTCCAAATGAAAAGTTGCAAGTGGAACTGATAAATTTTTGGCTATGAAAATCAACAGGTAATGTCTACAATTGTTGCTGGAAATCAACTTATCTGCCTTGAGTCCCAATTCGTACTAGAACAGGACCATACAACCATCCTGGGTGTTCGAGGTGAGTCTGGTATCGAAAATGGGTCTTAAGTTTTCCACCCTGTAGACAAACTTTCCAACAAAAACTATTTCTTCTCTGAGTTCTCCAGTCCTCAGGGAAACATCTGTTAGTACGTCGTAACATTCAACTGCGGCAAATTTATTCAACCTCAGCAAGGTATGTCAAATTCGGTTATACTCTAACTTCGACAGATTTTAATCAGTACTTCGATAAATTTCCAACTCCGGCAAATTTTGTTCATCATTCAGATTAACTTTTTGCTCATTTTGGTTCCTAACATATAATAAAATAAGTGCAAATTTCATTAAGTTTTCGTAGCTTATCCATTTGACACTTATTAATGAAAATTAAAAACGTGAATTAATCAGGTTTTTTTGGATACTTATTTCTGCTATTTTCGTAACTCGCTCCGCAAGAATATATATTGCATTCTGATTTTATCTTCCGACAGGACCATCTGGCAAACCTGGATACGTCCTCTCCAACCGAAGGCAATACAGCCTTAAGGTTCTTCGTACATCCTCTTTAAATCAGACATAACGGTCTGGTGACTCCAAGATTCACATCGGCACTCTCGTGTTACGCGCTTCCTTCAATTCTGGTATCTATTACACGCCCATGGGGCTTCGATGATCCGAGCTTAATTGATATCGGCCAGTTCTTCAGCAAAAATTGACCCAATAATCAGGTGCCGCCTGGGGCCCGATGATGGTGAGTACGAAGGGTCATATCGGACATGCTGATAATCGGTAATTTGTGTGTATGTTGGCTAATTGCGTTCTGTCACGAGAGGTATTTCATATATGAGATACGCTCCGAAAAACTGGTCGTAAACATGCGTTAACGATGCTGCAGATTGTGGTTGAGATTGCTGGCTGGTATATGTATTGGGTTTATATGAGTTTGATACTCTGAATATGTGTAATAATTAAAGAGAAATGTAGAAAGGCTTCGATGTGGGGTCAGGCGCTTCTGTGCGCTGGTTTTCAAGGTTTTTGACGTGACAACGTCTTATAATTCGATGGAGTTGGCTGAACCATGACACATGCGGCGTTACCTCGCTCTGGGGCGTTCTATTTAAGGCAAGCGAGATTGCAGAGCAAGCGACAAAGAAGTACAATCAGCTCTATCTTACTTGAGTGAGCGATTCGTCCGCGTGGAGAGCTGCTATACAATAATACATTAACATAACATGTTTAAGTATGAAGAGCAGTGTTTTGGATAACAACAATAATTAAGGCGATAACCTAATGAGTCTTTCGATGTTAAATATACAGGGTGTCCCAACGTCAAGTGATTACTGGGTGATGTGCTAGGTTAAACCAGTTCTAGCAAAAATTTTAAAAATTCTATGTCACTTGGTTGAGTGGTAATAGGTATATTTCTGAAGTCACAAAGTTTCCGAGTTTGCAGTGATTCTTTTTAAACTTACTTCTAAATAACCATGCTATTGATTACAGTCACAGATCCATTGTTAGGTACAACCATTGAGTATAAATCTACCTAGAGGGGAAACGCAGTTCGAAGAAATGAAGCCAAAAATTCTACCGATAAAGTGGCGGTCTCAAGCGTGTAAAAACGGTAATATTTATTTTATTGTATTTATGGTTGCAGTGACTTGGCCTCTCTGTTTGAGCTGGTTTGAGCCAGGGCCGGATTAATTCGACATCACCCCTTAGAATATTTTATTATTTATATATTGACTTACTTGTTGGTGATATCAAATACGTGAAGTGAATTTAGATCAGTTACGCATGTACACAAGAAAATTGTATGTAACATATATAATTGAATGAGCAATAAATGGACCAAGTTTTTATTTTATCACCCTTATTCCTAGGAACAGCTGGCATTTTTCTCAAATATTTTTTATTTATATTAAGTATTGAGCCAAAAAAAAATTTGATAGTTTTGGCCCACAGTTAATTGCGGGAAAAAACTTAGATTTCTGAAATGAATCTGGAGCAGTTCAGGTGAACGAAAAAGAAAAGAATTTGAAAGAAAAGAACAATTGAAAATATACAAGTATAATATATAAAATCATAAATGAGAAGATCCAATCACATGGGAGAACTTTGGGTAAATCATGATATGAGGGATTCAATTTATAATGCTATATCTTGGCCTCCGCTTGAATCTTAGTTCGAAAGAACAAATATCGAAATGAAATAACTATGAATCTTCGTGAAGAACAACATATTTTCTGAAGCCGGCTCTGGCCATCGTCTAATAGTTCGGTAGCTCTCCGTTAGATGCTGTAAAGAACAAATACATTAATTTCCAGAAATATACAGTTCATCTATAAAGCGTACTAGTGAATTTATGGCTTCGTTTCTTTGAACTGCGTTTCCCCTCTAGGTAGATTTATACTCAATGGTACAACTAACCTAGCATATCACCCACTAACGCTGTTGAAGCATGAGTCTTTCCATGATGATTAGTCAATGCTCACTGTACAAAAATATCAAAACAACATGGCTTCTACCCTCAATCAAATCACAATTAACCCTATCGAGGGTTCCACCACTCTAAAAAACCATTCGATAGTTCTAACCTTAGAATATCCTGACAAGTAGACAAAATATCCACCTGCGGATTCTATGTTCCAAGCTCCTACATGTCAGTTACACATGCACATACATGTTCGTTCAGTGCATTTCCAGAGCCAGTGAAGTTTGCCGACTGTGATGCGGGGAACGTTGTTTATCTGGGTTTTCCTACGGACATGACGTTGGAGTAACTTTGTCGGAATTTGCTTTTCAGAGCCCCGTATCTAGATTTTCCCTTGTTATCCTCCCTTTTTTTCAAGTTATAAGCCGGAAGTTTAGAGTTTACCGTACGGCTTGGAGTTTGAAATTGACGAATTTTGTGTAAACTGGGTTTAACGAAGGTACTGTCATATCTCTGGAGGCGGTTAATGAACTGTTTTTATTCGACGATGTTGGGGCTGTTATGGAACTATGTTGTCACATGGTAGAAACAGTAATGAAGACTAATACAGGGTGTCTCAAGTTCGAGTGCCTAGTAGACGTTTCTGGAGAACTAAACATATTTGAATTCTGAAAATTGTGATTATGATATTGTTCGAAGTTCTCTACAGAGCTAAAATACTTCCCAAAAACTTCCGGTTATACAGGGAGTGAAAATAAATTCAACGAAAAATTGTTTTTTCAAGTTTTCAATCCCTGGTATGATCGAGTATTCAATAGTGAATACATTTCTGTTAAAACCATTGTATTAAATCAAATAGTTTTCAAAATATCTAAAAAAACTGGAGAAAAAGTCAAATATCAGAAAACTCAGAAATTAATGAATTTAGTAGCATAATCATGGGAGAAAACTATCATTATTTTTGACCGCAGAATCCAACACAATTATAAAAAAGTAGGGTTCTAATTTGAAAAACAGAAGTTATGGCCAATTTAAGATAACAACTTTCAACACAAAATTTGAAACACCCTGTGATGATATTTTTGAAATCCAAAAGATGCATGACCTTCTCACATCCTTCCTCTTCGATGTTGTAAAAACGGTTTACGCTCAGGATATTTAAAATAAGAATAATGAACATATTACTGACTGAACATATTTGACTTTTTTTCCATTTTCTTTTTGGTTATTTTGAAAACTATTTGATTTAATACAATGGTTTTAGCAGAAATGTATTCACTATTGAAAACTCAATCATATCAGGTATGGAAAACTTGAAAAAAAATTTTTCGTCGAATATTTTCACTCCCTGTATAACCGGAAATTTTTGTGCTTCGAAAATATTTTATCTTTGTAGAGAACTTCGAACAATATCATAATCCCAATTTTCAGGTTTCAAACATATCTAGTTCTCCAGAAACGTCTAATAGGCACTCGAACTTGAGACATCCTGTATAACTTCCTTGAATAGGAAAAAAGAGCAGTTATGAACAAAAAATTAAAAAGTCAGACCGAAGAATGAACTCAGAAATTTGTAGTGAATGTTTTTGATATTATTTGATACTTTTTTGCCAAATCATAGTATAAGGGGTGTCCCAAAAATAACGCAAGATTTGAATCGAATAGAAAACACGGTGTTTAGTCTTTTCATTGTAATTTTTTTATTGCTTCATAAAGTACATAGGATATGGTTATTTATGAGATAACATATCACGCAAATGACCCGGCGTTGCCTGTCAACTGTCAGTAGGAAACCATGTTTTCTAAAATGAAATGTACGAGAGATCATTGACAAATTTCAAACAACATCTTTTGAAGCAAGTTTCACTTTGACAACCATAGAAAATATCTATTGAAACACTGGTAGGAAAAAGTTCAATACTGAATGCTTAAATAATCGTTCACCACTTTATCTATGTCGGATCTTTGATCGATGCCTACCATCAAATTACCACCTCTTAACATCGTCCGATAGCCCTACCAGAATGACATAACTCGTTAACTACTAATTCGATTTTGAAGATGGCCATATTTAACGCCTCATCCTTTCAATTGCCAAGAGGTAACGGTAACCGGTCTGTCTGTACGTACAGAACCTTTGTGCACGATAGGAGGCAACATATTGAGAAATGCAACACACATGACTATCTATTACTCGCTTGTAATTGGATAACTGTTGAATTTACTAATTGTGAGGTCGAGGAAGCTTCTTCGAAGATAGAGAAAGCTTAGTTAGACGGGATTCTCAATCTAGATGGCAGAGATTGAAGTAGACAGGCGGAAATTTCAAGGAATTAGGTATTTCACAATCACTAGCAGTATGGAAATTCACTTTGATGATGAACAAAGGAAGACATGATGTGTTTTATGAATTGTTGCTAGTCTATATGCATATTTCTGTTCCCCAATAGGGAAATCTTTTTTGCACATTGTTCTAGTTGAATGGCTTGCTGTCGTTTCGCCCAAATGTCTGTTATTTTCGAATATCAAGCCAAAAATAGTTTTAATGGATCGAGTTTGACTTTAAACTTGAGTACGTCCGAAATGGGATTGACATCGATCGGACTTTTCAATTAATTGTACTCTCCCTTGAAAACATACCACGTGGTGTGTGCCAAAATCTTAGGGCAACCAGTATACATATATTTATACAAAGTATTCAGATGACAGAACAATTTTATGAGCAGGATTCAAAGCAACATTGTTTTCAAAACGTCACAGCGACCTCTATCCAAAAGGAAAACTGCAATCGAATCGTATGATCGATGACTGTTCCCAGTTCCACGCCATCTACCAAACTTGACAAGAAAATAATGCGAAATAACGTTCCTACCTTTCAGGAAATCTGACTAATAACGCTGATAAATCAAATAGTAGCCATCGGCAATTTGCCGTCTGCCAGTGTCGAGCCGTTTGTTTCTTTAGCAATTCCAGACCGGCTTATCAAATCGAAAAATTAGGGCTATTATCGACGTACATGATCGGCAAATGGCCTATTTGCCGGCAGTTGTAGCTTCGGACCAGAATCATTTTCGATGCTCGAGTAGGAAACTCGATGTTTGTTTACTCTGTGTCCTGGCTTTCTAGCGACATGTAAGGACGAGGGGAATGACGGGGAGCTTTGAGGTTATGTGTGTTTTCTGATCGTGACACGATGGCTTGTGTTTAGGACGTGTTTAATACGGGTTTATTGGAGCATGGATCGCGATTACGTCAGTGTGATAGACCCGCAATCATCAAGGGTGGTTTATACTAATTGTCAATATGTTTTTTAAACACTATTATTCTCAAAGAGTGCTATATTCAACTGTGTATGTTTCTGATAGGCATTGAAAGAAACCAAAATCACTGTAAAAGCTTTTCTACTGAACAACGACGAGTTCATCTCATTTCAAAACTTTCCTCCCGCAATTACTCCAGGCCATACTGACATAAACATTAAAAAACCCAATTTCACCAGAATTAAGAAACGCCCAGCATCTCATTCAAACTTGAGCGTTTTCAATATACCAATAGAGGCGATCTTATACCTCATCTGCCGTTCCCAAAGGCCCCAATGGCGTCAGAAAAGAAATCCCTCGAGATCCACCGAAATGAAATAAATTATGACGGGGGCAATTTTCTGGTTTGAAGGGGCATTATCTCTGCGGTGAGGAGAGATTGAATATCTGAAGAAGTAAAAACGGCGCTCTTGAGACCAAGTTTACGAGGATCTACGGGCTGGATTTCTTGATCCGCTTCTAGGCTTGAATTTTCGACGAATCATATTTTCTTTCAGCCAATCATCCTATGAAGGGGTGGTGGGAGATATGAGGGTTAAACGGATTGAATATTGGGTTTTCGATCAGGTATCAGAGATGTGTGAAGCGACAGTCATCCATTCATGTTGTTTTTGAGACTCTACAGGCTGATTCGCAAGGAGGGTTTTATAATCTGACACTTTTCGTAAGTCGTAAGCCCAAGACCACAAAAGGCCAAAACTGCTTACCCGTTGGTAAAGTTATTTACGTTCACATTGTAACTAGAGGTCGCTTTATCAGGACTTTGGCTGGCCACTGCATCACAACAAAGCTCCTAATCACAGATCAACGATTTTCAACGAAAACTTGAAGAATTAGAGGTTGAAATTATGGTTCATCCCCTCTTCTCTCCAGACCTTGCTCCACATGACTTCCATTTGCTTTTTGAAGTCAAAATAGATGCGAGAGGTTGAGGATTTGAGAGGTATGGTGGGACTATCAAAAATAGCATCTCAGAAGATTATGATAAGTGGATGAAGCAATGGGATAAGTGCGTTGAACAGGCTGGAGAGTACCTCGAAAGATAGTTGTTCAATTTGTTCAAACAATAAATAATCCGTTTATATATTAGGGGGCAGTTGTATAAGTACCAAATCCCCATATGCAATTACAAGTGGTATAAATGGTACTGAGTCATACATATCCAATTACCATATTCTCAAAAATAAGAAAAGATACAGTAAAATTCGCTTATGCACTAATCAAAGATTCGGCTATCTGAATTATGACACAATGAAACTAAAGTGATTAACCTCCTTTTGGTACATTTTCAACTGGCTATCTTCGCGATCAATTCCATCAAGGAATGCACTTCCTTCATCTTTGAATCGTAACCAGCAATCAGAGATGGAACTTAACGTAATTACCGAAGAACATCTTATTTATATGTTAATGAAGGCGTTAACCACAGGGAACTCCGAGAATGGATCTTTTTTTGTAACTGTAGATCATCCTCATTGTAGTTTAATTTTAACAGTACTTATAGGCGCCAAACCTATTATTTGGAACTCCTTCCTGGTATGGTGTAGGTCAGTAGAAAAAATTAGTGTTCTGGTTGGAGTAGGTCAATATACGGGGTGAGCCTTCAACTGCAACATCAGTTTTTACTCAGACTACAGTCGACAAGTTTAAACGATAATATATATCTTCAATATATATAAAGTGCGACACTGTAGTGCAGAAGAGTCCTTCCTCTACTCTGTGACTGCACTGAAGATCTATGATCGCACTTAGATAGCCTCATGTGCCTTTTGGTATGATTCTTAGACAAGGTAAATACTGAGAATTTTACATATATAATATCGCTTTCCTCTAATCAATTTTAAAACATCCCCCTGAAATTTTGTTGCAAAAACATAATAGTTATTTATGTACCTAGTGCGTTATATGGATCCTAACGCCCGGAGGGACTCCGGACTCGTCTACGACAAGGATTATGAAACATTCCATTAATGGAAGTTGAAAAATGAAATAATTGCTATAGATGAAACAGTGTTATTGGCGTACTTACAAGAATTGGTATGCTATTTTATTTTTCATTTTGTTCATGTGTGGGCAATTTTTTTTTATTTCAGTCTGAAAAATTTTGTCCTGCGTCATTGTGGACGAAATATTCTATTTTGAAATCTACACTGATTGTCAATGAAAATATCAATATTTCACAATTCTCCCGGCTAGTAGCGTTTTTAAAAATGAAATCTAAAAGATATATTCCGAAGAAATCCAAAGTTTTGCAGCAGAACAAGTTCATACATTCATCAATGAAGCTCCTGATGAAATTCATCTTCTTCATAAAGTAGTTCTAATAATGGATGTTTTTGGAGGACTAAGTAGAGATGAATTAGTGAAAATGTCTATCAAAGATATAGAAGATAAGGGTAGCTGTTTACTTGTTAAAATACCCGAAACTAAAACCGCTATGTCAAAACGATTTAGCATTGTAGAGGAAGAAAAAATAGGAGCTTTGGGGCTGGTCAGAAAATATATATATATCCTTGAGACCCAGTGGAGTGAAGAATCCTAGATTTTTCCTCACGTTCCGAAATGGTCGGTGCACCATCCAACCTGTTGGCAAAAATACCATAGGAAGTGTGCCTTCAATGATTGCCAACTACTTAAAATTGGATAATGCAAATGAATATACAGGACGGACTTCAGCAACTCTTTTAACATAGAGCAGAGCATTTTTTCCAAAAACAAAATATCGACGATGATTGTGAATTCGGTAACAGATTCTCATGAATTCTCTAGTGGTTCTCTTGTGAACGAACTTCCAAGTACTTGTGGTCAAGTTTTCGCTCCTCAGGTTTCGAAAACATCCCAAGATTCACGATTGAAGAATTTTTCCGGGAAATTCGAAAACTGCACTTTTAATTTTAATTAAGAAAGACTTTGTTTTCGTTTGTTGAGTTGTCGTTATTTTAGTATTGAAATTCTGCGAAATAAATAATTTCTTTCTAGATTATTTTGCTTCTCGCACAACGAGCGGGCGTTATGATCCATAATGCCCGCTAAAATGCCCACGGGCATAATGAGTGTATTTATAGCAACCCTTTCTAAGGTAAAATAAACATATAATGTACAAGTGAAAAATAAAAGATTATTCGTGTTGGAATAGTATAATTCTGAAAATGATTGCGCTGACATAACGTCAGCATTTCTCGAAAATTTATTGAATATGTCGTGCAGAATGGATAATAAACATTTCTGCTGTAGTTGCGAACTCATCCTGTATATTCAACACGAGTATCTATATTAATCACGTGTCCAGCCTGTATCGAGCATAATTGAAGGATAGTGAGCATTATCTTTGTCTGATGCTTCCGCATGTGAATAACCATCGAATTATTATGATTAAACCTGATTACGGAATGATTATACCCGCCCAATAACTATATTTTGTACACAATGTTCCAATTGTTAACCAGATTACTTCGATTGAATTCCGCTCTAGAGCGATAACTATCTGTTGGACGTGTTCGGTCCAGAGAGATTCATTTGATATGGGGAGATGAATGTATCTCTAATTCAGGTGACTAATGAAGTTTGATAGAAATTTCTAGCTCTGCATTTCATCAGATCGAATTTGAGGTCGAAATTAGATTTCAAATTTGTTTTTTTCAAGATGATTTATATCAAAAACTTCTTCCCTGAACTTTCCACGAATTTCTTGTCTTTATTTACTTGTCCTATCTTTTTCTTCTCTTTTCTTCTTTCTTCTTCACTGTTTTTCACTTCTTCTTCTGTTCAAGTTAGGCATTTTGCCTGTTTTGGCTTGACCTACAAGTTTTATTGTTCTCCTTAAATTAACAGCCAACTGTCTCTTGACTTTGTCGAAAATTCTCTTCAGGAATTTGTATTTCTACATTGCAAAAACTCTGTATATCACATTTACAAGAATTGCTTTCATAGGTCAAGGCAATTACCAGATATTAGGTATACCTGTATGAAATTAGTGAATTCTTGGGAAAATAAAATAGTTATTATTAATGAGAAAGTAAAAAACATTTCATTCAGAGTATTTGGCCATTGTTTTCTACATATTACCACCCTTTTGGTAATTTTTGGATACCTTGCGGTAGATAGTACGTTAAAGCTTGTCCTGAATAAATCGTAATTGGTACAAAATTGAACTTTATCATACTTTATTCAATACTGCAATGATTTTTCCAAAATTTAAACCAACTGTCTCTGCGTCCATAACCTATCGGATAAAAATAAAGTAAAACCACGATTTGTATTCACCTAATTCTATAGGAAGTTGACCTTCCTAACTCGTCCGAAACGGATTTCCTATTGTCCATCAAGCTCTTAACCCTCGGTCATTCGGATAGGGATGAACGTCACAGATAACCCCGGAGCTCAACTAATCTCGTGAAAAGCGACGCTTCGCAATGCTTCTTGAATAATGGCTTCAGCATAATCAGTCCGGCGTCCAACGAGCTGGGAGAGATAAAGTGAGTCCAAAGTTAGGAAAAATGAGGCGATCTACACGCTATCGTTGCCAGGGTTCTACAGCGCCATCTATGAATTTCGGTTTTATATCGATAAGTCTTGATTTGGGGCATTTCCATCATTGAGCTGGTTCGTTTCCAACTAAACTGGAGGCATTTGGTGGATATGGGGATGATATATGTTCGATTTGAAACAAAATTCATAGCTCTTAAGTGTTTTAATTTATATTAAAACATTGTCGCGTGAATCCTTATTTTCTTGACTGTCTCAAATGTGACAATACTACTATAAGACATATTTCCTCGTAAGATACTCATGTGGAATACCCTTGGTAATGAAATTTTAGCAGGTAGAATTTGAGCTAACTGAATAAATTGTCAGTAGCAGATCGATGATTAGTAGAAGGGTGCGCTCTCAAATTGAATTCAGATCAAGTCCCTACTGGAAAACCCCTTATAAAAGAGGACCAACAGTGTGTGGAAGCCTTAACGAGCGTCCATACCACGCATTCAAATTGACCTCCCGCAGGGGCCTATTCCCTTGGTCAGACGGGTGTGTGAACGGGACGTAGGCGTCCCGACGTGCGTCTTTTCTGAGGAAAGGATGTCCCGGTTCGTTTAATAACGCCTTCGGGATCTCGTTATGCGGTCTAGGAGAGCTGGATACGAATCTTTCATTCTGCTTTGTGGTTTGGCGGAGTTTTGGAATGGATGGGAGCTCGAGGGCATCCTCAATTTTGAGGTGACCCGAAAGTTGTCTGCCAGTTTCATCTGCTGGATTGTTCGTTTGTCGCCTGCTGGAAGGAAAGGGGGTGGTTTTTGATTGCCTCAGAATTTTTGCATAAACGTCGCCTACCATTTTTAGGATTTACGTCGCATAGTAAATTAGCTATGAGATAGGGCACATATTGAAAACCTCTTTGAACTAACTGATTAAAAAAAAACTACAAATAAAAGTGAACTTTTAACGGTTTTGCAATCAAAATCCAATTAAGATGATTTCATACATCATATATAAAAATTGAGAAAACCTGTATCCACAATCATTCAGCCGGCCTTGATACCTCTAACATCCTTTTTTCGGTTTTCCGTCGAAACTGACAAATACATAAGGGACATAGAATCGTGACAATGACATCACATATGACCATCGTCCGAAGTGGCAACCTGATCCAGTGGCGGCGCGCCCTTGACCGCATTCAATTCACAAATATCACACTACACCAACGAAACTTTACAGTATTCAATGCTGAAAGCAACATTGAACATTAAAAGGAATATTGATATAAGCAGATATCACAAACACATGTTCATCAAGGGACAAAACGTGGGTTATATTCCTAAGAAATCGAAAGTTCTTGAGAAAGATCATGTAAAAGAGTTTATAGTAAATGCTCCAGACAGTATTTTCTTGATGTCAAAGGTTACATTCAGAATGTAAAATCTGAAGAAGCCACAGCGAATTGGGGAAACAATTGTTGTGTAAAACAAAAGAAATATGTGGAAATGTCAATCCTATTATTCATTCGAATTTGATCCATAATTTCGACATCCTGGACATCTTCCTCCCTTATCAATTCCCAATGACACCCTCTTCGAAGATGCAGCTCAGGTCGAACCTCCACTTAATGATCCATCTAAACCCCCTCGTAAAAAGACCGAAACCGGTTTTCATACCAACTTCGTCATTCCGTATTCTCTACATCGTTTCTGAAACGGGTCCGAAGCCACGTGTATCCGACGTCGTAGACGTCCCCGAATTGGGAATTCAGGACCGGCCGTCCGATCCTGTTGAAAATTCATGAAACTTTTTGTCGTCCGTGTTAAACAACCGGCGACAAAGTAACAAAAACAAAATCAATTCGGGCGCTGTCTCCGGTTAATCTCGCCGTTTCCATTCCTGGGTTCGGGATTGACTGAGCCATTTGTAGGTTTATGTGTCCGCGGAAGGACTCTTCCTGGGATTCATCCACCCAGTCGTTTGGCGAATCGTTCTTGGATGGCTAATGAGTCCTGAGAGATGTTTCAGAAGGTTTTTTTGAAAGTTCAGACGTTGGAAATGTTAGAACACTTTGGCTCGTGTTGGACAGGGGATTACAAGTTCTTCAGGGAATTAGTCCCACAATCTTCAAGGTTTCTACAGACTTTCACATCATGTTAGGGTAACGAGATGTTGTGTAACGAGTTCTCGTTGAAGAGTTTGATATCACAAGCAATGAGTGGCAGAAGCATGGTTTTCAATAGTTTTTAATCAATACGAGGGTTGTCTTTTATATTGCAATCTGCCAACTTACAGCTCTATCGTACAGCTTGACATCTGGCTATTTTATTGTTTACAGTAACCTAAACATTGAACAACGCGGCACAGACACTTCCAACAGCAGAGACAGTCAAATCTCAAATGACGGTACGGTCAAGTCAGCGGCGACTAACCCAATCCAACCTAAGGACAGAAATAGTAATAATAATTCACACGCGTCTAAAACGGGCAGGTAAAATTTCCTTGCTCGCTGTGTTGTGTCGAAATCCGTACTTTTATTTAAGTGCGACTTTCTTCACTCTTCTTACTAAAACCTTATTTGCAGTATTATTTTTTTTATTGACTTACGTAAATAGCATATGGTTAGCAACGTTATAAACCAAAGAACATTTGAACCAAAGAATATTTGATAAGTTATATAATTGTTTAATATGCAATACTAAATATTTAATATCAAATTCTTAAAAATAATACATCCATTTCCAATTACAATTCATACTATATTCTATGACTGAAAACATATCTTTCAACTTAAGTTCTTTCTTCCAAAACTATACAAATATCCTTAATTCAATGAATTCGAATGAATTACATGAAATATACGAGTCTTCTCTCAGCCAGGCGACAGAGGTACGTTGTTTGTTTCCCCCACTCCAATCCCTCACCAAACCCCAAGTTCCCTCGTATTAAACCAATTGTGACCCAAATTCAAGAAACATCCTGTAGGTCAAAACCCCTCCGCAGGAATGGTAGATATTTGTCTGCGCCTACATCGCATCGTCCTTTCGGTGACACAAGTACAAAAGCATACCGTAGACGCCGATAAAAAGTCGCCATTGGACTTGAGGCTCATAGTTTCCGAACAATGTATCTTCCACTGTATAGAAACCGCATTCGTTTCTACACGAAGAAATCCTGGAAAGGCGTAAAGATAAAGGACTCTGCCTTGCCGATTGTCGCCAGGGAACGGCGTCTTCTTTATTGGTTCATCTTTGAGAACCGGAATGAGAATTTGTCCTACATCGAAGAGAGAAAACTATCCGGACCACCTTCGACAAGCTTCAAGTTGGATTTATGTGGGCGATTATATGATGATTACTCTCAGAAAGAAGTGAAGGATGAGGATGATAGCTGGATGACAAATTCGACAATTATTCCTCGAAACTATTTATATTCGACAGTAACTGATTGTCAGTAATTTTTTTATCGTATTCATTCGCTATCTCTTCAGGAAAACATTCTAACATGTTATCCCTTTATTTTTTTAAACATGCTATCATCTGATTTGGAAATTTTATAGAATTATTTTGTTGAGCAGTGATTATGTCCAACTCCCAACAAAACAGAGGTATCTTGTTTTCATCTGAGTAATCATGAAAAATATAGGAAATTTGCTTTCAATGATTCTCCTATCGAACATAATTTCTATCCTAAGTACTTAGCCTTATGAAGAAGCTGGAAAGCTCTAGCCCACCAACCAGCAAATCTTCGGAAGTTTCAGCTGACCAAATCGCTACAAGAGTCATAATACTGTCTGAGGCCCCAAGTATAAGAGAACAGAATACACATATTAAGAATCAACTGACACTCCTCCGCCATACGACAACACCCTACCCAGAATACTCCAAATCGTTTACTGCAGAAGAGGTAGATAAAGCCCTTGAAGATACCAAATCTGGCAAAGCTGCAGGATTCGACGGAATTAACCCCGAATTCCTTGAGAACTGTGGAAAACACACTCGAATGTGGCGATTCTAAAACCAAACAATCCCAAGAACCCACCTGAAAGCTTTCGCCCTATAGCCTTGTTAAGCTCATGCTATAAGCTTCTAGAAAGGCTGTCATTAAACCGACTGGGTCGTCCGATAATCGAGCATATTCCTGTTGATCAGGCTGGGTTTAGGCCCCACAGTAGCTATTGTCGACCAAGTGCTCAGCTTAACAACACACATCGAAGCAGGGTTTCAAAAACAGCTAAAGACAACTGTAGTGTCTGTCGACTTGACAGCAGCATACGACACGGTCTGGAGAGTTTGTCAAACAGCATCTCTACTGAACAACATGCTCTGCGATAGACCGTTCCAAATAATAACAGGAGAAAGCAGTAGCAAGATGATTAATCTATATATTTCTGACACCCCACAGACATCGTCAAGAAAGTTAGGATATGCCGATGACCTGGCCCTTGCATCCCAGAATAAAACCATCGAAGAAGCTAGTAACGTACTGTCAGAAGACCTGAACATGCTGGGAACATACTGAAAGGCTAATACCAAATATGAATAAGACTGAAGCAATGTGCTTTCAGCTAAACAATAAACAAGCACGAGTGGAGCCCCAAGTATATTTCAATAATAATCTACTACGCTATAATTCTTGCCCAAAATATCTAGGGGTAACAATGGACCGGACTTTTTCATACAAAACACATTTAGAGAACACCGCAGCTAAAATGATTACCAGAAACAACATAATCTGCAAACTCTGCGGCACCACTTGGGGCGCGAATGCATCCACTCTTAAAACCTCAGCGCTCAGCCTTGCCTACTCAGTAGCCTAGTACTGCGCCCCAATCTGGATACACAGCTGCCACGTAAAGAAACCAAACTCAACGAGACAATGAGACTAATTAGTGGCTGTCTAAAACGAACACCTCCACCCTGGCTCCCTGTTCTAAGCCATATTGCACCCCCTCAATCCGCAGACAAGAGAGCCACATACATAGTGACCTTCCCGAAGCCGGCCTGTAGAGATTGAAGTCTAGATCTCCCCCAATATTACTAGCAGAAAAACTTGTGAGAGATAATTTCAATGCGGCCAATAAATGGAGAGAATGCTGGGAAGCCTCGAAACTAGCCCAGGCTGTTCATATAACTGATCCTACAGTGCCCTTATCAGGTATGGAGCTGCCTCGCCACGAATGGAAAACACTTAACAGGGTAAGAACGTCTCACGGTATTTGCCATGACTCACTCTATAAATGGGGACTCACCGAAACATGTGACTGCAGAGAGCCTCGCCAGACTGTCCACCATATTGCAATGGAGTGCCCCCTTACTGCATACGGAGGAGAAATGAGCGACTTTTATGAGGCCACTGACTGTTCTGGACTGGATTAATGGCCTCGATTTTAAGGATTAACTTCAACGTGTTATATTTGTGTTTATATTAATGTTTGTACTTTTTTCCTATTTTTGGATGTACACTTGTGTGTTGTGTGACGTCTGATGAATCAGGATAAATTTCGTCAAAACCTGCCACTTTCCGAGATTCAGTAGTCTTAATTGCAGCCCTCAATTCATCTATATTAAATAGATTCGACAAATGTTCTTAAGTAGGGGCTGATCTCCTGAAATATGTTAATTTTTCTTCGTATTGAATGCACACCATTAAAACATCAAAAAGTGTGTATTGATCACTCATAGCTTATATTTTTAAATACAACCATGCCTTACCTGAACATCAGCAACTTCTCACACTTCCCCAGCAGTAATGAACATCATTTATCTCATCGAAAAACCATCAGTGAATCCTTGGAGTTTCTCTACATCCCACCCCCTAATTATTCCACTAAAACGCGTTAAGTGTTATGCAAATCCAATTTGCAGCAGTCCCAAATCCCGACATGTTGTCTCCGAAAGGACCAATTGATTCGTCTGAGTTAAAGCAGATTGGATTAATTACTTCCAAGGATATATCTTCAGGGAGGCCTTTCGGGGATGCAAATAAGAGATGGATGAACCTGCAACCTTGCTATCTGAACAGATATTCCTTTGCCCTGTAGCCATGACGACTTGAAACGTTCATCTGATTGGGTTAAATAAGTGGTTAAATTGATGGAATCTTGAGATCGTTAGATCGGACAAAGTTGGAGTTTTGTGGCGGAAAGAGATGAAACTGTAAATTGGGTTCAAATGCTCCTGAAGCAATTGCGATTGGGTGGGAAGATAGATTTGTTTTTTTTTTCAATTTTATAGAAGGGCATATTCTTCGTGAACTCAATGGATTTTGTTTCGTTTTTATCGTCAATGGTGGAACAAAAACTAAAAATTTTTCTGTTGGAGAGAAATATATAGGAATTTATTTCTTGGTTATCACTGAACCCATGACATGACTATTTCGATGAAAATAGAATGTAGATTTATTATAGATGGGTACAAGATTGTTTGGCATTTCTTATCATCCTAAACTGCTGGAGATACTAAGCATTGATTGTAGAGCGAAGAATGAACTGCCCATAAGACACTGTTGTTGATGGTTGTTTGGCATTACATACATTCCTGAACTGTGTCCAATAATTGTTTATTCGCTCACTCTGCTCAATATTCTTCGAGTACCTCAGCAGCCTCTATTTTGCTAAGAACAAACGTTTCCACTGCATCAGGAAGTACTTTTTTCAATTTACCCTAATGTAGTGAGATATGAACAACTGCAAATCATATGTTAAGTGGATTCGTCCTCTATCCTTGAACTTGAAGATAGCTGATACTCTTCGCTATATCATCTTTTTCACCAAAAATGAATTGAAATTCAAACAGTTCCTTCTACATTTCTGGATAACTGCAATATTACTTCAGAATAGGATAACGATGCCTAACACCAATTAGAAGTGAGTGATTGGGTTTTACTTAGCCCTAAGAATATTAGATTCAACTGGTGATCTATGCGATGCTTGGATTCTTCTTTACCAATTCGTCTCAGAGACCTGGTGACCATATATGATTTAATCGCCATTGAGAGCTCAACAACCTTGAGACTGGCTATCGGCGAGAATATTTCTCTGCGTGAAAGGCTATAATTTTCATTATTGAAAACGTAAAGGAAATGCGACGGCGCGCTGTGTATATATAACGATATCCATTATGAACTTCCTTCCATCCACACAGAAGCTTTCAAATGTTCATACAGACAATCCGGGCAGCAATTCCGTCAAATATGTTTCGTAACTCCTGAGCATCCTCCACATCTAAACTGCTAACTAGAACATTCGCTGAAAACAACCATCCACAAATTCCCATCCTAAAGCCCCTTCTCGACGATGAACCTCCCGGCATACGTAAATCTCCGTCCTTGTCTCTTCCCCAATGCTACGAAGCAATTCAAAACGATACCTTCTACAACATCATCAAAGCGAATGAACCCAGCAATCGACCCAAAAAGATTCTTACTATTGTTTACAATTACTTTCACTTCATTAGGAGGCGTTGCTCTGGGAGCTTAGGCCCGGCGTACATTGGCAATTCACCCAGAAACTGGTCGTAGAAGTTTGGATTGCGTCATTATTGTCCTCGCTCCGGTGGATCTCGTCCAAAGGATTAGAAAAGGGTGGGTTGAAAGGCTTGAGGACTCTGATGAAGGTCTTATTCCGTTGTTCTTTTTGAAATGCTGAGGATTTGTTGTTTCGAATTGGGATTTGTGTAAGACGAGCGGGAAGGTCGATTAATCCACATGAACGATTGCCAAGAAAGCAGAATAGTATACAGGATAAGATTACACGATTGAACACTTCCAATGCCATTTATCTCAAATGCACCACAATTGAATAAATATTGAATACAAGTATTCGCCCTGTATAATATGGACTTTTTCAAGGCAGTAAAAAACAGTATAACACAATAAAAACAAAAAACTTAGCTAAAAGCATCATAAATTTAAAAAAATTCTGTCGAATAGTGATCTCATTCTTATATTACTTTCGAAAATAATTCATTTCTTATAGAATGAATTGATGACTCATTTATTTTGTGAAAATCCATCTTGAATATTAAAAGAAAACAATTATTTTTGTCTAATTTTCACTTTATTAATACTATTACACGACCGGTTTCGGTTGTTAAACCATCTTCTGGTGTTAGGTATAGACTGAAATATTTCGTGGGTTTAAATCTATGGGATGTCAAAAGTGGTGAATGGTTTATTTCTATTTGGGTGTTAAGTGGGGACACATTGGGAATATTGAACAGATTTGTTATTTCCATCGCTTCCAGCAAATTTAATTTCAGGCCTTTTTCGCATTTGTGAAGGATTTTAAAATTTACGATATCCATATGATGTTCTTCAGTCACGATATGATCATAAACTGCGGACTGTTTACCTAATTTCAGATGTTCATTCAATCTGGTCTCAAAATTTCTGCCGGTTTGACCTACATATGCAGCGTTGCAATTTTTACAACAGCTCACCAAACTTCAATCAGAAGCTGAAGAAAAATCACAAGACACACATTTCTCCAAAAATACATTTTTCCCAACGTTTGTAAATCTCTCAACATCAAACTTAAACGAAAAAGAAACAAAATTACTGAACAAAGGTCCCAAATATTCACCACCCAAAACATGTTCTAAATCAAATAAACAAATCCTGGGTGTAGAAACAGAAATGAACATCATAAAAAACACAAGTGTAATTGATAACCCTTCATTACACAAATACAAAACAGCAGAGATCATTGAAAAAACATCCACAAAAACAACCGCCAGTGAAATACACACAACAAACATAATTAAAGAAATTGTTCGAAAAAGCACCGAAGAAAATCTTATATTCACAAAAGCATATAAAGGAAACAGCATTGTGTGTCTCCACAAAGAAGACTACCACAACAAAATGAAGAGAACTATAAGTACATTAGATTTAACTCAAATTCCAAAGGATCCTACCAACAAATATTCCAAACAAATAAAAGAAGCTCTAGAAGATTGCAATCTACTTTTTCCAATGAATCCACGACCTTCAGAAATGTATGGTTTAATAAAACTCCACAAAAAAGACAATCCCGTTAGACCAATAGTTTCCTATATTAATACACCAACAGGTGAACTATCGAAATGTTTATCTAATAAATTCAAAAATCTATCGAAATGTTCACCAGAATATAGTTTAATAAGTTCCAAAGATTTAATTGACAAATTATCTAAAATAAACAGCACAGAAAATATGAAATTAATATCTTTTGATGTAGAAAATATGTACCCTAGCATTCCAGCAAATGAATGTTTACCACTAGTTGACGCGACACTTCGTAAAAATAAAGTTAACACCCTCTTAATTTCAGAAATGCAGGAGTTATTTTCAATTTGCCTATCCCAAAATTACTTTAAATTCGAATCCAAATTATATTTTCAAAATTCACCTTTGAGCCCATTATTGTCAGATCTATTTATGAATCACCTTGAAAATGGATTCATAAAAACAAATGACCTATCAAAGAAACACGTCATTTTCTGGTTCCGGTATGTTGATGATATTATAGTAGGATTCAACGGAACAAATAGACAAATAAAAATGTTTCTTGACTTCCTCAATTCAATTCACCCCAAAATAAAATTTACATTGGAAATTGAATGCAACAAAGCGATTAACTTTCTAGATCTGACCATAAGTAGAGATAGAAACACATTCGACTTTAACATCTGCCGAAAAGACACAAACTCAGAAGCCATAATACCATATGATTCCTTCAGTCCTGATAATCATAAACTGGCAGCTCTGAAATCTATGATCAACAGAGCATTCTCCATACCTTTATCGAACGCTAACTTACAATCTGAAATTGATAAAATCAAAGAAATTGCAACTAATAATAATTTTCCGAGAATCCTAGTAAACAAACTAATTGAAAACAAAAGAAAATTGAAAACCATTAATATGCTTTACACTACCACAGAAAAACCTACTAATGAATTCATGCATATCACTTATTTCGGAGAATCATCAATCCAAATCCAAAATTATTTGTCTAAACTTGATTTCAAAACATTTTCAGGATGTCCAAACCTAGGTAAAATATCATATAACTCAAAATCCAAACTTAACCAGAGCTGTGCCAAAGCATTGTGCTTAGTGCTCGTGAAAGCACTCTAAGCACTTTAGTGCTTCCGAGCACTGTGCTCGCGAGCACTTTTCAAAGGCTAGTGCTTAGTGCTTGTTTTTCGGAGCACTCTCGCGAAAATCTTAGTGCTTAGTAATCCGCTAAGCACTAAGCATTTCCGAATTCTTGAAGTAGGGTCAATATAAGCAGATACGGTATTTGATTTTTTTATGTGCGCAAAGATAATATGATCGTTTTGAATTAATATTCAGTATTTCTTCAGTCACCATTGATTTGACTTTATGGTTATGAAGGCCAGAAAATTTTTGTTTTTGCGCGCTTGTTACTAGTGGAACAGGCGGGCTATCGTTCTGTCCAAATGTCTGTAATTTCCGAATATCGAGCCGAAAATGGTTTCAATCCATTGGGTTTGACTTCTTGATGCAGAAACCTTGGTCAAATTTAAGTAGGTCAGGCTGGCCGGCCCTCCAGCCGTATACTCTCTATCTTCCGAAGGAAGGGACCTAGAGTTTTCATTTTTTCAGAATAGGTCGAGTGTCCAAATATCTCGGTCAAGTTCGTTATTGGGCCAAATCCATCGAATAGTTTAGCAGTTAATAACATTAATTTCTTGAATATTCATCCTATCAATTCGTAACTTAGAGAATGTCTAGATAGCGTTAAAAGGAAGGAGTGTGCCAAATTTCGAGAAAATCGTCACGAGAGAAAATTTTTTAAAAATTCCCAAAATGTTTTTTTTTTCAATACACGATATCTCATAAGTTATTCGTCAGATCACAACAATTTAGGGCATTTATGCAGGGTATAGGTACCTAAAATATTTTAAAATTTCATCATCATAGCGTACAATCTCCAGAAGATATAAGAGTTTTTCTGAAAATGAAGTCACAGATTATATTTCTATCTATGAATTCACATCACATCAACTATAAATCTCTATGAGGGTGGTTTTAATTTTATGACAAGTTATCATAATGAGTGAATATTGAGCCGAAAATGAAACTAATTCTGTGAGTTCATTTTTATGACAAACATGTATAAAATACTGGTGTGTGCAGTTGTCATATTTTGAATGGAAATGTCATTATGAATTTTGCGACAAGAGGACTATTTTTTCCCAAATGTCTGTAATTTCTGAATATCGAGCTGAAAATGATCGCCATCGGTTGGATTTGACTCGTGATGAAGAAACGGTGGTCCAATTTGAAAATGTTTGGCTGAATATTCTCTATCTTCCGAAAGAGATGAGATAGAGATTCCATATTAATAGAATTAGTTTACTATCCAAATATAAGTCAAGTTAGTTATTGGGCCAGACCTGTCCGATAGCTCAGCAATTATGAATCTGAAATTCGGTTATAATTGATGACACTCAACTACAACAACTTATATGTGGTATAGAAATGTGGAAAGAATGCCAGATCGAAGAATTTGCTGAACTGTAAGTTCACTCAACTTCCATTTAAGATATATGTTTATTGATTCTTTCACACTCATTGTGCTGGCTGATTTTGAATCGCACTCTTTTTAAGTCTGAGAAAAGACTTTAGAACAAGCGCGTAAAAGCTCCTGATCTCACGTCAGTGCTTTCCACATTTTTTCAGTAATGTGTTCTCGCTTATAAAATAATTGGTCCTCGATTATTAATTCAACTTTATGCATTGATTAGGAACAGCCATTCAGATTCAGATCGACGAATAAGATTAACTAGTACCAGAATGTAAATTGAATGCATGCGTTTCACAAAACAAATAAAATGGCTTTTGAGTTTTTCCCAGTCTCGAAATCATAATTTTAGATATGTCGATGAAGCTAAAGAGTTCTCATTTCAATCAAACAACATTACATAAAATAGTTCCCACCAAAGTGCTTAGTGCTCGAAATATTCAATTACTTTTGCAAAAGTGCTCGGTAATCCGGAGCCTTCTGTCGAAAGCGGTGCTTAGAACTCGAGACTCGAAGCCTTTTTTTTCGAGTGCTTAGGGCTTAGTGCTCGAAGCACTTTTTTTCGGTGCTTAGCACAGCTCTGACTTAAACCCGAGAAAACTTCAGGTGTTTATAAAATCTGTTGTAAAAATTGCAACGCTGCATATGTAGGTCAAACCTGGCTCATACGCGATTCATTACCTGTCACGATGACATAGACGTGCTTTGAAGCATCATGATCGTATTTTCGGAGCATTTCTTTCGGCCAATCGACACGAGCCTTGTTTGAGTAATTGACAAATTGGGTGGGATCCAACAGAACAATTATTTTTGACGGTCAGCTACCGTAAACAATACAAAAAGCGCTCGAATGTCAAAACGTTTTGACTTCGTATAACCTTAAAAATGTAAAGTTTCACGATAAAGTTTGCAACACTTAGGTTTTCTAATCCCGAAATATATGAAGGAACTCTCGTATCATAGTTCGACCACCCTGACCACCAGCTACATAATTCCTATTCTCAAGTTCCTAACTGCTACCTTCCGCACACCCATCAAACTCAAATACTAATTATTGGTAATGAATAATGTGTTAGATATAATTACCAGGCATATGAAATATTTATAAAGTAAAACAGTAAAGTACGAAGTAATGAAAGCTCTCGAAGCATTTCCTGGTAGCTTCAGAGTTGTGTGTTGTTTCAAACTTCAATTAGGCACGGTCCATAAAAACAGCTACTCCACGGTATGTCCGACCAATAATCAAAGTGTGCTACAAAATTCAAATGTGTGTGCAATCATCATCTGTTTCGCTCGACGGAGCGTTGAGTTTCCGTGTAAAGTGGGCTTTTCGAGACGGTCTACGGAATTCATCTGGGAATTGGAAACGGGCAGCGATGAGATGGAGATGCATCTTGAAAATTAAGATTCTGGCATACGGGATATGTGGCCTTCAATTTTCGTTTTCTCAATACAGGGTCTTTCACGAGGAACCTCACCCTTATTTATACGGGAAACTACTGGACGTATTTTCATGAAATTCAGCACAGTATTTCACTGACTCGTTCTATGCAGTCCTCTTTATCAGTCAGGGGAGTTGAGTAGACAATATTTTTTAACCTACCCCAAACATAATAGTCTAAAGGAGTTAAATCGGGAGAACGTGGTGGCCAAAGATGTGGACCATTGTTCGCCAACCATCGATCTTCAAATAGCCTGTATAGGATATTTGACACATTGAGTGAATTGTGTGGAAGCGCGCAATCTTGTTGATACAATGAGTCATTATGGTTCTGTACTAGCGGCTCAATTATTTGAGTCAATATGTCAGAATATCTATCTCCTAAGGGAGAACATTCTTTAAATAATGCAAACATGTGTAGTGTTCTATCTTACCAGTTAAAGTCCTATCATAAATGTGAACATCCAGAATTGCATTATTTTTGATGGCGCAAAAAACATTGAAACTCCAGGTTTCTTGAAAGTTCCATTGTCTAAAGTGGTGGTTGTTCTCTTCATCCCAATAATGACTGTTATGCCTATTGAAAGAACCATTCTTTGTGAATTTAGATTCATCTGTCCAAATTATACAGTCCAAAAAGTTTTCATTCTCTTGAAATCGAATCATCATAGCTTCGCAAAACTCTGTTCTCCTGACGAAATCAGTTTCCTTCAAATGCTGTACCCTATTGAATATATATGGGTGCATTTTATGTTTTTTTAATATTCTCCAAACACTCGATTGAGATAATCCCAGAGCAATCTCGGCATCTTTGAAAGAATTTTGAGGATTCACACGAAAATATGCAAGAACTGTAATTTCGTTGTTCTCATCTTCTACTACACTTTTTTCTCTGTGTATAGTTTTCTTAACGAAAGATCCGACATTTCTCAAGTTTGTCATGGTTCTGTTAATGGTATCTCTCGTTGGTCTGGGTCGGCCAGGAAACCTCTCAATGAACAGTCGAATCGTTCTATCTACAACTTTATTACATTCTCCATGAAGTAGAATGAGATTGAAATAATCTTCATTGGTAAAATTAGGCATAGTGATCGATTTTATAACTTAATACGAATCATCACCAAATTAATAGTAAACACAAAATGCTACTGAAAAAAGAGGAATTTGGCAGATGTAATTAATGATATCTATGATTAAAAAAAAGAATGTAAAACATGGTAAGTTTTTGCATATGGTTCATAAAGAATTATTTATTTATCACTGGAGAGAAAACCGATGGCCGATTAGTTGAAATAAAGAGGTTTCCGATACAAATTCGAATCCAAATTCGCCATCTATTTAGGAACAACCTGTAACATTTTTCTCTTACATATAAGGGCAGTAAAATCTAAAACATGGTTTAAGTAACAGTTCCTGAAAATTTCATCTTTTTTGGCGTGAAGGGAAAAAAATAGCTGAAAATTCAAGACGAAAAACAGTTTTTTGTGAATAACTCAGAAAATATCCACTTTAGGGCAAGGGTGTGATGCATACACTCACATTATTTTTTAACGTAGATTCAATATCTGCCATAAAAAATGGGGTTCTAATTTGAAAAAATTGATTTTTCACGATTTTGTCATCTCTAACTTTGAAAGCGATTTTTGTGTATCATGAATCGCGATTTCGATTTTTAAAGTGGATACATCAATCTTACATCTTGAAAAATTCGAAAAAAGAAAATTCTCCATCCAAAAACCTCGAAGTTATTCTTGTTTCAGCGGAGCTCTATTTTCGATTTGTTTTTTCGAATTTTCCCGCTCAGAGAGAATTTTCCAACCAAAACTGAAAAATGTTACATCAAAATAACTTGAAATTTTCTAAGGAATCTATTTCTGCAATAAAAAAATGGTGTTGTAATTTAAAAACGGAAGTTGACGAAAAACCGGAGGTGCTCATGCCTTGAAAATATTTTAGATTTCATCAGCATCGTGAAATACTTATAAGTGATGAATTTCATGAAAATACGTTCAGTAGTTTCCCGTATAAATATGGGTGAAGTTCCTTGTGAAAGACCCTGTATTGAAATGGATTTGAGCGGGTCGACTCGTTGTACAGGGTCCGGCAGAAAAAACTCCCCGATTACAAAGTAACGTGATGCGGATAGTAGAAGGAGCAGAGGGGTGGAAGGTGCGTCCTTGAGTAGATGCCTATGTGCCGTTTTCAGTGTAGGTACACCTGATCTAGTGAACATCGTGTGCATAATTAAAAATGACCCACCTTATTTGGTTTTGTTTTTATTAGCTTTTCGCATAGGCAGGTTTTCTGCCAGACCCTGTATTTTGCATTTTCCTTTCTTTCAATGTGCAATGTGGCAAACGAACAAGTAAGGACATTAAGGAAACAAAATGAAATTTGAAAGATTGCTTATTTGTTTTCATACTATTTAACAATTTTGAACTTCAAACATGAACATGAAATGTTTGAGAATTTTTCAATTGTCGAGATATGCAGAACTCATCAATAGAGTTTCAGGGAGTTTGTGGGGCTATGTTCGACCTAACTCGAACATAGTTCATCCACATATGAACACAAACTTACATATAACTTTATCTCAACGTTTAACCACGAATACAAAAGCAGGAATCCACAGCATTATCATCTTTCCACCAAAGTGCTTCCATTCGGTATACCAGAAATGACGCTCTGTCGATTCAGATCTTCAATGAATGCAGAGAGATATGGAAATGTGTACATAGTGTTACAAATTGACGGTCAAGTTAATCGCTCGAACATACGCCCTGAATTGAAAAGATATCAGCATGTTTCTCGCATTATCCCCGCAATCTAACTGTATTTCGAGAGCTCTGATCACTGATTGTGCAAGATGAAAGCCTCCTAACGATTCCTATGTACTTTGTGACGTCCGAAGATTTCGATTCTTTTGTCCGAAACCAGGGCTTTTCTGCGATATTATCTGGTGTGTCTGTTTTCGTTACAATGGTCGGTAGATTAAATCTTTAGGTGTCTTTGTTTTAGACAGTTGAGAGATTGGGAAGAACTGCGAATTTGGTGTTGCGAGTATTAATTTCACGGTGTTATAAAGGTTTCTTTCTCTCTCTCTTTATTTCTTCAATTTAAATATCAGTGATTAACCCAGGGGTTTATAAAACTAGTAAATAAATCGGCACGTCGACAGTCAAAACAGTGTTCTGTCTCAATAATCACAGTCCTTATACCTTTGATAAATATTGAATCAATTATATGATTCCATTTATTCTATATTATAATGTTTAAATATCTGTTTTGAAGTTTGCAGCTGAAGGAAAACTTTCAGTTTTATTATGTTTGATTCAAGGTATTTATTCGTTGATTCTCTGGTTTTTACTCTCTTTCCATTTTTGAATGGAAGTGATTCAGAGTCAGGGAAAAATTTCAGAACAAGCTTGGAAAAGCTCCTGACAGTTCTGTATTTATTTTCGCAATCAGGCTTTATTTGATATACAGGGATGAGTCTTCGACCACTTTTTCATTAAGGTTTTTCCATATTCAGCTGCGTTAAAAAGTTATAAGCATTTCAAGTTTTCACATTGGGCAAATACCCCTCTGTAGTCCAGTTTAGTTTGAATGAAAAATACCTTCCACAGTCTCCACTATTGAACCTGAATTGTTTAACAACATTATTTTCCTCTAAAAAATGATTCACTCACTCATGTTTAATCCGATGAGGGCCATATCTCGAAGTAAGATACAAAATACGAATTTTCTGGTAAAAAAAATTCAACACCATAAACATGGATTTTTGTTGTTCTACAAAAATCTATTTCTACTTCAAGATTATAAACCATCCCTTTCTAGTGAGAAATTCCAAAAAAACCTCAGAATTATTGGATGTTATCATCATACATTTGTAATTTTCTTCTTAAAATTTCCAAATCATGAAAACCATCATTTCTATGAAAACTTCCAAGGCAAGAGGTTGTCACTGTGCTTTTTTTTCACTCAAAGCCAGAAAAAATCATCTATGATTTTCCAAACACTGATATTACTGAAGTTTCTTCTCCTTGACAGAGACCAGTGAACAGGTCTATGAGGTCTCTCGATATCATACTGTTAAAAATATGAAAATCTTTTTCGAAATCTTCAACAACAATGAATGATGTCACTACGAATAATTATTTTAAAGTGATGTTACTTTGCTTGATGATTATTTTCTGTACTGAATCCCAGTAACAATTTACTTAGATAGATTACAAGTATTCCCAGATTTAGGAATGCAATTATACTTGCTTGAAGAAATTGAGTTTGATCACCTAAATTTGCTTCTGAAAAACCAATTAGGTGTTCTTTAATAAAAAATTTTTTGTTAGATCATTAATATGAATCTATTCTGTTTAGATTATTATAAATACTGAACATGCGTAAATTTTTGGTTTTTATAATCAGAGTATTTGTTTTAATTATGTAAACACAAACATAATTTTTCTCAGAATAACTAGTGAATTTTGATCACATTAAAATACTATAACGTCTCTGTGGTGGGTAGTTCCCAATAAAAGAGTGTTCTGTGGTTCCTTGTTGTTTTGATTCTGTTTGAAACTGTCAACAGTTATTTGTAGCTTTCTTTAAAAAAATGTGGAAAATATTGTAAGGATAAATTCGATAGATTGAAATTATTCAATTCAGTATGAAATGATGATGGTCAGAAAATGCATTCTATTCTAATCTTTCTTGTTTATGAGCTTATAGCCTCCAGTTTCAATATTGATTGAATTTTAATTGACCATGCATTATAACAAACATTCAGAAATATTAAAACTAAGTCAAATTCTATTATCTCCTAAGTTAGTGAACCAGGTTGAATCGGTGTATGAATTTAAGATGTGAAAAAACTTCTATAAAGGTACGAAACGAATCTAAGAGAGTGGGTTCGAAGATTTTAAAACTTATATGAGCTTAATTTGAAGCATTCCTATGTTAGAATAGATATAAATTGATGAACCCTGAAAGTCTGAAGCTATAAAGAACCAGCTCTTCATAAATTTTTATTTTTATTCATTGAACACAGGAATACTAACAGGCATTTCAACCCAACACAGTACTCACTTATTGAAATCTTAACCTACTCATACATCTACAGAGCTTAATATCAATTACATACAATCATGTCTATATAAACCATAATATTTCTACTCAACAAAAATAAAGTAATAAATTAAATCCCCAAGTAACCACAATATAAGTGAACACAGGTTTACCAAATTAAACTCTTTTCTCAAGAAGTAAATCTCACCCCCAAGCATCTCCTGAACTCAGCAAGAGAAACAGAAAATAAATCCAGATCGCTAAATTTGGCATTGAATACTGACTGAATTCTACAGATGGAAGAGTTCTGGGTCACATTCAGACGACGGAATGGTATAGCAAATATCTCCTTTGACCTCAATCTTCTCTCCGGGACCCTGAAGGACACAAAGGATGTTGTTCAATATCTTGTATAGTAGGCACATGTCATTTATCTTTCTGCGGACTTCCAAGCTGACTAAATTAAAAACACCTTGAGCATCTCCATAATTATGATTTGAGATTTCAACCCCATTCCTGTAAGACAAATACCTCAGGAATCTGTGCTGCACACTCTCTATACGTCTAATGTGATAATAAAGACAAGTCTTTAATTTAACAGGTCTAATTACCTATTTCTACGGTCATCATGAAAATATACCGAAGCACCTATGTGAGTGATTCTCTATTTATTATGGAATATTACTCTGGATGGATTCAATATTAAACAAGGTGCTAGACATCATTGATAATGAATACAACAAATGGCAATTTAGATTTTGTAGTGAATGTAAGACAAAAATTGTTCAGTGGTTAATTTATCTATAGTGGTTAGTGGTGGAACCATAGACTGGAGAGATTTCTTCAACCATTTGTAGAAATATTCAATAAAGACATAAAATATGGCAACATTGAACAAATCTGATTATTGATTCATTTCAGCACAGAGTTGGATTTGGGAAAATCAGAAAATTTGGACGAAATTATATCGATTCAATTCCTTTCAACTTCAAATATCTCAAGAGAAAAGATGAAGAATGATTTTATCTGCAAAAAAGACTAATGATTACAGGAAGTACGAGATACGGATCTTTAGTTCAAGCGATATTTGTTTTTCATGCAATTTAACCAATCTGTAGAGTAGTAGTGAGAAACCCCCAAGAAATGCAATAAATCTAACGATGCCAAAATATGCCTGTCTGTTATCAAATACCTTTGACAAGAGATCATTTCAATTGATATTGTCGTTTGAATATTACAGGTGAAAATGCAAATTTTTTATGAAATTTCAACACCCTATATCATTTGAACGAGGCCAAATTTGGAAAAATATTATGGGAAGAAAATGTTTCTGTTGACGTCAAGAATTTATGCTCAAAATTAACGCAGACTCACACTGTATAAAGAAAAATTGAGGAAAACAGGGAAAAAACCATCTTTCCTGAAGAAATTCTCTGTTGGAGAGATTACAAGTATTCCCAGATTTAGAGATGCAATTATACTTGCTTGAAGAAATTGAGGTTTGATCACCTACGTTTGCTTCTGAAAAACCAATTAGGTGTTCTTTAATAAAAAATTTTTTTGTTAGATCATTAATATGAATCTATTCTGTTTAGATTATTATAAATGAGGAACATTAGTAAATTTTAGTTTTTATAATCAGAGTATTTGTTTTAATTATGTACTTACAAACTATAATTTTCATCAGAATAACTAATTGAATTTTGATCACATTAAAAATGCTATAACGTCTCTGTGGTGGGTAGTTCCCAATAAAAGAGTGTTCTGTAGTTCCTTGTTGTTTTGATTCTGTTTGAAACTGTCAACAGTTATTTGTAGCTCTCTTTAAAAAAATGTGGAAAAATATTATCAAGGATAAATTCGACAGATTGAAATTATTCAATTCAGTATGAAATGAAATGATAGATCAGAAAAATAATTCTATTCTAAATCTTTTCTTGTTTATAAACCTGTAGCCTCCAGTTTACATGTGGATTGAATTTTAATTAACCATACGTTATAAATCTTATTCCAGAAATATTAAAAAACTAAGTCAAATTCTGTATCTCTAAGTTGAAAGTGAACCAGAGTTAGCGTCAGTGTACATGAATTTAAGATGTGAAAAAACTCTATAAAATTGCGAAACAGATCTAAGAAAGTGGGTTCAAAAGATTTTAAAACTTATATGAGCTTAATTTGAAGAGCATTCCTATGATAGAATGGAAGATATAAATTGATGAACCTAGAGAAGTCTGAAGCTATAAAGAACCAGCTCTTCATAGAGAATTTTTATTTTTATTCGTGAACACAGGAATACTAACAGGCATTTCAGCCAGCATACAGTACTCACTTATTGAAATCTTAACCTACTAGCACATCTACAGAAGAGCTTAATATCAATTACATACAATCATGTCTCTATATAAACCATAATATTTCTACTCAACAAAAATAAAGTAATAAATAGAAATCCCCAAGTAACCACAATATAAGTGAACTGAGATTTACCAAATTAAACTCTTTTCTCCAAGTAAATCTCACCCCAAGCATCTCTGAACTCAGCAAAGAAACAGAAAATAAATCGAGATCGCTAAATTTGGCATTGAATGCTGATTGAATTCTACAGATGGAAGAGTTCTGGGTCACATTCAGACGACAGGTAATGGTATAGCAAATATCTCCTTTGAGCTCTAATCTTCTCTCCGGGACCCTGAAGGACACAAAGGATGTTCATTCAATATCTTGTATAAATGAAGCACAAAAATATCATTTAATCTTTCTTTTGGACTTCCAAGCTGACTAAATTAAAACACCTTGCGACATCTCCCGTAATTTATGATTTGAGAGATTTCTTCCCTATTCCTGTAAGACAAATACCTCAGGAATCTCTGTGCCACACTCTCTCTTCACGTCTAATGTGATAATAAAGACTAAGAGTCTTTAATTTAACACAGGTCTAATTACCTATTTCTACGGTCATCTGCTGAAAATATACCGAAGCACCTGTGTGAGTGATGCTCTATTTAGTATGGGAATATTACTCTATAGATGGATTCAATATTAAACAAGGTGCTGAGCAATAAAATGATATTGAACTCTGTAAATGCTTAGTTAGATTTACTGTTGTGAATGTAGACACAAAAAATTGTTCAGTGGGTTGAATTTATCTATAGTGGTTAATTGGTGGAACCATAGACTGGAAGATTTCTTCAACCATTTGTAGAAATATTCAATAAAGACACAAATATGTGAACATTGAGATAAATCTAGTTGTTGAATCATTTCAGCACAGAGTTGGATTTGGGAAAATCAGAAAAATTTGGACAAAATCATATCGAAATTCCAATTCCTTTCTGTATCAAGTAAATATCTCCAAAAAGATGATTGCAATTTAGGAGAAAATATGAAGAAATGATTTTATCTGCAAAAAAAGACTAATGATTCAGGAAGTACGAGGTACGGACCTTTAGTTCAACGATCTTTGTTTGCCATGCAATTTAACCAATCACTTAGAGTAGTAATGGGAAACTCACAAGAAATGCAATAAATCTAACGATGCCAAAATATACGCAAATACGTTTATCAAATACCTTCGACAAGGAATCATTTCAGTTGATATTGTCGTTTGAATAATACAGGTCTTGAGTGGTAATTGCATGATATTTCAGCACCTATATCTTTTGAACAGAGACCAAATTTGGAAAGCTATTATAGGAAGAAAATGTTTTTGTTGACGTCAAGAATTTATGCTCAAAATTAACGCAGACTCACCCTGTATAAAGAAAAATTGAGGAAAACAGGGAAAAAACCATCTTTCCTGAAGAAATTCTCTGGAATGTCAAAATTTCCTACCGATTTCAGGAAAATTATATTCCATCTCCATTGCCATGAGGCATCTCTAATAGATTGAACAAGTTCTTTCACTCTCCTCCCATAAATGATGATTAAAACTCCCGGCGCTAATCTGATCCTAAATTAAAATCATCTTGTACCCGGTTAACTGCAACATTTTATCTCGGCTCTGATTTTTCCACGTCACCAACCAACCGTCAACTTCAATCAATTTTAGCATAATTTCTCGGACAATTTCCTCTCGGCATGCGCCTATATCTCGTCTATCCTCGATTGGTCTTTTGTAGGCATCAGCTCGATTTAGCCACAATGCTCGATTAAGCTTGAATGGAAGCCAAAATTCCATTTATGTTTGAGATATTAGAATCGATTAAATGTTATATAATTCGTTTTGAAATCTTCAGATATTTTAATTTCATTCAGCGTTTTGAACCTTTGGGTTTATGATTGAAAGGCAATGGGGAGGACTAATGTTGCACGTTGAAGTCGGAATCGGTTTTCTACTACGAAAATTATCAACTTACAATCTACTATCCTGGAATATCCTACCGGGTAGTTTCGGAATACGAGAATCTGAAAAAAATAGCCACTTTTACTATTGGACCCTCTTTACACGCCACTCTCTGATTGCAAATGCTCTGGTGTTAAATCATCAAAATATCCCATTTCGCTGTGAGCATCAAAGTGCCTAAAACCCATTAAAGTGCAATAAACGCCTACAGAATTTCCTTACCTCAGCTTGATGACTTTCGTTGTAATCCACTCGAGAGATGTTTCATTTGCTTCCCTCATTGTTTGAACCCATCCCATAATTCCTAAAAGCGATAACAAACTAATTAAAGAGCACATACAAAAGCGCAGTTCAGTGGTTAACGAAAAAATTTACTATCTTCCCATTAGAGCAATTACCTTCCGCAATTTAGCCTCTATTGAATCCCCCGTTCTTGAAATTTTAAACCGTCACCGCAGAACACTATATTCAGACCAGTGAAGGATTATTTTGTTTTCAGTGGGACCGAAGGTGAAATGCTATCCAGACAAGGAAATGAGGTCGAGACCTATTGTTCCCCTCGAATACGAAACACGTCTACCTGTTTGAAACTGTCAACAGTTATTTGTAGCTTTTAAAATGTGGAAAATATTGTAAGGATAAATTCGACAATTTGAAATTATTCAATTCAGTATGAAAATGATTATGGTCAGAAAATACATTTCTATTCTAATCTTTCTTGGTTTATGAGCCTATAGCTTCCAGTTTCACATTGATTGAATTTAATTGACTATGCATTATAATGTAAACATTCAGAAATATTAAAACTAAGTCAAATTTTATTATCTCCTAGTTTGTGAACCAGGTTGAATTTGGTGTATGAAATAAAGATGTGAAAACTTCTATAAAGGTAATGAAACGAATCTAGGAGAGTGGATTCGAAGATTTTAAAACTTATATGAGTTTAATTTGAAGTATTCCTATGTTAGAATAGATATAAATTGATAAACCCTGAAAGTCTGAAGCTATAAAGAACCAGCTCTTCATAAATTTTTTTATTTTATTTTTATTCATTGAACACAGGAATACTAACAGGTATTTAAACCAAACACAGTACTCTACTTACTGGAATCTTAACCTACTCATATCTACAGAGCTTCATATTAATTACATACAATCATGTCTATAAACCACAATATTTGTACTCAACAAAAATAAAGTAATAAATTAAATCCCCAAGCAAACTACACAATAGAAGTGAACACAGTGTTTACCATAAATTAAACTCTTTCTCAAGAAGTAAATCTCACCTCCAAGCATCTCCTGAACTCAGCAAGAGAAACAGAAAAAATAAATCCAGATCAAGCAATTTGGCATTGAATACTGACTGAATTCCTACAGAGATGGAAGAGTTCTGGGTCACATTCGGACGACGGAATGTATAGCAACATCTCCTTTGACCTCAATCTTCTCTCCGGGACCCTGAAGGACACAAAGGATGTTGTTCAAAATCTTGTATAGTAGGCACATGCCATTTATCTTTCTATGGACTTCCAAGCTGACTAAATTAAAAACACCTTGAGCATCTCCATAATTATGATTTGAGATTTCAACCCCATTCCTGTAAGACAACACCTCAGGAATCTGTGCCGTGCACACTCTCTATAATGTCTAATGTGATAATAAAGACAAGTCTTTTAATTTAACAGATCTAATTACCTATTTCACTTGGCCATCATGAAAATATATACCGAAGCACCTATGTGTAGTGATTCTCTTCATTTATTATGGAATATTACTCTGATGGATTCAATATTAAATGGTTAAGGTGCTAGACATCATTGATAATGAATACAACAAATGGCAATTTAGATTTTGTAGTGAATGTAAGACAAAATTGTTCAGTGGTTAATTTCATCTATAGTGGTGGTGGTGAACCATAGACTGGAGAGATTTTTCAACCATTTGTAGAAATATTCAATAAAGACATAAATATGGCAACATTGAACAAATCTGATTATTGATTCATTTCAGCACAGAGTTGATTTGGGAAAATTTGGACAAAATTATATCGATCTCAATTCCTTTCAACTTCAAATATCTCAAGAATGGTGCAATTTAAGAGAAAAGATGAAGAATGATTTTATCTGCAAAAGACTAATGATTCCAGGAAGTACAAGAGATACGGACCTTTAGTTCAAGCTATATTTGTTTTTCAAGCAATTTAACCAATCTGTAGAGTAGGTAGTGAGAAACCCACAAGAAATGCAATAAATCTAACGATGCCAAAATATGCCTGTCTGTTATCAAATACCTTTGACAAGAGATCATTTCAATTGATATTGTCGTTTGAATATATACAGGTGAAAATGCAAATTTTAATGAAATTTCAACACCCTATATCATTTGAACGAGGCCAAATTTGGAAAACTATTATGTGGAAGAAAATGTTTTGCTGACGTCAAGAATTTATGCTCAAAATTAACGCAGACTCACACTGTATAAAGAAAATTGAGGAAAACAGGAAAAAACCATCTTTCCTGAAGAAATTCTCTGGGATGTCAAAATTTCCTACCGATTTCAGTGGAAAATTATTCCATCTCCATTGCCATGAGGCATCTTTAATAGATTGAAACAAAGTTCTTTCTACCTCTCCCATAAATGATGATTAAAACCTCCCGGCGCTAATCTGATCCTAAATTCAAAATCATCTTGTACCTTGGTTAACTGCAACATTTTATCTCGGCTCTGATTTTTCCACGTCACCAACCAACCGTCAACTTTCAATCAATTTTTTAGCATAATTTTCGGACAATTTCCTCTCGGCATGCGCCTATATCTCGTTCTATCCTCGATTGGTCTTTGTAGGCATCAGCTCGATTAACCACAATGCTCGATTAGCTTGAATGGAAAGCTCATTCAATTTATGTTTGAGATGTGGAATCGATTAAATGTTATATAATTCGGTTTGGAAATCTTTAGATATTTTAATTTCATTTCGCGTTACGAACTTCTTAGGTTTATGATTGAAGGCGATGGGAAGGATTATGTTGCACGTTGAAGTCGAATCAGTTTTCTACTACGAAAATTATCAACTTACAATCTACTATCCTGAATATACACCGGGTAGTTTCGAATGCGAGGAATCTGAAAAAGTGTACTTTATTGACCTTCTTACACAATTCACTCTTTCGATTACAAATGCCTTCCAGGTATTAAATCCTCAAAATATCCAATTTCACGCTGAGCATCAAAGTGCTCCTAAAACCATTAAAATTCAATAAACACCACCAAAATTTCATACTCAGCTTGATGACTTTCGATCCACTCTGAGAGATGTTTGTTTGTTTCATTGTTGAACCCATCCCATAATTCCTAAAATGATCAACAAAAACTAATTAAAGAGCACATACAGCGCAGTTCGAGTAGTTAACCTGAAAAGGACCACTATCTTCCCATTAGAGCAATTACCTTCCTCAATTTTAGCCTCCATTGAATCCCCTGTTCTTGGAGAGATTTTCAAACCTGCTCCACAGAACCTATATTCAGATTATTGAGTGAGGATTATTTTAGTTTTTGTGTGGACCTTCGAAGGTGAAATGCTATCCAGATTAAATGAGGGTCGAGGTCTTATTGTTCCTCTCGAATACGAAACACGTCTACCTGAAGGGCTCCCAAAGAATTATCCTGATTCAGCTTGCAGACCGCAGCACAGACTCCAGTGACGCTGGCTGTTCTTGAACTTGATCTCTGGAGATGTTTATCGGTGTGCAGTCACTAGGGTGGTCAATGAAAAGACGGTAAGAATAATATCAAAATGGATTTACTCTAAATCTAAATTGTTACCTCACTAAAGCCGCTTACTGCAGTGGAGACAGATGCAACAGGAATATCAATTGCGATTATATCATTTTCCAGATTTATCCTAACAATGATAACAAGTAGATGAAACGCTTTGATCGTGTTTCACTATTCTTAGGCTTTCTGCTTTTAAACACCAATTACATAGTCACCAAACCCACTCGGCTCCAGAGAGAGTGCACAAAGTAATTCTCCCTCGGCTAGCTCTAGAGCTGAGACTACTTATAGCAAGGCGCCACTTTTATGATAATAAAAGAAAAAAAAAGAGAGCATAAAGTAAAGATCTCAGGGTCGTAAAAGAGAGATAACGAACGCACTCAGATGCCAACCAGCCTGATCACACAAGGGAGGTAGTAGCTGGTAGAAAGAATATAGAGCAATTATTTAATAATATAATGAGCCCAAATGAAATACACAAGGTCCTCAAACGAGGATATATCTTTACAGAAGGTGTAGATCACTAACTAGTTTCATTTCTACAACCCGAATATTCGATATAATGCTTTATCTCTACTAAACAAACAGTAATATCACCCCATGTATATACTTAGAGCCTGATGGTAATCGTTACAAATAGCTTCCTTACTTAGATCTAAGTAACCTTCTCTCGATTGGTCGGGTTTTATGTACTAAACAGTATTCACTGAATTGGGCCTCTTCTTTGATACTAATCAATCTTAACTAAATTCCTACAGACTAACCTTCTCTATATCAGTTTAGGTCGTGGCTTGACTGAAGTACAGAAAGGATATAGTTTCCTTTCCCAAATCCCATAATTATTCTCACAGTCTCGTAGATGGAAACTGGGCTCAAATATATTCCCTGGGCCAACGTAGTACAATTTCTCACTGTAATGCGCCCTGGGTAGACGACAGGTGTGGTCATCTAGATGGCGAAATCTGGTGAGGTCCCTAAAGACAGCTCCTGACGGCAGCTCGACGGTAATTCAAAAAGACAGCCTAGACAAACAGCCTCGAAGACTTCAAAGACAGCTCAGAATCTGCGGTACCTCGTGCAACGGTACAATAATAATTCCCAATTCGGAAGCAGAATGATGCTAAAATACGAACAAAATCTAAAATACCCCGTGACAAACATAAGGTTAACTCTTTACAATCCTAGCTGTCGTTTTTCCAAACAAATACGCCACTCCACTAAAGCGCAAAAATCTCACCAATGAACAAACCAAACCAACATGATAAGATTTCTTCAGGGCTTCAGTTAAAATCCTGTTCAGATCCGTTGCAGGTACTAACTGCAACATTTTATCTCGGCTCTGATTTTTCCACGTCACCAACCAACCGTCAACTTCAATCAATTTTAGCATAATTTCTCGGACAATTTCCTCTCGGCATGCGCCTATATCTCGTCTATCCTCGATTGGTCTTTTGTAGGCATCAGCTCGATTAACCACAATGCTCGATTAGCTTGAATGGAAGCCCATTCAATTTATGTTTGAGATGTGGAATCGATTAAATGTTATATAATTCGGTTTGGAAATCTTCAGATATTTTAATTTCATTCAGCGTTTTGAACCTTTAGGTTTATGATTGAAGGCGATGGGAAGGATTATGTTGCACGTTGAAGTCGAATCAGTTTTCTACTACGAAAATTATCAACTTACAATCTACTATCCTGGAATATACACCGGGTAGTTTCGGAATACGAGGAATCTGAAAAAAAATGTGTACTTTTTTATTGGACCCTCTTTACACGCCACTCTCGATTACAAATGCTCTGGTATTAAATCCTCAAAATATCCAATTTCACGCTGAGCATCAAAGTGCCCTAAAACCATTAAAATTCAATAAACACCACCAAAATTTCATACTAGCTTGATGACTTTCGTATAATCCACTCGAGAGATGTTTGTTTGCTTCCCTCATTGTTGAACCCATCCCATAATTCCTAAAATGATCAACAAACTAATTAAAGAGCACATACAAAGCGCAGTTCGAGTAGTTAACCCGAAAAGGACTACTATCTTCCCATTAGAGCAATTACCTTCCGCAATTTAGCCTCTATTGAATCCCCGTTCTTGGAGAGATTTCCAAACCCGTCTACAGAACCTATATTCAGATTGAGTGAGGATTATTTTGTTTTCAGTGGGACCGAAGGTGAAATGCTATCCAGACAAAATGAGGGTCGAGGTTCCTATTGTTCCCTCGAATACGAAACACGTCTACCTGGAAGGGCTCAAGAATTATCCCGATCCAGCTTGCAGACCGCATACAGACTCCAGTGGGACGCTGGCTGTTCTTGAACTTGATCTCGGAGACGTTTATCGGTGTGCAGTCACTAGGGTGGTCAATGAAAAGACGGTAAGAATAATATCAAATGGATTTACTCTAATCTAAATTGTTACCTCACTAAAGCCGCTTACTGCAGTGGAGACAGATGCAACAGGAATATCAATTGCGATTATATCATTTTCCAGATTTATCCTGACAATGATAACAAGTGGATGAAACGCTTTGATCGTGTTTCAATTATTCTTAGGCTTTCTGCTTTTAAACACCAACTACATTGTCACCAAACCCACTCGGCTCCAGAGAGTGCACAAAGTACCTCCTCGGCTAGCTCTAGAGCTGAGACTACTTATAAAGGGGCGCCACTCTCTTTTATGATAATACAAAGAAAAAAAAGAGGAAAGTACAATAAAGATCTCAGGGTCGCAAAAGAGAGAAAATAACGAACACACTCTCAGGATGCCAAACCAGCCTGATCACACAAGCGAGGTAGTGGCTGGTAGAAAGAATATAGAGCAATTATTTAATAATATAATGAGCCCAAATGAAATACACAAGGTCCCTCAAACGAGGATATATCTTACAGAAGGTAGATCACTAACTAGTTCTTACTTCACAACCCGAATATTCGATATAATGCTTTATCTCTTACTAAACAAACAGTAATATCACCCTAAGGTATATACTTAGAGCCTCGATGGTAATCGTTACAAATAGCTCTTTACTTATATCTAAGCGACCTTCTCGATAGGTCGGGTTTTATGTACTAAACAGTATTCACTGAATTGGGCCTCTTTGATACTAATCAATCTTAACTAAATTCTACAGACTAACCTTCTATAACAGTTTAGGTCGTGGCTTGACTGAAGTACGAAAGGATACAGTTTCTTAACCCATAATTATTGTCACAGTCTCGTAGATGGAAACTGGGCTCAAATATATTCCTGGGCCAACGTAGTACAATTTCTCACAGTAATGCGCCCTGGGTAGACGACAGGTGTGGTATCTTAGATGGCGAAATCTGGTGGAGGTCCCCAAAGACAGCTCCCACGGCAGCTCGACGGTAATTCAAAGACAGCCTGGACAAACAGCTCGAAGACTTCAAAGACAGCTCAGAATCTGCGGTACCTCACAACGGTACAATAATAATTCCCAATTCGAAGCAGAATGATGCTAAAATACGAACAAAAATCTAAAATACCTCGTGACAAACATAGGTTAACTCACCAATCCCACGTCGTTTTTCCAAACAAATACGCCACTCCGCTAAAGGGCAAAAATCTCACCAACGAACAAACCAAACCAACATGATAAGATTTCTCTCAGGGCTTCAGTTAAAATCCTGTTCAGATCCGCAAAATTGCTATTAATTACTCCAGTACATTTCAACCAAATATGCGGGAAGAACGATGACAACCTACGTCACATGATGACAGAAAAGGACCACCGACAACGGCGTCCATCGAAACGTACGAGATAAGCTGGCAAACTACTGCAACTAACGCCACCAGTTCGGTTTGCAGGTACTAACTGGAGCGGGAATTTTGAAACCGTGACAACATTAACAAAAAAGGCTACCATGACGTGGTTCAGGCCGAAGTTAGATATACAGCTCCTCTGCTACAGCTACTCTGAATAGGAAGACGCAGTTCAGAGAGGCACAAGGATGTACCATTCGAACTTATAGTTTCTCGAATGATGAATAGTAGTGATAAACTTTGAAATAGTGAAATAATATGAAATAATTAATATATTCTTTCAGAAAATTGTCTATAATTTGAAATGAGCACTATACTACTCGATTTTGAATTAATGACATCCTTGTTAACAAAATAGGTTATCCCTACCACAGGCAATTCTGTCCTCATTCAGAACTCTATGCAAGCGGCATGAAGTCGAACATAAACTCCAAAGCTGCAATGCTCAACTGACAGAACTCATCCTGAACACAGAATTAAAGCGGAACACAATCAGAATACTACAGTACCATGTAACATTCCCCATTTTTGTTTTTTGAAGCTAGAGAGATGATAGACTGCAGAGTACTTCAAGAGCTGCGGGGCTTAATATATATGGCGTCAAAACGAAATTGATGAGCCAAGATCTTCATCTAAGTACTAGCTACATCGAAAAAGGCAACTCTTATAAATAGCTCGGGCATGAAATTCGCATTGGGACAAACAAACCTACGAGATTAAACGCAAAATTGGCCATATATGGGGCGCCGTGGCAAGCTTGAGAGTGTAGTCAAATAAGATACCCTCACATGTTTATGTTTATACTGGTTTACCTAGGTATACATATATCAATCTATACCCCCCAGAAGCTAATTAAAGCTTGTGGGAGTTAGGTTAACCAGTGTGTGTTCTGTGTAGGCTTTGTTACTTTGTCCTTACGCCACCTTAGGCACAGCACTGTTAATTTTAGACCCAACAGTGAATGGTGGCCGCATACCGAAAGCTAGAAAATTTCTTTCCTAGCCCCGGACTTGAACCTAAGACACGACGGGTATCCACGTCAAAGGTCAAGGCTTTATTCCACTAAGCTATGCGACACGCACATGCTAATAGAGACGGGTTATTGACCAATGTGTGTTGCAGTTCAATATTCAACATTTTTTCTCGTAAGCAGGATTTCTTGTGATTAACTACGAAAGATGGCGGGCGGAAGGATAGCAATCTCAAAGTGGCATTGGGCGACCACGCGACTAGGATGTCGGATGGACACTGTACATGGAAGATTCTAGAGTTGAGGCCTAGACAAAAAGTACATCAGATTGGGAGAATCCCTTCAAACCAGATGAAAGATGATGATACTGATGACCATTCAACAAGTTTGGCGCCGAGCAAAGGGATAGCGTTAGTCAAGAGCAGCATGCTATATACACTTCTCAATAAGTCAATGTTATAGAAACCAAAGAGTTAAATATTTCATCTCATCGAATTCTACAGATTTCTTTCAAAGGAAGATAAATCTCTTCTTCTTTCTCCAGCGTCTATACATCTTAACAAACGACTTGATTTATACCATTTAATTATTTGACCCCATCTTTCTTAGTCCCTTGTAACCTCCTCACCCAACCCTCTCGACGAAGACAATATCAACCGAAGTCGACAACAAATTAATTTCGTCAGAGCGCCCCGGGAATTTTCTTGAGAAACTGGGTCGACCGCCACAAAGAAAATACTTCCTGAATGGGGAATTAATCGAACTACAACAAGGATCGTACTTAGGTTACGACAAATTGGCCAAATCCCTCGACCGACGCCCATGACGCTTCCTGGATTGTTTCGATGCTCGCTTGAAGCTGATTAATTTGACAATTAATTGCGTTGCCGATGTTCGCGAAAGGCTATCGAGAAGCTGTTTGTATTGGGTTTGGAATCGAGGATGTCGTTGAAGTTATTGGATCTGAACTCGTTGATGACCAGTCGAGGGCTGTCTTCAGAGAAGATAGATACTGTAATAACAACACTCTTGTGTTTATTCGAGACTTCAAAACATTGTCTCTTATATGATGAGATTGGGCTCTTCAGAAACTGTAGTGGAGATTGTGTGGAGAAGAGGAGGAAACTCCTCTAGAATGTGTTACCATTGTAACCTAAGCAAGGATTGTCTTGGACATCATAACTATAAGAGAAGCGAGGAATATCTTACTGGAGTTCTTTGGAGCTCTACATCTGGAGAGTTAACTGTAGACCGTGCAGATGCTGAGAGCAGCTCGAGAGGGAACACAAAAGATCTTAAGGACACAGTGGAAGGATCTGCAAGGATCAAATGTTCAGTCAAGGAATTGTGCTATCTATAACATCAATGTTCATCTTGTTCATTGAGTCTTTTATAGCCTCTATAGCAGTACTGACTAAAACTCCAAAATGTGTCCATTGGTTCCTGATAACATGAATTTTTAAAGATCATTCACTTGAGTACATTAACAAAAAAGGCTACCTTGACGTGGTTCAGGCCGAAGTTAGATATACAGCTCCTGGGTAGCTACTCTGAATAGGAAGACGCAGTTCAGAGAGGCACAAGGATGCACCATTCGAACTTATAGAGTTTCTCGAATGATGAATAGTAGTGATAAATTTTGAAATAGTGAAATAATATGAAATAATTAATATATTCTTTCAGAAATTTGTCTATAATTTGAAATGAGAACTATACTACTCGGTTTTGAATAAATGACATCCTTGTTAACAAAATAGGTTATCTCTACCACAGGCAATTCTGTCCTTATTCGAATTCAGAACTCTACGCAAGCGACATGAAGTCGAACATAAACTCCAAAGCTGCAACTCCAAATACTCAACTGACAGAACTCATCCTGAACACAGAATTAAAGCGGAACACAATCAGAATACTACAGTACCATGTAACATTCCCCACTTTTTGTTTCTTGAAGCTAGACAGATGATCGAGAGACTGCAGAATACTTCAAGAGCTGCGGGGCTAAATATATATGGCGTCAAAACGAAATTGATGAGCCAAGATCTTCATCTAAGTAGTAGCCACATCGAAAAAGGCAACTCTTATAAATAGCTCGGGCATGAAATTCGCATTGGGACAAACAAACCTACGAGATTAAACGCAAAATTGGCCATCTATGGGGCGCCGTGGCAAGCTTGAGAGTGTAGTCAAATAAGATACCCTCATATGCTAATAGAGACGGGTTATTGACCAATGTGTGTTGCAGTTCAATATTCAACTTTTTTTTTCGTAAGCAGGATTTCTTGTGATTAACTACGAAAGAGCGTGTGGAAGGATAACAATCTCAAAGTGGCATTGGGCGACTACATGACTAGGATGTCGGATGGACACTGTACATGGAAGATTCTAGATTTGAGGCCTAGACAAGAAGTACATCAGATTAGGAGACGCCCTGCACTTGAAATGCCAACGATATTGGGAGAATCCCTTCAAACCAGATGAAAGATGATGATACTGATGACCATTCAACAAGTTTGGCGCTGAGTAAGGGGATAGCGTTAGTCAAGAGCAGCATGCTATATACACTTCTCAATAAGTCAATGTTATAGAAACCAAAGAGTTAAATATTTCATCTCATCGAATTCTACAGATTTCTTTCAAAGGAAGATAAATCTCTTCTTCTTTCTCCAGCGTCTATACATCTTAACAAACGACTTGATTTATACCATTTAATTATTTAACCCCACCTTTCTCAGTCCCTTGTAACCTCCTCACCCAACCCTCTCGACGAAGACAATATCAACCGAAGTCGACAACAAATTAATTTCGTCAGAGCGCCCCGGGAATTTTCTTGAGAAACTGGGTCGACCGCCACAAAGAAAATACTTCCTGAATGGGGAATTAATCGAACTACAACAACGATCCTACTTAGGTTACGACAAATTGGCCAAATCCCTCGACCGACGCCCATGACGCTTCCTGGATTGATTCGATGCTCGCTTGAAGCTGATTAATTTGACAATTAATTGCGTTGCCGATGTTCGCGAAAGGCTATCGAGAAGCTGTTTGCATTGGGTCTGGAATCGAGGATGTCGTGGAAGTTATTGGATCTGAACTCGTTGATGACCAGTCGAGGGCTGTCTTCAGAGAAGATAGATACTGTAATAACAACATTCTTGTGTTCATTCGAGACTTAAAAACATTGTCTCTTATATGATGAGATTGGGCTCTTCAGAAACTCATGAGTGTAGATTGTGTGGAGAAGAGGAGGAAACTCCTCTAGAATGTGTTGCCATTGTAACCTAAGCAAGGATTGTCTTGGACAGTATAACTATAAGAGAAGCGAGGATTATCCTACTGGAGTTTTTTGGAGCTCTACATCTGGAGAGTTAACTGTAGACCGCGCAGATGCTGAGAGCAGCTCGAGAGGGAACACAAAAGATCTTAAGGACACAGTGGAGGGATCTGCAAGGATCAAATGTTCAGTCAAGGAATTGTGCTATCTATAACATCAATGTTCATCTTGTTCATTGAGTCTTTTATAGCCTTTATAGCAGTACTGACTAAAACCCCAAAATGTGTCCATTGGTTCCTGATAATGTCACCAAACCCACTCGGCTCCAGAGAGTGCACAAAGTACCTCCTCGGCTAGCTCTAGAGCTGAGACTACTTATAAAGGCGCGCCACTCTCTTTTATGATAATACAAAGAAAAAAAAAGAGAAAGTACACTAAAGATCTCAGGGTCGCAAAAGAGAGAAAATAACGAACGCACTCTCAGGATGCCAAACGAGGCCCGATCACACAAGCGGGAGGTAGTGGCTGGTAGAAAGAATATAGAGCAATTATTTAATAATATAATGAGCCCAAATGAAATACACAAGGTCCCTCAAACGAGGATATATCTTACAGAAGGAAGATCACTAACTAGTTCTTACTTCACAACCCGAATATTCGATATAATGCTTTATCTCTTACTAAACAAACAGTAATATCACCCCAAGGTATATACTTAGAGCCTCGATGGTAATCGTTACAAAATAGCTCTTTACTTATATCTAAGCGACCTTCTCGATAGGTCGGGTTTTATGTATTAAACAGTATTCACTGAATTGGGCCTCTTTGATACTAATCAATCTTAACTAAATTCTACAGACTAACCTTCTATAACAGTCTAGGTCGTGGCTTGACTGAAGTACAAAAGGATATAGTTTCTTAACCCATAATTATTCTCACAGTCTCGTAGATGGAAACTGGTCTCAAATATATTCCTGGGCCAACGTAGTACAATTTCTCACAGTACTGCGCCCTGGGTAAACGACATGTGTGGTATCTTAGATGGCGAAATCTGGTGGAGGTCCCCAAAGACAGCTCCACGGCAGTAATTCAAAGACCGCCTAGACAAACAGCTCGAAGACTACGATAACATGAATTTTTAAAGATCATTCACTTGAGTAGAAATGGCTCTCTTTGTTCTTCTTTGTGTTGATTGAAAAATGTTATAATTTGTTTCATAATGACATGGTGAAACCAGGATTGCTTGCTGCTGAACTTTTCCAAGGTTGCTTGCTGATTTTCTGAGTCGTATCTGAATAGGGGAGCACAAATTATGGGTTTTAGAGGTGAATTTACTCGTGAAAGACCGCAGATGTTCAGTATACCTCAAAGTATATATATCTTTCTAGCTTGGATTTGGGTGTAATGTTTCAACACAGCTAGAAAGTAAGCGATGTTTTTGAGCTTCTGATACGTATAGCTAATAAAGTTTAGGGTTCTGTTATTCTTTTCTTTCTCCTGTTTTGTTTATGCTATCAGATTGATTGCTCTTCTCCAAACTGGCTTTGCATCTTTTTGATGATCTTCCAGTGGTCTTCTCCTCATTGGCCTTCCATTTCTTGTTATTTTAATATTTTCCATGTCTTGTATGGGTCATCAATTGACGTTTTCTTTCACCAACTTACTGCTTCACCAACCTCGCTCAGACCTTTGATTTTCTACAGTGTTGTTTGAAGTGCCCAAGATTTTGTAGCGACTTTGTAAGGAAATGATTTATTTATACTTTTTCGAGTCGTGATCACCCTGGAATCATCAAGTGATACATCCAATGAGGTCCAACAGAGATTTTGAGAGCTGTATCATCATATTGGCAAGACCAGCTAGAGCGCAGAGGTACCTGAAACTAAAACAACTTTTGAAATCGTATAGAAGGGATAAAATGTGGTGCAGTGAAGAGAAATATATAATATATTAAAGTAGATGACTAAAATGTAAAATTGGTAATAAAATAGAGTGTTTAAGAGAAACATGAGGTAATGGAAAAATAATATTAGAAAAATTTTAATGAGGAGGTTTGTTGAAATCACTTGATAGTATTGTCACTTTGAACTACCAAGTTTCACAAATACTGTCTGAATTAGTAGGGTTCGTGGTTGGTTCAACCATAGACATCTGACAGATCGAGACACGCCATGAAGTTAGCTGGATGATACAGGGATAAAAATTATCAGCTCACATTTTCAATTATCCTCGGCGGAACCAATTTCTTCCTCAAGATACCATAGAAATGATTCCGGAAATCATAGATAACGACGTTTTTTCTCTATTCATGCCTGATTGTCCCAGATTCCGACGTTAATGAAGTCCAACCCGATCGATCAACAGTTCACAATGAGCCATTGATCGGTTTCTTTCATCCTCTAATGGAGATTTTACGGAAACAACTCTTTATTAAATTCGTTATTCGTGATCGGCGATGAATGACAGGTGCGGGTATGCATTTCTTGCTTCGTTAATTGATATTGGAATCGACCTGGGTGGTTCGAGGTAATGGCTGGGCTACAATACCATTCAGGTGGAAACTGACGTGATGAAAGCAGATTTTTATCGATACCCTGCAGGAAATTTTGATGTCTGAATGAACGAGATGAGTGAAATTGGTTGGGATTTCCATTATTTGGCATAAGAATTAAAATTATACGAATTTGTGATAAGTTGGAAATATTTTCAACCCGCTTTCTCGTAAACCATAGACAAATAAAGAGATAGACCCATTTATTTACATTAAATAATGTAGTTCCCATTGAAAAAGCAGTTTGGCAGCCATACGCATCCAACCCGTTTGAGATATTGTCATAATGTGTTTTATTTCTTGAAACTGTTTGAAAATATTCAGGATGTTGACGTCGGCACAAAACTAAAACCTAAGAACTGATACTTCACTATGTGATGATCGACAACTCTGAGCGAACATATTCATTCATAAAATTCATTCACTGTATTTCCCCCTTATAATATACGTGACGTTGCCAAAGCGCTAGAAAGTTAACTTGTATTTCTTTACAAGTGAAAATTAAGTAAAATTTAGTTGTTATTGTGATTTTGCAGATTTCAAAAGAGTGTTTCACTGTAAAAAATGGTTCGACAATGTTATATTTAAAAAAATATGATTATTTGAACCCAAATCTTTTTTTCCAAGAACACCATAAATCCAGAAAATCTCAAATAACTCAGAAATTATTGAATTTAGGAACATAATCATGTGAGAAAACTATCATTATTTTTGACCGCAGAATCCATCACAATTATAAAAAATTTAGAAAGCACTGACGTGAGGTCAGATTGCTTTGGCGCTCTTGTTGACTACTTGCGAGTAAATATTCAAACCATAACAAATCTATAAGCACTCTGATCAGGTGAACAATAGTCTCTTTCCGTACTATGGGACAATGTGATGCAAATATGAACGCCTAATGAATGAATCATCCCAGGACATATGTCATTTCTCTTTTCTCTTGATATCTCAAATTAAAATTACTATTCATAATTTTCCCCAAGAACAAACCTATACCGAGATTGAATTCTCAAATTTAAAAACTTACTATTCATAATTTATAACATCCCAAGTTTTTGTTCGAAGCTATAATTCCAACAAGACAACTTCCATTCTTGAATGTACTTTTCCTAAAAACTTACGTCAGTGCTTTTCTGAATTTTGACAACGTATATTATTTCAGCCACCGAGATTGAATTCTATCTCTATGATTTCCCGTTATGAAAAATTTTGATTAATATTACGCCAACTGACACTGGACGCCGATAGTTCGGATCCAACTTAAAAAGATCATCATATCACAGATGAGTATATAACATCGTTCACTTTCTTTCATGACTTCTGTCAATATTGACTTTTTGAAAATTGATAATTTCCAAAAGGTTTTTTACTTTTCCTCCTTGATAAAGATAGAAAATGTCTATCGAAACGTCGGAAAACATTACATCCACAATAGATGATTATAATAGCCCAAACAATCATTCAACAAGATTGTTTGTTTGTTTGCTTGTGTTTTTTTTTTCAATTTCTGATATTCGTCCAACATTTCTCTAATTTTCAAGTAGAAATAATCGAAATATCTCTTCGAAATAATAATAATAATACCTTATTCAGCTCTCTTTTTTTTTCAGGGCAAACAAATCTTCTACCAAACGTTAGTGGTCGAAGGGGAGGAAAAGTCCGAAGACGGGCAGTTAAAAAAGACAAGAGAAACGATCCACGTCAAGTGTTCCATCCTGTCCTTGAGAAACCACACCGTGTCGAGGAGGAGTGTACTCCCTGCGGGATTCCAGGAACCCGAGTAAGTTCCCAGGGATTTTTACAGCCGACGGCAGATTCCTTGTTTCATTACGTCTTGTTGTTTGGCTGTTCTTCTCTGCGATCGGCAAACTTTTTTCGGGGATCAAGCGACAGTTGATTTTATGGCGGATGTCACCAATGTTCGTGTTAAGAGTTTGAATTTGTGGATGAAATTCAGGGATTTATAGGGGTTGGGGCGTGTTTGTTTTCCTGGGTGGAAAAATTGGAGTCGATATTGAATTGAAAGAAATATTCTGACATGCTGATCTACAAGGTGTGCAGAGCTCATTATCGTAATGGTGATTCAATAGTTACTGCTCAACGTATTTTTCGTGCGGAATATCGTACACGCCAAGTTTGTCATGGTTCTGTTAATGGTATCTCTCGTTGGTCTGGGTCGGTCAGGAAACTTCTCAATGAACTGTCGAATCGTTCTATCTTCAACTTTATTACATTCTCCATGAAGAAGAATGAGCTTTAAATAATCTTCAGTGGTAAAATTAGGCATAGTGATCGATTTTATAACTTAATACGAATTATCACCAAATTAATAGTAAACACAAAATGCTACTGAATAAAGAGGAATTTTGCAGATGTAATTAATGATATCTATCATTAAATAAAAGGATGTTAAACATGGTAAGTTTTTGGTTCATAAGGAATTATTTATGTATCACTGGAGAGAAAACCGGTGGCCGATTAGTTGAAATAAAGAGGTTTCCGATACAAATTCGAATCCAAATTCGCCATCTATTTAGGAACAACCTGTAACTTTTTTCTCTTTCATATTAGGGTAGTAAAATCTAAAACAGGGTTTAAGTAACAGTTCCTGAAAATCTCATCTTTTTGGCGTGAAGGGAAAAGAAATAGCTGAAAATTCAAGACGAAAAACAGTTTTTTGTGAATAACTCAGAATATATCCACCTTAGGGCAATGGTATGATGCATACACTCACATTATTTTTTAACGTAGATTCAATATCTGCCATAAAAAAATGGGGTTCTTATTTGAAAAAATTGATTTTTCACGATTTTGTCATCCCTAACTTTGAAAGCGATTTTTTCACCCCCTGTATCATGAATCGCGATTTCGGTTTTTAAAGTGGATAATTCAATCTTACATCTTGAAAAATCCCAAAAATGAAAATTTTCCATCCAAAAACCTCGAAGTTATTCTTGTTTCAGCGGAGCTCTATTTTCGATTTTTTTTCGAATTTTCCTGCTCAGAGAGAATTTTCCAACCAAAACTGAAAAATGTTACATCAAAATAACTTGAAATTTTCCAAGGAATCTATTTCTGCAATAAAAAAATGGTGTTGTAATTTGAAAAACGGAAGTTGACGTCATTTCCGGAAAAACCGGAGGTGCTCATGCCTTGAAAATATTTTAAATTTCATCAGCATCGTGAAATACTTATAAGTGCTGAATTTCATGAAAATACTTTCAGTAGTTTCCGGTATAAATATGGGTGAGGTTCCTCGTGAAAGATCCTGAATATAACCGATAGATCCCAGTTGGTCCAAATTGCTGTAAATGAAAATCATTTGATGAAATGAAACGATACATCTGTATATCCAAAGAAGAGAAACCTACAAAAAAAATCCAGGAGGCAGCCTTTAAGAATATCGCTTTTAATCCCTCAGATAAGCACAATCACGTTCTACGAGGGCCGTTCAGAAACTAACCTCCGGTTAATTGAAAAAAATACACCAAGTTAAGTAAAAATATTTTAATATATACATCTTACAACTACATCTTTGCACTATTTTTCGACATAGTCTCCATAATGATTGAGGCACTTATCGTATCTCTTCACAAGCTTTGAAATTCCTTCTGCATAAAAATCACCCGCTTGTGCCTTGAGCCAGCCTGTGACCGCATCTTTGAGCTCTTCGTCGTCATCAAACCGCTGGGACCCGAGCCATTTATTCGATTTTCACGAACTTTTGCATCAACTGTCTGAACGAGTTCGTCAGTCACCAATGATGGTCTACCACTCCTCTCTTCATCATGAACGTTTTCTCGTCCAGTTTTAAATAAACGTACCCATTCACGGACAACTCCTTCACTCATAAATTTTGGTCCGTACACGGCACAAAGCTCACGATGAATAGCTGCTGCAGAGTATCCTTTGGCTGTAAAAAACCTTATAACAGCACGCACCTCACATTTGGCGGGATTTTCTATTGCAGCACACATTTCAATCTGCCACAAAAACTAAACTAGCGCAGGTACGATGTTCACTCGACTACGACTTGATGCCGACTGTCCTGCTGAGCGCGTGAATGCACAGATGGCGCGCTACTCCCCCCCACTACCCGCACTGTGACCAATCGGAGGTTAGTTTCTGAATGGCCCTCGTAGTTTTCGATTTGATACTTAACAGAAATCCTCAAATGTTTATTATTTTTCATAAGGTAATTTTTCGCCTTGAAAGCGACACAAGATGTCTGTCGAAACGTTGTTAGCAAAACCAATAAGAGAGTGGTTATTACCAACATAATAATTCTACACGAGTAGAACGATTTATACCTGGGTTTCATCATATCACCTTCTGTCATCCGAAACTTGGCTGGCGGTAGCCGCCATCGAAGTTTATGTCCTCTTACGTGATTTGCATATAATTAAGTCATCAGGGCTTCGATTTCGTTTCCTGTTTGTGATCGACGGTGAATTCGATTGAATATGACGGATCTTTATGAATGAAAATTTTCGATTTGGCGACATCATCGTAATTTTATCGGATATGATGTTGATGTGTCGTGAAACGCAAATACGTATTAGTAGGTTTTCGCAATTTTCATGCTGTAATGAGTTCATTTCAGCACTGTTTTTAGTAGTGTAATGAACTCATTACACTGAAATAGAGAAAAAAATATTTAATCGAATTCATACAGCCTACGAAAATTCAAGATCCTATTTTTTAGCAACTCATAGTTCCTTCAATTTCATTTTAACAATAAACCTCATTTTCCTACTACAATTGTTATCTCATCATCAAAGAGTTTCCTGAAATGCTTTTACAATCTTTTATTCTACAGAGATCTTGAAATTACGAAAACAGTTACTGAAGTAGCTCCAGAACCAATTCTTGGAGTTGGAGTCAGACAAGCTGGTAAATTGGTGACTGGTGAGCTCAACGTATCTCCTGGTACCCCACTACAGATGGAAATCTTTCTGGATAAAGTCTCTGCGGCAATATACGGCATCTTGGTCACACACATGCAGGTTACAGATACTAAATCTCAGGAGGAAACAATCATTTATAATGGGTGAGTAGCTTTAAAACTGTTCAATTCAACTTTGAAGTGATTTGAGACGTGCATATCAGCATCTTAAGTTTTCACATTGGGCAAGTACCCTCTGTAGTCCAGTTTAATTTGAATGAAAAATACCTTCCACAGCATCCACTATTGCATCTGAATTGTTTAAAAACATTATTTTCCCTCTAAAAAATGATTCACTCACTCATGTTTCATCCGATGAGGTCCATATCCAGAAGATACAAAATACTAATTTTCTGGTAAAAAAATTCAACACTATAAACATAGATTTTTGTTGTTCTACCATAATTTCTTTCTACTGCACACTTTCTAGTGAGGAATCCGAAAAAACCTCAGAGTTATTGGATGTTATCATCATACATTTGTAATTTTCTTTTTAAGATTTCCAAATAGTGAAAACCATCATTTCTATGAAAACTTCCAAGGCGTGAGATTTCTTCATCTGATGAGGAACTTGAAAATATTTCTTTGAATTTTCGGGGATATAATTTTGAAGTTATCTTGGAATTGTCATGTAAACATTGAATAGTTAACGTCGAGATAACCCGTCATCGGGACGAGTTAAGATAAATGGAGTTTATGTGTAGTTTATCTGTCGGCGCGGTAGTCAGAAACCCAATTCGACAGTTATCTCTCGTTTAAATTTATCGAATAGATAAACTGAGTTTATTTTGAGTTCAAAAACCGGCCATTAGGAATGCAATTATACTTGCTTGAAGAAATTGGGTTTGATCACCTAAATTTTTTCTGAAAAACCAACTAGGTGTTCTTTAATGAAAAAATTTTTGTTAGATCATTAATATGAATCTATTCTGTTTAGACTATAATTAATTACTGAACATCCGTGAATTTTTGGTTTTTATAATCAGAGTATTTGTTTCAATTATGTAAACATAAAAATAAATATTGAATAAGGGTTATTTATAGATTATGTCAAATTTTAATACCTTACCATAGAATATTAATCTATTACTGAACCCCAGGAGAGAAAAAATTAATAATTGCAGTTTTTAAATAAAAGATAATATCTGTAACCATTATTGATCTTCAGTTATAAATTTCCTCTGAATAACTAGAGTGAATTATTATCACATTAAAATGTTATTATAACGTATCTGAGGTGGGTAGTTCCCAATAAAATAGCGTTCTGTGGTTCCGTGTTGTTTCGATTCTGTTTGAAACTGTCGACAGTTATTTGTAACTTTCTTTAAAAAAATGTGGAAAATATTGTAAGGATAATTTCGAGAGTTTGAAATTATTCAATTCAGTATTATGGTCAATGATACCAAAATATGCATTATTATCAAAAACCGTCTACAAGAGATCATTTCAATTGATATTGTCGTTTTAATATTACAGGTGAAAATGCAATTTTTTCATGAAATTTTAACACCCTATATCTTTTGAACGGGGCCAAATTTGGAAAAATGTTACAGGAAGAAAATATTCTTTTTACGTCAAGAATGTATGGTTAAATTTAACCCAGTGGTCAAAGACTCACCCTGTATAGGTGTTTTTACGTTGTTCCTCATTACTACATGGGAATTAAGGATCTGTTGTATTACCGCAGATTACAGCTGTGCGCTGAGAACATTACCGCACTGTAATTTTCTAATTGCTTTTCGACTGACCACTTTTCTGGACTGTTGAGCTTGGGCTCAAAAAACAGGTAAAAACAGTGCCACTTTTTCCATTATCGGAGAAAAGTTTGATTACACCACGAAGTTCAATTCTCTCCATAGTTTTCGTTAACTTATTGATCAATGTGGTTCTCCTAGTTCCTCAAGAACCTCTCTTACCCAGGAAGGGACCTAGGAAGTCCAATTCAACACCCCCAACTCACCCTGTATTCAATTTAAGGCCCAAGCAGTTCACTGCTCAATCTCCCAAAGAATTCTCACGATTCTCCTCTGTTCCATTGTATTATCTTGCCGAAATCCGATTCCGCTTCATTCAGGTTACTCCCAACTGCTAATAAAGAAAGTTGGATCGTGTAGAAGTTTCTGAAAAGTTGCCGGTCCGAGCCGTCTCTCCCCTGGAAATCAGGAGGGCGAACTCGACAGATTCATATTATGGCCAAAATTACGGCGGGCCTTGGAGATCCCGATGATGTCTTTAATTAGACGTCGTAAAAGTGAAAGACTGCCTCCGCATGGCCTGTGACCGTCGTTATATTTTGGGTTTTCCGCCGAGTTGTTTACAATGTGGCCGAGAAGTTTATGAAGCGTGCATAAGAAAATGAACGAGGGATTTCCAAGCGAGAAACAGGGGGCAAAAGTTATTTAGATGTCGCGTAAACCATTTCTCAATTGGCAACCTCTCAAATTGAAGCTTCCTACGAGCCTTCGAACTACGTCTTTGTCTTCGAGTGGTTCTGATTTGCTTTTATGGCTGGGTAAGGTTTTAGAGTTGTACCAAACCTTGTCGAATGCTTGCGCTGAGTCAAGAAACACTGCTGAGCAAAATTTTCTTCGAGGCTTGTTGAGATGGTGTTCACGATGCGATGGACCTGATCTCTCGGAAATCTTGTTGTGGTCTGATACCAAATGGTGCATATCTATATCATTTTTCAGCCTTTTGAGAAGCAACGTCTCAAACAGCTAACCCAGGATTGGCAGAAGATCTATGGGCCTATATGCTTCCACATTCTATTCTGGTTTACCAGATTTGAGAATCATTATATCCTCAGCATACTTACATATGATTTGGAAATAGGATACACCCATCGTTCTGTTAAAGAATGTCGTGAGCTGTACAACAATTTTCTTGGGTAGTTCATTCAGAGATATATAGAAGCTCTCTTGGTTTTCAGTCTTCATATCTCGTTGGCTACTTCTATTAGTGTGAAAGTTTTATTTAATTGGTAAGGAGATCTGACATGGAACAACCTGAAAAATTGCAACTTCTGACACCAAAAAGGAGCCATTTGGTGTGATGAAAGTGTAGGATGTTCATCTGAGGCAACCCATTCTCCTCCATTGGTTCGTTTAATCGGAGATTACCTCGATGTTGGTCTTTTGAATTTCTTCATAGCTTTTCAAATGCGTTGCTCATTTTTATCCTTTGTATTCTCTATATATGTAGTGTTGGAATTTTTATATAGTTGCATGTATTCACGTAGTGTTCTGGTAAGTTGATTCAGTATTGTTTTGTCAAGCGAATTACGTGATCTTTGACATTTTCCTCTTGTTTATCGTCTTTCTACCAGCAGTTCCTGAATTTAAAAGGGTAATTTCCTCTGTCGTTTAGTATGTTGGAGTACTTTTCCATGCTACTTTCTGAATAATTTCTGTTATGTTCTTATGTCATCAGGCATTTCTTAAATTATGTTTATAACCTCTTCTTCCTCGGGTATTTGCTGGAACTTAGCCCAATTGGTTTTCTATGTCATTAGTTATTATTTAATTTTATACGATTTGGGTATTGAGTGGAGGTTTAGCATGACTGGTGAATGGTCTGATGAAAGGTCTGGAGAAAAATATTTGGCTTGTATGGGGCTATTATTAATCAATAATATCACAGGCCTTTCGAGAGAACCAAAAATCACTTCGATGACTGTTATTTCTGTCTAGTAAATATTACTGAAATCAATCGAAATAACCGTAACAAGTGGACTTATGCAGATTTAGTCACTGCAAGACGCCCTATCCCTCACTCAGAAGAAGTGCCAATTCCAACTTTTCAGCAGCCAGCAGAACTCTATGAGGACACATGTCTCTCTGATCAGAATTCTGACACTACTGAACGTGACAGTGATTTTGAAACGAAGTCATCAATTCCCCAATGTTTCAACCAAGATGAGTTAATTGACCTACCTAGAGGTCTCAACCTGTCGAAAAAAGCTTCTGAATTACTAGCTTCCAGGTTGAAGGAAAGAAATTTACTTGAACCAGGAATGAAAATTACATTTTATCGCACAAGGCAGAAAGATCTGCTACCTTTTTTTTCTGAAGAACAAAATCTTGTATTTTGCCATGCTATTAGAGAACTCCTTGTAAAAATGGGTCTTCCTTAACATATTCCGGATGATTGTCTCCTATTTATTGACAGCTCAAAACGAAGTTTAAAATGTGTTCTTCTACATAATGGGAACAAATATGGCTCAATACCACTTGCTCACTCAGCGAAAATGAAAGAGCAATACGACAACATAGCTTTGGTTTTGGAAAAAATAAAGTATCATGAACACTAATGGGTTATTTGTGTAGACTTAAAAATGGTAAACTTTCTCCTTGGACAGCAAAGTGGCCACACCAAGTATCCTTCTTTCTTGTGCCTCTGGGATAGCAGAGACGAAACGCAACACTGGGTTAGAAAAGAGTGGCCTAGAAGAGAAAACATGGATGTTGAGGGAAAGAATATCATCAATGATCCTTTAGTTCCGCAAGAGAAAATCAGGTTTCCACCCCTGCATATCAAGCTGGGTCTTGAAGCAGTTTATGAAGGCTCTTGATAAGAATGGATCATGCTTTGCATATATACGGAAAAAAATGCCTCAGCTGAGTAAGGAAAAAATTAAAGCAGGAATATTTGATGCCCACAAATAAGACAGCTGATTAAAGACCCTGACTTCATAAATTCAATGATTGAGATTGAACAAAATGCCTGGAATTCATTTGTTTCAGTTGTCCAAAAATTTTCTGGGTAAACACAAAGCTGAAACTATGTTGAATTGGTCGATGAGATGCTGAATAATTTCAGATCACTTGGGTGTAACATGAGCATTAAGGTGCATTATTTACACAGCCACTTTTTAGGCGACATTAGTGAGGTGCAAGGTGAAAGATTTCACCAAGATATCAAATGAATGGAGGATCGCTATCAAGGAAGATGGGATACTGACATGATGGCAGATTACTGCTGGTCTTTAAAACGGGATTGTTTTAAAATACATTCACATACATGTCTCGCTAACGAAGTTTCCGAAATGTTTAGTTAGTAATTGGTTTAAATGATGACTTCTATAGTGTTTTCTATAGTATATAATGAAGAATATCTGTAAAATAAATATGTGTAATATAATAAATATTCCTTTATTAATTTGTTTCTTTAAACCATTATTATTGGAACTCTTTATTGCTGCTGATGTTTTACAATCTATTTTATACAATATGCAATGGGTGGGCATATCGCGAAGCGATGTCTTCCTGCCAACCTTCAATCAATGGTTTTTCTTTTAGAATATTGTAATGTATAATTCACAAAAAAGTTGATATCTTAAAAATTTGAGCTGACAGGCAAAAACTAATAGCATATTTAAATTCAGGGCATCAAATTCATATTAAATCACCTCCAACTTCGGCACCAAAACCACTGTTGACCAGTGTAATAATAAATAAAGTGTCTATAATGAATGTCGAACATAACTTGTTTGATTTCTTTCTGATAGCTTGTATTTACTACTTGCTGTACGTATGGAGGTGACTGTTCTACTTCCACCCTTGCAGTAGTCACGGAACAGCTAAAGAATTGGAAAAACACATGATAATGTTACGTTTGAGATTGCAAAAAACACGGATTTCCCGAGATCAATGAAAGAAGTCCAGATATGGAGAATAGAGGGTATCTATTGTGTTCAAACACTGTATATTCTTCTGTCGAATTCCCACCCTGTATATTCGTTTTCGACTAGAATTTTTCTCATTTCAGACAATCCCAAGGTCGTAAAACATATTCGTTGCCCCAAATTCCTTCCCGACCTTAACTGTAAGCCCATATCGCAGTCCACTATGACGTAACTACCCCGATCCAATCCCCCGAAATCAACCCTCCGAGCCGTTTCTTTCGCCCCATAAAGACCATCTCCATGACCGAGATCCCCAAAATCCAATTTCCCAGCTCCTTCGGGAACCGAAAACAAAGGAAACCACGTCTCTTCATAAGTGACGTCGTCAACGATAACATCTGGAAGGTGAAAAATAACCAGAGAACGAAACTTAAAGGAAAAGGGTTCTCTGTAATCGTCCTCGCCACGCGACGTTGCCAGATATATAGCCTCTAGATGTAGGTAATTCATCAAGTGTGATATATTCACAACAATTAGATATCTGTGTCCTCTGTGGTACAGAATTTGATATCGGAAGAAACGTCAAATACTAATAACAATTTTTAGATTCAAGTGGCCAATAAATTACCTAATTAACTGATGTTATTGGTTCCAGGTGCTCTGTGGACCCATATCTGTTCGAGAATTTCCAAACAGAGGAGGGCGATTTTCTCACTGCTAAATTCAGGGCTTTCAAATTTCCAGAGTCGACTTACGTCCAATTCAAAGGGACTGTAAATGTTTGCCTCAACAAGTGCCAAGGGGTAAGTTCACAGTTGTTTGACTAAAACTTTGTCATAGAAAAACCCGGAAACCGCAATTAAAGTTTGATTAGAGGACGTCAACTAATGCGCCACGTGTGGTTTGGGACTTTACTTTTAGTTTTTGCGGGATTAAGTCTTCAACCCTCGCGCTGAAGTCAATAAAGAATTACGTCGTTTCCAGGTTTGTATGTATGAAATAAGAAATGAGGGGATCAGATTCTTTCTCATGAAAGCCAATTCAGCCAATTGAGAGTTCAGTGTGCTCCAAAAAGGAAAGCTACTTTTCAATGAAGAGAGCAGAAAAATAATTAAGTTTCTGGTAAAGAATTAAATGGAAAAAAATGTTATTGTTATTATTATTCATGAAATTATGGGATTCCAAATTGCCCCTTATATGCAATCTAGAAATTGAGATTCTTTCAACTCTTTCTGAGTATGGTGAACTAATTTATGTTTTCTCAAACAACACACACACGTCTAAAAAACATGTAATAGATGAAACGCTATAGATTTTTAGATGATCTATAAAACACCAGTAATTCAAAATTTGTAACCTAGATTAGACGGAAAAATGTCCGCGAGATTTACGTTGAAAAGTATGACTTTTCAAGACTATCTATTCTACGTGAAATGAGGTATCTCTATAACAGGTCAAATTTTTTATTTTTTTTAGTGTATCATAATTTAGTATACTTTAAGACATGCAATAGAAGTTTGCAGATGTACTTTATTGTGATCATCTACTCTACGTAAAATGAAGCCTGTCTATAATACGTACAATTTCAAATTTTTTTTAGTTTATCCTAAGTTAGTATACTGTTTGATATGTAATAGATGTTTGCAAATGTACTTCCTGGTGATAATCTATTGTTCGTAAAACGAAGCCTCTCTATAATAGGTGAAATTTCTGATCTCAAAAACGATCATGGTATGTTTCGAAGAAAGGTTCATCGTCTGCAAATTCAAAAAATTGACATTTTATGTATTCAAGGTCATCATAAATATATTTGCTGAAATTTTGAAAGTATGCATGAATATATTTTGAATTCCCAATAATTTCAAACTTTCTGAGTATGTAAATATTTTTAAATATCTCATGATCTATCGATGTCAAATTTAGAGCAAGAATACTTACGGAGAAAGATTAAGAAGTAGCTAAAATGAAATACTTAAGAAATCACTTATCTTCAAGTCAAACACTGTAAAGATCAAGTCTAAATAATGGAATCGATGATATCGTTTGATTCATAGACTGGGGATTTAGAAGTTCATTTTTGTATGCAATTGTTAGATCAGGTTGGTATCCAAAATAGGAGAAAGGAAACAAAAACAATGTCCTGATGAAAAAATAACTAAGTATATATTTCTAATCAAAAATAAATAATATTAACATTTCAAGAATCAATTTCTGTCCTAACACCTGTTTTCCTCTTCTCGTACTCATATCTCTGGTTGGCAAGACATAGCCAGTCTTGAACCGCCCTCTTAATAACGCCATCATTGAGGTCTGCCGGAGTTTCGTTGCCGAAAAGTACATAAACAGCCTCTGAAAGCGACACGATATTCAAAATAACTTACTGTTTTCGCAATTGAGTACAAGTGAATAATCATGAAATAATACTATCTTTAAACAATAAATATCAAAATTTGACGATATAATGATTTTAGATCTCTAAAATGACATTATATTCTCATCAAAAATAGAAAAAATCGAAAGTTTATGATTATTCTTTAAAATTTTTTGGGGGATAGGATAAGGATAAGCATTTTTCAAGAGTAATTCAGAAAATTTTTGGAAATTTCTAACTCACCAATTAAAATTCTGCAGCATTTCAGTGCCTGAAAGGGCTCCTTAGTCTTTTGACCAGCCCAACTGAATTTCCGTGCACATCTATTGGTTAATAGAAATTTCAACATGTTTGTTGTGGCATGCTTCACAGAGGTGCCACCTAGAGTTGATAGTCTTTTTCTCTGAAAAATAGTTCCAGTGAAAAATAAATTTAGGAAATCACTGACGTGAGGTCAGAAGCTTTTGTGCGTTTGTTTCATGAACTAGGGTAACTAACTGACCCGAAAACAGATTATTTTGTGATATCTTTAAGGGGAACTTGTAGTTCTGAGTGCCGTTATGGACTCGTGAAAAGTAAATTGATAAGAGAACTTACTTGAGGATACTGTGCACGAGAGCGTCTTGAGAGAGTATTTACTTCTAGAAGTGACCACCTTCAGAAGTGTAGACAGAATGAATTTTGAATAACTGAAAGAGTTCGGACGTGTACAAAAGTTCAGGTAGCTAAATTTAGGGATTTCCAAAATTCCTTCCGACAGAAGGTATTCATGGAAGTGACGGCCGCTACCCCAAATTCCGAGAACTGTCCTTTGTTGCGAGAATATCGCTACAGTATTCTTTTCAAAATCTGACATTTCAACTGTTGATTTCTATATTTCGTAACTCGCAGGAAAGTTTACTTATCCCCGATTTAAGATATATATTAATGTTGCTGGGTAATTTTGATTCGCCCTCTTTTAGGTCTGAGAAAAGACTTTAGAACAAGCGCGCAGAAGGTGTCATAAATTTTTTAATTGTATTTCAACAAAAAATACAAAAAAACTTGTCCGGTTGAAAAATAACAATTCTTTGTAATTGTTTAAACAATTTCGATTGAATTCTGAATCGGTGCCTTAAAGAGGTCTATTAATTCACATGATTAATATCCTTCTGAAAATTAATAAGTCATTTTACTTCAGAACAATTATACTGCTGTGATAAAGTTATAGATCCAACCCTACGAAATATTAATCCCGAAAATTTGAAATTTCAGATGATTCACTACTATTTTGATCAATTCAAACAGATTTCAAATTCTCTAATTGAACATAAACCGATTATTATGTAAATATGTTCTCAAGAAATAATTAAAGCTCTTAAAGAAATAACCCAATAGATTTTTTTAGATAATCACTCTATTCGTGTTATCCTAATATGATCAAACAATAACTTACTAATTTCATCCTTTTGTCAATATTTTTTCCACAAGAACACATATAATCGGTATGTATAAATTATCAGTATAGTATCCAACCAAATATACAATTGTGAACGGTTATCTAAAATTTATCATTAAATAGACTTTTCTAGATTCATGTACAGCGAAAGATAACAAAGGTTCAATTGTAAGTATCAAATAATTATAGAAATATTAATTATAGAAAGCTAAATGAAGTCGCATATTCCTGTCTAAAACCTTTATGATAATATGATATATAAAATACGTCGTGAAATAGACTTTTTCACGATGAGTGCAATTAGATATTATATAAACGTTTTTTAGAAGTCTAAGTGAAGTCGAATATTCATGTCTCAAACTTATATAACCGGACTCCGCGACAACAGAGGTTCCGCTTCATGCGCCGACAAAGATTAAGAACATGATGAAAGACCGCTCGCCATAAAGCTGTCACATAAAACGATTAATGGTGGCATTTTATGTGACATAAAGACCCTACTACATTCTGGAATGTAAGCATCTTTCTGGTAACTTCTAGAAAAACAGCGCCGGATATAAATGACTGAAGCCGATTCATGGATTCATTCATGGATAGAACTTCCAACGAATAAAAGGTGTTCAGTGAAATTCGAGATAAATTGTGTATATAAATTATTGATTATTGTTAGTTAAGTGAATATAAATTAGTTTAAAGAAGACTTGTATTGATTTTCTATTTCACTGAGGAAAAACGTAACAATAGTATATTTAATAAAATAATTGAAATCTCTGAACCCTCCTTATTATTTATCGTTTTGCTAGCATCTGAGCCGTCAGATTATTTGCCAAGTCGAATCAAAAATAAGTTAAATTAGTAAAACTAATAAGGACTACGAAATATTAATCCCGAAAATTTGAAATTTCAGATGATTCACTACTATTTTGATCAATTCAAACAGATTTCAAATTCTCTAATTGAACATAAACCGATTATTATGTAAATATGTTCTCAAGAAATAATTAAAGCTCTTAAAGAAATAACCTAATAGATTTTTTTAGATAATCACTCTATTCGTGTTATCCTAATATGATCAAACAATAACTTACTAATTTCATCCTTTTGTCAATATTTTTCCACAAGAACACATATAATCGGTATGTATAAATTATCAGTATAGTATCCAACCAAATATACAATTGTGAACGGTTATCTAAAATTTATCATTAAATAGACTTTTCTAGATTCATGTACAGCGAAAGATAACAAAGGTTCAATTGTAAGTATCAAATAATTATAGAAATATTAATTATAGAAAGCTAAATGAAGTCGCATATTCCTGTCTAAAACCTTTATGATAATATGATATATAAAATACGTCGTGAAATAGACTTTTTCACGATGAGTGCAATTAGATATTATATAAACGTTTTTTAGAAGTCTAAGTGAAGTCGAATATTCATGTCTCAAACTTATATAACCATATGATATCGAAAATACGTCTTGAAATTGACTTTTTCACGATGAGTGCAATTAGATATTATATAAACGTTTTTCAGAAGTCTAAGTGAAGTCAAATATTCATGTCTCAAACCTATATGACCATATGATATATAAAATACGTCTTTAAATCGACTTTTCCACGATGAGTACAATTAGATATTATATGAACGTTTTTCTGACGGCTAAATGAAGTCGCATATTCCTGTCTAAAACCTTTATGACAGTATGATATATAAAATATGTCTTAAAATCGACTTTTTCACGATGAGTGCAATTAGATATTATATAAACGTTTTTCAGACGGCTAAATGAAGTCGAATTTTTGTGTCTCAAACTTATATGACCATATGATATAAAAAATACGTTTTGAAATTGACTTTTTCACGAAGAGTGCAATTAGATATTATATAAACGTTTTTCAGACGTCTAAATGAAGTCGAATATTCATGTCTCAAAACTATATGACCATATGATATATAAAATACGTCTAGAAATTGACTTTTTCACGATGAGAGCAATTAGATATTACATAAACGTTGTTCAGACGTCTAAATGAAGTCGAATATTCATGTCTTAAAATTATATGACCATATGATATATAAATGACGTCTTAAAATCGTCTTCTTCACGATGAGTGCAATAAGATATTATATAAACGTTTTTCAGAAGTACTGTTGAAAATAAATCTATAGTTAGATATCGCCATGATATAGAATTTCTTCAATAATTAGATCATACGTTTAAAAGACATTTAAAAACATTATTCATAAAAAACATATATTTTGGATAATCTATTTTTAATCATATTAAAGATTAAGATGTTTTGAGATCTCTTTTGGCATAAATGGGATTTCATTTAGATCAGTGTGTGTTGTTTGGGTTGTAAAGAAATCCTCGTACCACTTTCACTACACCACTGTTAATATAGACCAAACAGTAAGGGTATATATTTTTTTCGTACACCATCTTCAAACTACCGACCACTGTGAGCGTTTATACCCTTTGTACATTTTTTTATTCTTCCAGGTGGAATGCAGCGACGGCCAGATCGGTTACGGCCGAAGAAAAAGATCCCTCCCAACTCTTCCAGCCGATCCAAACAAAATTTTCGAAATAACAATCACCTCCTTCATCAAGGTCAACTACGACGACGAATCCGAGAACTTCGAAGCCGTAATCAAGAACCAAACCAAGATCTTGGAGAAAGGATTGAGCGGTAAACTCCAAACCCGCAACCTCGAAGACAAGAGATTCTACGAAACTGTGCGCAACCAAGAACAAACAGAAAACAGACCCGTCGCAACACAGAAGGAGAAAGAACAGTACATCACGATCAACGATCATCTCGCAGGGTCGGCCATCTCAACCGTAGGAAACGCCGTCGTTGTTTTTATTTGTTCAGCGTTTCTGTTGTCGAGAGATTGAAGTGTTCGTATTCGGCAATATCCTCATATTTTCCTCGATTGTGGATTATGTGGGGTTATTGGGAAGGTTTTGTATATTTTACGATAACGTCAGGAAATAATTACAGCGAAAGTGGGACTTCAGAAGTGGACTCTAGGTTTCTTTTTGTTTCCGGATAGGTTATTAGCTTCAACAGGCCCAACCGATAAATTTTTATGCGTTCATTCTTCTGCCTTTAGTCTTCAGAATTGTTGGATTTAATTTTGGTGCTTAACTACAATAAGAAATCGAAAAAAAGGTGCTACGGTCTTTATTATATCGGTAATGGATGTTAGCTTGTTACTTAACATGTAGTGGAGTGAGGTTGGTCTTGGATTAAGATATAAACCTTGCTGAGAAGCTGAAGGAAACCCTCAAAAATCCAAGTTTTACCGGGGTAACTATCAAATCTAGCATTTTTAACTCAATATATTTCTGAAGATCCACAATAATAATAAAGTCTGTGATAACTCTCCACCTAGAGCAATACTCTTTAATTTCGGAATTAGTACGCTCAAGAGCTCAACACTAAATAATTTTTAAGTATTCTTCAATTTTTCACTAATTAAGGTTGATGTATATATTATTATATAATACTAGAATTATTCGAATATCTTTATTGATTGAATTCGAAACGTTAACTCAGAAGGTGTCGTGAAAAGTTTCCTCCATATAAATCTCTTTTGTCACGGAATTCTATCAGATTCATCTATATAAATCTGCTTGGACGTATTCCATTCAAATTCAAAGATACGCATCAATAAGGTCGACAAAAAGATGGAAAATCCTGTGATTTATGAGGTATTATGAGGGAGAAATGGATATTCGTCGTTTCAAGAAGATTTTTCACACTGTCACTATGTTTCAGAATATCCAAGAATACTGCTATTCTTATTGTAAGTTCATACTGCCTTTCTTTACTGAACTCAGATGTTTTACTTGCTGGCCTGAGTAATGTAAAATTGCTTTGTAATTGTGAATTAACATTTTAACTAGTCTGTATCAGCTACTTCAATAAATAATATGGTAACGACAAAGTATATAATTTTCTGCATACACCCCGTACTAGAAGAGATTGAAATTTATACAAAAGAGAAATAAAGGTGTCCCAAAACCAACGCAACACGGATTTTAGTTTTTTAAGGGTAATTTTTTATTGATTCATGGAGTACATAGGGTAGGAGTATTTATAAAATGACACATCATCATACAGTGCTAGTCAAAAGTCCCCAACTATGTGGTTTCCCAAAATACCTGCCCAAACATTTACTTTTTCTGGAAATTGAGTATGTTTTTCACGAAAGATGTGAGGATTTGGGTCACTCAATACCTCACATTTTGAGTGTTAACATTTCCATTGAGAAAGAAAGTACTTTCGTCACTAAAACAAATTGTCTGTATGTAGCCTGGTTGTTGGTTCATTTTATTGGACATAGTTTCACAGAATTCTAGTCTTCGGTCGGGGTCATCATCTGAAAGTTGGTGCACCATTTTTAATTTGTATGGATGAAATTTGTTTTTAGCCAACACCCTATGTACTGTCCTTTGACTGACTTCACAGATAGACGCAACTTGGGCTGTGGAAGAAGTAGGGTTTACTACCATTTCTCCAATATGTCAATTTTTTTGTCATCACTAATTGTTGGTCGACCAGATCGTTTGGCATCTTGAACACTACCTGATGCTTCAAACCTTCGAAGAAGCTCCTCAAATAAACTCATATATAGGCGATCGAGTACCTGTAATTAAACAGTCGTTCCGCTGCATGGAAATTGTTTCTACATTCACCAATTATTAAGATAGCTGCTACTTTGTCGGCTACAGTACGTACCATTTTGCCTATGTAAACACTTAAACGTCTCGTTAAACAATAGCTTAGGTAAATTTTCAAGGTATAAACACTTTTGACAAGTAGAGAATTCAAACACGTCAACCTTTTGACAATTAACCAGAGACGTACTTTAAAAATCTTTATTAATTAAATGCGAAACTATAATTTTCGTATTTCTTCAATTTATCAATCAAAATCAGCCGAAACCCAAACAAAATTGGTATGACTGAACAGGTATTTTCAATACCTTTCAAACGAGCTGTCACTTGCCATAGGGTCCCATTTAAAATTATTGGTCACAGTGGCCTTGTGACGTCATTTATGACTATTGCGTCACCTGTTATGACCAGTTGAGAAGCCTACATCCGTTTATTTCCCCCCTCCAAATTTCATTATTATAAGTATACCCGTTCAAAAGATACGAGGGGGGGAGGGGACCTTTGACTAGCACTGTATATGTATTCCTTTATCGAAATTTTCCTTGACTATTCTGCATAAATAGGGCTGAATTTTGGTTATGCAACGTTGAATCTCCTCCTTTGATGCAGGAGTGGTAATGGGTTTATTGACGTAGACTTGTGCTTCTAAATAACCCCATAAAAATAAATCTAATGGTGTTGAATCATACGATCTAGGGGGCCAATTCTGATCACCGAAACGATTAAGTACACGACCTGGAAATGGGAATGGAGTATTTCACAGATGCTCAGTAATTCATTCAACAAACTCTCATTGGGCTTCAGTTGTTGTGTTAATTCAATTTTGTGAGCATGGAAACACAGATATTAAGAGAGTATGCACCGTAGAGAGCTTCTTGAAATTTGCAATTGCAGTTTCCTGGATTATCACCGACACTCGCCTCTATATTGACATTTGGAAGGCTTGTTTTGGACGACCAGTGTGTTTGAAGTCTCTCGAATGTTTCAATTAATTACTTCGCAGTTGACGAAATTGAAACACTGTTCCGACCTTAGACTATACAGGGTGTCTCAAGTTCGAGTGCCTATTAGACGTTTCTGGAGAACTAGACATATTTGAAATCTGAAAATTGGGATTATGATATTGTACGAAGTTCTCTACAGAGCTAAAATATTTTCGAAGCCCAAAAACGTCCGGTTATACAGGAAGTGAAAATAAATTCGACGAAATAATTTTATTTCAAGTTTTCCATTCCTGGTATGATCGAGTATTCAAAAATGAATACTTTTCTGTTAAAACCATTATATTAGTTCGAATAGTTTTCAAAATATCTAAAAGAAAACTGAAAAAAAGTCAAATATGTTCAGTCACTAATATGTTCATTATTCTTATTTTAAATATCCTGAGCGTAAACCGTTTGAACAACATCGAAAAGGAAGGATGTGAAAAGGACATGCATCTTTTGGATTTCAAAAATATCATCACAGGGTGTTTCAAATTTTGTGTTGAAAATTGTGATCTTAAATCGGCCATAACTTCTGTTTTTCAGATTAGAACCCTACTTTTTTATAATTGTGTTGGATTCTGCGGTAAAAAATAATGATAGTTTTCTCGCATGATTATGCTCCTAAATTCAATAATTTCTGAGTTATTTGAGATTTTCTGGATTTATGTAGTACGTAGAGTTAAATTCTTCGAATCTGATTCATAAGGCTATTCTGTGAGCATAGAAGATAAATCATCCCAATTTTCAGATTTCAAATATGTCTATAGTTCTCGAGAAACGTCTAATAGGCACTTGAACTTGAGAAACCCTGTATAGTCTAAGGTTCCGACCATATTTTATATGGAATTTTTCGAACCAAGCATTTATTTTTTTTTTTAATATTGATCAACAATGAAGACGCGTTGTTCTGTTGCGTAACACTCCATTTTTACTTGCTCTAAACTGTCAACAGTCGATTTATTTTGTTTTTAGTGTTGTCAACCCTGTACTTCATAAATGGCGGCAAATTCAAATCTTCTGTTAATTTGTGACAGGAATTCAGCTTGAAAACGTTAGAGGCAAAGCAAGAATAGTTGTAAAAAATAAAAATGATAATTCTATACAAGTTTGTTCTTCCTCCAAGGATGTAGATACCTCATCACTCCCTTCTTTCTCTTTGTTTCTGGCTCATTATTGCAATATTTATTTCGATATAAAGGATCAAATGGGCTGGGGCTCATTGAATCGGATACGGAGATAAGGATGTTGGACGATTAGCCGGAAAATTTACGATTCCATTAGCAGCGAGAGGAAGCTTTATTCTAATTGCTTTCCGAAGAATTATAACCCTCCTAGTTTTATTGGAGTCATGGAAGCGGAACTGGGGGTTTTTGGAGGGAAAAGACGAAGGAAAAGAAGGAAATTTGACTCAAAAAATGCTATTTAACCCCAAAATTTTCATTCCCACCATTTATATAGAAAAAGCAACAAAGTAAAAATTGGTATGAATACTTTGGAAGATTCCAAATTTTCTTTATACCAGATATACCATAGGAATTCCTCAGATTTGTACAAAATCCATGGTAAATGAATGTTTTCTCACTTTTATATCACCGAATCCCCAACCGAACCATAGAATATCGTAGTAAACATTTCATTTAACCACCATTGGCATACATCAAAGTGACTTCCATCAATAATTCAACATTGTTGCCATTTCAGTGCAGAACGAAACGCGAAAAAGGCATTATCTGTTTGAAAAATGCCGACAGAAACAATTTCATGGTATCCGAGCAGAAAATTAATTCTGATTTATGCATTGATCATCGGTTTACATACTGAATTTTCAATTCTCGAACGCCGTCCATCGAATTTCATACATTCAAATTCGGAAATTTAAATTAAATTCGATGGTAGAATCGGAAATGGACAATCGGGCCGGGCTATTTGATTTCAAAATATTTCACGGTGATTTTGAGTGGGTTTTATCGAACTGTGATGACGGATTTATGATTGAACCAATTTATATTATCGCATATAGTACATAAATCTTGGGATATAGATATGGTTTGTATCCAATATTGTATTTATGAATTTCGTTATGGGTAAATAAATCTGTAGAGAGGATGACACCGAATTACTCAGTGGCGTAAGGCGCCAACCGCGCATAAAACTGCAGATGTGAACTTAGACATCACAAATGCTACTTGAAGTAAAACGGCCGCATTTGAAAAAAAATTACTGCTTCACCAATATTACGCAAGGTCTCACAAGTCCTTGAAAATGATCTCAAAAATCCATTGATTCGGCTTCGAATTGTTTCCAAATCCACCGTACTCTCCAGATCTGGACCAGCGACTATTACCTCGAAATAAAGCTCGCTGGGTTGAAATTTTCGTCGTATGAAGGAACTAAAGCCTGATACGTACGTATCGTTCCATAAGAATGGTATCGAAAAGTTGTAGGGTGTTGTTACTCATACCTGTCATAGAGGATGATATTTCGTCACCGCCCCACAGATATCGCACACCTACTTCAATAGTGACACAACTCAAAAATCCTCTTTTTTCAAGAAACGCAAAAAACTGTCATAACTATCATAATCATTATTCTGGGCTTGAAAGTCATAACAAAATGTGAGATAGTCCTTTAAAAATCGAATTTCGTGACGTTGTTTGGTAACCTCCCTATTTCATATTTTCTGGAATCGTGAAATTAGCTAATTTTCCAGAGTTATAACAGTTTTCATGATCAATACCCATGCTTGAACACTTCAATATTTTGAGTTATTACGGTATTGATGTGGAAATATTTTGACATATCACTTTATTGATGACAACAAGCAACCACAATCTGAAGTAGGAACTGCGTTTTATTTTGAGTTGATACTTTTTGTTGATTCCTTCTTGCTTCACAATAAAGAAGACTGAAAATTTGGTTGAAAAGAAGAAGAAAACTCACGTAAAAACTCATGTTCAATAAACAAATAATACCTTCTTGTATTTAATAAGTAAATCACAATTATTGTTGAATACCTTTTTAAATTAGTAGAGAACCAAGACCTATTCAGTCATACCAATTTTGTTTGGATTTCGGCTGATTCTGATTGATAAATTGAAGAAATACGAAAATTATAGTAGATACCTCATCACTCCCTTCTTTCTCTTTGTTTCTGACTCATTATTGCAATATTTATTTCGATATAAAGGATCAAATGGGCTGGGGCTCATTGAATCGGATACGGAGATAAGGATGTTGGACGATTAGCCGGAAAATTTACGATTCCATTAGCAGCGAGGAGGAAGCTCTTTATTCTAATTGCTTTCCGAAGAAATATAACCCTCCTAGTTTTATTGGAGTCATGGAAGCGAAACTGGGGGTTTTTGGAGGGAAAAGACGAAGGAGAAGAAGGAAATTTGACTCAACAAATGCTATTTCACCTCGAAATTTTCATTCCTCCCATTTATGTATGAAAAAAGCTACAAATTAAAAAAAATTGGTATGAATACTTCAATTGAATTAAAAAAATGTTTTCAAATTCCACATTTTTCTCGATATCCCATAGGAATTCGTCAGATTTCAACGAAATTCATCGTAAATGAATGTTTTCTCACTTTTATATCACCGAATCCCCAACCAAACCATAGAATATCGTAGTAAACATTTCATTTAACTACCATTGGCATACATCAAAGTGACTTCCATCAATAATTCAACATTGTTGCCATTTCAGTGCAGAACGAAACGCGAAAAAGGCATTATCTGTTTGAAAAATGCCGACAGAAACAATTTCATGGTATCCGAGCAGAAAATTAATTCTGATTTATGCATTGATCATCGGTTTACATACTGAATTTTCAATTCTCGAACGCCGTCCATCGAATTTTATACATTCAAATTCGGAAATTTAAATTAAATTCGATGGTAGAATCGGAAATGGACAATCGGGCCGGGCTATTTGATTTCGAAATATTTTACGGTGATTTCGAGTGGGTTTTATCGAACTGTGATGACGGATTTATGATTGAACCAATTTATATTATCGCATATAGTACATAAATCTTGGGATATAGATATGGTTTGTATCCAATATTGTATTTATGAATTTTGTTATGGGTAAACAAATCTGTAGAGAGCATGACACTGAATTACTCAGTGGCGTAAGGCTCTTCTGGAACAAAGTACAGATGTGAGCTTAGACATCACGAATGCTCCTCGCATTAAAACGGCCGCAATTGAAAAAAAAATACAGCTTTACCAATATTATGCAAAGTCTCACAAGTCCTTGAAAACGATGTCAAAAATCCATTGATTCGGCTTCGAATTGCTTCCAAATCCACCGTTCTCTCCAGATCTGGACCACAGCGACTATTACCTCGAAATCAGAGTTGTGCCAAAGCATTGTGCTTAGTGCTCGTGAAAGCACTCTAAGCACTTTAGTGCTTCCGAGCTCTGTGCTCGCGAGCACTTTTCAAAGGCTAGTGCTTAGTGCTTGTTTTTCGGAGCACTCTCGTGAAAATCTTAGTGCTCAGTAATCCGCTAAGCACTAAGCCTTTCCGAATTCTTGAAATAGGGTCAATATAAGCAGGTACGGTATTTGATTTTTTTATGTGCGCAAAGATAATATGATCGTTTTGAATTAATATTCAGTATTTCTTCAGTCACCATTGATTTGACTTTATGGTTATGAAGGCCAGAAAATTTTTTGTTTTTGCGCGCTTGTTCCTAGTGGAAGAGGCGGGCTATCGTTCTGTCCAAATGTCTGTAATTTCCGAATATCGAGCCGAAAATGGTTTCAATCCATTGGGTTCGACTTCTTGATGGAGAAACCTTGGTCAAATTTAAGTAGGTCAGGCTGGCCGGCCCTCCGATCGTATACTCTCTATCTTCCGAAGGAAGGGACCTAGAGTTTTCTTTTTTCAGAATAGGTCGAGTGTCCAAATATCTCGGTCAAGTTCGTTATTGGGCCAAATCCATCGAATAGTTTAGCAGTTAATAACATTAATTTCTTGATTATTCATCCTATCAATTCGTAACTTAGAGAATGTCTAGATAGCGTCAAAAGGAAGGAGTGTGCCAAATTTCGAGAAATTATGATTATGATAAAAATTCCCAAAATGTTTTTTTTCAATACACGATATCTCATAAGTTATTCGACAGATCACATTTATGCAGGGTATAGGTACCTAAAATATTTTAATATTTCATCATCATAGCGTACAATTTCCAGAAGATATAAGAGTTTTTCTGAAAATGAATTCACAGATTATATTTCTGTCTATGAATTCACATCACATCAACTATAAATCTCTATGAGGGTGGTTTTAATTTTATGACAAGTTGTCATAATGAGTGAATATTGAGCCGAAAATGAAATTAATTCTGTGGGTTCATTTTTATGTCAAACATGTCTAAAATACTGGTGTGTGCAGTTGTCATATTTTGAATGGAAATGTCATTATGAATTTTGCGACAAGAGGACTATTTTTTCCCAAATGTCTGTAATTTCTGAATATCGAGCTGAAAATGATCGCCATCGGTTGGATTTGACTCATGATGAAGAAACGGTGGTCCAATTTGAAAATGTTTGGCTGAATATTCTCTATCTTCCGAAAGAGATGAGATAGAGATTCCATATTAATAGAATTAGTTTATTATCCAAATATAAGTCAAGTTAGTTATTGGGCCAGACCTGTCCGATAGCTCAGCAATTATGAATCTGAAATTCGGTTATAATTGATGACACTCAACTACAACAACTTATATATGGTATAGAAATGTGGAAAGAATGCCAGATCGAAGAATTTGCTGAACTGTAAGTTCACTCAACTTCCATTTAAGATATATGTTTATTGATTCTTTCACACTCATTGTGCTGGCTGATTTTGAATCGCTTTCTTTTTAAGTCTGAGAAAAGACTTTAGAACAAGCGCGTAAAAGCTCCTGATCTCACGTCAGTGCTTTCCACATTTTTTCAGTAATGTATTCTCGCTTATAAAATAATTGGTCCTCTATTATTAATTCAACTTTATGCATTGATTAGGAACAGCCATTCAGATTCAGATCGACGAATAAGATTAACTAGTACCAGAATGTAAATTGAATGCATGCGTTTCACAAAACAAATAAAATGGCTTTTGAGTTTTTCCCAGTGTCGAAATCATAATTTTAGATATGTCGATGAAGCTAAAGAGTTCTCATTTCAATCAAACAACATTACATAAAATAGTTCCCACCAAAGTGCTTAGTGCTTAGTGCTCGAAATATTCAATTACTTTTACAAAAGTGCTCGGTAATCCGGAGCCTTCTGTCGAAAGCGGTGCTTAGAACTCGAGACTCGCAGCCTTTTTTTTCGAGTGCTTAGGGCTTAGTGCTCGAAGCACTTTTTTTCGGTGCTTAGCACAGCTCTGATCGAAATAAAGCTCGCTGGGATGAAAATCTCGTCGTATGACGAAACTAGAGCCTGTAAAGGACGTATCGTTCCATAAGAATGGTATCGAAAAGTTGTAGGGTGTTGTCACTCATACCTGTCATAGAGGGTGATATTTCGTCACCGCCCCACAGACATGAAACATCGTTCGTCCTGTCATAGATGACTGAATTCGTTTCGACTGTTGTAAAAGTTCAATATGCCAGAAAAACTCTCCACTTGTGATGTTTGTCTTTTATTCACGGTAATTGTGATTGTAGTGACAGATATCTTTTTAGCATGTGCTATCGGAATAGTTCTACCCAAACACATGAAAGAAGGTGGTTGGTATTATATGCCCAACCTAGAAGAAATGTCTGATGAAATGAAAGCGCGATATTGCTCGTGCGAACAAGGTAATTCTTGTCTTCCAGTTTTTTCACTGATTCATTTCGTTCTGTAATTTTTAAGTGCATTATCAGGAAGACTCAGGATATTTGACAACACTTTCTGATGTAGAAACTATTAACCTAGATTCGACAAGCAAAAATGACAGCACTTATGCGTTAGCAAGTGGAGGCCTGACAAGTGAAATGCTGAAGTTGGAAAATTCAAATACAAGTGAAGCAACTACCTCCACGAGTATATAAACTACCACTCCTCACATATCTACTGTCAGGAGTGTTATATTCTTATACTGGAGAAATTCAGACAACTTTTCTCAAATCGGAAGACGTTACTGAAAAAAAAAAAAAAAAAAAATTGAACTATATCTCAATATTCTCCAAATAGTAGTAGTAGTGTCAATTATGTGAGTTGAATGTTGAAAATTTTGCTTTTTTCCATTACTTTTACTTTTAACTCATGTGTTCTTCAAATAAGCTGAATGTAATTATTAAAATAAAAATATATGAATAGATTGGTGATCAAATTGTGAATAAGGGAGATTAATTGAGAGATAAAGCTGGGATATACTGATAAATTTACCGAACATGAAACATTGGTCAATAAGATACAGGCCTAGATATAACTGAAGAGCCGCAGGCGTGTCAGTTACCTCCTTGAGCCAGTAAAACCCGTTACCTTGCGTGTATTGTTTTATATTTCATTTGTTTCTCATTTGTAAAAAAATGTACCAAAGGAAACTATTGAGGCAGCCAGCAGTGTAGCTTCAAGTTTATTACCTGCAAAATCAGCTTCAATGTACAAGTGAGAATACCACGACTTCATAAAGTGGCAAAACAAAAATAGTGTGATTGGGGTAATTAGATTCAGCCATAATACTTTATGGGCACAATGGTCTTTGCTGAAAAGCTGCTTGGAAATGAAAGGAAATGCCCCTGTTTGCAGGTTTGTTTTCCTTAAAATATTTATTGAAAAATATGACGTTAAGTTGTCATTTGCAAATTTCAAAAGGTAATAGCGTTTCTGAAACGAAAAAAAGGCCAAGGAATTGAGTAAAGAAGAGGTTAAACAATTTGAACATGCTCCTGATGACCAGTGGTTGATGGCGAAAATTGTAACAACATTTGGGATTTTTGGATGTTGTCGATGTGATGAAATTCTCTCCTTAAACATGAATGATGTAGAAGATGTGGAAAAATACGTTTTCCGCAAATCGCCAGGAAATTTTGACATTCCTGTCAAAATTTCTTGAAGAAAAAGTCAGGACTTCCTTACTGTAAAGAAATGATATTTCCGTACAGTTGTTAGTGTTCTACATAAATGATAGAAAACACATTGCTTATAAGGAATTAATTTGTATTTTGAAAACATCAAGTCATTGCTGAATACATTTTTAAGATCAATTTGTTATATTTACAGTAATTTGACAGTTAGTACAATTATTGAACATTGGAGGAACACTCTTAGAACTATGAGAAACATTTTGGACAACATGCAGAGTGGAAGGGTCATTTTGTTGAATATTTTGTACTGTGAAAATTTTATTTGCCACCTCAACCTTATTGTTAAGCGATTCTTCGATATATCCTTCAGCAACGTTTGATGACTTCCATCCGCCATGCCTCTTTAAACTACTTATGTCGGCACCAGAGTCAACTAATATTGTTGCAGAAGACCGACGAAAGCAGTGACCAACCAGTATATTCTGTCGGATTTACCAAGTTCAAATAAGTAGCAACTATTTTGGGCATTTTTCTAAATTGATGAATTCCTACCACTTGTCTACAACCCTTTCCGCTTTGATATTTAAAGAAAAATCGGTCACTGTTCATATTTTCTCGTCTTAAAGAAACATACTTTCGATAAACATTCAAGTAGATCTGATTAATTACAAATGATCTTGGTTTGTTGGTTTTCGAATCAGGTATGCTGATTAAAAGCTTAGATTCTAAGTCTTCTATATCGTGTATAGTCATTCGGACTAACTCATCCATTCTACAGGCCCCAGAAATACCAAATATTACAGCCACCTAAAAAATAAATAAAGCTATAATCTAAATAGAAATTAAAAACTTGTAAATTACCTTAATCATTACATTTTCTTTATCTGGAGCTTCCTGGATAAATTTTTCAATTTCTTCCTTCGTTAAAATCTTAGATTTCTTTGCCCTATAACCTTGAGCTTGCCGTTTCAATAAAGAACGAAGTTTTGAGTATGTAGATATATCTACATTGTGTTTAAGTGCAAGGGTTGACTTCAGCATTGAATAATTGGCCCATAATGTTGAAGATTTCATCTTTAAACAAAGGTCTAGGAAGTATGCCATTACAACATTTTCTGAGAAAGAACTCGTATTTTTACTCATGCGATAATCCATAAAACGTCTGTATGCATTTTCGTACTTTTCTCTTGATTTCTTTGGCAATAATTCTAATGAAGCAGTATTCACTGCCTCAACCAGCTCTGGAGGAGTCCCAGGAATGGAAATTTCATCATCGCTTATCATTTTACTTTCGAGAACACCAGCAATTAAATTTATAAGCGTCAAGTTTGACAATTCAACCTCAATACGTTTCCATAGTAACCCAAGTAATTTTATTAGGAATTTCAAAGCACCATTTATTTGGGAATAAAATTATCGCGTTTTTTTTAAATCAATCAATATCTGTCGAATTTTAAACGATTTGCGGAAAAATAGTATGTTTACCTCTAAGGAAAGCCACATTCCTGGACTCTGTGTTGCTAAGTCGAGGCGCAAGCCGAGACTTAGCAATCTTCACAGTCGTCCAGGAATGTTAAGCTTTTCCTACCCGGTAAACAATGTACTATTAGTAAATGTCATTAATGAACAAGTTGATTGAATAACTGAGTGTTTAAATAACTTATATACTAAATACCTTATTTCATGTTATTAACATAGCTTTGAAACTATACTTACTACATGCTCTTTCATATTGATTATCTAATGTTACTCTATATACGATAACAATCTCGCAGAATCTTCTTTCTTCTTCAGGAAGCCTCGTACGCTTCTGGCATTTCGCGCCCAAGTTCACAAAATAGGTCCAATTCAATTTCCTAACCGTGCATGACTTATGAATACAAAACGGCATACGCCATGAGACATAACGGAAATGTGTGTTCTCACCACCCCATCCCTTATCAGTAACAAATGGAACCTACGGTAGGTTACCTACCACGCCAACTATTCAATTTTCAATATCATCTCTGCCTTAGCGTATACCGTTGGGGCTGAATTAGCGTCAAGTATAGATCATGTGACAATTGCAACTGGAATTGTAATTATGGGTACATAATTCCCAGGAACTCTAGTTCCTGTACTGTAGAATTGAGGGTTATACAAGTACATCTACAGTGTAGATGAATATCTGTCTGATAATTTCTAGAATGTTAGGATCTTTTTTTTCTTTCTCTTTTTGTTTCATGAATACTTTGTTCAGTGCATTTTCTTGACCTGTCCTATACATTGTTAAATGTCTTACTGGATTAATAAAGATTATTATTATTATTATAAAAACAGGGTGTCTCAAGTTCGAGTGCCAATTAGACGTTTCAGGAGAACTAGACATACTTGAAATCTGAAAATTGGGATTATGATATTGTTCGAAGTTCTCTACAGAGCTAAAATATTTTCGAAGCCCAAAAACTTCCGGTTATACAGAGAGTGAAAATAAATTCGACGTAAAATTTTTTTTTCAAGTTTTCCATTCCTAGTATGATTGAGTATTCAATAGTGAATACATTTCAGTTAAAAACATTGTATTAAATCGAATAATTTTCAAAATATCCAAAAAAAAAACTGGAAAAAAGTCAAATATGTTCAGTCAGTAATATGTTAATTATTCTTATTTTAAATATCCTGATGGTAAACCGTTTTTACAACATTGAAGAAGAAGGATGTGAAAAGATCATGCATCTTTTGGATTTCAAAAATATCATCACAGGGTGTTTCAAATTTTGTGTTGAAAATTGTGATCTTAAATTGGCCATAACTTCTGTTTTTCAAATCAGAACCCTTTTTTTTATAATTGTGTTGGATTCTGCGGTCAAAAATAATGATAGTTTTTTCACATGATTATGCTCCTAAATTCAATAATTTCTGAGTTATTTGAGAACGAAAAAAAGTATGGGGACAATTTTTGTAGATAATTGCACGATCTACAATTTATAACTGAGCTATTTTTATGATAAAACTCACCGTTTGGCTGAAAAAAGCGAAAAACTCATTTTCGCGACCTTTGACCTTGAATAACTTTTTTAGCAACAATGGGATTTTTGGGGACTTTTCACCCTTTCTTTCTAATGGTATCCTGACCATCTCTACCAATTTTCAGCTCTATGCGAATTTTGGTAACCTCACCTCTGTTATTTGGTCTAACTTGACCGGACTAATATTTGTGGTTGGATATCATTTACATATTTCTGTTGATGACACATGGAAATTTTGTGACGCATCTTATGAATTTCTACAAGAACAAGCTGGAAAAATCAGAAAAAATGCCTTACTACGCAAAAAAAGTAGAAACGTTTTTTTATTTACAATTAGTTCTATTTCAATTTGAACTCACAACTACCCGATATCTAGCTGGAGACAGTGCATTCACTCCCTTGACCTATTGACCACCCTCACCCTGTCCGAGAAGGGGCACATGCATAAGTCTTAGTTTTCGGGGCATCTCGATCAACCCCTCGCTCGGGCCAACCCCAACCGATAATTCGTGCCTCTCGCGAGCCGAACGGTGCCGATCTGACCCGATGTGTCCTTTCCCAACGCGTGCCGCTGCTGAATCCTTCGGCGCGCTGGACCATCCCCGTCAGTTTCATCTGGGAGACCGCCAGATCGAATCCGGGAAATTGCCGGGCTGTCAGTCGATCAAACACGCGGATTTTTATCTCGTGATCCTGTTCAGGTTTTCTTGTATTGCCTAGCTGCAGGTCTGGGAGATTCTGAAGGTAATGAGCATCCTCTTGGACTTCCTTGGCTGAGTTTTATCTCAATTTTTTCTCCGGAATGTTGATTTCGTGAAAATTGTTTCGGAAAACCTTTTTTACCTTAAAGTATTTCTTTATTGATAGCAAGTTATCCATCGTCTTTGAGCAACAATTCTGAAAGTAATTTTTAGCAGTTGAACTTTCAGAATAATTCGTTAATAATTAATTTTGCCCTTTTTTCTTACTGTTGATAAATTTATTCATTTCGTGTTATTTTATTTCATTTTATCTGCTTGTTTGTTTACTTCACCTTTTCTTTTAATTCAGAGATTTTTTAGAAAAACTTTTCACGGAATATTGTTGGGGCAATAACCATCATCTAATGTTGTTTTTGTAACCAAGAATTCAAGAGACATCTCCTGTTGTTTTCAAGGTAAAATTAGCTTTGACAAATTTATTTATTTGATATTTATGAAAGTTCAAAACTTTTGTGAAATCAGAAGCTTTCTTAAAAGCTAATTTTACCTTGAAAACACCAGAAGATTTCTGATGAAACATTGATTACAACAACAATAATATATGATGGTTATTGCCCTAACAATTATTTTTTATGAATTGAATCAACAATTTTTTATCAAATTCCATATCAATACGTGCTGCAAGTTTTGTCAACCGATGTTTTTTCATCTACTGAATTTGGATAGTTTTCAAGGGTATTACCACCAGAGGTGAAAATTTTTTGAGAACACTTATGTTTTTTGGGAATTATGCGTTTAAATTTCACGAAACAAAATTATCCTTAAAATACCACGAGCCGAAGGGGAGTGGGATTTCAGAATCACTTTGTTAGGTGAAATTTGTATAATTTTCAAAAAACAACAGAGTGTTCTCAAAAAAAATTCGAATCTCGTGTGGTATTTGGAAAGATCATTCAACAATATACATCAAACGAAATGAAAAATATATTTTTATTCAAAAATAACCAGAAAGAAGCATAACAACAAATTATTCATCTTTATTCTCAAAATAATAATTATTGATAGTACAATTATTATACACATTACGAGCATTATTTTCGAATGATGAAGTAGATACTGATGTTGTTTCTTGAAGGACATTTTTGTCATTCCTTATGGCTGTGATTATTTTTTTGTGATGTTGTTGGTCCAGTTGGAGATACAGTTTCACTGACGCTGCAGAAGAATGGCCTGTTATCTTTATCAGCCGTTCCTCGCCAATCCCTGCTTTGGCTAATTGGATGACAGCAGTAGCTCGATGCGAGAGATTGGTTATCTTCGACTTGGTTGTGTTGATGCCAATGAGTTCTGCCGATTCTTTTGTCGATTTATCTATCGTATTGGGACCCACTGGGGAGTTTTTGAACCATGAACCATATTTCCAATTCTTATGTGAAGTAAGGAATAGTCTTTCAGTGGTTATGTTTGCAGTTTGCAGATTCAACGTACAAGCGAGAATACCACGACTTCATAAAGTGGCAAAACAAAACTAGTGTGATTCAGCCCTAATACTTTATGGGCAAAATGGTCTATGCTGAAAAGCTGCTTGGAAATGAAAGAAAATGCCCCGGTTCGCAGGTTTGTTTCCCTTAAACAATTTATTGAAAAATATGAAGTTTATGACGAGATATTGTTGATGATGGAGCTCGTGTTAAATGATTGTTTTGGCTATTACCATCATCTATTGTGGATGTAATGTTTTCCGACGTTTCGATAGACATCTTCTATCTTTATCAAGGAGGAAAAGTAAAAAAACCTTTTAAAAATTATCAATTTTCAAAAAAGTCAATATTGACAGAAGTCATGAAAGAAAATGAACGATGTTGTATACTCATCTGTGATATGATGATCTTTTTAAGTTGGATCGAACTATCGGCGTCCAAACTTCTGGCAGATCTATAGATGGAGCACTTATGGAATCAGGTGTTATTTTCATAAATGCTGCTTCTTTGATTTTTCTTCTTGCAAGTTTTTCTTCTTTGGATATTATTGATGCTTCATCCCACTTTATTCAATGATTCTCATCTACAGCATGTTGGACCAACCTGGATTTGTCGCTGTCTAGTACTCGTAGAAGCTTCTGATGTTCTTTTATTCGTACATTCAGAGGGCGTTTAGTTTTTCCGGTGTAATTCATATATGCAATTCTTTGTCCTTTGTGTCTCATTATTAAGCTTAACTTTTGTGAGTTTAGCTCTGATAGTGTCTTGAGTTTTGAATGTAGTCGTTATGTTGTATCTATTTCCAATTCTTCTCATTTTCTCCGACAAACCTTTTACATAAGGAAATACGGTTTTAATGGTCTGATTTATATCTGTTGGTTCAGGTTGACTTTCTCTTGCTCGTCTAGCTTTTTTAATATCTTTTTGGGGTACCATTGGTTCTAAGAGATTTCGAGATGTTATTTATTTCTTCGTTTTGGTCTTCTTCAGTGCAACAAATATTTATTGCTCTATCAAATAAACATTTTGCTACTCCCAATTTAGTGTTTAATTGGTGGTTTGAATCAAAATGTAGATATTGTCCTGTGTTCGTTGGCTTTTTATACACAATGGTTTTTGGGATTCCATTTTTTTTATGTACGAGTACATCTAAGAATGGAAGTTGTCTGTCTTTCTCGATTTCCATTGTGAATCTAATTGATTCCTCTTAATTGTTTAGATATTGAAGGAATCCATCTATAGTGTCTCTTCCATGTTGCCAAATAATGAAAGTATCATCTACATATCTTTTCCACAGTTTTGGGTTTTTACATATTTTTGTAATGCCTTCTGTTCGAAAATTTCCATATATAAATCAGCTAAAATTGGTGATAGTGGTGAACCCATGGCCATTCCAAATTCTTGTTGATAAAAGATTCTTCAAATTGGAAATATGTTGTTTCAATACAAATAGAAAGCATTTCCATAATTGCATTCACGCTTAGTGTAGTTCTTTCACTAAGGGTTTGATCTTCTTCAAGTTTTTTCCTAACTATGATAAGTGTTTTATCTGTCGGAATATTAGTGAACAAACTGGTGGTGTCGAAGCTGACCATAACGTCTTCTTCCATGATTTCTTGATGTCTCATGAAGTGTTTCGTGTTTCTTATCATCGATCTTGAATTAATTTTTAATGGTGATATAATGTTCAGCAGAAATTTAGCCAATTGGTGGCATGCTGAATTTCTTGAACTCACAATTGGTCTTAGAGGAATATTTGCTTTGTGTATTTTTGGTAGACCATATAAATGTGGTGGTTTACTGAAGTGAGGTGTAAGTCTTGATCTAACGAATTGATCTGGAAATTCATTTCGATATTTATAAAGGATTTTGTAAATCTTGTTTTCAACTGTTGTGGTAGGGTCCATTTTTAGTCTTTTGTATTTTCTTGCTTCTAATAATTCATTGAGTTTTTGATTATAAGAGCCAACATCTAGAATTACAGTGGCGTTTCCTTTGTCTGCTGGAAGTATCTTCATGGAACTATCCGAGTTAAGATCTTTCAATGCCCTCTGTTCAGCTTTATTTATATTGGGTAGAGGTGTTTTGTTATTCCTGTCTTACAAGGTTTTGATTTTCCATCTGTTCTCTTCGGCTTTTTCGGGTTCTCGAATTTTCTGTGCAGTTTCTTCTGCCGCCAACATGATTTTCATTTTTGGTATCGTCTTAGGGGCTATAGAGAACTTGTTGAGGAGAGATATCTGATCTTGACTTAAGTTCTTATTAGATAAATTGATCACGGTTTTTGAATGATCTAAGGGTTCATATTTTCTTGACTCCTTCATAAGACTTCTATCAATATTGACTTTTTTGAAAATTGATAATTTTCAAACCGTTTTTTATTTTTCCTCCTTGATAAAGATAGAAGATGTCTATCGAAACGTCGGAAAACATTATCCACAATAGATGATGGTAATAGCCCAAACAATCATTCAACATATGACGTTTAGTTGTCATTTGCAGATTTCCAAAGGTAATAGCTTTTCTGAAACGAAAAAATGAGCGTTATACGCCAAAAAAGGCCAAGGTATTAAGTAAAGAAGAGGCTGAACAATTTCTTTTACATTCTCCTGATGGCCAGTGGTTGCTGGCAAAAATTGTAACAATATTTGGGATTTGTTGTCAATGCTGACGAAATTCTCTCCTTAAATATGAATGATGTAGATGATATGGGAAAATACGTTATTATGACATTGCGGCAAACAAAAAATTTAACAATAAGAAGATTCACCATAACCGATGATGGCTGCAGCTTCAAGCCCTGCATGTTATACAGAAAATATGTAAATATTCTGCTTCCTGGAACAGAAAGCCTAAGATGTTTTTTGACATACCGACATGGAAAGTGCATTTCCCTTAATGCTGGCCAGCACACTATTGGTGGTGTCCCAAAGCAAATAGCGAAATATTTAGGTGTAAAAGACCCAGAGTTATACACCGTCCACTCTTTTCGCAGAACTGAAGGGTAACAGCTGTCATAACATCAAACTAATTGGAACTAACTTCCATCTGCCAACTCCATTTCTGTTTGCGTTTCATTATTACAGAATCCAAAAAATAAATCTCTTCTCTCATTCTCAAATTTGAATACACTCCTGAATTCCAAGTTTTCATAACTGAAACACAAACTAAATCCGAAGAGAAAATCCGGGGATTCCGTCTTAACAAAATCAACTCGCAAGAAAAAAACGAAATCAAACTTGCAGATCCGAACGCAATGTCCCACGCCGTCGAGGCCTCGGGCCCATCCCTTGGAGGCGGTCCCCATAATGAATAACATAAATATTTAAGTTCCGCGAAGCCTGAAGAGACGAAAAGTTGAATTTCGCCAGAGGCGTCGGAACGTCTGCGTCTCCGAGAGGGGCATATCGAAAAAAAAAATTAGCTCCCGAAACGGCCCGTTAAGTGAATTCTGGAACTCTTTTCTCCGGGGAGATTTAGCGTAGTGTTCCGGGTTTTGGGGAATCGAATGAATAATGGAAAATACACAATCTGGCAAGGGGGTTTGGAGGGTGGGGGGATTAGAAATCGGGGTGGGAATTCGTCGATTTAGGTTTATCTTGAGGTGATTAATTTCAGATTTGGGGGTCAGTTATTGAACACAAAAGGTTCGGGATTTCGAAAAGTTTGGATGGTCATAATTTCACTCAGTTTTTCATCACGACAAGCAACCCCGTGTATTTTTAGTAGTACCACTGAATCTTTCAGGAAGTTTTAGGAAAAATATTGTTTATTGTTTGTTTGCAACAGCGAACGTACAACAACATTTTGACCCATCAAATATACATGGGGAGTCATAATTAATTACAATAATGCAAAATTTCAAGCTAGAAAAGAAAAAAAACAACCAACAACATGAAACTTCAATAAGACAGTAGACATTTTACATAATGGACAAACATATTAATATATTATCGGATCTGTGAAGTATTCCTCAAGACTGTAGTAGGATTTCTGCACCAGCTTTCTCTTGAGTAGGTACCGTATTTTCTTGCTGCTCATAGATTTATGATCATCTGGCACTGCCAGATGATTATAATTAATAATAATAAATTATAAATTTTTGATTGCCAGGGATTCACACTCAATTGTGTTGCCGACAGCCTATGATACGGGCTGACGAATCTGTTCGCATTTTTGGTATCATAAGAGTGGTTGAAGATGTTCTTGACTAATTCATCCTTGCAGGCATGGACAAAAGTGATGCAAGCCATTATACAGGGTGAACCACGACGAACTGCATCGATCGATATCTCAGAAACTGAATGTAGGAGAAATTTGAAATTTTGGAAACTTGCCAAATGTCTTGGGACCTATAGAGCTAAAATATTTTCATCTATTGGGCACTTCCGGTTATACCGGAAATAGACCCTAAGTCGCTTATTTTAAATGGGATACCCTATATATTATTACATTTTTGGATTCTACTTAACATTCTAGGCAGATTTCATGTATCATGTTCTATCCCTAAGTCTGAGCGTTTTTGACATATTCAGGTTTTTATGCCAAAAATTACGATTGCAAGCCCTAACTTAATTATCTATTGTTCCTATAAGAAAGCCCTTTTTACTTACTTTGGGTTAGATGACTTGTTGAAAAGGACCTACTTCAATAGATAACCGGAAGTGCCCAATAGATGAAAATATTTTAGCTCTATAGGTCCCAAGACATCTGGCAAATTCCCAAAATTTCAAATATTTCCCACATTCAATTTCTGAGATATCGATCGATGCAGTTCGTCGTGGTTCACCCTGTATATTATGATCAATACACAAATTGAATAACTTAGTCAGAGGAGAAATCAGGGTATTTATATTCCGCTTTATCAAATAGGACGAGAAACCAAAGAAGTCAGCTGACCTGCTAGGCTTCAGGGATGCCACAGCCAAACGAACATCATTATGCGTTACATGGAAAAATGAAAAAACTGAAATATTTCCCTGAGGAAGAACACTTATGGGATCAAAAACCTGTCCGGGGAGACCCTTCACCGCCTCATGGCCAACAGATACAAAAAAGTTATTAAAGTACTATGTACTTTATGGAACTATAATTCATATATTTGGTCTCGGAGATCCTTTGAATTGTTAGTATTGGAATATTACCTGATCTCTTTCTTGTGCTCGGTTGTAAAAGGACATTATCAAGCCTTCAAGCAGTCTGTACAATGATGTGAGTTGATATAGAACTCTAACGAAATGGGATAAGACCTCCAGAGCTTGCTGAATCGGCGTATTTGGGTGTAGGGAATCTAAAAGAGCTTCCGCTCTAGCAGAATCTAACAGTGTTGTAGTTTCACGAAGAACTCATGTCCTAAACATTTTGCTCTTAGTCCATATTTAGGTCGCAGTGGTTACAAAACTCTCGTTGCTAGGTATAGATCCACTGTAGGTCTTGACCGTTCCATGTTGAGAATTATGCCCTAAACAATCAATTGGGTTCCAAAGTAGTAATTGTATTCTCTTTGTACTAACTAACTAACTGGGGCTACCCTGTGTCCGAAAACAAGTGGGTCATAGTTGTCCCTGTGGCAGAAACTTTTCAGGTCGACCCAAACTTCCATAATTCAACCCTTCGATCAGTAAATAAATCCCAGAACCCCATCCAATCCCAGAAATAAATAAGAAAGAAAGAAATAATATACTAGGGATATTCGCGATCACGTTCCACGTAATCCACTAATTATTTTGGAATTTACTCGTATTTTTACGGTCAAAAACTCGACCTGCTCGATTCATAAATTTCTCAGTTCGACACTCATGCTGGTTTACAACAGTGGTGTATCGTTATCGGCAAATCCTGCTTTACGCCGTCATTCTGGTCGTAATTTGTAACAGAGTACGAGTTCTATTCAAACTGACCCAAGGGCGGGGCCGTGTTTCATTGCCTCAATTAACCGAACAAAAGGGTGGCGGACAAGCCCGTATGTGATCCTTGAGCTCAGATATGCGTAGGCTTCACTGTTTACGTGTATGCTTGTTCGAGATTGGTTTCGTGGTCATTTTACTGCTGATCCTTGCAGGGGTTTGGTACCTGGAATATTCCAATATCTACGAGAATGTTTCTGAATCATTGACCAGTTATTGTCATGTTTGACGCTCCATACTTGAATGAATTGTCTGCACTGATTCATTGCGAATCAAACGTTCTCTACTCTGTGGAAACGGATAACGACCACTAACTCTAACTGCCTTTAGTCCAAAGCGTCGTGTCTGAGAACACGCCTATGCACAAATAACCTGAAAGACGCTGGAGGTAGCAAGTAGACACCTTGGGAGATAAGCATGAGGTTACGACGTGGTTAACTATATTGGTCCCACGGTATGAGAGCCAACACCTGAAAATATGTAATGATCTAGGTAAAAAGGATGTGGGGTAAGATTAAGCGTTCCAGCGGCGGCCCTAGTGAAATGAGAATGACAAAAACATATTCTCTTTTGCTTAATAGCCATGAATGGATCTGAAATTAACTAAAGTATTCTCTTCATAAGAATCAATAACAGGAAACAGACATAAATAGCAGACACGAATAACAACGTACGCAATATTCACAGGACGAAAACCTCGAAATAAATGAACAGAAGAACAATAATCATTTGAAATAAAAATAACCTTCCACAACTAATTATTGACTACATCCACTACTTGATATGGAGCATATTAGCCACTGAATATGTTTCCACCGTTCAACGATATAAAGTTTAAGTACCCTAGACTTGTCTACCACAAATTAATATATATGATTAGCTAAAAGGACACAGAACACAGAAGGAGTATCAAGCGTAGTACGAAATTAAACTCGATTTTTGAAGCCTCATAATCCTGGTATGTTACAATGGGAACTTAGGCGTCGAACAACTCTGAGGGAAAACTGTGAGTGCGTAGTTTTAATTCATGATAGAGGTTTTTTTATTCTTCCACATTTTTCACGGTGGTTGTTTCAGTATAATGCTATTTCTCAGCCGTAGAAAAAAGCTCCTGACCAAGTCAATGCCTTTCTACATTTTTATTTTTATTGCGCCAGTTGCGAGTATATTGTCCCTGATGCTTTGCTGATCATCCCGGACGGTTCTTAATCGTAATCAAGTCAATAATTCCCAAATGTCAATGTATATATCCGAACCAATACCCAGAAAAATCGCCGCATTGAAATTCAATCGAATCCCCCACAATTCAAAGGTTCAATCCCAACCCCCGTCTCGGATATTTAATTGGAAGGTAATATTTCCCCATAAAAGTCCAATTCGTGAAGATTCTCGCCGGATTCTATTCTTATCGCCGCGGAAGAGCGCCCCCTCTAATTTCGCCATTACCGGCAGATATCTTCGGTTCTTGTAGTTTCTCCCCATTCAAAAAGAGCGAGCGCGTTATACCCCCGAAGAAAAGGGTGCCAGTTGAAGCGGACGGAATACAAACAAACCCTGCGGTCCGTCCCACTCGTTTTTCACGGACCTGAGTGGATTTTAATTCCGACTGGAGAAAGATGCGCCACCACTTTTTTCGGCTAAAATATACGAGGGGTGGGTCGGTGGAAGTTTGGAGGTATAAAAGGCGGAATGGAATTCTTTGTGGCGGTGAGTGAACTTTGAAGAACTCCAAACTTGGCTACGTGGATGCTGGAATGAATGATGAATGTAACGTAACGCTCAAAAGGTCGCGTAGGTGGATGTAAATCTGTTTCCAGACAAGGTTAGTGTACTGCTGGAATATTTTGGAAGAAATTAGGCAATGAAATAAGATAATTAATGGGTTTTCTGCCGCATAAGGTGTTTTTTTGTTTAAATTTAGTGGTAATGGCACTGAGTGATATCGTGAGAGATTTGTCGAATAGTTTCATCCTATTTTATGTTTCAAACAGGAATGGGACAGACTGAGTATCTACATTTACATATGTTTCTATAAAATCCACGATTAATCACTGAATCGAGTGTTTCAGGGTTCTGTTTTCGGGCCATTTTTATTCTTATTGGACACGAATGACAATATAGAATTGTTGTATATTGTACGAAGAGGCCGTTCATCTTTCCAACCAGTGAATCGCATCCTATCGAGGTTCATTGAGATAATCCCCAATCATGAGGCTTCCTAACCTCCAATCATTAATATTTGTAGCATAATCTGATCTTATAATTCTTTTTCTCCGACCAGACAATGTAGACCCAAATGGCTTGCATCTAATACTTATTTTCGTTGTTTGTTCATACTGAATTTCCAAATCATCCCGGCAGCATCCATCTTCGTGAGATAAACGGTTTTCCAATTTTCCTCATACGTCCACTGTAAACCCTTACGTCAACTGCAGACTAGTCTGGATGCGTCAGTCAATTCCGAAGCTCACCAAATATTTCCATGATGTACGGCTTCTCATTTGAATATCTCCACATAAATCTATTAACGTCATAACAGCCGGGGATGTTAAAATGGGTTCGACGACTAGAAAGAATGGAAATTAAACGTTAACCTGTTGAAGTCACGAACGGGTCATAGAAATATCAATAAGAAAATTCTGGCATTGCTGGAATATGCTTCATGATGTAATTGCTGTCCCAAAAAAAAAAAAAAAAACCAAATCAACTAGCTACCACCCAGCGGAAAGCAGTGTTGTTTCACTAGTATCAAACAAAAACTTTGGGCTCACAAATACTTACTAACGAATCCAAAAAATTTCGAAAATGTGGGTGCTAACTTCACACTTTAAGGTTGGCATTTTGTAACTTCTGATTGGCTCACAAACGAAAATGTTTGTCTTACAAATAGTTACTAACGACTTACTAATAATTGCAAGAAACATTTTCCTGTTTTTTTGGAGATTTGAGTTACAAACGAAAATGTTTGTCTTACTAATACTGCTAACTTTGCAAATATTTTCTAACTTCAAATGATATGACTTCAAAAACGAAAATGTTTGTCTTACTATAACGAGAAACATTTTCCTGTTTTTTCGGATGAAGTTTTTCATAGTATCCTTGATCAACAATTGAGCTATGCAAAAATTAAAACGAAAATCTGTTTTGATTTCTAAAAGTCTTACAAATAGTTACTAACGACTTACTAATGATTGACTTTCATTTTCCTGTATTTCGGAAAATGTCTTCGCTAAAAATGAAAATAAAGTTACTTTATTTTTAAATTTCAAAAATATTTAAATTGAAGCCCGTGAAGCTAGCACCTAGCGGAACGCGATTTTTTTTCTTTAGTATCCTTGATCAACAAATAAAAATTTTGAGCTTACTAATACTTACTGACAAATGCAAAAAATTGTTCTTTTTCGATTCTTCACTCCACTTCACTTCAGATTGACTTAGAAACGAAAATGTTTGTCTTACAAATAGTTACTAACGACTTACTAATCATTGCAAGAAACATTTTCCTGTTTTTTTCGGAAATGTGGGTGCTAACTTCGCTCTATAAGGATGAATTTTTCTCATAGTAAGTTATGTTTAAAACGAAAATCTGTTTGTTTCTAAAAGTTACTAATGATGGACTTTCGAACTTATTTTTAAATTTCATAAAATATTTAAAATGAGAAGCCCGTGAAGCTAGCACCTAGCGGAACGCGATTTTTTTTTCACTAGTATCCTTGATCAACAAATAAAAATTTTGAGCTTACCAATACTTACTGACAAATGCAAAATATTCGTTCTTTTTTCGATTCTTCCCTTCACTTTACTTCAGATTGACTTAGAAACGAAAATGTTTGTCTTACAAATAGTTACTAACGACTTACTAATCATTGCAAGAAACATTTTCCTGTTTTTTTCGGAAATGTGGGTGCTAACTTCGCTCTACTAGGATGAATTTTTCTCATAGTAAGTTATGTTAAAAAAAAATCTAGTTGTTTCTGATAGATACTAACGATGGACTTACGAACTTATTTTTAAATTTCAAAAAATATTTAAAATAAGCCTGTGAAGCTAGCACCTAGCGGAACGCGATTTTTTTCACTAGTATCCTTGAGTTACAAAAAAAAAATTTTGTGCTTACTAATACTTACTAACGCATGCAAAAAATTTCGTTCTTTTTCGAAAATGTATGTGCTAACTTCACACTTTAGGGTTGCCATTGTCTGACTTATGATTGACTTAGGAACGAAAATGTTTGTCTTACAAATAGTTACTAATACCAGAAAGTTCTAAAGCGGATGCAAACCGGAAATCTCAAACAAATATTTAATTTTCCTCCATCCCATTTCGGCTTATCTCTCTCACCAAAAAAATAACGTGCCGTTGGATAACCGGCGTCCCTAGATGGCGTTACGGCCTTTCCGATAAATTTTTTATATCCGAGGAACGTCGAATTTTATTCGCTCGTAAAATCCCAACTGACACCCCCTGCCTCAGCTTCATCACCATCCGCAGTATGTCATGACGACGTATGACGTGTCGGAATGACATATCCTACAGTATATATGTACATTATATGTCCGGCGGAATTTACATCAGGATGGACCATCTGTATCAGGACAGAGTGGCAGCAATTTTATTCGGATGAATTTTTATGGGGGACTATGAATGTCAGTTGGAACTTGACGTTTGAATGAAATGGACAACGTTTTGTGTTTATTCAGGATCTGTTTCTGAATACTACCTTAACGACTGGGATAGAGACGTAAGGACGTCGCTCTCATCTGGTAAAACAGGAGTTTGGTAATCTGCTTTACCCATGAGTTGTACATACTATTTTTCCTTCGATCTATAATTTAGATTTAAAAAAATCAATTAATAGTTATTTAACCAACTAGTTTATTATATATATATATATATTATCGAGCAACCCATTTTGACGTATAATATCCCAGAGAGTCAAGAAATCTTGAAGGGGGCTGTCAGTCACATTAACTGGGCAAAAACTGGGAGTTTAATGGTTTTTACTCACCATTATGAATTAGCGAGGTTTCGATCACCCATTTGCCTTGTTTCTTGAAATATATGGTTATACTGGATCCTACCTCGGTTTCCTCCACGAAAAAAGTTTTTTCTGCCCTTGCTCCTCTACTTATTTCCATGCCAGTTTGTAAGAGAACAGAAAAACAACTTTTTTTGTATGACTTCAGGAGTTAACTCATCGCAAGCATCGATAAGTGTTTTTAACTCATTCTACCTCCAAAATGTCCCCGATTATTTGCGTTTCACGTCGATACCTTCTAAACTTCTAATGGCATTTTTAGGTGATAGCATACACCAAATATTAGTTGAAGATCTAACATCACTGACATTTCGTAATAATTGAAAGAATTAATTTCAAGAATCTTCACATTTTACGATCCAAATCATTATGAAATAGCGGAAAGTCTCAGGTTCTCCCGTACTTCCCTCCTCCGCGATCCCTTACAAATAGACGTAGATTAGCGCGACAATGGACGAAGATGGCGAAATTCTCAGATCCACTCAGAATAAGAATAACGTTCCCCCTGTAAGGATTTCCGAGGCGGATGGAACGAGGAAAATCTGGTGACTGCATCAACCTGCAACTTTGAATAAAATTAATTGAAGAGAAGGCAAAAGACTGCAAGGAAGCGCTGTTGAATAGATCAAAGGAAGGAGGAAGAAAGTCTGGGGTATCAAGAAAGGAAAATGGAACTTGACAGGAGCAGATGCTCTCGTGCTCTCATTATTCGAGATGGAATAGATTTTTTTAGTCGTCCCATTTGAGAAAGCAGGGAATAGGATATTTAAGTGATATTTCTTCTGTTAGCAAGGATGTGTACTCGACAGAAATTATTAAATTAGTTTCTGAAATTTGAAGGACGTATTCCAAGAAATATTTTGGCTTCTGGTGGTTAGATCAGTGAATTCGTACTAGTTAGCTCTAGCCCAGTAAACACATAAATTTATACTGAAAGTTTGTAAATGGTATTGGATTTCCTAAACGTTGATTTAACTAGGATCAATCAACATTATATAAAGTACCCTTTATTCAACTTGAAAACCACATTTTTTGTATTCTTATAAATTATTGTATTCCATTTTGACGTTTAAAGACGACAATATTCAACCCATGGTAACAAGGGTAAGTTGACGTTTATATTGTTCAGCATCAGAAAGGCCCATATACTTTACACCTACCGGCTGGACGGTACATTTTTCATTTTTATAATTTATAAATAGTCGCTTGTGATCAACTTTGCTTGGCATCAAGTTCCTATACTTGCGGAATATACAGGGTGAGTCTTTGACCACTGCGTTAATTTTAACCATAGGTTCTTGAGATCAAAAGAAACACTTGTTCCATTACGGTTTTTCTATATTCAGCTGCGTTGAAAAGTTATAAGCATTTTAAGTTTTCACATTGGGCAAATACCCCTATGTAGTCCAGTATAGTTTGAATGAAAAATAATTTCCACAGCATCCACTATTGAATCCATTATTTTCCTATAAGAAATGATTCACTCACTCATGTTTCATCCGATTAGGTCCATATCCAGAAGGAAGATACAAAATACTAATTTTCTGGTAAAAAAAATTCAACACCATAAACATATTTTGCTGTTTACTATAATTTCTTTCTACTTCAAGATTATAAACCATCCCTTCCCAGTGAGAAATTCCCAAAAAACCTCAGAATTATTGGATGTTATCATCATACATTTGTAATTTTCTTTTAAGATTTCCAAATCATGAAAACCATCATTTCTATGAAAACTTCCAAGGCAAGAGGTTGTCACATTGCTTTTTTTTCACTCAAAGCCAGAAAATATCATCTATGATTTTCCAAACACTGATATTATTTAAGTTTCTTCTCCTTGACAGAGACCAGTGAACAGGTCTATGAGACTGTTAAAAATATGGCAATCTTTTTCGAAATCTTCAACAACAATGAATAATGTCACTACGAATAATTATTTTACAGTGATGTTACTTTGCTTGATGATTATTTTCTCTACTGAATCCCAATAACAAATTACTTGAATAGATTACAAGTATTCTCAGATTTAGGTGTGCAATTATATTTGCTTGAAGGAATTAGGTTTGATCACCTACATTTGATTCTGAAAAACCAACTACGTGTTTTTTCGTTAGTAAGAATCTATTCTGTTTACTTTATAATTAATTACTGAACAAATTTTTGGTTTCTATAATCAGAATATCTGTTTTAATTATGTAAACAAAAACAGAAATATTGAATAATGGTTATTCATAGATTATGTCAAACTTTAATACCTTACCATAGAATATTAATTTATTACCGAACCCCAGGAGAGAAAAAATTAATAATTGCAAAGTTTTTTTTAAATGAAAGATAATATCTGTAATCATTATCGATCTTCAGTTATAATTTTTCTCATAATAACTAGAGTGAATTATTACCACATTGAAATGTTATAATAACGTCTCTGTGGTGGGTTGTTCCCAATAAAATAGTGTTCTGTGGTTCCTTGTTGTTTTCATTCTGTTTGAAACTGTCAACAGTTATTTAAAAAATGTGGAAAATATTATAATAAAATAATAATAATAATTTCGATAGTTTGAAATTATTCAATTCAGTATGAAATGATTATGGTCAGAAAATACATTTCTATTCTAATATTTCTTGTTTATGAACCTATAGCTTCCAGTTTCAATATTGATTGAATTTTAATTAACCATGCATCATAACAAACATTCAGAAATACTAAAACTAAGTCAAATTCTATCATCTCCTAAGTTCGTGTAGGTACCAGGTTGAATCGGTGTATGAAATAAATATGTGAAAAAACTATAAACCTACAAAATAAATCAAGGAGACTGGATTCGAAGATTTTAAAACTCATATGATCTTAATTTGAAGCATTCCTATGTTAGAATAGATATAATTTGATGGACCCTGAAAGTCTGAAGCTATAAAGAACCAGCTCTTCATAAAGACAAGTCTTCAATTCAACAGGTCCTGACAGAAAATACATTACCTATTTCAACGGTCATGAGAATATACCGAAGTACCTATGTTAGTGAAGGAAATCTTTTTCTCTATTTCTTATGGAATATTACTCTGGATTAAATATTAAACAAGGTGCTAGACATCATTAATAATGAATACAGCAAATGGCAATTCAGATTTTGTAGTGAATGTAAGACAAAAATTGTTCAGTGGTTAATTTCATCTATTAGTTTTTAGTGGTGGAACCATAGACTGGAGTGATTTCCCCAACCTTTTGAAGAAATATTTAATATAGACATAAAATATGGCAACATTGAACAAATCTTGTTATTGAATCATTTCAGCACAGAGTTGGATTTGGGAAAATCAGAAAATTTGGACAAAATTATATCGATTTAATTCCTTTCAACTTCAAATATCTCAAGAATGGTGCAATTTAGGAGGAAAAATGGAGAATAATTTTATCTGCAAAAAAACTAATGATTCCTGGAAGTACAAGATACGGACCTATAGTTCAACGATATTTGTTTTTCATGCAATTTAACCAATCTGTAGAGTAGTAGTGAGAAACCCACAAGAAATGGAATGAATCTAACGATGCCAAAATATGCATGACTGTTATCAAAAACCTTCTACAGGAGATCATTTCAATTGATGTTGTCGTTTGAATATTACAGGTGAAAATGCAATTTTTTTATGAAATTTCAACACCCTATATCTTTTGAACGGGGCCAAATTTGGAAAAATGTTATAGGAAGAAAGTGTTTCTTTTGACGTAAAGAATCTATGGTTGAAATTAACGCAGTGGTCAAAGACTCACCCTGTATATTTTTACAAAATCAAAGGAACGTTGCAGGACAATGTGAATTATACTATTTCAACTAGACAACAACATATGCAGCCTGGTATATCCATAAATGTTTTATTTTCTATATGAAATACAATACTTCTACGTATTTTCATAGTGAAACTATAACGTATAGTGTCGTTACGATTTGAAAACCTAATTTTACATCGTTGCCAAAATTCTGATTAACTCATTTTCTACATTTTTCATTTTGAATTTTTTCTTCGTTCAATGAAACTGATTATTATCAATACTACTATATTCAGAATATACATCATCTCTGCTTGAATTTCAATTCTTCATATAGAAACTTATGAAAATTTAGTCATTTATCTTACTTGGCAACGCAGTACGATGAACAGTCAGGGGTTGCGATTTTGCGATAGCGTACCACCAGTCAACTGGCTTCCGCTACATGTGATACATCGCATAGTTTGTATGATTTAGATATTTCAGTTGCATATATTCAATTCAAACTGTTAATTGAATTCTTCAATTTCATTCAATACGTTTCAAAAGATCTGTGAACCCCTCACAATATTCCACCTTCTCTAAACACCCCTTATCATTTCTTAAGAATTCCATCAAGATGATCTCAAATTCTATACCTTCCTCCACATTAACTGGATCAAAGTCAGCGTTCCACACTTACAGCGTTCAAATTCCCACAATTCCAGTCAGAGGAATCTGACACTGTCGTATCTTCATACGACAATTCACGCCTAAGTAGAAATCCATCTGAGAAATTAGCACTGGAGTTGTTTGAGACATGTCTTGGGGAAATGTGAGAGATGGTTAATTAAGAGGCGTGCATATAGGAATTAAGCTATGAATTCAATATCAGTAACACTTGGAATTACATTCTCTTTGCTCATATACGAGAGGTTATATTTATATTTCGAGTCGTGACAAAATAACTCTGTCTTAAATATTAATCGATTAATGAAGCCGTTCGTAGAAAGACGACCCGTTTTTTCGGTAAGGTTGTATAAGCCGAATGGTCCTGAGCTGAAAGTAAAAGTGGAATAAAAGAACAAATAAAGGCGGTATTCGTAAAAATACTGGAAAAATTCCATCTGTATCATCTCCTCTGTCCTCTATATATCTCATTTCAACTTGCCACATGAGAGTATTTCTTATTTCTATAAACATGACATCACACTTTGGATAATTATAATTCCAAGTTCTCTTTATATCGCCCTCGTCGGCCAGCCGAGCTATATCTTTCAGTAACGTTGCTGCGGAGTTCCCTGTGCAATTTCTCAACATTCGGTCTCTGCCTAATACACAAGGTAGGCCGACCATACTTATATAAAAAAATAGCGTATATTCTTACGGTATTAGAAAAGTTTTGTGATTTTTTGAAAATAAAAATTCGTTAATGGTAGTTGTAAGTAGCAAAATAGCCACGTGATTTTGAACGTCCGGATGGGTCAGTTACGAAGCATCGCTATAGCAACCAAGTTTTATGGAGCACTGCATTTTTATGTCCTTATCGGAACACTCTTTGAATTCCAGCCCACCCTCCTCGCAGAAAACTTTCCGCGGAAATCTACCCTTTCAGCGGCATCCACCCCTAAAGTGGAACCCCTAAAAGTCGCATAGTACAAGAAAAAGGCGGTAATTTATAATACCTACGATAGGAAGGTCCACATATCACTTCTGGCAGGGTAGCTGCAATTCCAACACTGCCGCTGTCTTAAAATACTTCTCTCCATCCCCTCGCTGAAGCAGGGGGTGGAAAATTGTGAAGGCATATTCCAAGTTTTCTCCCGAATATTTTGAGCCGTCGGGGCTTGGTGCTCCGCCTAGTGATGCTTTTCGAGAGATTTAATTAAGGCGTCTGCAATATGTATAGCTTTTGAAAAGGAGATGCGTTCAACGACTTGAGATGTCGGTCCATGATAGGGTGGATTTCGTTGAGTTCATATATTATGTTTTATTCACTTATTTTCTTGTAAGAGGGTGAAGTATGATTAAGATGAGGATAATGAGGATTTTTTTCATGAAATACAGGGTGTAACTAAATAAGTGTAAAATATTTAGGGAGGATTTCATCTTTCTTTTTTTAATACTTTACTACATATGTTTCGGCGTACATTGAGCCTTTTTCAAGTTTACATGTTACAAATACAGTGACAATCATATCTAAAATATATAATTGTCTAACAGTTCATCTTAAAACTTAGTAAAATTAAAATCATATTCATCATGTTGTGAACGCTGTCAATTAGAATTATTCTAATAATGTAGAACCTGTTATCTGCTAAAAAACTAATCAAATCACCGCAATTTGATACTACCTCTCTCACACTTGCCATCTGGATCACTCAAATTCAACTTGTAACCGAAAACGAACGAAAACTCGTACAACCCTAAGCCCTACACACTAACATCTTACTCCAAACTACTGACCAAGTGAACTGAACTCTGATAATCAAAGTGTAAACACACGCAATGCAATTCTCATATACTCCAAGGGTATCTTGGCCGACCTAGTCTTTGAAAAATGAACAAGTCGTGGGTTGCTGTTTTGCTATTTACAGTTACTAAGAATGAATTTTTATGGTCAGAAAATCACAAAATTTATTCCATACAGTACGAATACACTTTTTTTATGAAATTGAAATAATATTCAAGTACTTATGATAATAGTCATTTTAGATTTGAGGGGGAAAATTTCAATTATTAACAGGATACGTGACAAAATCTTAAAAACATAATGATTTCTCTTTCTATCTCAAACATATGAAGATGTCGGATATTAAATTACAATGTTTAATTTGATATTTGCAATAAACATCGATAATAATAAACAATTTCACCCGCCTGCCGTTTCACATAGGGACGGCCAAGTCTTCTCGGCCCACCTCGCAAGTGTCACAGTCGAGGTATTGTAGAGTTCCATAATAGGAACTTCGAGCGACGTATGTGTTAGATGAAATCATAAACTGAAAGCAGTGGCTCGGCTGGCTGAGCTGCGTTATTACGTATAAGGACAGATGCGGGAACTTGGAATAAAAATTATTTGAGGTGTTTGACCGAAATAATGGGTACTTCGATGTGTTGAGTGGAAATATGAGATATATAGAGGGCAGAGGAAAAGATACTAAGGGAATTTCTCGAGATTTAAATAAAGCTATTAATTTTTCAAATAAGTTTCGATTAAAAAAATATTTATTTTCACCTTCTCTTTGTCGGTTGCGTTTGGGTCGGCCCGGCCGACCCTGCCTACCCTGACGAGCCGTCACTGGATACAGCCCCTCAAAGGGAGTACATAAAATTTGTATAACAATTGCCCTATTGAATTCGAAATTTGTTTTTATCACGATCTGATTATTTATAACTTCAGACTTTCAGGGTCCTGTATTCTAAAGTAGGAGTGCATCAAATTTAGGTCTAATGAATATAAAAAACTTCTAACCTAGTTTCCTAGACTTGTTTTGGAAATATTTAGGTATTTTTTCACATCTTCATTTCATAGACTGATTAACCCTGGTTTACAAACTAAGGAGATAATAGAATTTGACTTTGTTATAATGTTTCTATCAGAATTCTTCATATAAAAAAGTTGGCAGTTATTAATTTTTTACTCCCCTAGGGTTGGTGATAATCAATTAAGTTGATTTTATTCCATACTATATCCTTTTCATTCACTTCAATAAACTTTATTATTATTTTTGGCCCGAATTCGAAAATTAGATGCATTTGGGTTAATCCAAATCTTGCGAAACCGCCTTGTGAACCTCAAAGGGATTAATCATCTGATTTGAATGGCTTTGATAAAGCCATATTATCTTTTTATTAAATCTAATTATTCTTTCTTTTTCAGATTCAAAAATTGAATTGAAGAATCTGTGTCCTGACGAGTCTAAGGTAAATTGTTTATACTATCTTTCATTGAGTTAATTTTGGTCGAAATCTAACGAAAAATTTCGTGATAGCAGCATTGAATTCTAAGCAGTCAAGATAACTAGTTTAACAACAGAGGGAACCGTAGGTGAAATAACTGTATACCATCCAATGACGGATACTTATTATCCCACCCTCGTATTTACCGATGAAAGGTAGTTGTTCTCTGGCATTGTGATCATTATGACGATCTAAACAACTCTCGAAAATCCCCAAAAGCCCAACCAAGTGGACATACGTTACCCACATTCCATGACACGAGGACCTCAATAACACCGGATCCCAGGCAGACTATCGGGTCAGCTCAGGGTCTACCCGGACAAAACTATCCCCTACCCCTTATCCATATTAATTACCCACCCTCAGATTAGTTGATAAGTGCGTCCGACGATTCTAATTAGCCGAAACGTGGTACAAGTTACGATTCGGTCGTCCATGCTTGCTCATTTCCACCGGACACCAGGGTCCGGGGTCCGGATGATGGAGTTCCGGTCGGACAAAAGCTCCCTTATCCAGGGTCGTCCAGTGAGGCTCGGATGAAGGTATGGAAGGACATATTTCAATGTGTATTCAGAGGTGTTCCTGAGGGTGCAATTGATTCAATATCGAATGAATACATCGCTCGATAATTTTCTAGGTTATTGTTTGGATATATGATTATACAAGATATCCGATGGTTAAGATATATTATGCGAAAATAAATATTCCTCATATTCAACACAAATGTCCATGAAATCAAAATATTTTTGTAAGAAATAGAAGAGAAATAACAATCACATCATTTTCGGATTCTGAAAGGTCCATTCAAGTTTTTCTAGATGATGAAATATCTTTTCAACCATTCAAATGAGAACAATAAAACCTGACACATCAAGTCAGCACTATCTCTCGAGAAAGGCCACCATATAAATCCACTCCATTTTACAACCTTATTCGACCATAAATCCTCACGTACCGAAACGATCATCACCTTTCCCGGTGAGCATTAAATCAGCATTTGGCGAGGTAATGCTCGTCGCCAAGCGAAATAAGAAAATATAACCCTAGACAATATAATGAATACGAGTAGTTATGACGCGTCATCTCCTCCTACCAATATGGACGACAGAATGCCCCGTGAAAATGCCCCCTCCCCACCCATTAAAATATCATGATTAGGGGTGGTAGTTTATTTCCAGGTTTTACTCGTATTTCTTGAAGATCTCGTAAATCACGCCGAATGCGAGAGACGAGATAAAAGGAAAAATATAGTGCTTACGTCTACATCTTACTTCAGTTGGATGTTTGCCTGGTATTTTATGAGACTTGTTGTGAGTAGATCGCTCTTGATAGATTTTCCGGGTTGGGCTACGTTCAATACGAACGGTTGAAACACTTTCCCGTGGGAATTTCCGGAATCGCTAACAGGAACTCAATGTGATAGATTATTTAGATTCATTAATAACTACTTAGGAAGGAATTCGAAAATAAAGAAATATTTGATATTCCCTTAGTGGTTTACAAATCGCATGTTCCAGTTCTTTATAAAAACAGCCTTGTTGTTACAATAATGGAATTCAATATGGAATCAGCCAGGAAATCGAAAACTGCGTAAATTACGTATGTCGTCAATCCGTCAGAACCTTCAATCTGCCCAAATTGATGATCTCATTTTGATATTATCACTGCACCAAAGTTCGTCAATGTGTCTGGATTCGATAATCCGCTGTCAGAATAGCGAATTCGCCAAACGTCGCCCAATACGCAGAGATTCGCTAATCCGCACAGATTCGCCAATATGCTCAGATTCGCTGGTATACACATTTTATCCAGATTCGCTCAATTTGCTTAGAACCGCCGTCAATCTCCTCCAAATCTCATCCGCTCAGATTCGCTCAATTCTCTTAGATGTGGTCATATTTTCCAAAAGGCTCAGATTTTCTCACTTTGTGTAGATCCGGAAATACGCTTATTTTCATTAATTCAACCAGATTAGCTTATTATAGAATATACCTTTCCAAATTGTCAAAAGAGCAGAGAAGATACACTATGCTCATATCAACCAATAAGAGCAAGTTCGCCAATTCGCCCAGATTCGCCAGTCTGTCCGAATAGGTTAACGTACCATTATTGAATCAATACACCCAAATTCGCCAATGCGTCTGTCTGTATTCGCCACTCCGCATGAAGAATTGCCCAATCTGAGGAGATGTGCTAATTCTCTTCGATTCGCCGATATGCTCAAATATGCACATTTCGCACAGATTCGCCCAATCTGCTAGGTTTCGCTAATCCACTCAGATTCGCCCAATTTTCGAAGATTCGCTTATCCGCTCCAACTTTGTCCAGATTCGCCAATACTCTCAGATCAACTAATCAATCCAGATAAACATATTAGTAGATGTCTTCGCATCAAGATATCTTCTAGTATTTGGGATAATTATGATAGAATACATTTTGAAATTGTCAGAGGTGAGAATACAGACTTCTCGATAAGGATTCCTAAGGCTACGTAGGCATATTACTGACTTTTCCATGTATTATTCAAATGTCCTCATGGATATGTGCTTTCATCAATGATTTATGAATACAAACTCAACAGTAATGAAACTGAGTGCCAGAAAGTTTTTTTTCCGGCCGAATATGAAAACATTGCGCCAAAAACCCTATCATCGCCATGCTAACGACTCATGAGAGCCAATGTACACACATCGCTGCTTTATGGACTCCATTTCTGTATGTAACATGTGTTCTAAATGAACTGAAAATCGCCACTCTTCCTATGGTCGTGTCCGGAAACGATAAATGTCATACTTTCCGCAGTAAAAACGCCTCGTGCATATATATTTTGGGGTATTAAGTGCCCTCCTGGGGACCGACAGGAAACTGAAAGGTCTGCTGAGCCTTTAATGGGGTCCATGCACTCTGAGTGTTGCTCTTGACTCTCATCATTAGGATTTTTATATCGTTGGAGCTACAATCTTGCCAGAATAATGAGTTTTTTGTCTTCCAGCAACAAAACTTGCGTTTCGAAGATGCATTTCTGATCAAGTAATTCAAGAAATTATCTAAATTAGTCGTTTTATATGCTGAAATATTTGGCAATATGGGCTGATGACACGAAACTCCATAGTTGTCATTTAAGGGCGCCATCAAAATGATCTCGATGAACTCATTGAGGAATGGTTGCTGTCCTTAAAAGTTGAGAAGTAATACTTTATTCATGTTGGCAGAAAGAACCCAAGGGTTGTTCAATTCATCAAGCAAACGCCTGCACTGTCTCTCAGCATTTTGTTATCAACAACTTTAACCTGAGTTGAGATACCAACATTTCGACCAAAACAGTTTACTTGCCGACTAAAGAAAAGTTTCTGTAGGTGTGATATTACCACCAGAAAGACTTCCTGAATGATGACCTATGTGCATCAAAAACTAGAGTATCATAGCACTGCTTGGTGGGCTAATCTGGGAGTTGGTAAATTTTTAGAATTCATGCATCAATAAAGTTTTCTACAAAACTGCGATTGTTAGAACGTCTTTGGAACCTTGTAGAAGCGATTTGATTATAAACTAACGAGTTCTTTATCCTGGCTCAGATACAGGGATGACTTCTTCTCCTATCAGAATAGAACCAACACTTGAAGATACCCTAAAAGGAGAAATTCAGGACTACAACAAGGAGCAATCATCACACCAACAAAATGTTCAAAGGATACATTTTTTTCTAAGCTTCTTCAATAGTTCTCTGGCAACAACACCTACGATTGGTCTTGCTAATAACTCTTAAATATTTAAGTAAAGATTGAGGGTTCCTCACATATATACATATTTACTCAAACTTGACAAGCCAGATGAACATGGGTAGAAAAACCTATCGTATAAATTTGCAGACGTTAATACGCACCTAGAGGATCACAGGGAAGTTTATGGGCTCTACCGAACGGAAAGCAGTTAAAATTTGAGCAGGGTACACGTAGGCTGACAGAAACAATGCTCGGGATGGTCCTAGTTTAATTTGTTCGGAATAATTCACATGACTACTGACTGCTTTTGTGGCTTGTCGTGTAGGCTTTAGAAGTGCTGAATTAAATTTTCGATTCACAAAGGCAAATTTAGTGAAGGTGTTTCCACGCTTTCCGTTTGATCGTGGCTGTAAATCCTTGTAATCGCGCCTCTAATAATAGAGCAGGAATTTCGAACTACTTTTGTTTGTAAATAACAGGTATGCCCAAGGGATTTGTTACTCTATTTGAGGACTGTTTGTTAGAATTCAGCTATTCAAGACTGAAGTTTACTCCAAATGTTTTTTGATTATCAGTTACGAATGAGGATTTATTGAATTCAGGATAGACAGCATATATTACTACTAAAAAGTGAGTAACTTTTGGCAATAGTTGTTAGTTTTGAGACAGTAGATGATGCTGCGTCTGAATCTGTAATACGACAAGGAATCTGTAATGGAAGGCGGAAATTTTAAATCAACCTATAGCAAAAAAATTCATATTGCAATGCTACGATTAGTGGTTCCAAATATCCTATGTTTAGTGTTAATTCTGAGACAATAGATGGTTCGAATCGAGTAAGTCGCTCAGTTTATCATCTTGTTCTCTTCAATCTATTGTAACATTTGCCAATTTTTCTTTCGAAAAGAATGACAAATATCATTTTCAAAACTAACTACGGCACTGGAGTCTGAATGACTTCAGATACAAAGACTTGGCCATTTAATGTGATCGTCTAGCAAGGGTAGGACTCTACGTCATGTTTACGTAATAATTCAAGTTCGTGATAATTGAGATTAGTGAAAATAATTGGGAAACAAAGATGGTAAATAAAACACAACGGTTAGACCCAGACAATCAGCTATTTATTAAGGGTCTAAAAAAATATAGGGAAAAGCCTCAGGCATAAAACCCCTTTAGGTGGTGTTTGGGCACTTGTTTAGAACTAAAAGATGAAATATTAACAGCTAGCAAAGGCGAGTATAACAATCTAGGAAAAGAAACTATAACAATACAGCACAGACGATAATCAGGATAATCAGAGCAACTTCCATAATACAAGAGTATAGTAACATGGTAAATATAGCAACTTCAATGGTACAGCAAGAATTAATAATCATAGCAAATGTATACTTCAATAATGCAACAGGATAATAATCATGGCAAATAAGTAAATGACTAATTATGACCATCGTCATGGTCACGGCCCCAGGGTATGTGAGCCATAACTATAATATTGTATGAGCTAAGGAATTGGGAACACGGGGAAGGTCATGGAGGTCCAGCGGTGGCTCTGAAAAAATGACAGAAAGTTTCGCGGTTGATATAAAAAGGTATATTCTCTCATGCCTTATAGCACATGTCAGTAACGGTCCCTGCCTTAAGGCCTTGGAACCGCCCCTTCAAGGCCTTCGATCCAGGAACCTAAGAAATCTCATACTACAGTATAGGAATGGTCCACAATCTCGAGACCCCTAAATGAAATATCATGTAATACGAGCATATAGATAAATAAATAGCAGTACGAGATCCTGGCATAAATAAACAACAAATCTTCATAGAATATCAATCACAAGTAAATAATAAGAACCAGAATGCATTATGGACATAAATAGCAGAGACAGGTATAGGTAAACGATCATAAGCAATATAAATAATGAAAGCAGAGAATCTACATAATCAACCGAAGGAAATATACATAACGACAACAAGATACATCACGACAGTAAGAAGAATAAGTTACCACAGTACGAAATATACACAACAATAACCATGACTAGTAAGGCAAGTACATTACACAGTAAAATGACCAAGAACAACAGTACAAGACATACATAATGATAACATGACATAGAGGTAACTTAACAACGTTAACCTTCGATATAACACCAGAGTGCTACGTACACTGGTTACATCCATTATTCCATATTGACCATACTAGTACTACCACTAGTGGAGGTCTCCATACGTTCCTGCTTAATCACAGGCTCAGAACTACAGAGAGATTGGCAATTCCTATTGCACCATAGGGTACAGTAAATAAAGTTGATCGGTTACACTCCAGTAACACATTGTAGAAAGCTGTAAAATAAGGCATTCGTTGTTATGGTAGACACCTGAACTGCAAAGGCAATAATATCGAAAATGATGGAATCACATGCTATAAGGAGTTACATGAATCAAACAAAGTATTAAGTGCACAAAGGAAATAGAGTTATATGAATCAGACAAAGCATTATGAGAACAAAGGAATAGAGCTATATGAATCAAACAAAGCATTATGTGGACAAATGAAATAGGGTTATATGAATCAAACAAAACATTGTATGAACAAAGGAAATAAAGTTATATGAAATTAGACAAAGCATTATGTGAACAAAGGAAATAGTTATATGATGTTGAACAAAGCATTATGCGAACAAAGGAAATAGTTATATGAAGTTAAACAAAGCATTATGTGAACAAAGGAAATAGTTATATGAAATCAAACAAAACATGATGTGAACAAAGGAATTACATTCACAAGACAACAGTATTAATGACAAATGCCCAAACACAACCTAATAATACATCATTAAATTGAACAATAATCTATATAATGGCATAGATACGAAAGCACTAAATTTCCTGAAACATTGAGAATTCCAATGTTGTTTACAAACAAAGGGGTTAGTAAACTGGATGGATCTTTCATAATACTTAAATTAATCTGAATTCTACCTGTAAAATAGATTCGAGCGGCACTCAATGTAGCAATGGCTTCGGTTCAGCACTCACACAAGCACTCACTAAAACTTTCGAAAAGGAACTTAATTCGCTCAGCGGCTCAGCGGTCAACTGATAATCATCCACACCATCTTCGATTCCCTCCTTCCTCTGGTTGCTCCACGCAGTCGCGTAACGTGCTAACTTCACGCTTCTAACCATCGAATGTATTGTGACAATCAACTCTCTTTCGAGGTACGTGAGGCCAGTGGCGTCTCAACATAGGGTGAAATGGGACTACGATTTTTTGTATGAAAGAAAACCTAGGATGTTACACTATGATCGCCAGATAGTCCACTCATGAATCCAATCGAGCCTGGTGGAAATAATATAATCTGACATCTTCAGTAAGCTGAAACCCCAAAAAACGGCCACTAATATTACGAAAATCATCCCTGTCATCTTCCAGCGAAGAAAACCGGATCTCGAAGGGAGAAACAGCAACAAATCACAGAACAAACTGTCGCCAAGAACCGTTACTACAGCGTCCTTCCTGACCGACATCCAGTGTTGCCGTGACTACGATCTTTTTCCCCAGTCAGAACACGCCGACAAGAGGGGTCCCATTCATTATCGGGAAATTTCATGGCGAAAAACGAGGGGGGCAGACGTGGTGGGGCGGCGGGCTGGACATTTGCCAGCGGAAGCTCTGCATGCCCGCGTCATAAATCAATTTGCCAAATGTGGTTGAATTAGAAAGTTGGCAACAAAATTGTAAAAGTTGGCGACTGGAGATTTACGACGCCATTCGATGGCCGTTCTGCGTTTTGGAGGAGGCTCGGGGGCAGGGAGGCGGAGGCAATGATTCGTGAAATATTGCGGCTCATTGGAATCGGTTCGTCCGTTTTCGGGATTGATTGAACGGTTGTTGTTGGAGGGTCGGTTTGGAAATGCCACCTGTATCCACCGATATCGACAGTTAGGATTTGAATATAAAGGGTGTCTCAGCAAGAGCTTGAATTTCAAATCGGGTTTGACAACGTGAGGGGTCTATTAAATGGTTATGTAAACTCTTCATACAAAATATCCCACATTTCTTAGATCGTGAACACCATCTCAACTAGTTTCGAAGAAGGAAAACCACCAACTCTACAATTTTTTATAAATTTCCCTTTACCTATTTTCTTTGGATCTCAAGTTATCTACGTTTATTGAATTTCAGATTTAAGCATGCCTTAATTTCTATGTCATTCATAGATCGACATATCTATGACTCAACACGATAGATAGGAATCCAATATTCAAGTTTACACGACAAACAAGTATGCAGTGTTTTGTATAAATAATCTGGAATTCAACTAACGCAGGTAACTCAGAATCCATTCTTATCATTGGTTTTCACTTGTTACAAACATTCTTCATGAATTTCTACGTTTTTCAACTAAACAAACAGTCTAAAATGGCGTGCAATTCGAAATTCAAGTTTTTCCTGAGATGCCTTTATATTGTGAATGAATATTTCGACTAACTGCATTCCACCTTCCCCATTGTACTCCATATTATCGTGTTCTTTCTGTAAATTCCTTACAACGTAGAATATTCCAAGCCCACGTTAATGAAGTGAAAGGGAAAATAAAATCCTCCCAAATCATCTGCAGATATGCTGAAAGTGTAGGCGTCCCCTTTTGAAACATATCATTTTTCCAGTTTTCTCAACTCGCAGTTATTATCTTGGAATGGAATTGGCTTTTTTATTCACGTCACTGTATGCCACTGTATATCAAAGAGAAATACTGGATTTCGATAAGGTTATATTTCACTGACAGTCTCTACGTTTCCCTTTTATTGTTTATTCTCACTTCGTGATGTCAGAGTTAAATGAAACTAAAGGGTTCTTAGTTGAGGTATCTACTTTTTTTGGCGATAAAAAGATTTAATTCAAGTGTCGATACATTCCACCTTTTCATAGTAATATACAGGACTATTTTTAATAGCTAGATTCAATATACTACTATGGAAGGGTCATGTACTCCAAGCAAAATAACACACCAATTGACGCATAGCTCAGTGATAGAGAGCCCTAGACTAGGAAAAACATTTTCTAATTCATGGTAGGCGTCCATTTTTCACTGTTAGATAGATCCAAAATCAACAGGGCTGGGCCTAAAGACACACGTCGCTTTCCAAGTGCTCCTAGCCCCCGGGTTTACTAGAAAGGGCTAGAGAAGATCGGAGTGTACCAGGGGTAATCCCGGAGCGCCTCAGTTTGTGACTTGGGAATCGACTACAGTATGGTTAACCTCCCAGAAGCTTTACAACCTCTAATGAGTACATGTAATATAATAGATGAGCCAGAAAAAATATTGAAAAAGTTGAGAGAATGATAAATACTATAAATGAAGTAAGAAATTACACAATCGATTATTCTGAAATCTCTAATGAAACCAAAGAAGGATGGATGAATCTTGAATATAGCGATACATCGAAATTTTTCAGAGCACGACTTCTGTTTGTTATGCTAACCACCTCAAATGAACTGTAGCTGTAGCTGTAACTTCCTCTCCTAAAGTATATGAAAAAAATCATCTCGAAATAGTACGCAACGATAAAGATATTTGAAAACGTGTAAGATGTCGACATTCTAGGATTTATTGAGACTCTCGAATACATCCACGTGCCATAGTACATGAAAACCAACGCCCTCTATTCTTGGGACACATAACGAGACGTTCTCCGATGACCTTGGTAGCTCTTCATACACAGCATTATTTCAGGAACCCTACGGCGCTTACAAAGTTTCGTTATAAATAGAATACCCCCTAGCTGAGCTGGCAAAAGATGTTTGCAAGTTATGGCGAAACTTTCCACAGTTTTGCCGACAACTTGAGCAGACGGTCTTCGCTTATACACATCATAGAACCCGAGAACATGAGGATGTTCAATCAGGGTGAAATTGTACATTTGGGATAAGTTGCAGATTGTTTCTGCAGACTACGTGAATGCCTATGTGTGACATGAGACTACAAAAACCATTGCCCATGCAAAATCGTTTTTCACGTCTGTGAACTTATATATAGGGTGTTCCATCTCCAACGAGCCATACTCGTGATCTCAAAGCGATTGAAGACTTTCCTGGAAATGGAAGATATTCGAACAGAAAGCAGCACAGATGGCATTACAGAATGAAAAAATTTCAGATGTCAAATAAGTAAATTATTCATATAACTCAGATTTCCGTACAGTTTCCACCATGAAACTTTTCATTCCGTAAAAGTCAAATACAGCTTGAATTTGTGATCCGAAATGGTCCCTTCACGCCTGCCAACTCAGGTGGAACTCGCCCCTAAAGTTTAATTTCGCGATTTGAACTTTCAATTAGTGTGTCAAGTAAGAGAGACGGCAGCAGAAACAGGCCTGCTCGGAAGTTAGCCGCGTAAGGGCGGAAACAACTTATTTCTGTACAATTGAAATGGCCGCGTCGTTTCAGACAGAAATCGCCTTTTTCGGACCGTGCTACGTGATTAATTTCTGTGGTAATTGGCGTCGTGATTCTGTGGAATTCTGTCGCGAAATATTAATCATCGTCTCTTTGTTTCGGCGTTTTCATTTTGCCTGGGGGAATAACGATTTGAATTGAAGAATTTTGTTGGATTTGGGTTAGGAAGTTTCGCTTTCTGTCCTTCGATGAAAGGATGATGAAATATTTTCAACGTGTTCAATTTGAATTCATGGGGTTCTGTGTTCTGTCAGTGGAAAATTGCAGGTTAGGAGATTGTTTCCGTTGTCGGCGTGTTTGACTTTCTGTCGGTGCATAGATCTGCGAAAACGAATGATGACAGAATTATCAGTGATGGGGATAACCTCTTTTGTTTTTAGAGTGCATGTGGTTGATGAGCATTTGGAAAAAAAATCATATGAGTTATATGCATTTGTTCACTGATAGTATATTAAATTGATATCAAAAGATCTCTTCCACCTGTTCATAGAAACTAGGTCAAAGAGGAGAAACTATTGAAATATCAGTGTTCGGAAAAGCATAGATAATTTTCTGGGTTTGAATCATCGAGGTAAAATATTGAAGAGATGACATGAGTCTAGAAAAATGGGATAAGTTCCGCCATATTCCGTTACCTACATGATTATAATGGCCCACGAAGAATATACACAATAGACGAAACAGACTATTACGAATCACTTCACAATAGCAAAAACAGCTCACCTGGAAAGGATAATATTCCATGGCTAATAGTAAAAAAATTGAGTGAAGTGACACATAAACGTCTCATCAAGATGTTCGAGTACTGTTTGGAGAACTGTATATTTCCATCAATATGGAAAACAGGTTTCATAATTAATGTGCCAAAGACAAAAACAAATAACAATAAAATTGAAAATTATAGGCCCATTACCCTGCTACCAGTTTTGGGAAAATTGTATGAAAAGATAATAAAAAAACTTTTATCAACACATACACTGTAAAAAATAGTTCCTCATCTCAAACCATATTAATTTGTCTCAAGTACTCCGTACGTTTGAATACAGCCAAATGCATAAAGTACTTGACCCTACCGCCCTCTACGGTTGAGAATGGCGTTTACCCTAAATAAAAGTTTCTTGAGTTAAGAAACTGATTAGTTTCAACCAAGCTTAGAGTTTTTGACTCAGGTGGTAAAAAAATTTGATTCAACGGTAATATTAATTAGTATATAACTATTGATACTTTTCGTAGAATAAAAATGTTGGTTTCATGTAAATAAATATTACATTTCACTGAAACTCGATTTGTAGTTGATTTAAAGGATCTTAGTTGAATGGGTCGAGAATTCAGTCGATAAAAATGATAATATCTCGTATGTCAAGTGAAAGTTTCTTGGGTTAAGAAACTGATTGATTTGAGCTAAATTGAAGGGTTTTTGACACTAGCAAAGGAATAATTTGATAAAACAAAAAAAAACATTTGTATGTAATCATTATTTTTCTTCACAGAATAATTATTTCTCTTTTATATTAATAAATACCGCAATACCGCGGCAGACCATGAATATTGTACGGAATGGGAGAGTTTCGTTGGAAGTTGCAGAGAGGGAGCGAGTATACCTCAAGCGTCAACCGTCTGCTTTTCCAAGACACGTAAAGACAACCGTTCCCATCACGTCGGGGCCACCAATGTAGAATTGAAGGAATTTATCCCTACTTATGCGTTTCATCCCTGGCGCACACATTTGGACTCATCAGTATGGCTTGAGTGCGCCATGCCATAGACGCAGGGGTTAGAAGTTTTGAGGGAGCCGCCGGGAGTTGAACCCGGCACCTAGTACCTAGTCGGTGTGAAACTTGAGCGCAAACCTCTAGGCCACCGAAGCGCTGTGAACTAAGCTATATAGAGTGCCGCCAAGAGATCCCAATACACTCCCCTGCCGCTGACAGAGTGCCGCTACAATAGCTATAGTCCAGGCAGTGGGTTATCATCTCATCCCTGTCATCATCCAATACCAGATCACCCGGTTCTCCACCAACACAAAGATATTTGGTTTTCTCTAAGTTGACATTTAAGCCCCACTTCTCGTATTCTTTAATTAGCTTGCGCATCATGTATTCCATGTCATCTTTATCACCGAATACAACAATATTGTGAGTAAAATGCACAAATAATTGCATTTAAATGGGATATATTTAATATAAAAGAGATAGAGTTTTGATTTAATTGCAGCCAATATAAAAAAATTGCTACAATTAATTCGTTTTATTAAATCAATTACGCAATATTTTTTTACAAATGTCACTTCATATTGCAACAATTATATGTTCAATTTTATTCAAATATTCATAGTTTTCTTCAAGTAAATGAGGCGAATAATATAATCTCACGAGATTCTTGTCTCAAGAAACTGTAGTCGTTGCATCAACTGACAGAATTTACGACAACCGTACCTTCGTTCTATTGAACAAATAAAAATGAAACGAACGAATGGTTTCGTTAAAACCTATTTAGAATAATGTATTTGTATCAATCAATTATGGATATTGAGACAAGTGCATAAACAATTTCTTGTAATTGTATGTTTATGTTGAATCAGTTGTTTCTTTCATTTCGCTGAAATGTAAAAAGTTTCAGGCGAATGTTTTAGCTGTTCTCTATAATCAACTAGGTTGTTTTAATCAAGAAAAATAGTTCATTTGGCGTAATCAATTTTAGATTAATTCAAATTAAAATGGTTTGATTGAAAAAAAAATTCTCAAACTCCTGAGGAGTTTGAGCGCAGAATTTTATTTTTTACAGTGTATGGTTCCAACAATGGAGAATGAAGTTGAATGCAAGCAAATCCCGTCTCATGATCTTTCATCATAGAATAACCCCAACATCACCATCTATATGTATTAACGGAGTTAACATCGTACCAACACCCTCAATGAAATACCTGGGAGTCCAAATTGATAATAAACTTAACTTCAACTTGCAGACGAAGACAGTTAAAAACAAAACAATCTCTAGGGCCAAATAGTTTGCCAAACTAATAAAAAAAAGGCAAGGAATTAATTTGAAAAGTGCCGCCAAGATTTATAAAACTATTTGTCTACCCCTACTGGAATATGCACACCCGATATATATAAATTGCAGAACACCGGCATTGAAAAATCTTCTTGTAGCAGAGACAACCTCACTTAGAACCATCTCCAGAATCAGACACCCCAACAATGCTCTTCACAACCCTTCTAATACTTTGTTGTATAGCAGAACTCAGGTTGAGCCGATCAACAATAGATTCAACAAACTAAATAAAAAATTTCACGCAAGACTGAAGGAAATCACGACCATAGCAGATTTATACCATAAAGATGAACATCACCCAACAAATAGAAAATACCCCACACAGACACTGTTGGGGGCACTAGAGAATATTTAGTTTTTTTTTTTTTTAATATGTGTACTATATATGTATATATATGCAAGTTATGACTTATAATTGAACTATATTATATAATTTCTGTAAATTATAGGCTGAAGGACCTAAGGTCGATGGCCATTAAAGTACTCTTTCTCTCTCTCTCTCTTCCATATTGGTTCTCGATTTCAGTCGAATTTTGACATTTGTTAAATTCTGTAGTACAGAGAAATTATGATAGAACATTAACAATCTAAAATTTATGCTGTTGAGGTTTCTTACCAAAAAAAAATTAGTATTTTGTATCTGTCCCTCAATACAGGCCTCATCTGATAAAAAATGACTGAGTGAATCATTTCTAAAGGGAAAAATAATGATAATTTAGATTGAATTGTGGATGCTGTGGAAGGTAATTTTCATTCAAATCAAACTTGACTAGAGATGGGTTATTCGTCCATATTGAAACCTTAAAATGCCCACAACTTTTTAATTCAGCAGAATTCGGAAAAATTAAAACAGTGGTCAAAGAGAGAGTGATATTTCACGTCGGAATCAGAATGCGACAAAATCAGGAAATAAAAAACCAAAGAACATGTCCATCGTGCAGTCTGTTAGTCCAAGACCGGAAAGTCCACCGATCATAAGGTCGACTCAACAAACCAGGCTAGTAATCAAAGTAACAAGATTTCACATGCGAGTGCTCATCTCAGAAAATCCAGTGCGCCAGCAAAGCAATCTGAAGCGGACATAATGCCTTTTACGAGAGAGAAACTCTCTTCATTCGATCATGGTTCAGAGGGGAAAAAACGAATTATATTATATCTCTCTGAACCTTGTTTCGTTCAATTTCCTAAGGGAAACGATTCAAATTTCGGGATAATGAACTGCTATGAAAAATGTTTTCTTGTTGGAACATTAAAATGGTATTTTTTCATCTGTTATGAATGTAAAAGAAATGGAATCCAACTAATGCAAATAGATGGAGATTTTATGAAACTGTAATGTTAAAACTTAACTCAGTAATTGTTTAGTAGTTATTTTGAATTCTATAAACTTAACAATGCTTGATTCTGGGTTTTCTCTGACTCCACCGGAGTTGATAGAAGCAGCGTCACGAAAATTATTGCCAGCTAAATCGCGAAAAATTTACGAAACCGCGTAAGATTTGTGGAATGAAAAATGAAAAAGACCTGCAGTTCGGGTATGTTGATGAATTGGTGGCACACAGAACAGAAATTGCTAATAAAGTGTTCAGAACGTGTGGCAGTTCTGAAATAACACCCCATTTGCGACCAGGTACATCAACAGCAGTTGTGTCGATGTCAGAGAATATTATTTCAACACAAGAAAATTCGTCTGTTGTACCGAATAGTTCAAAGAACATGTCATTTACGCAATGCACATTTAATAATTGTACTTTTGATATAAAGGAAATGTAACTTATATTCAATAAAATATTCTAAAAACATATATCTTCCATTATCTATACAGGGTGAACCACGACGAACTGCATCGATCGATATCTCAGAAACTGTATGTAGGAAAAATTTGAAATTTTTGGAACTTGCCAGATGTCGTGGGAACTATAGAGCTAAAATATTTTCATCTATTGGGCACTTCCGACTTTAGACCCTAAGTCGCTTATTTTAAATGATACCCTCTACTTAACATTCTAGGCAGATTTCATGTATCATGTCCTATCCCTAAGTCTGAGCGTTTTTGAAATTCATATTTTTATGTCAAAAATTACGATTGCAAGCCCTCTTTAATTCAATTGTTCCTTGTTGAAAGGACCTACTTCAATAGATCTTGTATAATACTTGGACTTACTTTGGGTTAGATGTCTTCCTTCAATAGATCTTGTATAATACTTTAATCACAAAAATAATCATACAGAGTGTTATACAAAAAATATTGATCTAGAATGAGACCTATTTCAAACATCCCCATTTTATATTATTTAAGCATTAATCTGAAGGTAACTATATTACCTAAAATTTTGAACGAAGTTTTTCAAGAAATATTGCCAATTTTGAAATGGGAATCAGGATTTTCAATCGTCATACATAAACACAAATATCATCCCTATGCAATTTCATTAGTGCAGCATTTGAATGAAAATGATTTTCCAAGAAGAATGGAATTCTGCGAATTCATAATACTTCGTTCACAAGAAGATTTTTCTACCAACATGATGGAGCACCTCCACATAATGCCCATTTGGTCAATAATTATTTGGAAAACTTATTTTACGATCAATGGATAGCCAACAATGGACCAAATCTTTGGCCACCTCGCTCCCCGGACCTATCAGTGCTCGATTTTTATGTATGGGGAACAGTGAAAAATAACGTGTATAAAACATCAGTGACCACCATGGAAGACTGCATGAGACGTGTTAGAACAGTATTTGAAGACCTGGACCCCCAATCAATAAGAAAAGCCACCCATGAACAATTGCTGCTGAGATGCGAAAAATGTTTAGAAGTTCAAGGACACCAATTTGAATATTTTCTTAAATAATTTTTGAATATTTTCTGAAATGTCAAATATAATTTTCCTAGTCTAATTGCCTGATTCAAATGCTAAACTTGAAAATGTCAAATATAAACTTCAAATTTTAGTATAGATCCCTCATACAGATCTAATTTTTGTGATTACACAAAATTAAAATGGGGGTTTCAAAAAAATTGAGTTTGGAATCATGATAACACTCTGTAAATTTGTCCAAGTTAGAATGTTGAGTAGAATCTAAAAAGTAAGTAAAAAGGGGCTTCCTTATAGTAATAATATAGGGCTTGCAATCGTAATTTTTGACATCCTGCATTTAAAATAGACTTAGAGACTTACATGGTCTATTTAGAATCCAAAATGTATAACCGGAGGTGCCCAATAGATGAAAATATTTTAGCTCTATAGGTCCCAAGACATCTGGAAAGTTCCCAAAATTTCAAATTTTTCCTACATTCAGTTTCTGAGATATCGATCCATGCAGTTCGTCGTGGTTCACCCTGTATAATGGAAAAAAGTTATTTCGTGAAAAGTTATATTTTGTTACCTGTCAACAGAGATGAAATGTCAAATTTTTTCCCGTCACAGAAAAAGCCTATTATTTGATGAGAGCTCTAGATTTTTCCCTTGTCGTCATGATGAATATGTACAAATAATAAATGTATGAAATGAACTTGAAGACATAAAGTTTCAATTTACAACTAGACTCAACATTACTTGAATTGGAGCAATGAACAAGAACGCTAAGCATCTCCATTTGATCGCGAAAGTTCGAGTCTTTATGAGTCAATCTGATCTTAAAAGGGGTACAAGTGAATTCATCTGATACACTAAAAACTCGGTTTCTCGGTTCTTCGAATTTATTTACAGACATCCTGTATAGCTGACTTGGTACATAAATCACCATTTGAATTGTGTGACATTCCTTATCCATTTTGGCCATCAGAATGTTGGATCCTCTCAAAACAAACAGGGCATTATCGTTTTACGATACCTGTATAGAAATATTCCCTTAATCGCTACATGAAAATCATTTCCATCCCTAATGAAACGGATTAGGGTAGGCATATCTCACGGAAAGCGTAAAAAATCTCTGAAAAACTGGAGGGTGCTAAATAAATTCAGGCAAAATCATAATCAGAAGAGAATATTCTGCAGGGTGCTCCTCGGAGATTAACAGGTCCCCAGTGCACCAGAAGCATATTTATTTATCATTTTGAAACGAGTTACGTTCAGCTCGCAGAGCATGAAAAGAATAACGGGTGGAGATATTATCGTAAAATATAATTCGTTTTTCCTTTTAGACGGCCATGTAGAGGGAAGTCCCTCAGGAAAAAATATTATGTCTATTTTCGGGCTTTTCTCCCTTGAGCGAAAATATTCTAATTTTTTGCTTTCATATTTTCCTGCAAATAGAATATCTTCAGACATCAATTTATTCAATTCCCCATGGGGGGTAAAATTGAAGAAATAATATAACACAAAATAATTTATTCGTTCAAACTCCTACACCAAATGCGCTTTTTTCGCCATACTATAAAAAATACCGTCGTGAATCTTCAATAACTCAGCGGGACTTCCAAATTCCACCAGTTCTCCTTCCTCCATCACTAACACTTTATCATATCTCAACACGTGTCTCAATCTATGTGAAATAGATATAACAGTACACTCACGAAAATGTTTATCAATAGTGTCGTGAATCAAGGCTTCCATTTCCTCATCCATATTGGCTGTGGCTTCGTCCAAAATGATGATTTTATGCTTATCCAGTAACGCTCTGGCGATGCAGATTAGCTGTCTCTGTCCTATGCTCAAATGTGCACCACAATCCCTCACCACATGCTCTAAATCAGTGACGTGTTGATCCAAATTTACTTCTTTAACTGCTTTCCAAATCTCTGAATCCGTATACCTTTGGTAAGGATCTAAATTTGACCTCATGGTACCTGTGAAGAGTATCGGATCCTGAGGAATGATTGTGAGGTTTTCTCTAAGTTTCTCTAGTTGGAGTGTTTGAGTATCAATGGAATCTATGAAGATGCTTCCTTCAATCGGATACATCCTGAATAAGGCCACAATGATTGAGGATTTTCCAGCTCCAGTTCGGCCAACTATAGCTGCTCTTTCCTTCCGTTCTATTCTGAAACTGATGTCCTTAAGTACATTTTTGCCTTGTTGTCCGTAAGATAGGCAAACTTTGTTGAATTCGATGGTTGGGGTGAAAGGGCATTTTTCTACGATTTGGCCGGTTTTGGGTTCTTGCTCGATGGTAGTGTACTCCAAGGCTCTCTCAAAACATGTCATGTCGCTTTCTAGTTGGACCCAGATGGTGAGGCATGATTCCAAGCAGTAGGTTAGTAGAGTTACTTGCGTCAGAGATAGACCGACTTTTCCAGCAGCATCTGAAAAGAGATAAAGACATGTGTGCTTTCAATGAAGATCAATTCAAGGACGTCATTCACCTGGTTTTATAAAAAGAAAATTGCCCACAATGATGGCCAGAAAAACAGCTGATACCATCTTCAACATCAAGGAGAACCCGATCCTAAAAACATACATGGTGTGATGGGCTGAGGTGAAGAGATCTTGGTGTCGATCGAATTCATCCATCAATATTTGGTGATTTTTGCAGGCTCTCACAGTTACGAGTCCTTCCAGAGTGGCATTCAGGTGACCAACAACAGGACTTCTTGCTGTTGGGTGGGAAGAAAAATTAGTTTGAGGTCATTTTGGTTTTCGAGCTTTAACTTGGAATTTATTGAATTGGATGATGCAACGAAAACTCAACAGCTCGATTGTAAGACGGTTAATATGTGATTCATCCCCTATTTGATGGCTTCTAGCCACAGGAATTCAGAGATAGAAAAATCTTTATCGAGATGTTGAACTTGAACCACCCTACATGAGTCTGTGGATACGTTAGTTATCATAAAAATTTGAAATAATCGATTAGTATAATTTTCATCTCACTTGAACTGTTCAGTCGTCTCAAATTCCGAACCACAGGTAGCAGAAAATGCCCAAGTAGAGTGAACAAGATGAAAATAACGATGGAAGACACAAGGAACACATCACTAATTGACGAAATCAATGTTGCAGTCGAAATAACGGTCACAAGTATCTAAAAAACAATATAAATCCTCTTTTGGAACTACAAATTTCGATATATCAATCTTTACCCATATAAAATCATTAGTGCAATACACAAGCTCCTCGTCTATATAATAGATATCCTTTGAGAACCTGTTGAGTATATTTCCAATCAAGTTGGTATCGAAAAACTGCATGGTAGAACCCAAAACTGATTCGATCATCGACTTATGCAATCTCATCGAGATCCTACTGCTAAAATAGAAATGGATAATGAAAGACATCAACCATAGCACAGCACCAATCAAAGTGATTGTTGTGTACACATTGAATGCTTCAGTTCTTTTACTGTTGAGTGATTCCAACTCTTCAGTACTCCTGTTACTCTTTGACAAGACAGTTAGATGCTCGTCCATATCAACCCTAAAAAAAATCATATCATCATCTTCATTCAGACTGCTGCAAGAAATAGTTTGATTTGAAACACATTGTACTGAGCTGGTATGAAAGCAAGGGCCATAGGTTAACCCCATTGCACTACATTTTCAATCTATTGCAAGAAAACTCAATTCTCCATCAATGCAGACCTACTGAAAAATTTTTACATCATTTCCTGAACTCAATTCGCTTCAGAACTACATACACTACTACATTTCAGTAACCCCATGATTGTTACTAGGATATTGCGTAATAAAAAGGTTTTGAAAAATGTACCAGCTTGGAAGAGGTCAAAGAGCTGGACCTGTTGCGCCGGGAACTTACTCGTAGGAGGAATGCAGGCGAGTGTAACATTGATATCAAATACGTCTCTGGTATTCTTGAGATTAAGGTAATTTCTGCTCCAGTTCATCCAAAAAACCAAGCTTTCTTCACGAGTGGTCGGCTGTCTACACCAACTCAGCGAGATTTGATCTCAAGAGCACGCTGGTGCGAGAACTGGCACCTTCCACTTAACCTGGAGAAGTATTTGACATTGCATATGGGCACCAACAATCCCCGTCTCCAGTATAAAATTGGTGATTCAGTCGGAGATCACTCTGATATTGGGGTTGTTGTAAATAAAAACCTTACTTGGACCGAGCATATAACATCTGCTCTGGGTAAGGCGAGGAGGATCCTCTTTCTGATCCAGAAGACCTTCGGTAAGTGCGATCCAGCTACATGCAGTGTGCTGTATAAGACCTATATTCGGCCCATTCTGAGTTCGCCGGACCGGTTTGGAGCCCAGTGTTGTGCGGTGACCGAGATATGCTGGAGACATTTCAGAGGCGAGTTACGCGGTTGCCATATGGTATGGTTCGTCCCAAATATGAGGCACGGCTGGAGATAATGGGTCTGTCGTCGTTCAAGGGTTCACGGGAGGTTGCGTGGTCACTCTCTGAAGCTCAGAAAGGAAATTTTTACTTCGTTCCGCAGGCAGCATTTTCTGTCCAACCGTGTGTTTGACATTGAGAATGGTTTGCCTGACAGTGTTGTCGATTTCAGCTCTGTGAACGCTTTCAAGAACTCCTACGACAGATGGCTGGAGATGCAGTAGTGTTTTTTCTTTTTTTTTATATACTCTAAGTGTTCTTCTTTATATTTCCGATTGGGTCCTGATATTACTACTGTTTTTTCTTTTTTTTTTCGATGAAATAACCGTTCTTATGTTTTCGAATTCAAATTTGTTTATTAAGTTTGTGAGTTTATAGCCTATGCCTCAACTTTTTGAATAATAATAATAATACATCACATGTCTGATCCAATTCTTGTCAGAATTAAAGAAGTAATGATAGTTTCAAACATACCCTGATCCTGCATTTGTATACTTACCACTGACTGAGCAGTTCTTTGGCAAACGTCATCAAGCATTGTCCAGACACCAAAAGCACAACAATCAACGAATAAAAAAGATATCCACCTCCAAACAGTATATATTTGTTATACACTGCAATGGGAACTTTACCAGAGTTCTGATGTTCATGATAAATATTAACTCGTTTCTCTTCCCCAGCTAGAAGTTGTTCAGTTTCTTCGTGCTTGTCATCCGATACACCATTACACATAACACTATATGTTGAGTTTCTATAACTAGAGAATCTTCTTTTGTTCAATTCCAAGATCTCATTGGGTATTGAAACCTGATTACCACTATAAGTCACAGTGCCACTGCTCATCACGATAACATTATCAGCATCTTCTATAAACCTCTTGTGATGAGTTGCTAACACACAGATTCTACCTTGGAGATAACCCTTAAGAGAGATAAATATATGTCTTCTTACATTTGGATCCAAGGATGATAAACAGTCATCCAGCAAGTATATATCGCTTTCCCTATATATTGCTCTGGCCAAATTCACTCTAGCTTGTTGACCTTTGCTCAAATTGATACCACAATCACCAATAACAGTTTCATCACCCAGCTCCAAGAGTTTCAAATCGAAATCCAAAGCACATATATCCAGAATCTTGGCATATTTTTCCTCGTCATACTTCTCACCAAAGAGAATATTTTGTTTAATGGTCGATGGAAACAGCCATGGGAACTGAGATGCATAACTGATGTTTCCCTCTACGAACAATGACCCATTTGACACTTCGTACTCTTTCAATATAGTCTTCAACAGTATAGACTTTCCACTACCAACATGACCTATAACGATGTTTAAACCAGGTCCCATCTCCATCTTGATGTTATTCAAAACAACATTGCCTTGGATTTCGACATCAACTTTGTTAAAGAGGATCTTAGGTGGTTTTGGGTTCTTGATCATGTTGATAGATTTGTTATCTGTGGTTTCTGGAGCATTGAAGAAGGTATCGTATCTTTCTAGAGATGCTATCATTTCTCCAACTTGATTTATAGAAATAGGCAAGACCCTTATGATCGTATCTTCAAGGTTATCATAGGAAGAGTATAGATAGAAGACCAGTTCAGCAGAAAGGGTGTTTCCCATCCAAACGTATGAAGATATAAGCATGAAAAAGGAAAGAACTGAGACGATTTTTCCAAGTATGAAGGAAACGTCTTTGAAGATTAGAACTTCACGTAGCTGTTTCATTTCTTCTCTGAAACGAAGTGAGTGAGAAAATTGCTGATGAGATACAAATGAATATATTACCTTCTTGCATCTGTTATACGTTTTGAAAAAAACTTCTCCCAAGTGTACATCTTTATAATTCTAATAGATGCAAGTATTTCTTGGGTGAGTTGTAAGCGTTCATCTGATTTCTTGTTGCTGTATGTCCGTTTTCCCTTGATCATTTTTGCGATATAGACTGGAAAGCCAAAATTTCATGATTTCATGGAATAATTTTCAATTATGGAAGCAAGCGCAAATCTGTAGATTTCAGGCGTACATGATATTTCTAAGGTTGACTGAATATATTGCCAAAAGTAGAAACTTCTTACCTTGTATAGGCAGCGTGGTGAAGAGCATTGCAAAACCAATGAAGGTTGCAGCTCCTGTTCTGATATAAAAAAGATACACAGTGATCATTATCTGGATTACTCCAACACACCAATCGCTGCCATAGCTGATGATGAAGCTAAAAACATTGATATCCTTGGATATCAGTGACACAATCTTTCCGATGGTGATATCTGACAGAGATTTCTGTGACAACCTTAGTGATTTCCTGTAGACCAAAGAACAGAGGGCTGTCTGAAACTCAATCCTTAATTCTTCTTTCATCATGGTGTAATTTTGCTCGTAGAAGTAGTGGAGTATGGATAGAGCCACGTAGGACACACCGAAGAAACAGGCTCCATTCCAGTTGACTTCTGTTTGGTTTGGTGAAAAGAAGAGTACGAACTTGCCTAGTAGCAGAGGGCTAACAATCCTGAAGATAATTCATTAATTTATTTATATATATTTATTTTTACGATTCAAAAGCATTATCCACAAAGAATTCATTTCACACTGTCAGACAGTCACTGGAGAATTTTACCCATGAAGCGTTTGCTAGCAAGAATTCGTCGTATTTGGCCAGCATATCGTGAAATCGGCATTTGGACACTTTTTCATGATAATGCGCCGTTACATCGTTCGCGACTTGTAACCGAATTATTGGTAAAAATTCACGTTTTCCCTTTGCATCATTCGTCCTATTCACCAGATTTACCTCCGTGCGATTTCTATCTGTTCCCGGAACTGCATTTGGCGATGACGAGGAAGAAGTCGTTTGATAACTTGTTGGATCGTGCAAATTCGTGTCTATGCATTGATTCATAAAATTGATTGGTTCCAAAATGTACATTGGCTTTTTGTTTTTTCAAAGAGTTCAGTTTCTTTTGGAATTGAGTGTGTAGCATCAACAAAAACGCAATTGTAAATACTTTAAATTTCGATTGAAGAAGATAGAAAGCTTATTATATTGGTAAAAATGTATCAGATGCGTGGTATCGGAAGTTGGACTGAAGAAATAGGAGAGGACCCAAGACAGATCCATGTGGTACACCACTACGGATAGATCAATGCCCTCATAACTGATGAATATGTTTTTGAGTTCACTCTCACCAAGGAGCTATAAAATCGATGTCAAGACCTTCTCTAATCATCAACACACTATGTTTGACATATACAGTATGTTCGATATCAGGTGATATACGTTTTTTATAACAACGCGATTGGAAAATTTTCCATAAATACATTTGGGTGACAGATAATTGGAAAAAACAACAGAGGATTAAAGAGAAAGAGATGGTTTTGTTTTCATCATTTGTCAAACAATAGAAACAAACAATCACGAGTGTAAATATTGTTTTGACTACTACACAAATCAAATTTACTATGAATCGCCGTTAAACATCAGAATGTGATGTTTTAAACCCATTCAAGTACAACGATCTTGCTAATAGCTTAATTTGTCATCTAACAGATTATGAAATTAAACATATTAGTCTGTCGCATCTCTACTATCAGCTACTGTTGACAATTTTCACGAATCATTCATAAAATAAGGAAACAGGCGCTTTAAAAATTTATATGAATTAATCCAACTCCTAAACTCACTTTACGTCATCAAAAATTAAAGTTTCTTGAAGGACAAGTTGACATTGAATTATATAATTATTCAATTCGTTGAAATATTAATCAAGCGATGGATTAAAATAGAATCTCTCAAAACTGTAAAACTAGTCAGAATTTCAATAAATGAAGTGGAAAACAAGCATTTTTCCAGTTCATTTTATGAACTTCTGTGACTTCTTCGTGTGAATGAAAAAACTACTGTATCCTAACGCTACGGTGATAAAATTCAAAAATATATAACATATCACTAACCTCCATATGAGCACGAATTTTCTTGAAATCCGACGAATATCTTATGATATATCAAGTATAAAAAACTACTCACACATGAACTGCCATTACGATCAACTGCATTATTCCTAGATATATATATTTCCTGGCACAAAACAAGAGGAGAAGTTTGATTGTCGATATACGTTTTTCCTTACTCTGCAACCTTTCAGCAATCTTTTCTAACTTATTTCCTAACTGTTTCGATCTCAATTTGCGATGTACGTAAAATAGATGATCTTCTTTTATATCTTCCTTCTCGCCTATTCTCCATATCTTATTGATATAACTGAAATTTCAAAATCAATCATTTTGTTTATGAATATGACGTGGTGATCTCACAAGAACGTTATGAGGCTCAAAGTATTGGCGTCCTCCTTGGGGTTCCTCCTTCTTTTGACGAATAAACTAGTATCCATGCTTATCTTATTTTCTACCGATACATCTATAATGGGATTTATATTCTATGGTCATGATAACGTCGAGTTTAATAGTAACGAACCCTGTAATATTGAAATGGAATTCAAGTTGATGTATGAAGTATGAATAAACACTTTCAACCTTTTATATTTCTTTTTATATTGTATGACACCCCGTCACTAACCCCTGATCTACATATAAAGGGCATCCCTCGAATTTCTTTGAAATACCGTTTTTTTATGAATTCACCACTCAGTTAATTTCAATGAAGGGTAATAAATTTTATAAGCAAAATCAAACGTCTGCCCATGAAAATCTTTGAATTTCCACTCATTGTCATGATTAATTGAACTTCGGAGTTAAATGAAATTTGTCCTCGTCTATGGTTTGAACACTACCACAAGTTAGATTGATCATTTGGCCTCCAAAATTCCACCAAAGCAATATAGGGACCAACCTATGGGGTCATAAGTGATATTTTTCCTTGGATATCATAGATGAAATACTCCATTTTATCTGTTGATTTCCATTCAAAGTATGTTGAAACAACTTCGATCTATCTTATTTTCTATTATTCTTGCTTTCAAAGGGCACAATGTTTATCCGGTTCAAGATGTACCGAGTTCGCATGGTACTGCTCATATGCAAGGTCGTACTTGATAGTATCTCATATCTTCCCATTGTTTTTCATTTTGTATTACACTATTATTGGATTCAAATTGATTTTGTCTCATTTTGATCGTTTCAATCATAATATGCATGACTGTCATCAAAAACCTTCTACAAGAGATCATTTCAGTTGATATTATCGTTTGAATATCACAGGTGAAAATGCAATTTTTTTATGGAATTTCAACACCCTATATCTTTTGAACGGGGCCAAATTTGGAAAAATGTTACAGGAAGAAAATGTTTAATATTGAATCCAGAGTAATATTCCATAATAAATAGAGAAAAAGATTTCCATCACTCGCATAGGTACTTCGGTATATTTTCATGATGACCATTGAAATAGGTAATATATTTTCTGTCAGGACCTGTTAAATTGAAGACTTGTCTTTATGAAGAGCTAGTTCTTTATAGCTTCAGACTTTCAAGGTTCATTAAATTATATCTATTCGAACATAGGAATGCTTCAAATTAAGCTATTATGAGTTTTAAAAACTTCGAACCCCGTCTCCTAGATTTGTTTTGTATCTTTTCACATCTTTATTTCGTACATCGATTCAACCTGGTTCACAAACTTAGGAGATAATAGAATTTGACTTAGTTTTGATATTTCTGAATGTTTGTCATGATGCATGAATAATTAACATTCAATCAATATTGAAACTGGAAGCTATAAGCTCATAAACAAGAAAGATTAGAATAGTATGCATTTTCTGACCATAATCATTTCATACTGAATTGAATAATTTCAAACTATCGAAATTATCCCTAGAATATTTCCAATTTTTTTTGAAGATACAAATAACTGTTGACAGTTTCACACAGAATCAAAACAACAAGTTAATGTTGTTTTTGGATTTGTTGAATTCCATCCATGAATCCATCCAAATCACATTAGAAATAGAAGATGATAAAAGATGTTTAAATTTTTTGGATATACAAGTTAAAAGAATAAATGAACACCTTCAATTTGATATACACAGAAAATCCACCTTCTCTGATATTCTAATACATAATAGTAGTTCACACCCTTATAAGATTAAAATGTCTGCATTTCACGCACTTACTCACAGATTGGTCTCTATTCCATTGTCAAAAATAAACTTTGACAAAGAACTTCTTACCCTAAGACGTTTAGCTGAAAATAACGGATACGCCCCATATGTGATAGACCAATTACTATTCAAAAAGCAACAGAAGATGTTACATTCAATATACCCACCTCACAACAAAGACGAAAGGAAGAAATATACATACATAGACTACATCCCTTCTCTGAGTAACAAAATTTGCAAAAGAATTAGACATTATAATATTGACGTTCTATGTACCAACAAGAAAAATTTTAAATCATTGTTTTTCAATGGTAAAAATCGACTGAATAACACACAATTAAGTGGTGTATATAAACTATACCGTAATGAATGCCCTGCATTTTACATAGGTCAAACTGGACGTTCCTTGGCAAAACGAATCGATGAACATAAAAAATCAATCCTCCGAAATAAGTCAACGACTGGTTTCTCAAGCCATTGTATCCCCTCTAACGATTTTATTGATTTTGAAAAACTAGAATAATACACAAATGCAACAAAAGTAAACGTATGGACCTTTTGGAATATTCAGAAATAGCTTCAGCTTATAAACAAAATCTCCCAATTGTGAACGATCAATTAGAATTCCGCCTATCACCAATTTTAACATCTGTTACTTGATATGAATATGTGCACCTTATGAACCGTTATTGTTTTGTATTCAGTTTTGAGAATGGGATTAAACCTGAAACATGCATGTCAACAATTAAGTTTGAATGAAATTTGTGAAACGTACAGTCAAGTGTTTGATTTTTGTCAATTTTCGTTCATAAATATTGAAATCATGTTTCACCATGAATAAGCGAGAAATCAATATCGATAAAACAGATACTCTGATTATAAAATCCAAAATTTTACGCATGTTCAGTAATTAATTATAGTCTAAACAGAATAGATTCATATTAATGATCTAACAAAAATATTTTTATTATAGAACACCTACTTGGTTTTTTTTCAGAAGCAAATTTAGGTGACCAAACTCAATTTCTTCAAGCAAGTATAATTGCACACCCAAATCTGGGAATACTTGTAATATATCCAAGTAAATTGTTATTGGGATTCAGTACAGAAAATAATCATCAAGCAAAGTAACATCACTTTAAAATAATTATTCGTAGTGACATCATTCATTGTTGTTGAAGATTTCGAAAAATATTTTCATATTTTTAACAGTATGATATCAAGAGACTTCATAGACCTGTTCACTGGTCTCTGTCAACGTCTCTGTACGTTTATCCTGTTGAATTTTTTTTACCAGAAAATTAGTATTTCGTATCTTCCTTCTGAATATGGACCTCATCGGATGAAACATGAGTGAATGAATCATTTCTTTAGAGGGAAAATAGTGTTTTTAAACAATTCACATTCAATATTGGATGCCGTGGAAGGTAATTTTCATTCCCAATATCACGTGTGAATTTATAAGATTTTTCCTGATCATACTGACATCAATAGTATGTCTCCTATTTTGCAAATTGATGAAAATATCATCTTCATATCTTTTCAATAATTTAAGTTTTGCTCGAGTGCTTTTTTTTAAATGGGCAGAAAGAATCCAGGGTAATTTCAAATTCTTGTTGGTTTCTTCATAAAGACAAATTGGAAATAAATATGACAAAAGCATTCAAAATACAGGATCAACTCCAATCTAGCAAAGAACAAAGAATTTCACTTTGCAATATGTTACAGCGGAAGATCTCATCGGATAAACAAAGTTGAGATAAAATAATATCAATTGTTAAACCACCAATAGATCGAAGTTGGTTCGATATGCTGTGAATGAAAACCATATGAAGAATCTTAATAGAAGATAAATAAAGAAAGCAACATATTTGAGAAACACTTCTGATGCCACCAGTGGCATCAAAAAAGTTTAGAGGCTAATTGTTTGATCTAACTTGAAGATGCCTTCAAACCACAGATGAGTACAGATTTTATTGAATTCTGCCAATCTAGATAAATAGTGCCTCTCAAATATTATCAGCTTTTTAAATACTAATTCACCTTGAAATTATGGTGGGAATAAAATAAATTACAACTGGAGGATACAATCCAACTTATACCATGTGAAAGAAACATCATTCAACTCACCAATAACATATGAGTTTAGCTTTTATCAATGTCACCACAACTTCTAACTCATTCCAATTTCAACCAAAAACTGACTTAACTCCAAGAAACAGCCCTGAATCCATTTAAAACCACAAATTATCCTGACGCCTAACCTTCCAGAGTAATCATCTCATAAACACTTGCACAAGTATCACTCAAGGAAAACTAAGGATTGTCGCAACACTGAAAAAAATGTAGAAAAAGCATTGGTAAAAATTTAACACTGTACCCTCGTAATCGTTGGTCTGGCAAGGACCCCAATAAGGCAACAAAGAAGATAAGATATGTAACAATCGCTACGTTTGTTTTGGATTGTACAACTTAAACAGGATGAAACCATTTATTTCGTCAAATAGTAGGTGCTAAATGCAGAGGTGTCTTTGCTGACACTATACGTTAAGATTTGCTCCGAAGAGCATGGGATGAAACTGAATCACAGATTTTTCAAGTTCAAATCGATCGGATATAAATTTTATTGACCATATATTGAAGAAGACTAAATTCTTTGAATAAAATGAAACAATGCAGAGATTAAAGGAAGTGCTGGATAGAAATAACTGTGTACTTTCCAAATTTTGTGAATCAATCACAAATAACTTTTTTTATATTTTCGGGCATGGCGATTTTAAAGAAAAATTCTCGAATCTCATCTTAAATTAGCCATAACTTTTTTTATAATTGTGTTGGATTCTGCGGTCAAAAATAATGATAGTTTTCTCACATGATTATGCTCCTAAATTCAATAATTTCTGAGTTATTTGAAATTTTCTGGATTTATGTAGTACGTAGAGTCAAATTTTTCGAACGGGGATAATAACGTGGCCATAGTGAGAGTAACCTGTCATTTTGAAAATTCCATAAATTCAAGAAAATTTTATTTGATATTATTGAACATCACGCTTATCGACTAAACTGGTTATTTCCTCTGGCTGGATTGACTTCACGTTCCTCTAATAGAGTTATAAAACAGGGTCTACCCTTCGCAAATACCCTGCCTCTATATCTCATCATCGTTGGCGTCTATACGGATTTTTATGTACACATATCGACATATTGAGAGGATTTTAAGATATGGGTCAAGCAATGTCGGAATGGATTTATCTGGGATATAAAACACGTTCTATAAGAACCTCAGGCTTGAACTTTCCGGAAATGGCAATGTTGATTTCGGATGAGTCTGGTGGAAATTTTATTTGTTTCTCATTTGTAAACGTCAGTTTCCAAAAAGACAATATTAATCAAGAAAGTTTATTTTATCAAGTCACTAACTTGTAAAAGTGATAGAAAACTAAACAAAAATTGTTCCTGAAAATTTCATCTTTTTGGCGTGAAGGGAAAAGAATAGCTGAAAATTCAAGACGAAAAACAGTTTTTTGTGAATAACTCAGAAAATATCCACTTTAGGGCAAGGGTGTGATGCATACACTCACATTATTTTTTAACGTAGATTCAATATCTGCCATAAAAAAATGGGGTTCTAATTTGAAAAAATTGATTTTTCACGATTTTGTCATCCCTAACTTTGAAAGCGATTTTTTCACCCCCTGTATCATGAATCGCGATTTCGATTTTAAAGTGGATACATCAATCTTACATCTTGAAAAATCCCAAAAATGAAAATTTTCCATCCAAAAACCTCGAAGTTATTCTTGTTTCAGCGGAGCTCTATTTTCGATTTTTTTTCGAATTTTCCTCTCAGAGAGAATTTTCCAACCAAAACTGAAAAATGTTACATCAAAATGACTTGAAATTTTCTAAGGAATCTATTTCTGCAATAAAAAAATGGTGTTCTAATTTGAAAAACGGAAGTTGACGTCATTTCCGGAAATACCGGAGGTGCTCATGCCTTGAAAATATTTTAGATTTCATCAGCATCGTGAAGTACTTATAAGTGCTGAATTTCATGAAAATACGTTCAGTAATTTCTCGTATAAATATGGGTGAGGTTCCTCGTGAAACACCCTGTATACTATTAGCCCCAATGCAAGCTAAAGATTGCTAGCAGAAGGTATATTGATGTTTCATATAATGAACAAGTTTTCTTCTACAAGACTTAAAATAAAGTAAAATATAATGTGAGAATTAATAAAAGTTATTCAGTGAGAATTCAAGACGGTTGCGTTGCTGTTAGAAACAAGCATTGTATTCCATCTCATATACTCCTGTCATCAAAAATCGATTTGCCTGAGTCTTTACACAAATTTGGATCCGTTTTTGAGTCATTGAGGCTGGAGATGGGATACCCTGTTAAGTTAAAATCAGCAATCCTCACTTTCTGGATATTCTCTGCGTCTCAAGGGGTCCCTGCCGGATATAACTCATCCGTATTCCAGTAATACATCCAGAATAATAATAACCAAACCTTGTCCAGGCCCGTTTTGAAGTCTCGGTCAGCGGACAGAGGCTGATGTTTCATCTCGATTTACCCGGATAACAATCTGTTCTCAGTCAAACGGACCACAGATACGGGTGACGTTCTAATGGATTCTGGTTATATTAACGGACTGTTGATAATAGTCGAGCTTTAGCTCACAAAGCCGGGAAGATTTGCTCGACAATGATTCCGGCATCCGGGGATTTTGGAACACATTCGTCCCGTGGGAGGGACTTGAGCCCAAGGTGATATTGAAATCGCAGCGGATATTGCTTGGATTAATGAGGTAATATTGCAGTGATGGATGAATTTACCAAAGCTTTTATTATACGAGGTCTGTTCAAGGAATATGTGAATTGTCATTGGTTGCTCCCGACGCGAAGCCAAGGGAGACAAAAATTCGTGTGTTGTACCGAATAGTTCAAGGAACATGTCATTCACGCAATGCATATTTAATAATTGTACTTTTGATATAATATTTTGTTACCTGTCAACAGAGATGAAATGTCAAACTTTTTCCCGTCACAGAAAAGATAAACTTCATTCTTGAAACTTCAAATAAATCGTAGAGTTTGTTAAATCAGGTGAATGCTTGATAATAAGAAGAATTACTACTAGGGTGCGTTTGATCTACCGATTTCAAAAACGAAGTTGCAGAATCAATTCCCAAAATGAATCAATACGTCCTATTTGTTATGTTATTGGATCAGTTATAATTCTTTAATATGCAATAGGGAATATTTCACCTTAAATTCTCATAAATATTTTATCCGGTGATAATTCAGATCTTATTCTATGACAGAAAACATAACCTTCAACTTATGAAGTTATTTGATGCAAACAAATAGAAAAATAGAATATCGTATGCATGCAGCTTTTCCATTAATTTAATAAGTACAATTAAATCACAAATATATCTTTATGAAATATCTGATAATCTAAAAGGCAATTTAAAAAGAGAACACTTGATCCAAAATTCCAAAATTGTTTTTAATTCGTAATTTTAAAAATCACTGAATAGAGTCACTTTAATAACTATCAAAACTCTATCTCTTTTTATATTAAATATATCCCATTTAAATGCAATTATTTGTGCATTTTACTCACAATATTGTTGTATCCGGTGATAAAGATGACATGGAATACATGATGTGCAAGCTAATTGAAGAATACGAGAAGTGGGGCTTAAATGTCAACTTAGAGCAAACCAAATATCTTTGTGTTGGTGGAGAACCGGGTGATCTAGTATTGGATGATGACAGGGATGAGATGATAACCCACTGCCTAGACTATAGCTATTGTAGCGGCACTCTGTCAGCGGCAGGGGAGTGTATTGGGATCTCTTGGCGACACTCTATATAGCCACGCATAGCTTAGTTCACAGCGCTTCGGTTGCCTAGAGGTTTGCGCTCAAGTTTCACACCGACTAGGTACTAGGTGCCGGGTTCAACTCTCGGCGGCTCCTCAAAACTTCTAACCCCTGCGTCTATGGCATGGCGCACACAAGCCATACTGATGAGTCCAAATGTGTGCGCCAGGATTTCGATAAATGATAAACCAAATGTTGGCATTTTCGGAAAATTAAATGGATACTTCGTTAGTAACGCCATCTGGTAGTTAGTCCCTGTACCTATAGAGCGATGTAGTAACTCATTTTCCATCGCACAAAAAGCTTCATTTCAAGAGGAATCTGGGGAAGAAAAGAACGAAATCCCTTGGCAGAATCTAATCAGCTTAAACACAGAATCTATCGGGTTCGCTGAAAATCTCGGATTAATTCAGCGCTCATCGCTTATCGCCCCGTTTGGCAACATCATGAAAAAGCGTCAGCCCAAATGAAACACATCTCAGGGCGTATAATGCGGCCATTATTAATCATCGTAGAAAGCCTTCAGACCGCCCGTTCTTTGGCGGATGCAGGAGGACTCGACGTCAACTTCCGTACAAAGATCGGTTTTTTTTGCTCCGGCGAGCTCCCTTACATAAAATTTTATACCCTCGTCTCTTCCGTTTTTGTTATCTTTCGGTCGTTGTTGTTCTTCTTGAATGAAGCCAAACTTTCAATTAATTCATCAGTTTAAGTGCCGACGTCGCTGCAGGACCGGACTTGCATGGGCGTGTCCGTGAGGTTGTTTAACGGGGCTTCCGGGTATTTTTTTGGGATGCTCATTGTTATTTCAAGTGAAAATTTTATGTTCGTATGGCCGTCGTTTATTTTCAAGGGAAATATGCGGACAGGTTGGAAAAATATTGAGTTTTCTCGATTATTGTTGGGACAAAGCAAAATTGAAGCAGGTGATGGCAAGTGGCAAGTTGAATTTTCTGGAAATATCTTGTTTGGAATTTCAGATAATATTACTTTCAGAGAATATCAAGTTTTTCCAACTATTAGTTAATGTCCACTTTTGTACAACTGCCATTAAAAGTGACACTAAAAATGTGTTTTTTTCTGATCGAACCAATATTGAGCTATATCGCCTTAGTTACCACACTCATATTTCCCAAGGGTAATAATAATAACGTAGGTTCCTATTTCTTTCAAAACCTCAAATCATATTGCAACGATTTGCACGCCACTGATGTTATTCCGTACGCGCACCCGAATTATGTGAATATAGATGTGTTTTATGTCGGTTATCTGCGTACCGCGAAGCTAACCTCGAACGGTCAGCGTAATTTTTTTTTCTCTCTGTCGAGATCAGATGCCGGTGATCTTCTGTAGTAATTGTTGAAATCAATATCTCAAAGTGACTATTGTGGGTCAGAGATTTGCGAGAAATACATAACAATTCTCGGTAAGTGTTCATTTCCTCCCAGGAACCGAAATTCTAGTACTTTTTGGCACTTTAACATGAGAGCACGTTTTTGTATTGACTGTTTCCAATGATCTCCACAACATGACTTCTTGTCGGTTTAATTTGTTAAGATAATGTAATTTTACTATGATTTATTCAATATTTGTCTAAAAGAAATCAGAGAGGGAGCCTTGTTGTACATGCACTTACAGTTTGTAATGTTCTTTCGTTCATCCTGATATAGCTCCTCCCTGGGGGCCAAGTTATATCCTATTACGTGGCCAAAGACATGTGCTAGTTCAAGATTGAGATGCATTCCACGATGAGAGATTAAATCATATCCAGTCCCTGGACCTTGCCATGGAGCACATTCTTCAACTGGAATGAAAATTGGAGTCATCGAGTCGCTGTCTGGAACATCTGTGTGGAAACTATACAACCCGTTTCTGGTCAACTGGCAGGCCATACCCCCATGGACTTTATTTTGTATCTGGGAGCTGGGAGGAAGATTATCGACTCAGATAGCTTTAAGATAAGTCCCTAGTGTTCTGTTCTACTTGGGAGATTGGACATTCCTTAAAATTGTTACTTGTGAATTGTATTTATACACAGATTTTAACATCGATAGTTTAGGACATAACGTGTTTGAAGAATATCCCCTGAAACTGGGGATCGAATGAATTAATCATACATCAAGAATAACAAGAATCAGAGCAACATACCGTATTCTCCTGATTTAATGCCCACCGACTGCTGGCTTTTCGCAGAACTCAGTAAGATGCGTCGTAGAAAGATCAGGCTGGAATTCGCGAATGTCTGAAAAAATGTTGTGTGCACTGATTTGATTTGGTTTAACAGATTTGGCGACAAAAGAATTCCTTTACTTTTCTTGAGATCTCGCCTCACAGTATTTACGTTACATTTGACAATTCTTTTATCAGTTTAACGCTTTAAAATTGAAAATATCAGATCAATTGCAGCAATGTAGAGAATTTTCGAATTAAGTTCACAAGATAAATTGTTAAAGTGATTTCGAAATAAAGAATTCTGTAATGCTAATGTAATTAATTCCTTGATGACATTGAAATAAATGATTGAAATCAAATAACTTTCGAATATGAAAGAATGATTTGCATGGTTGCACCCTCCCGTGAACGTCATAGCATAGACAAAGTACCTTTATACACTGCCAACGCACATATTAAAGACTTGCCACGCTAACAAAGCGACACCATGCGTTTGGTCGCTTGAACTAATTTCCTCATTTGGCGGGAAAGCGGCTCATTTAAATTGATACTTCTCATGAACTATTATTTTCAAGCTAATTCGAGCCAAAATTGAAGTCGAGTAACTGATATCTGGTTTGGATCATTTACTCAACTCCAAAGTGGTTCGAATTAACTAATGCTTATTTTAAAGAGAAGGGAGTTTGGTGGAGAAAAACAGAAACCTTTAACAAATTTTTATTTAAAGAACTAAAATTGTTCAGAAGATGAATTCAGACGATATATCTGTAGATGTTAGAGATATGTTATCCTATTTATCATATATAAAGATTAATCAGGATCATTATCAATACAACTCACAGATTCGAGGTAAGCAAAACCTACAGAACATTAGATTTAATTAATTTCATTCAAATCGAACTAATAAACTACATCTTGAAAGCATTCATTCGAACTGAACAAAGTCACTGTATAATGTTTTCAATCTTTTCTTCCTTCAATGACACAATAGTGATCAGTTGAATCAGAACGAAGGAACATTGCTAATACGTTCATTATACTCTAATGTCACAACTCACTGTGTTCTAATATTATTTAAGAAGGTGATTCATCAACATCGTGAAATGTCGAGGAGTTTGCATCTGGATGCATTGAGAGGTTAGATTCCCCTAGTTCTGAAACTAAAGAATATAGTTTAAGAATATTTTAATAATGAGAAGAAAATAAGGAAATTTAAGTGGTATGATTAATAATTTATTTCTTACATCTTTCATTTGGGACCTCAAATCCAGATTGAGCTTCACTCAAATCTACTCATTCCATATCCTCACTACCTGCAAAATAAATTGATAATAAGACTTTTAAATAGTCAACCTTCTGGTATCAGATAAGATGTATTTCTCATCAAAATTTCTTATAAGCGTGTTCCCATGGCATGGCATTCAGTTCTGAACTCTGCAGTATATCTAGCCACATATGAAATCTGACCAATTCTATTTTAAAATTTGGGAAACGATGTCATCGGGGAGTGTTAATTTTGAGACCAGGTACTGCACATTTACGGCCAGTTTCTGAAAGGATGATCAAACCTCATGTCAACTAACACAACGATCAAATCAATTTGAGTTTCCGAGAGGATGTTCAATGCATATTTAACTAATCTATGATCATTTTCAGTTGACATGAGGCGACCCTGTTGCCAGACTGTCCAACCACAGATTCTCCGATAAAAACTAATATTCTAAAGTCATCGGGGAGTGTTAATTTTGCAACCAGGTACTGCACATTTAGTAAGACCCATATTTCATGATTACCACTTATTGAAAATACTTTAACTCACGTCAAAAACTCAGCTCAACTTGCAACTAACACTGAACAACACGAAAAGAATTATTATACCTGTGCTGTTCTCTTATATTAGTGATTCCCAATCACGTGACGGATGTTGATGTTGAACGAAAATAAAACGAACATAAAAATTAATTTCCGTTGTCTGTTTACTATAATAATTTACGACGACAAACGATTATTTTAAAAAAATTATAATTTCTAGAGTTTTTTAACCAAACAATTCAAGATGGTAGAAACAGTTAAATATATATGGTTATGAGATTGCAGTTTTCTTCAGTAATAGCGACTGACCTGACAAAAATTGATAGCGTTTAGTCACTCGAACTTAAAGGGCCGTGACTAGTATGTTCTATTAAGTTGACGGTCTAGAGAGATACTTTGTATATGTGTCATAGGAAACAACCCCATATCCCAAGATTTGAAATGACGTTTCCATTCAAATTATGCGAAGTGCATCTAAATCCTATTATTCTATGATCTGTGCATTGACAGAATCTCAAATATTAAAAGCATAGAAATACAAATAATATGAAATTATTCGAATAAAGGTTTATATGTTCTATGACAATTTCGTTCATTGATTTCACAGAATGCTACCACAGATCGAAATCAAGTTTATTCGTTGACATTATAGACAGCCGTATAACGACTCAAAATTCTAGTTCATTATGTTCATTAAAATAATCCTCATCAGTAGATTATGCTGGGAAATCCTCGATGAATACACTTTCTCAAAATGCGAATGTACCAATTTCAATCATCTGAGAAAAAATATACGCAGAAAATATGGTGGAATTAAACAGAAACAATACGAACTTTACTTTCGACAATCCCCTGAGAGGCTTATGAAAATTCATGATCAATATTCCTATAAAGTTTTCTTCGAGATGGATTCTGAAAGCGTTGTATACATGTTTCTTTTGGACTGTGATTCTTACATTCAAGGTATACGACATTGAATTCATATATCATCGAAATTATTTCGAATAATAATTTTCAAGGTACAAGATATTTCTTGGAATGTTTGAATCTCAAAAATTTATTGGAGGAAGAATACGAAAAAAGGAGTAAATATGATGTAGAAATGATAGAACCCAAGGTGTTATGTATGGAAGAAACTGAAGAAATACCAGTTGAGGAGGAACCAACAACAACTGAAATTATCATCCATGCTTTAAGACAAGTAAAGCTGGAGGATTGTTGCAATATGGATACGCTGCTCTATTGTAAAATGATTTGGGCTTTGAAAAAAGGTAACCACTTGTTGTCTCTTATCTTAGTTCTGCTTAGACAGAAGCAAACACAGAATAAATGTGCCACTATCAGTTTTCCTTCATTTTGTTCGAAGTTCATATTTTCTCCTCCTGAAAATTTAATGAGAGAAGCTATATGTTTTTCATCGGAAACCCTATCGACATTGCTAGTTTCCTTCCAGTTGGCTCTTGATCTTTGAAATGCCTTGTTTATTCAAATACCATCATTCGAAAAGCTATCTTGTTGCGTTCTTCAAAAATCAATGCAAATTTTCAAGAATAATTTCAGTTATTTTGAGTTATTGAATTCAATATGAAACAAGAAAGAACCCGATGTAACACGAAAGAACGCAAAAAATCCAAAGGAACCCAAAAAACCCGAAGGAGCACAAAAAACCGAAAGCGCGCAATAAATCCCGAAAGAACTTGTAAATTGTACACCCTGTATATCAATCGATCGCAAATTCATTGTAAATTGCACACCCTGTATGATATTACATTGAAATGAGCTCCCGTACGCGAAAAAACACGAAAACTTGAGAAAAACTCTGGTGTAAATCAGCGCTCGGAATGCGCAACTCATATGGGACATCCTGTATATAAATCGAAAATATTTCATAGAATTAAGAAGCTACAAGCAGAAACAGCCGAAATAACTCGATCGAAGCTAGCTGTTAGAAATAGGCAACGCATATGAGACACCCTGTATATAATTGATTCGCAGTGGGTACTTTTTCCACCAAAAAAAAACCTAAAGAATATCGTTTCAACTTCATCGATTCGCACTTGGTGAATTTTACAAAGAATAAAATAAAAATTATTTTTCTAAAGGTGTAACCGTGAACAGAGTGCCTCACCGATTACTTCGAATTTCTTTCCATTCGTTCACGCATAAACTAAGTGGGTCCGATTTACGTCTAGAATATGACATAAGAATCTTCATAAGATTAGAATGCCAACGACAATTGTCATTTCAGAGTAGGAATCGACAGGGGTGAAATGAATTGGCTAGGGATTGCAAATTGGTTCTATGCTGGGTAAATTTTTGAATTTCATAAATACATATCGCAGGCTGTTGAACTATAAGAGAACACCTCTCCAGGGCTCTTACGAATCCTATGAATTGAAGAAATTTCAAAATATTATACAAGATATGGGTTAATATTGTAATTGGAATGATCTGACAAAGTTCTGTGAACGTCGGACGTGACTGATGATCTGGAAATTTGTGTTTGAGCCGAAGTAAGCTATTTTCAGCAATTAATTTAAAATATTTTTACTTGCGATTGGAAGATATGAATAGCCCTATCCAAACGTCCGATTCTCGGGGAAGACACATATGAAAACGGCTTTTCCTGATCGTGTCAGTGGAAAAAGCCTTTTTCAATCTTTCGCGAAAAACTCGGAAATCGGTAGTTTGGATAAATTTTTTGTGAAATGCACCTAACGAAAGGCCGTCTTAAGAACTTTACGGTGCTCACTTCGCTCGCAAGATCGCCTCTAAACCCCTCGCCAACCGAAAGTTTTTTGATCTTCTTCAGTGGTTACCTGTATCGAACCACCGATTACCACAGAAATATTCCTTATTGTTTTTAATATATTGGGATGAGAATTGTCAGAAAATGCATTCTAATCTTTCTTTTGCTCATAAGTTTATACTTTCAGTTTCAATTCTAAAAATTGAACCAGTGCTCAAAAACTCACCCTGTATATTTCTGTGAGTAATTATTTCCCCCAGATTATTAATATTCTTGGAAACAATTCTAAGTTAAATAAACAGAGAGTGCCATAATACATTACATACAATAATTCTGAAAAATAAGTGACTTCTTACGTTTCTTATTCAAGGCCAGTAATTGGTTCTCCAGATCTCATTACAACGGAATATTCAGGAATGCATATTGACATTTCTGAAGATAAACTCGATGCCGCTTCCTCAATTTCAACATTAGGACGCCATTCTGACCAGCGATAATGTACTACCCGCAGGAATTCAAAAGACCACATTGTGCAATGCTGATTGTCATCCTGCAGACCAAGGTCTGCATCATCCACCCTGCCATCCATTGTTCGAGCTGTCGAGCAAACGTAAACGCATTGCGACGCCCTGTAAATGCATTAAATCAGCCCGTACGTCAGCGTAAACGATGTCAGCCGCTACGGGACTGTGGATCTCGTGAATGGGGTACTTTATTCTTGGCAGAAGGGGGGACCAAACTCTATATTCGGTAATGCATTCAACGAAATGTTCTCCCATTCATACAGTTCCTGGTTTTCGATATTCCGTACGGTATTCTCTAGAGATCACGCATCTTATGATTTGTGATGTAGCGTCGTCGTCTTTTGTGGTATTGCTTCTACAAGATTCGACGGTAGACGTGAGTTTTATCCTCTTTCTGTTGTTGTTTCTAATGGAACAGTGAATTATCGTTTTGCCCAAATATATATAATTTCAACATCGAACTAAAAATAGCCTTGAATGGTCAGGTTGATGAATCCCTCATGGAGGGTGTGTAGTCGAAGGCGATGTGCACTTATGTAAGAAGCGAGATGCGAAAGTTCGTGGAATGACAGGGTTTCAAATGAAATGAAAGAATAAATCTACCTCTCCTTTCAATTATTCACCCTCAAGGAATACATTTAATAAATATATAAAGTGATTTTTATGAACCATCATAACCGTTATTTGTGCATCCATTTGGCAAAATAGTGTTTCCCAACGTGTTTCAAACAATATTCTTTCTAATTTCAAATATGTTATTACTATTTAAATTTGAATTTAAGGTATCAAAACGCCGAGAAGAATTCGGCTTTGTGGAGCTTATATTCTATGTTAAAATCTAAATTGTGCTTGAATAGAAATGTTGACATCAATGTCCGAACCTTTTGATTTGGAAGTTAACGGAAAATTAACGTCCAGTTTTTAAAGCTGCCAAATCCTTCATTTGATGACGAGATATTGTTGATGATGGAGCTCGTGTTGAATGATTGTTTGGGCTATTACCATCATCTATTGTGGATGTAATGATTTCCGACGTTTCGATAGACATCTTCTATCTTTATCAAGGAGAAAAGTAAGAAACCTTTTGAAAATTATCAATTTTCTTACTTTTCTCCTTGATAAAGATAGAAGATGTCGATCGAAACGTCGGAAATCATTACATCCACAATAGATGATGGTAATAGCCCAAACAATCATTCAACAAATCCTTCATTGTTTACTGGTTTTTGTTTTCGGCGATCATCGGCTACACTGCTTGCAGATTCTAGAGCATGGAGGATGAAGGTCTAATAGGCATGATGCAGGTTACGTGCAGAATTTCAGAATTAATGAACAAGACTTTATTATATATTTTATCGATGCCATTTGGGATCTTGATTACCAATAAAGTGAATTAATAACATTCAAATATAAGTGTTTTTAGTTGTTAATGTCCAGAACGTAAAGCCGACCCAATAAATAATTCCAGCCATGGCATTCGTCCTTCATAAAATCCATTGTCTCCCCCTTCCGGAGCGAAATGACCCCATCAAATCGACCCCCCAGCCTCCGGAATCACCCCTTTGTCCGTCAGATTTAATTAGCCCATTTCGAAGCTCGCCTTACTAACTACGTAGTCCAATTATTGACGAGCCCCTAAATATTTATTCAAACTCCCCCTCCCGGCGCCCTACGGACTCATAACTTGTGCGAACCGGTTCGTGTGTTGTTGGGCAATTAATGCGATGCCCTAGCGGCCGTGAATGAAGGCTGTCAGTTTCGGTAACAAACTCTCGTAAAGTACATAACGATCCATTGAGATTGGGCTGTTTGCAGGCAGACGGCGAATTTTATTTCGTTTATTATCGAGTCAAGATTGGTAGACTTCTTCTTCTGCAGCTCATGCTGTCCACTTCTGGACAAAAGCCTATACTGGGTGGGCCATCCATAACTTTCCACACCGAATTATGACCTTTGGGATGAAATAACTGGAAAACGCTCGGACAGGTCGAATTCTGTTGAAAGGGAGCAATAAGGATGTTCAAACGTGTTGGACATCACTACTCCTGTTGCCGCAACCCCTTACAGCTCTCATTTTTTTAAGAAAAAAGGGGTCGAGCAGCTCCTGGTTGGAAAAGCAATTCAAGTTCCTGCATTAACTATTACACAGAGTGACTTAATTTTCCATCAATAACCTTCACACGCCGAATTTGGATCTTTGAGATCAAAAAAACCCTAATTCAATAGGCCACCTTGGAACACCCTATATATCGTGATTCCACCTAGTGTTGCCACTTATCTGAACCTATCCGCATCCCCCGATATATCTCCCAGATCACACCGATGATTACGGGGCCAAATCCCCGTCGCCCCGAATTATCGCAAAGAACCGAGTCGCTAACTAACCGAGGGTGGGGGCACCACGCGAGGGCGCCTCTCTTGCGACTCCGGCAATTCGCAATATTCAGTCGTTAGGAGCACGCAAATCCGCAAGCCGAGGCGGCCTCGGATCTCGGATAATCCGACTTTATCCGGCAGCCTAATGCTAATTTAATCCGATCTGGAGACCGACATCAAAGGCTTCGCGGGCCGATATAAAGGCCGATGCTTCTCGTAGTGATCCGTAGGATTTTGGGGCAATTCGGCGGTTTTGATCGTTTTTTTTTTAATGAAGAAATTTATTGAGAATATTCATAGGTATCTTACGTAGTGAACCTATATTTACGAGCAATTGAACGCTTGTTAAATTGTTTTGTTTGTTATTTGTTCGAATAATATATTTATTGTTGCTTCCACGTCTTGAGTTCTGTCCCACGTGGCTGATTGAACTCGAATCCATAGATTAAAAAGTTTAGAGATGGAAAACTGCCTTTATTGCTAGTATTAAAAAGTGACTAAATTTTGGCAGTGGTTGTTAGTTTTGAGACAGTAGATGACGCTGAAACTGCATCTGTAATACGAGAAGAAATCTGTAATGAAGGGAGGGAATTTCAAATCGCCCCATAGCAAAAAATTTCACATTTGTCACGGTTTCAAAATTCCCGCTCCAGTTAGTACCTGCAAACCGAACTGGTGGCGTTAGTTGCAGTAGTTTACCAGCTTATCTCGTACGTTTCGATGGTCGCCGTTGTCGATGGTCTTAGTCTGTGCATGTGACGTAGGTTGTCAATTACATCGTTCTTCCCCCATTTTTGGTTGAAATGTCCTGGAGTTTTGTTTGGAAAAACGACGTGGGATTGAAGCCCTGAGTTAACCTCATGTTTGTCACGAGGTATTTTAGATTTTTTTAGCGGAGTCGTATTTTTTGCATCATTCTGCTTCTGCTTCGAATTGGGAATTATTATTGTACCGTTGCGAGGTACCGCAGATTCTGAACTGTCTTTGAAGTCTTCGAGCTGTTTGTCTGGGCTGTCTTTGAATTACTGCCGTGGGAGCTGTCTTTGGGGACCTCCACCAGATTTCGCCATCTAAGATACCACACCTGTCGTCTACCCAGGGCGCATTACTGTGAGAAATTGTACTACGTTGGCCCAGGAATATATTTGAGCCCAGTTTCCATCTACGAGACTGTGAGAATAATTATGGGTTAAGAAACTATATCCTTTTGTACTTCAGTCAAGCCACGACCTAGACTGTTATAGAAGGTTAGTCTGTAGAATTTAGTTAAGATTGATTAGTATCAAAGAGGCCCAATTTAGTGAATACTGGTTAGTACATAAAACCTGACCTAACTAGAAGGTCGATTAGATATAAGTAAAGAGCTATTTGTAACGATAACCATCGAGGCTCTAAGTATATACCTTGGGGTGATATTACTGTTTGTTTAGTAAGAGATAAAGCATTATATCGAATATTCGGGTTGTGAAGTAAGAACTAGTTAGTGATCTACCTTCTGTAAGATATATCCTCGTTTGAGGGACCTTGTGTATTTCATTTGGGCTCATTATAGTATTAAATAATTGCTCTATATTCTTTCTACCAGTCACTGCCTCCCGCTTGTGTGATCGGGCTCGTTTGGCATCCTGAGAGTGCGTTCGTTATTTTCTCTCTTTTGCGACCCTGAGATCTTTAGTGTACTTTCCTCTTTTTTTTGTATTATCATAAAAGAGAGTGGCGCCCCTTTATAAGTAGTCTCAGCTCTAGAGCTAGCCTAGGAGGTACTTTGTTCACTCTCTGGAGCCGAGTGGGTTTGGTGACACATTGTTATGCTACAATTAATGGTTCCAATAATGGAACCTTGAAATGGAAGGAAAAAATGAAAGCATTTATCATAGTTATGCATTACAGCTTCCTGATAATAATAATAATAATTTATTTCAGGTAAAGTGTATACATGTAATACAGATGAAACAGGGTCACGAACAATTTTACTCTCATAATATCATGTAGGCTAGGAATTCTCCTACAGTATATGGTCCAATTTTAAGTGGCAGTAGGGTTGATTTTATCAGTTTACAGGTTTCTGGGAATGTCTTGGCCATGACTGTGAAGTTTTTAGGTCAGATATTGTAGTCCGAACCAGTCCTGAAGACGCCTGGGCGGAACCAGTCGCTGAGACCTACTCGACGTTTGCAGCTTTTAGGGAAAACTTGTTGAAACTTTAAGATCTACAACTTTGTTCAAGAGTACTTTTCTTATATAACTCAGAGTTTTCGAGAAAAATCCAAATAACCTCAAATTCTGTCCCGAAAAACTTCATTTATATTTGTTAACCCAAGCTCACCTGTAATTAATCCCTTCGGCACTTGTTGTTATTTTAAAATTCCGATATCGACTGAATTATTAATTAGACAATGAATAATTGAAAAAACCTCTCTGTTTTTCCGAATTGAAACCAGAAATGGGAAATTGTGCCGGATATCTCTCGCATAAATGAATAAAACCCACACGAATCGAGCCCTAATTGTGTAGCCGGCATTAACCTAGCGGGCGGTGCAAATATTGCTGACTTCGTCTCTCTCTTCCTTTCGCCCACGCCGCCGTCCGCACTAAACTTTTAAGCCGATCATCGCATTAATTTTATCTACCGAGCTAGCGCCCCTCCCGAATTTACTCCTCTATTTTGTCGGATTTACTGGCAAGTAATGTTCCTTTTGGCGTCGGTGGCCTTCTAATGGCGACGTTTAAATGTTTTAGACGACTTCGTACAACGACGCTACTTGTTTTATGGACGGGAAAGTCTGTCGCCTACTCCGGTTTATGTTAAATAAGACCGGTCGTGAAGGAAGACAGGAATCTGCGATGTTTTCTGCCGGGGGGGTTGGCGATTCTTTTTGATTCGCCCCTCAGGCGGAATCTATCTAAATTTGGGCATACAGAGTCTGTCAACGAAAAGTTCATTCTTCTTGGGCTGTGCCTCCCAAAGTGGTTTCAGGAGATCCGCTTCGCTTTTATAGGTGCACTTGGTTTCTAAGGCATATAGAGCTCTTTGGACAAGAGTTAGCGAAAGATATGTCCAATTGCTTAGCCTTTTTTATTCCAGATGGCAGTCTCTTTAGATGGGAAAGAGCTACGACAAAGAAATTTGAGGATAAGTAAGATATCGATCACCTCAATATATTCACGAATTTTTATTGAAATCCGAAAGAGATAGTGAGTATTAAAAAATTTTTTATTGGGAATTTTTTGAAAATTTCCTAGCGTAACGATTTCTGCAAAATTTACGAGCCGTTTTGTTGCAGCCTTCCCCAACAATATTTCAAGTATCGACTTGGTCGGATGGATATTCTAGTAGTTATTGAGGAAACAAAACTTCAGATGTTCATAACTACTGAACCATCCGACGGATTTGGTCCAATAACGAACTTGACCGAGATATTTGGACAATTAAGTAGTCGAAGACTCACTTTGTATACGGAAGGCGCCCAACGTGGAGCCTGTGAAATTATCGCCACCGTATATTCGTAGAAAAGTGAGTAATTTTCAAGGAGTTTCTTCAAGGGGATCTGGCTATTGTTTAAAAAAAAATCTCACCAGCTCCTGCAGCGGAACACATTCATGACTTCAGCCGTGTTCTCGTACGCCCGACAAGTCTCCAGTCCCATTAGTTTCCGATTTATCCCCCCCGGTCCTCCATGCCTCCCTTTAGCGCCATTTATACCCTATTCATGGAGCCCTAACAAGGAGTAAACACGTACCAAGTTATACAGGAATAATCGTCCTACGCTCTGTGTCGCAGAGACACATACAAACACGTGTGCGAGTAAACTTGGAATAATTGATGCTTATTTGGGCAGGCACGGGGTGCCGTAGGAAACGACTTTGCAGACTCCAATAACTGTAAAATATAGTTCGGGGGTATAGCGAACCGAAAACGGGGAGTTGTCGAAAAAGCTCTTCGTAAACTCCAACGATGCGCTAATGGGTGTAAACAAAGCTTGTTTGTGTTTCGGGAATGCTCACGGGAAAAAAAGAAATAATGAGGGCTGGTGTATCTAGTTGGCGTTCTACATGAAGAGACCTATAGGTTGGATTCTGGAAAAATCGCTAGAGCTCAGCAGTATTCACACCATTCCTGATGATTGTTTATGAATTGTTAATAGAAAATAGAAAGTAGAGGAAATAAAGAATATAGAAGCTTCACACACAACTGGTACTAGAACACCAACTAGGTTTCCTAGAGAGCCACTCGACAACGCATCAGGTCCATTGCATCGTGAACACAATCTCAAGAAGCCTCAAAGAAGGAAAATTTTGCCTCAAAGATTTGAACTTCCTGAAAAATCGATAAGCCAACCTCCAAACAATTACAAACCTTGAGGAGTCTAGCTCCACGAGCGACCTAACCTCCAACTCGAAGTGGAGATAGGGAGGTTTGAATTTTTCTCGGTTCAAAGGTTAAGATTCATGGAACTTTGGGCACTTGAGATGTTTGGAGGTTTTTAGGTTCAATTCTAGGAGCTTTGGATTTATAGTGTTTCGAAGGATTTGATATTTGGAGTTTTGGGTAGTTTGAGTGTTAAGAGGATTGAATTTTTTGAGGCTTCTGAAGTTGGTGGATTGTTGGAGGTTTGGAGTTTCAAATTCAACCATCCTCGGCAGTTTTGAAGGTACTTAGTAGTCTTAAAATGCACTCGGAAGACTTGTGGTAGCAACACTAAATCAAGTTTATGTTTATAGTGGCTTACCTAGGTGTACATATATCAATGTACACCCCTTAGAAACTAATTCAAGCTTGTGCGAGTTAGGTTAACCAGTGTGTGTTCTGTGTAGGCTTTGTTACTGTGTCCTTACTCCACCTTAGGCACAGCACTGTTAATTTTAGACCCAACAGTGAATAATGGTGGCCGCATACCGAAAGCTAGAAAATTTATTTCCTAGCCCCGGACTTGAACCTACGACATTTCGGGTTTCCACGTCACAGGTCAAGGCTTTATTCCACTAAGCTATGCGACACACAGGTAAGACGACCTCGTGGTATGAATTTACTCCCTTTTAACCTTACACACCAGTACCATATGTAACTATTATCTCTCGATGTATACCTATTTGAAATCAGTTATATCTCATTTGCCGTTGCTCGATCACATAGACGAAGTGAATATTTCTGAAGGAGATTATCATCTCTACTACCTCAACCATAACTGTTCCCTTGAGATCACCTCAATTCTGATCATGAAACGTATCTTGATGAAATCGAACCGATTGAATCCGCGGGCAGCGACTAACCCGGCCCTGATGATCTCGAAACGGGTTCAAACCTGCTATGCGGTCGTCTGCATCGAAAATTCATCCTGCAAATTCACGAAACGTGCCCTGGGTGTAAATAAAACAAACTCGATCAAGTTCTGCACCACATTAGCCGGAAATGTTTCGATACCGAATCCATAGTTTATATGGAATTGTTTTATATGCACTTCTGGGACAACGAAAGGGCTGAACTGCCTAGAAAAGCAATTGGTTGAAGTCAGCTTTCGAAAGCTTTTTCTGACTTTGGGACCGTGAAATATAAAAACAACGGAGAGGGGTAAAATGTATCTGAATCAGTTAATATATCTCCATCTGAAATGAGGAATATGAAGAGAAAATTACACATATCCAGGAGATCAGCTCCCACTTTAGAACATGTGTCACATCCGTTCAATATAGATGAAATGAGGACTGAAATTTAGTCTACCAAATCTCAGAAAGCAGCAGGTTTTGACGGAATTTGATGTTTTTAAAGTGGAAGAATTACTGTGTCGAACTTATAAGGGAATGAAACACACTCGTTGAGGTTCAGCTTAAGACTAACTATTTTATTTTAAAATGGAGGAACGCATAGCGTGGTTCCCAAAAAGACATTACAAAAATGCTACATAGATGGCGTTAATGGAAGGTCATGAAATAAATGTTGATTTTACTACCAACCGATGGCTCGGTTTTCTCATAAGTTAATTTCATTACGCTGAGTCTTGAGGAAGCCAATTGCAGTACCTTATTTGGGTTTCATAAGCTCGGCGGGTTATATATCTATCAATTCCGCAGCTAGATTCGTTGCTTTATGTATATTGCCGATATTGAAATCGATAATACTGAATTGCCGATTGAACGATATGCAGCTTGAAATTTGAATTGAGGAGCGTTCGTGTTGGTTCTGAGATGAAACATATCAGAAGCAGGTTCGATTGCCGAGGAACTGAATTTAATTTCGTACGTTTCCTTCGAGAGTGTATTCTATGATCGATCGATTTAGCCCACTTTGGGGATATTATCTTCTTGAATTATCTTTACGGGGTGTGTGTTTGACCAATTCGGTAATCTTAACTTATGATTCTAGAAGCCGAAATAAACACTTTATACTTATGCAACTTTTTTCAATTCTGCCCCGCTTCAAAGTTTTAAGTGATTTAAGATTTCAAGTTGGGCTGGGCCTCCACTGGATTCTTTTCGAGATAACATAACATAACATAACAATTACAAACATGAATGAATACTTAGAATGAGATAGAGGTGGTATTAACGCTTAAGCCTCCAGCGAACGAGTCTCTCCAACATCGATATAATATCGCCATTCTAGAGTAGACCGGAGGTGTGAACCCTGATACTGCACTAATTATATCGAAAATGACGAATTACCTTGATCGACCGGTCGTTATCTGGATATTGCAGGGGTGGTATTACAATCGCAAATTTTAGGCTTAACTTTATAATCGCACATGACAGGATATCGATTGTTATCCAGTTATCCGTGAATGATGGAGCGGATTAGCCTGCAAATTAAAGGGCGAATTCGGAAATTTCCGGGACTCGGACAAAGGGAGATGAGAAGGGATGACCATTGAACATCCGAGAGAATCCCTCGATCTTCAGATCTTCTTCTATTCATGTGTCGAAGTCACGTTTGAAAGAAAATTTTCTAGCATTTGTCCCAGAAAAGTGACTGTAACAAATGAATACGACAATACATCAGGAAATTGAAGCCAATCGATTGAGATAATTTTCGGCTAGATAATCTGAAATTACCGACACTTGGGCAACCAGAAAGCAGGATGTTCTACTAGTTTAGTGATCTGGAACGCGCTCGCCAAAAGATCGTCTATAGCGTTTCATTTTGTTTTCACAAATTTATTTTCTCTTCTTGTATAAACGAATGTTTTAAGGCTCCTGAAATGTTTCAGCTCGGTAGAGAATTTCGAACAATATCATAATCCCGACTTTCAGATTTCAGTCCAAAAACGTGTAATTGACACTCGAACTTGGGTCACCCTGTATATTGAAAAATATTTTGTCTTCAATTATGAGAATATTATTTATTGGTTATACGATTATTTTCTTCAGGATTCAATTTGGAGAAGGACCCTTTCGTCCACATTCCAACAACTGATTTCAAGTTCGAGAAACCTTCGTCCACTCGAGCAGGAACTGCAGATAAAAAGAAAAAGAAGAAATAATACAGGGGCATCAACAAACAAGTGAGTTTTTCGATATCGTATCCTCATACGATTGTCATGTCCATTGCCTTCTACTCCAGTGCAACCTTGACGTCTGTTTTTAAAATGTTTGAGAAACAAGATTTACTTGATTGTGCCGAAGTTTTTAAAAATAATAAGTCTACTCCAAAAAACATAATTATTCATGGAATTCGCTCTCTTCTTGCCTTGTACGGAGCTCCAAAAAAAATTACCTGCATTGATAAGTTCCGTTACGTGTCTTTTGCCAAAAATACTCGTAACAAAAAGCAAGTGCAATTGGCTTGTCTTCCTCCAACCTCGGCTTCTGCACAACATCTTCTTCGGGTATATTATCAAGTTCAAGTGTGGCTTGGTAATCAATTAGACCCTAAAGACTGGGGTTGGATGTTGATTGATAATGCATTAGAACCTGTCCAAACTTTACTTCCACCTGCACCGGAAAAACTCCTCAACACCATTTTTTGCAATTGTAAAAAATGATGTAATGCCAAATGTGGCTGCAAAAAAGTTGGGTAGTTTTGTTCCTTAGCCTGTACAAGTTGTCAAGGCCAGCTTTGTTCTAATGCTGAGTCTCCATTAGAAGAGGAATCATTTCATATAGGTAAACGACGAAACATCCGATCCATCGCTTTTGGACGAGTTTATTTTGACTCAGCTCGAAGAGGAAGACGAAGAACAAGAAGAAACAGATCAGGAAATGACCTGGAGTCAAAGGGGTTAGATCGTTAGGATCGTCGCTAATCGCAGAAAGGGGCCGAGAATTTAAAAGTGCCTCAATCTGTGTGAGCAAGGTATAGAACTCCTCATACGTCATGATTTGCTCACCTACAACTCGGCGAAGATGAGTCTTGACTGATTTAACTCCGGCCTCGCTCAGGCCATTGAAATGTGGCGCTGCAGGGGATTAAAATGCCAATTGATGGACAATTTTCTGGCGGCAGTTTGCAAATGATACAAGCTTATTATAAGCGCCTCTTAAAATTCGTACCTTGATCCGAATATATATCAGATACTCTGCCTCTCCGAGCAATAAAACGGCGAAAGCTTGCTACAAAGGTATCAGTAGATAAATCTGAAGACAACTCTAAATGTATTGCTTTTGTAGCGCAGCACAAAAACACAAATATATGCCTTGAAGGTTTTTGTACCTCTATGTTTTCCCAGGCGTATATTAAAGGGGCCAGCATAGTCCACCGAAACGTGAGAGAGAATGCCTTCACTTGTGAAATTCGAAAAGACGGAAAATCGGCCATAAAAAGGTACATGTAGTTGCGGTTTAGTACGAAAACAACGAACACACCTAGACAAGCAGCGATAAATTGCACTTCGTGGAGAGAGTATCCAGAAAGTTTGTACCAGAATGTTATGTAGAGTTTTTAGCCCCGGATGTAAGTTCTCATCGTGAGTTTGTTGTATCACAAGGTCTGTGAACCTGTGACGTTTTGGCAGCAAAATGGGGTGCTTAACCTCAAAGGAGAGGGGTTGACTTTCTGAGACGACCACCCACCCTGATCAATCCTGCTTCATCAATAAAGGAGCGAGCTTTCTGACAGGTTTAGGCAGACAAGCATTCCCTTGACAAGCTGTGAAAATGTCCGTAAAACATTGTTTTGAACATGTTTGACCAACACCTGGAAGGCATAATATTCTTCCTCCTTTGTCAAAATAACTGAAGTATAAATTTTGGATTTAGTTTTCATCGCAATAAAGCGTAGAATATAACAGAGAATATGTTGAATTTTTCTTAGAGATGAGAATCCTGTGAGTAAACCTGTTATAGGAGAAGTCATGACTGAAACATTGCAAAAACAGTTTGGGGTCTCTCTTCTTGTGAGACGTCACTGTTCTGAATCAGATGAGGCTGCTCAGGCCAACTTTCTTCAGTATTTTGAAGAAAACTCGGTCCATGCCACCACGAAACACTGTCTAATAGTTGAGAAGGAAACATTCCTCTACTTACAGAGTCAGCAGAATTAAGTTCAGTAGGGACATATTTCCATGAGGACGTGGGAATGATATCCTGTATATACGACACCCTGTTGGCGATGAAGGTCTTCCATCTATGTGGAGAAGATGCTAGCCAAGCAAGTGTCACCTGCGAGTCGGACCACGCATATATAGCATCGAAAGAGAGAAGCTCTGAATAGGCTTCTTTTACGGAAGATATTAAATCTGACAGAAGATGTGCAGCGCAAAGTTCCAATCGTGGCAATAAATGATTATAATTCGGACCAATAATTTTAACACATTCTTTACAATTAACGACAATTTTTTTTATTATTTATTAGTATTTCGTGGAAAAGGCCTACCGGGAAAACCACGAAAAAAAAACGCGTCAAGTACACTACCTCACAAGTGACGTGTCCATTTTATGGAGCATAAAACTTTCTTCGCTCATATCTCGGAAACGGCGACTCTCACGAAAAAAAGTATTGAGACAATTTTTGTAGATGATTGCACGATCTACAATTTATGTCTGAGCTATTTTTATGATAAAACTCACCGTTTGGCTGAAAAAAGCAAAAAACCCATTTTCGCGACCTTTGACCTTGAATAACTTTTCTAGCAACAATGGGATTTTTGGGGACTTTTCACCCTTTCTTTCTAATAGTGTCCTGACCATCTCTACCAATCAGCTCTATGCGAATTTTGGTAACCTCACCTCTGTTATTTGGTCAAACTTGACCGGACTATCCGGTACACTGGTTATCTATGCAAGACATTTTCAGCCAGGACTTTTTGACTACCAATTGGTCCCACATGACCTGAGGGCCATGCTAGGTTAAGTGTTTGAGAGAGCTGCGAAAATCATAGTGTCCTGATTGAAAGTATTATAACTCAACAGCCTCAAAGAATTTTGACCATCGGTTAGAAAACGACAAGGCTGAATCCAAACAACGTATTCCACCAGACGTTCCAAAGACAGTCGAACTGAAACTCAATAACGGTCACCCCATCTAATACATTACCTTTCGACGTCTTCCGCCCCCACTTAAGTCCCAACTCACGCCCCTCGATCAGTTTAATTAACGAAAGGTGGAACAATAACACAATCCACCCTCATCAACTGATGAACAAACGTTATCCTGACTCTCCCGGATACCTCCCGATCGGCAAGGGTCGTGAGAGAGATACGACCCTCATTCCTATTTCAGAAACCCCCGGGCCTGATGCGATTCCTAAACGTAGCGTCATCTAAACACGAGGCGATGTTCGGCAGAAATATATCGTTTTGTTCATCCGGGTTGGGAGAGTTCAGAACGAAAGTGGGACATGTGGAGAATATTTTCGTTTTATTTATTGATATGAGAGCCGGGTTTGGAAATACAGGGTACTGCAGGATCATTGTAAGTTCTGTGAATCTGTTCGTTTACCCTACTGATGAAGCAGAAAAACACGTGTCGGCAAGTACCATCTTCTGTTCCTTACTGCTTCATTTCGGAACAACTCACGAATGCTGTAGAATTTAAAAAAGCACACGAAGGTTTTTGTGCGTCCCCTTCTTGGTCCGTCTGGTTCAAGGAAAAAGGTCTCCGACTAGATGAGATTGAATGCAATTGGAATTATCTCGATTCGTGCAGATAAATCAGTGCCTTGGAAATGAGGAAAGATCGGCGGAAGGCGTCGTCAATCTTGTTTTCGCGTGTCATCCAGACGTGATCCGTCTAAGGACTGAAGACGACTTTGAACGCCCTACCCGTCTTGAGTGCCTTCTTCTCGACTCGTGGAATGCTGTATGTTCCCGGGCGTTCGCCTGGGAAATCGCAGGATCATCCAGATGAATTTGCTCGATTGTTTGGATACATTTTCGATGTAGGAATGCGAAATTTTCGGGAATGAAGGGTCTTCATTCAACTTTTCCAATTGTTCCTTTGTTAATTGCACCTTTAAATAAATTGTTTAAGCTCTGTAAACAAAAAATTCTCTATCCGAATAACCCTGGGTTATTAGTTTGATAATCACTGTCAATGACAAAATAGTCACCATGAAGTCAAAAACACCTTAGATCCAAGGTGTTCTGTGACACATAATAAATACCACCTGATCAATCCCCAAAATGAATCAATCTTTCATCCCCGTCGAAGCATCCCAGAACTACCATTATCCCCATCCGTTCCCGAAATGTCATCCCTCGTAAAAAACAAACGCCAGCTACCTGAAAAATGGACCTAATCACGAGCTGTCCTCGAGACAATATCCTCTCGGAACTTTAGACCTAGGGACGACGCTCCAAGATAAATATGGCAACACATAAGTTTTTGCATCATCTATATGGAGTCCCTAGATGGAACGTGAAGGGGAGCATCTAATTGATTGCCCCAATGAATTCTGCCTCGAGACAGCTGGAGACGTTTGGAGAAAAGGGGGATATGAATGATATTTGTTTTTCTCTGCTTGCTGGAAACTGTTCGGGACGTCGTATGGAAAACAACACGAGCTCCGTTCGCTTGGCAGCCTGGGCAATAAATAACTTACGATATTTCAACGAGGAAATGTTTTTGGGGCACGTTTTTCTCACTGGGTAGGGTGAAGCTTGTGATGGAGGTTGGTGCGGGTTGTAATTCTCTTGTTATACGCAAGAAAACGCTCGAAATTGTTCTACTGACATGTTGATTCTATGTTCTCCTTATTTTGCTCACCTACCTCACCATGTCAAGGCAATATCTTTATAGAACCTCGAATTCTTAATCAATCAAGTATACGTTCAAAGGAGACTACCGAAAATGATTAAACCTGATGAAAAATCCATCTGTGACAATTTAATAATGGCCATACCAGTACTCAAGCAACATACAAAGCAAAGTTCAAACGTTTCGACATTTGTGCATCCACAGAAAATGAACACGCAACTGCTTATTGAGCCAGTGACAAAACTCTGTACGAAATTCATGAAATTTAAATGCAGTCTCGCATCCAATTTACCCTCCGAATTCCCGAACCCTGCAAATTGAAACAACCACGTAGCCGGATCACCCCAAACACAAAAAAGCATTCTGGTAAACCTGTCAAAGGGCACGAAATCTGCCAGCTACGGCGCGTCGCGATAAAGTGAATTATCCTCTCGACCATTCCATACGACGAAGGTAAAAGGTTTGTCGGCCAGGGGGCGCTCGCAAACGCGTAGCCGAGCGTAGTTTATGGAGTCACGAAAATTACGGGGTATATAGTGAAAGAAAATCTGATTACCTGTAGTCATCGCATTTAATTACGACCCTTTGTTCGTGACTTATTTCGAACAGGTAAATGACGCTCTGGATAGTAATGGGTTTACGGCGTTGGTCCTGGAAATCGAGCTCCGCCTTGACTGAATGCACATTCAATTAATTGACAACGGCGTGGTTCGTGTGATCACAATGGGAAAGAGGATTTAGTTTGAAGTGGGGGGATGTTTCAAAGCAGATACAGCATCAAAATTTTTGCTCAAAGGTGTAGTTTCACTTCTTTACTCTTAACACACCCTTTGTCTCCTTTCTTATCCTCCACATAACATTCTCTGTCCAAACTCGATATCTTTCGCTGGGTCAAGCATTGCTTTCGATAAGAGAGTACATGAGAACACTCTTATATTCACGTACAGCTTGATGTGTCCGCAAAATATTTGCCTCATCTTTATTAAGGTATCTTTACCTTGCTCTATTCTTATTGCGATCTTCACCATAGTGTCCTGGCATTCATAAATCTCCACACTCTCCATTGATTGATTTCCAGGAAAAGAACTTGGTCGTTTTGGGATTCATAGTCTGTCTTTAATCATTGCCATATCTGGCCAACTTCGCCAGAAATGAAATGAGGCCTTATTTCACTAATTTCGAGAACATTAATAGAGTCATTATAGGATTGAAGGCTGGAAATGTGCCAGAAACTGACTTATCGACCTCGAAAACGATGAATTCGTCTATATGTCTTTTTTATTCCTTCTAACATCATTTCAGGGTTGCTGATCAAAATATCCAAATAAAGCTGGTTATAAAAAGTATGCTCAAAACGAACCGTAGCCAAACGAAGTCCCATGTATGCATATAAGTAGCCAAAGATATTACTCTGCTAAAAAAATTGCAATTCTCCGAGCTCCCTGATATGTCAGCGTTTGTCCACAAAGATATCTCGACCTTTTTCATTTCGATCCAGGGATAACACACGAGTGAGTCCGGAGACAAAGGGAAACAAAAATAATGCCCGTTTTTGATCGCCAGTCATACCCCATCTCGTCTTTGTCGTTTTCCATTAATGCGTCCCGACGTGGACCCAGGGCTTTACGTCCGGTGAAATCGTAATGGGGTTGCGAAAATTCGTCCGACACACACAAAGAGTAGCCGGTTGTATAAATTCGGTGTTGCCGGGTGTTTTCCGGTTTCTTATTACGAAGGAAGATTTTTATTATAAGTCCATATACGTTTTGATCTAGAGGAGGAAGTCAAAAATGTGAATATTCACTGTTAATGAGTTTTGTCACCAGGTCGTGTGGGTCTAATTGGCAATGAATAAGTCGACAATCTGGCTGAGAAACTCAGTATAGGTTACCAGTTGGGTCAGAATCTTTTTGTGGGCTGAGTAAAACCCAATTAAGTCCAGACATTCAAGCTGGGAATCTATGAGAAGTACTACCAATTGGAATAAGAGATCTGGCTTTAAGAGAAGAGATTAATTGAATGGTAGCCAATTTTTTTAAGTGATCTCGAAATTATCTAAAAGTGACTCGAAAAGCCATTGGAACTACAGATACTAACTGTATGAAATGGCATAGGAGGTATCGCCAATTTGTAGGATGGAAAATAAATCCAGAGCAAGTTATATGAGTTGGACTATGAATCCATCGAACACACATCGTTCAATTGTCCATCTCATACAATATTGGAAGCGCATCACTGCTATCTAATGAAGTAACATTTTTTTCTTCTGAAAAATATTAAAATTTGTCCAAGAGATCACTGAGTTTCTTAAGAAATATTAAGTAGGGTAAACTAACAAAATAGGCATGGAATGCCAAACGATCTCTTATATACAGACTAGAAACTATTAATGAAAATAACCGTTTTTCACCAAAATTTGATAAATCTCATACTCATGAATGCTTTGTACACAAAATCTCTGTGCAAAGAACATAAAAGTTAAAGGCTGATAAGTCAGGAAATAGTGGACTTGGGTTGAGATATCATTCAATCTGTACTTATTCTTGGTCTTCAGAAATGATATTTTGCTTGTGAACTAGTTTATTAATGACAGCGATTAATGGTCGAGATATTTTAACACGTGAGCGGAGCAAGCGTGTTAATGTTCAAGACCATTCATCGCTAGATTAGTAAACGATGCTAGATTAGTAAATAGACGGAATTTTTGAGATGTGATATTCTGAATAGTCCACATTTATATCGTTACTGACGATTTGCGATAAGGAATGTGTGAGGTGGGAGCTGATGTATTAATTATTGGCGAACGATTATCGCATAAATTTTTTTCAGTTTCTAATATATTTTTCATCGAGTTTTCGATGTGCCCTTCTGCGCAAATGTTAATTTCCAGCCTCCAAGCCGTTTGATGGCTGCAGAATCTGCTCCACTGTCCGAAAGGATTGATGCAGAAGAACAGTGACCTGTATACAGATTGGGTTGTTCTAATTTGAGAAATTTTGCAATTAACGATGGTAATTTCGGAAACGTATTGATTCCTACTGGCTGTATGTAGATTATATCATTAATGACAGCTTGACAGTTAATTTAGAGGAAACTTTATACATATACTCCATTCAAAGTTTATTTGTATCGCGGGTGGCCATGATTTAAGTTTCTTGGGTTGGCATCAGTGTTTCTTCGGATTTCGACGTTACCGATGTCAAGCAGTCAAGCCAATTTTCACTTGTCATCTGTCACATTTGATTCTGAAGAGAATCAAAATATTGCAGAATTTTTTCAAAATGCCTAAAGTAATAACCAAAGAACAAAGACTTAGCATCAAAAATGCTATCTTGCACTCAAATCTGCGCATAGTGGTCAGGAAGTTATGGACTCAACGATACAGCAAAGTGTATCAAACATTTTCAACGTAAGTGAGATGTAAATATTATGTTTTATCCTAATCGAAATTTCATTACAGGTTCATATTAATTCAATCAGAGGAATTCTTAATGAAGACGACGATAAAGAGTTTCCTTCTATTGGTAGGCCCAAAAACACAAGAAGTAGACGATTTCATTTTTAGAAAAGACCTGCAACGACAAATTTGGAATTACAATTTGAAAAATGAACACTTTTCTATCGACACACTACTGACTTACGCTAAGGAACATTTGGATTATAAGGAGAACGCACTTCATTGTTCAATATTATTAAATCAATGGGTTATAAATATAAAAAGGTAAATGGACGCAAAATTTTATGTGAACAAAAACATGTCGTTGCAGCCAAAATTACTTTCCTGAGAAAGTTTTTGCAATTTAAGTCAATGGATGAAAATATAAGATTCGTGTTTCTTGATGAAACTTGGATTTACCAAAATGGTTCATCTGTTCGTCGATAGACACACGAATCTGATATGAGAGGAAATCCATCAAAAATTAAATCTGAAGGTAAAAGATTCACTGTTTTGCATGCAGGAAGTAATTTTGGATTTTTGGAGGGTTGTGATTTCATTTTAGATTCGAAGAATAATGACCGTGACTATCACAAGACTAAGACCAGTGAAATTTTTCAAAATTGGGTTATTAATCAACTAATTCCAGCTTTATCAAAGCTTGCTGGTAAATTTGTGATCATAATGGACAATGCACCATATCATTCAGTTCAGTTGGATAAGCCACCAACTAGTTCAAGCAAGAAAATTGATATGCAGAATTGGTTGGTGAATAACAAAATTGATTTCGATCGGAATTTAAATAAAAAATAACTTTGGAATTTAATATTACCATTTAGAACTGACCGACAGAGACGATACGTTATCGATGAACTTTTGAAAGAGCATGGACATGAAGTTCTTAGATTACCCCCATACCATTGCCAATATAATCCTATTGAAATGGCATGGGCGTTTTGTAAAAACTTCTACAACAAGAACATAAATTCTCATCCTCACACAAGGGATAGAGTGTTCAATTTATGGACTCTGGCTCTTTCAAAATGTACACCTGAAATGTGGCAAAATTTTTATTTACATTGCGAACGACTTATTGAAGACGACTGGACGAAACATATGGGTAACCTACCTATAGATAATATTCCTCCATTTATTATTTCATTGGAGGAAAGTGATTCAGATCCAGAATTATCTGATGATGAGTCTGATTCGTTCACTGAAGTAATGGATGTGGAATAATGTCGAGAAGAACTCAAGTTGTCACTTCTTTTAAGGATATAATTTGAAATGTATGTAAGTAAATTATTGTTACATGCTAATATACAGTTATTATTAGGAGGATATGCTACTCATTTTCATTTAGTAAAAGGAGCACAATCTGTTGGCATTAAAAGAAGATTTTTCTCCCTACAGGTGAATAAGTTTGTTAAGAATCATCAATCAGATAGCTGAACCTGGACTAATAGGCCCTTCCCAATACCGAGCTTCTTCACTAGTGCACCAATATGACACAGAGAGCCCACCAAAGGCCAAACTACCAGCACTACCAATTTATGAACATCTAATATCATTGGAATAACTTTTTTTTATACAATAGATACAATTAATAAATTATAAATGTAAAATTGGCAGGAAGACTTCGGTTGATAGCCATTTTATGATTTTTTATTATCAATTAAGTTAATTTCTCTCTTCTCTTTCTTTCACAAAGATTATTTTCACTTTTCGAAAAATACTTATTGTGTAATTTGTAAAACCCTAATAATAATTTGACAAATTTCAATCATATGATATTTCATTTAAGTTTTCAAATATCTATTTTGATTTCAATAATGATTGGAAGTTATTTGATAATAGTAAAAGTCTACACATTGAATATTAATAATTGAATTATATCTAATTTGATTATGGTAGATCGTTATTCTTCATCGTTTTCAGATCATTGATGTTCTATCCTTATTTGTATGATTCAAGTTTATTGAAATTTATTTGTTAGAGAAATAAAAAGCATTTTCAATATTTTTATTATATGTGAATAAGTATTGTATAATTTTTCGTAATTGTGCTTTATGCTTCCACTTCAGTCAAGTATGATCAATTCACAATCTCTACTGAATTGTTGACTAACTCAGTGATCAAGGGTTGAGTAAATGAAATTTATTCATCTCTCAGTTCTTATTTGAAAAAAAAGGCAAACGAAGAAATGAACACATACATCACTTTCCATAGCGTTCAGTATTGTGAATGCTCCTGTATGTGTTTATGAATTCTTCAAAATATTCTGTTGTATACATAACATACCTGTAAGAGATATTATTCGGATTGAAAGAACTTTAGAAGTAATCAACATTTATTCGATTCTTTATGTTAAAAGCTATTATTTCAATTTTGAATATTGAGGATGTGATTAGAGCTGAGTATATCCCAGACCAACAAAACTATGAAACAATCACGATAAAAAATATATGATATTAGAATTTGAACAAATCTATAGCTAGCTGTGAAAAACACATTCCATATAAATCGCAACGGCAACATCGCTGGGCTATCCGCCTTATTTATGTCCTTCGTGGCTGGCCGTTTGTTCAGGATACGAGAGAAATGGCCCACGCTGCCAGTGAGGTCTTGTGGCAACTCCGCGTTAATTACTATCGAGAGAGTTGTTTGTCGGAGAAAGTCCCTCTGGAGATCCGTCAAATGGATGGGGCTATTAGAGCTTTCTTTATGTTGTAGTTTTTCCTTTCTAGGGACGGATAATTCACGATTTGGTGGGATTTGTTCCTATTAATTATAATTTCCGTTCGGTTCGACCGATTTTCTGTACAATAACATTGAATGATTGGCCAACTTATTGTACAATGTGGGACAGAGAAACTTGCTGATTTGTGAGTGGGAACTCCTAGGCAAAGGTTGCTTCGATAAGGGTGAGGATGGGTACATTTGAGAGAACGGCATATGAAAATTTTACACCACGTGGTGTTGTCACCATCGTGCAGTGACACTCGTTCTCGGTCGAGGTATACTTAAGTAATAGTAACTCAATCATAGCTTACTTTACGTGCATTCCATACTCATTTTAATATACCGCCACGTCGACGTCTTGCAACCTGGCAATCGACTGTTTCATGGATTAATAGGAAAACTGGTGATGTGTTCAAGAAAACCAACCGTAAGGACACTGAAAAACATTGATAGAGTAACCATGCAGTTGCACTCAGGTTATCTGCTAGTTGTGGGAAGATAAATAGACCGTAGTCATCACCATCATCATCATTCAACTGGTCTGAGGCCCCCTGCCACCCAATTCGTCTTTGTTGGACCTGTGGAGCATCCAGTTCCTGCGGATTCTCTAAATATTTTCGAGCCATATTGATATAGGGGTCCTTTAATTCGATACACCTCCTATCTAGGCTTCCACCTCAGAATCTTCTTTGTCCAACGTCCATCCATCAACCTAGCCACGTGGCCTCCCGATTCTACTTTAATGTTGCAATTCTTTCAATTTAATCGGTAACAAGTATCATCTTACGTAGTTGATCTTAGGAAATCCTGTCTTACTATAATTGAGCATCGGCATTGGTCAAAAACCTGTCCTTTCAAACATGTTGGGATATGCCTTCCTGGTCGTAGTACAGCAACTTAGTCCAAGCAATGTGGAAGCTAAAAGTTTACTAAGAATCTATTTTTCAGGGACTTCCTAGGAACCATCAGCAAAGTTGAGTCACGGCGTGTCACCGTCTCGTTGATGACATCTACTGCACTGGAGGCATCTTTACGCTGGGAGGTTGCGGAAATAAGAGCCCCTCCTTCGATAGTGCCTGGAGGAAAGGCGCCCCCACGATGAAAGGGGAATTACTTGGTGACTATCCCTGCAAAATCAAAATGAGATCTATTTTCTAGAGACCAACCTAAAATCAGAGGTGAGATGGAAATAGAAATCCAAGTGAAATCTTCTCTTTGAACATATCTCTCATTTATTCTATGTGCTCAGGTTTTATTCTGTATCCTTAGGAAGATTTTGAATATGTTTTGAATACATTTGTGCTTATAGCCATTGGTTTTATCAAGGAAATCATTGATACCACTAATGTTGTCCTTCATTGTAGTGACAGTCAATTTAATTTCAGAGTGCCAATCTAGCCAACTTGTTTGCTCCAACAAATGACACAAGAATGACCGAAATGTTCAAATATAAACCCAGACCGAAATTAAAACAGAAACTGTACCCTACACTAGAGGTGAGTCTAGAAAACCTCGATGCAGCAATTGTAATCTATATAACAAACGACTATTCGCCATCATCAATAACTTGATAACCTTTCTTTTGTTCTTTCAGTTTTTCGTACAGAACAAATCTTCGACAGAAAATCAAAAACAAGATGCCACCTGCATACCAGAATCCGGTGGCGAAAAAACATCCAGTGAAGACGAAAATGCTGGACCTAGCACCACTAGCCCTTCGGAGAGCAGAAGAAGTAGCCTGGACCTCTACAGTGAAGCTGCCTCCATCTTGGGCCTGTCATGCCAACAGACTGACGACTGTGATTGCCTGGAGTGTCAGGTTAGTCCAGAGAAGATTGATTTAGGTTTTATCAGAATGTCGTACACTAAAATCAGATAGAAGCTGTCCCTTTAACCTCCTCACGTTGTTTTCTCAAGGGTTCCTCTTCTGTAGGTACCCCTAGCTTTGTTTGGATGTTTATTAAAGCAAAAATATCCATCAATCTGATTTAAAATCTGTCTTATTTCCATTCACTTCTATTATAGTACCTAGTAATTTTGTCAGCTTACTTATACTCCTGTCGTCTGATATCATGGCATCTCAGAAAACTTTGAAGGTGAAGGATGTTGCTACTTTTTAATCCATCAATATCTAAGTTTCGTGTGGTGTACCACAAGAGTTGATGCTTGAATCAATTATACTCCCATCATTTGCAGCTGATCTTGCTTGTCTCATAACTCCCAGTTCAATCCTTGAATTTGAAGCAGCTTTAATATGATCTTGATGTAGTGACGCAATACTAGTTTTATTCTCATACTTTCTGAATGACCACTGGTTGTGATTGAGAAGCAGGGAGATTGAGGTCACATGTCACCTAGAGTGATCTAAGCAGATTATATCCATTAGAGCTAAACTTAGACTTACAACTTGTTGTGTTGTGTGTTGAATGTCTTTCAACTCCTGCAGCATCCAATGAATGAAGCTGCCTTATGAGAACTATCAGGTATATCGGTATAAAATGACCGTTTTTGTACAAATTTTTAATGGCAAAGTAGAAAAACATTTTATTCAAAGTTTTCTTCATATTTTGACCACCTTTCTGGCAATTTGTGAATACCACGCCAATATAATTGTTCGTCTTTTAAACCAAACCAACCAGACACCCACTTTTCGACCTCCTCGTAGGAATAAAAGTGCTGCTCAGCCAATGCGTGTCCCATCGATGAAAACAAATGGTAATCGGAAGGATTCAAGTCTGGTGAATACGGCGTGTGGGGTAGCAGTTACTAACAGAGTATTTTGATTGTATCCTGAACCGGTTTTGCTTTGTGTGCAGATGCAAAATTACCTTGCCGTGTCTTCTGACCCATCATGGTCGTTTCTCCATCAATGCAAGATTCAAATTGATCGTTTGTTGTCGGTAGCGATCAGTATTTACGGTTTCACCGGGTTTTAGGAGGTCGTGGTATGCCAGACCTTTCTGGTCCCACCAAACACATAGCATTGTCTTCTTACCGAATCGATATGGTTTTGCGGTTGATGTTGATGGTTGCCCCGGATTAAACTATGATTTTGTCCTGGTATGTGAGACCAGTTGTGAGACCTACTTGATGGGCTGTCCTTCAAGAGGAGAAATTTTGTTGAAATCTGTCTAGAGTTGGTGATGTGCACTTGACTACCTATTTAGATGGCATATTTTAAATTATTTCAACATGAAAGCGTCGTAAGTCCAATGAATTCCATGGGTAGAAAAATTCATTGAGGTGGTTCACTAGGATTTCTAGTGCTACTGTTAATTTGATTTTACTACCCATTTTGGAGGCATATTTTTAGCTCAACTTCTTTCGAGCAATGTCACACCAAATGACTTTAGAGGATACTGCTATGAGTATACTAAGAGGCCTTTCAAGACTAATACATGCATGTATTCGGTTGTTTTTCTTTTGTATTGAGACTAAGATTAGCAAATGTTTGTTTGTACCTTTGCCTATCCACATTTGGTATTGTTTACACTTCATCTTAATTCTTCAGTTTATTATTTAAATTTTAGCATTTGTTGTTTCAGAGTAACTATTTCAAATACGAAGAAGATCCAAGTTTTGCTGCGACCGGTGAAGAGTATTTGATATCTTCTGGTGTGACTGGATATTATTCAACCTGCAACATACAATAACCACGTATTTCCACCCGCCGCATACACCATTTTGTACACCAAATTTTTTTAAATGGTTTCTTAACTCTATACGACCACATTATGGGTACTGTCTGTAGCCTACTACACCGAAAATTTCAAAAAACATCTCATCAATTTGATGTTATATGTGGTTTTCTTCGAGGACGTAATATCTATTACTTTGAAAATAAAGATTTGAAATTAGACGTTTTCAGAATAATGTGGTTTATTAGAAAAGTTCATACGTTTTTATTATCAAGAAAAAACTTAATTACAAATGGGTATATTTTTTTGCGTAATTTTTTTCTTGAGAAATATAGTGAAATCCCCGATATCTAATCTATTCTTTGAGAAAAATTTTTAGTTTTTTTTAAATAGTACATTTTCATTATTACATCATTTTTTAAATATTTACACATAATTGATTCATGATACCATAATTGGACGAATGAAAAATGGGGATATAACTTCGAAAAAATGTACAGAATGAGTTATACCGATTATAAGCGTCCTAATTTTTTTAAATTGACTCAGAATGAACACGAAATTGCTACTTTGAAATTCATAGTCGTAAAAATGGTAATCAAATCACAAATGTTCTTGTTTTTTTGTGATATTAATATTACATTCGATATGTCAATGAAATGTGCCACCTAAATACTTCAGCGAGTTATTTGAAATATCTACGAGGTCTGTATATTAAGTAATGAGACTGATTTTTTTAATACATAAATAATTACAATTCAATATTAATCCTTCAAAATATCTTCCTCCTGAGGTTATACAGCGCTGGACACGTTTCTCCCACTCCTTATAGAAGTGCTGGAACTCCGATACTGAAATAATCTTCAGCTGTTCGGTTACAGCAGTTTAAATTTTTTCGACTGTCCCAAAATTATTACCCTTGAGGTAATTTTTCAACTTTGGGAAGGCAAAAAAGTCACAAGGACTTAAGTCGGGCGAATAAGAAGGCTGAGGAGCCACAGGAATGTTTTTACTGGTTTTATTGGAACCATTTTTGCTCAGATTTTTCTCATCCCCGAATCATTGGTCAAAATTTGATATACGGTGGTACGAGCCAAATTCAACTCTTCCCCTATTATTCTGACTGTCAACCGACGATCTGAACGCACAAGATCTCGGATTCTGTTGAAATTTTCATTGGTTCTTGAAAATGAAGGCCTTTCGCTTCGTGGTTGATCCTCAATCGACTCTTTTCCCTCTGAAAATGCCTTAAACTACCGAAAAACCTGGGTCCGTGACAAAACACTATCTCTGTAGGGCTGCACAAGTTTAAGAAGAGTTTTGGTTTCACTGTGTCCAAGTCTGAAGCAAAACCTGATGTCATTTATTTTTAGAACGCAATGGAAAAACCTGTTTTTCAAAAACAATCGCTACGAACACCCAAATGACTGGAGCGAGGTCAAACTCGTTCTGAAGGTGGATCACATGTTCCACTAAGCCCCGCGCTTCCAGTGTTGCCAGATCAAACGCAACGTTGCCAGTCTCATTACTCATATATTGACAGGACTATTTGTTGTATGTTGAAGATAAGCGTTTTCTGCTCAATTTCGAAACAATCAATTCTTGAACCCTGATATGATCCAAAACTTACCTGAACAAGACTTCTCATCTTCCTGCATGGAAGATTCACTATTTCGTGTTGAAATACTTAAATCACGAACTTGAACACATAAACTAAGAGAATAAAGCACGATCTTGATGGTATTCGAAGATTTTATAGCACATACTATCTTGGGTACTCTAAAACTATCGTTAAATATGTATGTTTATGAAAAATATAAATTATTTACGTTGAATTTCGTATGACTCTTACGACAGTTGAAGATTTGATTTTATGAATGTAATATATGAACTGAATAAATCATTCTAAATGTTGAGATAATCAATCACCCCACCTTATCCTATCATCCTTTTAAATAATTAATTTAATTTTCCATTCGAATCAACTAAATTTGAAATTTTACTTCTTTCAAAAATATTCTACATTTCAACCCAGCAGATGTCATCGAAAAAAACTCCAGTGCAGTACATCTATACATTTATTTCTAAAATAGTTAGAAAATAAACTTTATATAACACATTCGAAGGCATCTCAAAATTCATTTCATTAATGAAAATTCGAAGTATACAAAGTTTGAACGCTGAAAAATCAACACTCAGTAATATAACTTATATAAAATCAGTCAGATCCAACCCTGAAAACTATAGAACCTAGAAATCTAGATTGGTTTCAAGATAATATGCAAGATAAAAGTTCCAATAAGGATTACACAAGAGTATATTTTTTTGGCTAATATATTGTTTCTTTTAAATTTATGATTTTATCATTTTGTTAAATTATGTCTGAAATGGATTTCTCTCTCCGTTGGCGAATTTTTTCTCAAATACTCCCATGAAAGGTATGATTTTGTTGGTCTGACCTCAAAAAAATTCACGAAATACAATCCCACTGAACTATAAATAGGTAATCAATTTTTTTGTGCTTCCACGAACATTGTGCAATTCTACCCGTAACTTCAAATGAATTTTTGCAAAAACAGATCAAGAGATCATCCACGTAACATAAGGACTGCACTAGATATCATTTTTTTATCCATTTCATAATGCTTCAAAATACGATTTATTCTTTTAGACACATAGAAAGTGATAAGTAGTGGTATATCATATTCAATATAGGTTTAAAGCTATAATATTAGACAGTTCCGATGTACACAAAACGATTTATTTCGAAATAATAAGGACACAAATTTTTAAAGAATGCCAAACTGATATGTGAATATCCATATGTCATTTGGATTTGATGTACACGGTGTTCGAAGAAAACGTTTATATATTCAGAAATAATTTTTGTAGACAATATATAAAGCTCCATTTCTGCCATCTTATTCAAAAAATATTCCTGTTAAACAGATGTACCTAGTGAAAATTAGATTTTTTTAATGGGACACCTTATATATTTTTACATAGTTTGTCAGTCACGGATTCATAAAGTATTGTTCCGTAACTGGGTTATCAGAGATAATATGCCTATATACAGGGTGTATTATTTAGTTACACCCTATATAAAGAATTTTTTTATCGTGATATAATTTGTTTATTCTATATTTTTATTGAACTTATCATCTTGAATAGAAGAGATGTCATAAAAGAAGACAATATATTCCAAAATTTCAATTTTTTTGAAAAACATAATGATCGAATCAAAATTTCAAAAGGAGCTTTAAATAGATTCTTCATTAAATTGTCGGTTTTCCTAATGGATTATAGGTGGATTCCACAGATACTTGTTATATAATTTTAAATCGTATTTGAGTGGTTTAACATTTACAGTGTGATAGATAAGTACTCTATATCTCCTAATCGTTGGCAATCAAGATTACCAGACTTCTGCCTATTAGACTTTTTCCAAGGACGTTCCCAACAAATTATATAAAAAGAAGTGAAAACATGATTTAGTACAAAAATAGTTTAAAGTGTGTTTTAGAGAAACAAACAATATGTAATTATTTGTAGTATCTCTTTTATTTAAGGAGATAAGTTGTTTGCAGTTGCAGACTAGGGAATAAACAAAACATTTCTCAAAATAAGACAAAATTTCAATATATAAGCTATAAAATATGTATATAAAATAATATGATCCAGAGTATAGGTCTTATTAAAAATTTCTTGAACAGTTTGGCATTCTTTCAAGTTTTTCTGGGTCTATAGACCAAATTCGATGTCAGGTGGAAAATCTGGAAACCATTTGACATAGAAATGACTTAAAGCATATTTCATAGATACATTTTTAATTTGCCCCAATTTTCTGGTAAGTATAGCTCAAAAAAGCTTGAACTTATGATGCAATTTCAATAAATCAAGTTCTTCCACAAAGACAATCCAAAATGGGACAATTCTTCTAAGTTAAAAGGTTCCTGTAATCCTCCCACTGGACGAAGAATTTAGGACATTCTATAGACAACATAATATCAAGAAGGCAAGAACTTCTCATACAGGGTGTTTCACGAATAACCAAACGATGCGATCAGTGTGACTCAGTTTTTCCTGTTCCAAATCATATATATAGTAGTTCTGATAGTTACTCGAGAACATGATAAATTCAATAAAACTTTTAATTTGTATATGTCTTATTTTCTCTCAGAAACCAAAGTTTGCAACACTTCAAACGACTTAAAGGGTTAATTTCAAATGAAAGTATGTACGAGGGTTGCCGCCATCTTGTAATACGTCATTTTTGACAGTTCACGTGCTATTGACGTATAGGCGCATGTTGTTTCAATCAAATTTTGGTAATTTCACCACATCCCTCGTTAATTAATCGTATAACACCCTTTATGAAAGTTTATTTGTATAAATCATTTTCTAGTTTCAATAAAACATGACTTTCAAATCGTCAGGATGAATGTAAAGCACCACCAGCTATAGAGCAATTTTCAATACAACGTTATCAAAAATCACCATCCAAAAATCACGAAAAAATTTTTTTTCGATCCTTCATCCACCCTGATGTTGTAAAAAAATAAAACAGCATACTCTTTCAAAAATAATCTGTTTTCTGCTCAGACTTTCAAAGCGTGAGCTTCAGTCGCACCTGAAGTACACGCTTAAAGGATATTACACACGGTGCCTTGCATCGCCTCGTTGATAAACAACGGCGTACCAGCGCTTAAGCCCCCGTCAGACTTATCCTGTTCTCCTCTCTCTAAATAATCTGTACTGTCGAAATAGCCTCCCTGGCATTCATAGCATCTATAGAAAGAAAAAGAAAAAATTACAAAGAAGATTATAATCAGAATGAATTGTAGAAAAAAATTGAAAAAATTAAATCTGAAAACAATGAAGGGGATGTATAGAAATCGTAGAATGAGAAGAAGAAAAGATGAAATCAACTAGAGAGTATAGGAGCGAAAAATAAGAAATAAACTGAAAAGAAAAATGAATAAGAAAGAAGGGAAAAAGATAAGCAGATAATAATACAAGATACCTGTATTGGATCATGTACATAAGTGTTTTAGAAGGAGAAGAAGACTAGCAATTTAAAAATAAGACAAAAACTGGAACGAATCGTAGGTTGAGAAATTAAAGAGTAAACTGAAGAGGAGAAAAGAGGACGAAATAGATGAGAAAAAAGAGAGTATGATAGAGACAGACAAAAATAAAGGAAATCTCAGTAGAACCATGTGATATACGTACCTGCAATCATCAGACATTTTGCAAGTTAGGCCAAATTGTTTTGCGACGGCTTTGTAAAATTCCTTGCTGGAGGTATGCACTATAACAGGTCCACTTGTAGGAGCAGAGAGTTTTTTCTCTTCTTCTTCATCGAAACATCGATACTGTAAACTCTAGTAACATTTATGAGTATTATATACACGTTTGAATTACAAACTACATTCTAAAAGAAACCGAACTAAAAAAAAACGAAAAACCAATATATATTCTAAAACAAGTTGCAGAATGGGCACCTATTCCAACACGAATGCGATATGTGTTGGAATTGCCTTCTGCAATTAGTATTAGACGATATTTTCTCTATTTCAGTCAAGAATTGTGTGATTGAGAAAAAGTCGGTGCAAACGGGCGTAAATACCATATAGGTATTCATATAAAGTTCAATGATCATGGATCATATCATGGATAGTGTTAAAAAGATATTGAATAAGTTATTGTGTTATTAATAAGGTGGAAATACTTTAGAAATTACAAATATTAAAATTGAACAATTTTTTTTGTCATAAATAAATAAACATAAACATATCCATATAAATAACTGTAAATATAATTTATATGTAATGAAATATTTAAAGAAATGATTTAATTTAATTATAATTTGAAATTTCAATACATGTAGTAGTGGTCATCAGTGGAGAAATTATTTTTGTTAGTTCATATCTGGATAAACTGTGAATTTTTCTGTTATTTCATTGTAATTTTGGTGGAAACTGTGTACAGACAATTTTATATAATAGAATTAGGTAATCGTATATGGAACTGGTGGCATTTGGGAAATAAATAAAAATATTTTCTAACAATTTTCATAGCTTTGTAATTATTTTTTAGATAAGAATTGTTCTAACAAGTCGTTGTGTTTTTGAAAGAGGTCATTCCTCCGTTTCCTTCCTAAATTTTCTATACATTTTGAGTGCTTAAAAAATAAAGATACTACAATCACGAAATAACAAAAATAAATATATAGTATATAAATACGAAATATCGTATATATAAATAATATAAAATAATTATCTTACATACTTTGATCAACAATTATGCAATTGTTTTATTCATCTATTGCAAATGATCATTCCTCTTCTTTGAGATAACAAAAATTTTGAGAAGCTATTATAACGAATTGATTAAAAATTTATACTCCCACAACATCAATTATACTCAAAAACAGCTATGCGAATATCCTAGTCACCAAATATATAACTTAATTGCCAATTAGAACTACTGAAAATTTGAATCACCGATGATTTGAATTTACCGCTTCTTCTGTTGTACCTTGTACCATCTCTAGATCAGGAACCGTAAGAACAGTAACGAACAGTTCCGAAATCAAGTGTTCCGACCACACGAACGACAAGGAACTCCTGTTCCGTCCCAGACGAACGGGTGGGAACCACAAATTACCAAAAATTACAGTTCCGAACTGCCACGCGAACAAACCTAATTTATATTACATTAACATACACAAACATTCGGACAAGAGCCCTGCACCGCCTAAACGAAACAGCACACGCAGGCACGGTAGAAAGAGTGGGGGATATTATTCCCTCTCCTACTCCTCGATCTTACGCTTTTTCGATGACAATCACGTGACCCTGACGCGAGTTTGGATGTTTTTACCCATACAAGAGAGTGCTCAGCGCCGCTAAAGAAGTTTTCACTTCAAAAATTTTTATTAACCAATCAAATTTCATACCAGTTGTCAATGAGGGGCTAAGCCATCTACGGGTAAAATATTACAGCAGATGGCGCTAGTCGTAGAATTTGTTTTTAAGTTCGGTTTTTTTTTGGAATCCAGGGTGTATACAGTGCACGTCAAAATAATGGAACACATTTATTTTCCTACCTGATCCTGTATAACGAAGTCGTAAGGAGGGGGTGGACTACAAGGCACAACGTCGTCATTCCCGGCTATCTCGGCGGCCTCCAAGAGGTCTTCATTCAGATCATCTGCAGGAATGGTCGATGCATCGTCTGATTGAATGGACATGGTGTCCGATGTACGAATTGACAGATTCGACATTGACATTGTGGTTTTGGTATCTAATAAAGGCGCCAGCTTAGACCGTGTCTCCTCAAAATTGTATATGGTTCAGTTGATAGATATGGATGTCAGTCTTATCTGGAAACATTTTAATTCTTTCAAAAGGTTAAATGAACATGAAAGGGGGTAATCACCACGTTTGACCTACAAAAAATACGGTTGAAACGCTCTGTATTGGAAACACCAATTTGGTGGATGAGCTCGATTATTTTATTTGAAATGTACGAAACCCCCATTATTCCATTTGTATTTTTTTATAGTTCAACAATGTATATTCTAGATTTTTACACATCTAAACAAAATTACATGCTGGTCTCAATAATAGCAAATATACATAACGTAAATTGTAGATTTACGTAGAAACAGATATTTAATTGAGCATGTCCTAAATTCAGTGATTTTTCGTTGAAAATATTCGTTTCAAGCAACATACTTCTCTTCTTATATGAAATGGAATAAAAAATATAGGCTTATATTTCATTAATTGCGTTAAGGACTCACCCTGTAACATTTGCCACTTTTTTCTTTCGAAAAGAATGACAAATATCATTTTTAAAACTAACTACGGCACTGGAGTCTGAATGACTCCAGATACAAAGACTTGGCCATTTAATGTGATCGTCTAGCAAGGGTAGGACTCTATGTTATGTTTACGTAATAATTCAAGTTCGTGATAATTGAGATTAGTGAAAATAATTGGGAAACAAAGATGGTAAATAAAACACAACAGTTAGACCCAGACAATCAGCTATTTATTAAGGGTCTAAAAAATATAGGGAAAGCCTCAGGCATAAAACCCCTTTAGGTGGTGTTTGGTCACTTGTTTAAAACTAAAAGATGAAATATTAACAGCTAGCAAAGCGAGTATAGCAATCTAGGAAAAGAAACTATAACAATACAGCACAGGCGATAATCAGGATAATCAGAGCAACTTCCATAATAAAGAGTATAGTAACATGGTAAATATAGAAACTTCAATGGTACAGCAAGAATTAATAATCATAGCAAATGTATACCTCAATAATGCAACAGGATAATAATCATGGCAAATAAGTAAATGACTAATTATGACCATCGTCATGGTCACGGCCCCAGGGTATGTGAGCCATAACTATAATATAGTATGAGCTAAGGAATGGGGAACACAGGGAAGGTCATGGAGGTCAGCGGCGGCTCTGAAAAAATGACAGAAAGTTTCGCGGTTGATATAAAAAAGGTATATTCTCTCATGCCTTATAGCACATGTCAGTAACGGTCCCTGCCCTATAGCTTTTGGAACCGCCCCTTCAAGGCCTTCGATCCAGGAACCTAAGAAATCTCATACTACAGTATAGGAATGGTCCACAATCTCGAGACCCTAAATGAAATATCATGTAATCTGAGCATATAGATAAATAAATAGCAATGCGAGATCATGGCATAAATAAACAACAAATCTTCATAGAATATCAATCACAAGTAAATAATAAGAACCAGAATGCATCATGGACATAAATAGCAGAGACAGGTATAAGTAAACGATCATAAGCAATATTTTTACATGACATCTACAAAACCTTACATGCTCGTACACTGCATGGACCTACTAGTACTAACTAAATCACAGGCTCAGATCTACATAAATGTGAACAAAGGAATATACATAACACAACCTAATAATACATCATTAAATTAAACAATAATTAGAGAAACAATCTAAATTGTAAGCGTTTAGTCGTTCATAATATTTAAATTAATCTGAATTCTACCTGTAAAATAGATTCGAGCGGCACTCCAGGTAGCAATGGCTTGGTTTTTGCACTCACAAACACTCACTAAAACTTTCGAAAAAGGGAACTTATCGTTCAGCGGTCAACTGATAATAATCAACACCATCTTCCCTTTTCTTCCTTTCTCCAGGTTCCCCCGACACGCAGTCGCAAAACGCGCTAACTTCACGTTTCTATCCATCGAATGTATTTTGACAATCAACTCTCTTTTCTCTCGCCGATGTATTGAGGCCAGTGGCGTCTCAACATAGGGTGAAATGGAACTACGATTTTTTTTTGTATGAAGGAAAACCTAGGATGTTACAGTCGCCCCTTTGAAGTTTGATCACATGTGCTACCTAATGTGGGAGCGAACTTCAAGATCTTCTTATAACAAGCATGAGATGTATTCTCTCATTTATGTAGGTATCAGTTAAGTAGGTAGCATTTCTAATAGTTCCAGGGAACTCTTTTTGGTGGTAACTACTGGATGGACCACGTTAACGCCCCTTTGAATATGGGTACAGTAATCATTTTGAGGTTTATCAACCCTATTGTTTAGGACAGTATTAACAGTTCCTTCTCTCACACCTGGCCAGGAACCAAAACATAGAGTAAAGCAATCCCGTTTGGCATGCACTTCTCCGCATTTCCAGCAGGATTCTCTCTTTAACAAACTAAACTTTTCCTTTTGTTTATGGGGTCTTTTTTTTTTTTTTGTGGGGGTGGCTGCCCTTGCAGCCATTCCGTTCTAGTTTTCCGACCATCTAGACCCTCTTTGTTCCTCAGGTGGAGTGCGGATGTCGCCTACCACGAGTTGTTGTTTTGATGACTTTGGTCGGTGGTTTCCCCCTTTGTCCCTCCTCCGTCTCAGCATCTCATCTTCCGCTCTAGGAATCGGCGGTCTCAACCAGAGGTAGGGTTTGGGAGTAGGTTCCCTCGTGCTTCCACCGCCATGGGAGATCCTTTCATAATCTCCCTCTGTATAGTATACTCTGTAGCGGAATGGGGTGAACAGCTTATACAGATTTGCCTGGCGCCAAAGTAGGTAGCCTGACCCTCATCGCGCTTTGGGTCATATCGTTGCTGACTTAACCTCAATCTTTCCTCAAATTGTTGGTCTTCTGACCAGTAGGTTATCAAGAATGCCTTTCGGAAGTCTTCGTATGATGATCGCCAGTCTCTGCCATAAAGGACCTCCATTCGGCAGCTTTTCCTCTCAGATTTACAGAGCGTAATCCAAAGGGTATGGTCTCTAGTTCTGTTCACTGAGATAGCCCAATAATTGGCGATGACGTGTTGGATCTTGGGGTTCCTGCTCAGTTGGTGGTAATAGTGTGTCAGGTTCGCCTGTCTGCGCAGGTCACAAGCGAGTCTAGGCGCTCCAACACTCGAGAGCTGAGGCAAGGACGTTGTTTCTCCATATCCTCTCATGCAGGCTTGCATTCCACTGGGCATCGTGGTGTTATGGCCTCCATCAGGTGACTGCATATTGATCTCCCTTTTTAGATATTTAATTGAGCATGTCCTAAACTCAGTGATTTTCCTCAGTTGAAAATATTCTAAGGAATGGGGAAACACGGGAAGGTCATGGAGGTCCAGCAGCGGCTCTGAAAAATTCAAGCAACATACTTAAGAAGAATCTTCTTATATGAAATGGAATAAAAATATGGAGGCTGCTATATTTCATTAATTGCAAACAAAGCATTAAGGACTCACCCTAGTTATATGGAATCAAACAAAGCATATTTATAAAGGTAAGACAACATTATTAATGACAAATGTAAAACAATTATAGATACGAAATGTATTTAGTAGCAAAAATGTATGTTCACTGACTAATTTCAGTCAAATTCACCTATATATTCTTGAAAGAACAGGTAATTTAGTACACTATCGATTATTTAAAAATCGTCCATTTTTAGTGGATGCGCGGACATCGAAATTTATTTATGGCTCATACTTCCTGAAACATTTACGTTATATTATTGTAAAGATATTCTATATTCAAGAATACCTCCAGTTCAAAAAAATGAATATATAAAATAATAATAATAATATAATTATCTAGTTTATATCCAGTGGAAGTAAGAATAAAATAACTTACAATAATTGTTTCAAAGATGGCGCTGCACCGAATAAACCCGTTTGTTTCACAACTTATAATGAGTTCATCATTACTCGTTAGGAATGAATTAAGTTTTTTCAAATATTAGGTATTCTTCTATTATCCAGTATTGTTTCAATATTTTGCAGTGAAAGCCACTTTTACACATTAGAAATCAGCATAAGAACTGACTCATTACTCTAGTATTCCTAAAAAGATGGCAATAGCTTCCTAATCTTACAAAAAATTCTCTTTACTCCTATTAGAATGATGATTCATTTTACTTTGAATTGTACACAGTTTTCATTTTTAGAACTCAGATGTATTCTCCACTAAACTTTTCCATTATTTTACTCAATTCATCACATAGATGACAATTGTGACATATGACGTTGGACTGAGCTCTGTGGCCAGTTCTTGCAGTGACAAGACACGTAAACAGAATCGATTTATTTTAAAAGATAGAAATTTCCTTTTAATTAGGACAGTCAATAATTTTAAATATGATTTTATGAAAGTAAGAAATCAAGTGACCAAATGAAATGGCAAGCCCGAGAACGCGTCGAGTTCTACAAGAATTAAAACCTCGAGATGAAAACGACAAATGTTTCGAGTGTGGTACCCATAACCCCCAGTGGGTTTCTGTAACATATGGTATATGGATATGTTTGGAATGCTCAGGAAAACACCGAAGCCTAGGAGTTCACCTATCCTTCGTACGTTCAGTTACTATGGACAAATGGAAGGATATTGAACTCGAAAAGATGAAAGTTGGAGGAAATAGAAATGCCAGAGTTTTCTTGGAAGCTCAACCAGATTACGATGATAATATGACACTTGTACAGAAGTATAATACCAAAGCTGCTGCACTATACCGCGATAAAATTTCAGCTCTTGCTCAAGGAAAAAATTGGGATATTAAAAAGTCCCCTGCTCAGAACTATTCGCCAGGTATTGTGACTTCGTCCTCCAGTCCTAACCTTCGCAAGAGTGACTCAAACAATTCTTTATCTAATAATTACCAAAATTCTTATGATACTTACCAGGGAGGGTACCAAAACTCTTTTAACACAAGCGATATAAAAGATCAGAAGGATGCATTCTTTTCGAGGATACAAGCAGAAAATGCTAACAGAAGAAGCGATTTACCCCCTTCTCAAGGCGGGAAATACAGTGGATTCGGGTATACGATGGAAGCTCCCCCGAGAAGTCAATCTCAAGAGTTTGTTGACACTGCAATTTCATCACTAGCAAGTGGGTGGTCTTTCCTTTCCTCTTCAGCAACTAAAATAGCTAATAAAGCCACTGAGAACGCAGTTAAATATGGGGGTTTAGCAACTCAGAAAGTGGTTGATATTGGCGCGCATGTGGGTGAAAAAGTGAGAGAAGGTAGTTTATTGGAAGATATGGGTTCTCAAGTTAATAGATTAGCGCACAAAATGGGAGAACTTGGTAAAAATAGTTGGAAAGATGCCTCAGGTAATGATAGCAATAATGATTTTTATTCAGGGAACAACTACGGTCAAGTTAATGGCAGCAACGTCTCATCCCCTGGTGAAAATTCTTCCCTCTTTGGTAGCGGGAACTTGCGGGATGATAATTGGAGCTGCAACAGTCAGCAGGGATCTAAAGCGTCTAGTCCAAAAAGTGGAGAATTTGATGGATGGAAATATCAAAACGAAGAGCATCATAGTTATCAATCGGGTTTCAGTGATTATCAAAGTAATATCAAATCACCATCGGAATCTGTTAAATCGTCTAAAAGCAGCAAGAATAAGGAGAAAGAAAAGAAAAAAGGACAATGGAATGACCAATGGGGCGACGATGAATTATGGGAGAGCTTGAATAAGTGATTAATATTACGTTGAGAATATTGCATTTAAAATAATTCTAAATCTGTGTAATTAATAGACAATATATAACTCATACGTAATTGTCCACTTAAAAAAATTGATTTAACTTAATTATTTTGTTGTAAGAGGTGCTCCGATTTATGTACTTTGTTGTGTTCTTGAAAAAAATGTATCTAGTAGCTATATTGACTATTATTGAATGATTTTTTCGTTTTAGAAACTGTTCTGATCAATTTAATTTCATTCCAATGTGTCAACAATTTTAAATTATATTATACATGAAAAGAGATTATATATGTAGAAATATTGATTTTTTTATTGCTCTTGTGAAAATATATATATGATAGCAATTATAAAAAGTCTGAAAATGATTAGACCACTTTACCTTGAATGGTTGAAATCCATTTCAAAATATATACATTGCTGAGGTGATTTCATATTTAATTACAGTATATTTGATATTTGTTGTGACTACTGATGAATTAAATATCTATACATACAGAGCCTATATTCGGGATGCAAGTATTTTTTAAACCTGAATATAAAATTGCTATTCGATTTGAAATGCCATTTCGATGATTTTGACAAAATAAAATTCTAATACAAAATTAACTTCGAGATAATTGATTTAGTTAATAACAAGTAATAAAATGAAGGAAGCTCTGGTATGAGGTTAAATGGCTCTGGCCATAGACAAAGAACCTTTGTCTATGGTTCTGGCGTTCTTGTTAACTAGGTACTTTTGAGTAATTAAACCACAACACATAGAAATTTGTCCGAGACATGTTAACTGTTCAAGTGAATAGCACAACAAAATAATTGTTTTGAAAACGGATATGATTCATAAATTAATCTGAAGACAGATATTCGAAAATAGCCGAGATTTTCAAACCTAACCTCACATTTCAGTTCTCTAGAAGTCACAACCAAAGATATTGAATAATAAATAATTATTCAATATCTTTGGTCACAATCAATGGCAATCTAATGGGGGTCTGTTGGTAAAGGGGGTAAAAATCCATCGATGTGAAATACTTTCTATTATTCTGTACATACAATACATTTTATTATTATTATTATTTTATCTCTGAATTGACGTTTTAATGTTTCGAATTATTTGGAGGGCAATTTCGTGTGAATGGCAGAATGTAGAATTCTAACCATCAGGCTATGTTATATTTGAAAATCTTATGATTTATAGAGAGGATCTTAGCTAGTAATTATTATGAGTAAAGAAATTGAAAGTAATCGGTAATGAGTTTGGAATAAGGAAAATCAGCTATGTCTTAGCGGTTTCCAAAAGCACAGAATTAAGAAACTAAAATTTGGTGCTGTTCGATAATAAAATTTGACATTTTATGAATTGCAGTTAATTGAATTAATTTTACGTCGGGATTATTGGAAAGTGATAGAATGGTAATAGGTACATCAAATTTAATTATCACAAATATGTTGCTCACGAGAAATTGTTGCTGTCGGAACACAAATATGTTATAGTTTCTATGTTTTCATAAGTCACAGACTACTTCCTCTCATAAATTGTTTATTTCCCTTATTTCAGGTTTCTTCGACTATTTCACTCATTTCATTGTTAGTGGAGAAACTTTCTTATAAAAAGATACTATAGAGTAGATAGAGAAACGATTCCAGAAACATTAGCAGAAATATAATATGACTGTGCTTTTAATAAGAAGAAAAAAACGGAGAGGATTATAAAAAAATATCTGTGAAGATTTTATGGAATCCCACGTGCAGGTGATAACCGGAAGATGTAGACGTCTGAAAATATATAAATGGTAAAGATCATAATTCAAACACCAATATATAAATTTCTAGCTCAAAATTCCGAAGTTTTCAATAATCAATCTAAATATCATTCAATTAGAAAATATCCAACTTAAAAGACATTGATTACCAAATATCCCGTGCCAAACAAACATTTTTCTGTAACAATCCATCCAATTCGTTCATAAATACGGAAAATCCTCCGAAATCTCCCTGGGTATTAATTCATTTCCCAGCCAAGGCTGGGAAATGAATCGACATGACCTTCGACCAAAATTCATAAATGAATAAAGCAATTTTCAAGAGTGACCCACACGGAGTTTTGGTCTACGACGTACTCTCGAGGGCCACCCCGTTTAGGGGCCATGACGCAAGCGCACCAATATTTCCCTTGTGCTAGTTGCCATTATCAATTTTTAGTGAAAACCAGATTTCAATGCCTTGTTGTGATCACGAATGAAAGAAAAATCGAACTAGAATAACTTTTACATGAATTGGAGCTGCAAAAAATGCGTAGATATGAGGTACAGTGAGTTTTTCTCTGTGTGTCGATAAGGAAGATGGAGAAAATTCTGGAATGTTAGCGGTTTATTTGGATTTGAAATGAGGGATAGTGTTTTGAGATAGTAACAAAAGAAATGTTGATATCTGATCATATAAACGGTGAGTATTCACTCGAAGCATAAACATTTTAACGTAATTTCGTCCTGTTTCGCTGTAGTTGCCTGCATGAAGAGTATTGATTTCGGAGATACAATAGTATCTATCTACGTACTTTTACAGCGTAAACCTTTGAAAACGTAAATAAATAATTTAGTCGACAAAAAATATCCACAAACTATTTTCAGCTGTCTTTTAATACACTGGGTGTCAATTACGCACTAGTTCAAACTTTGAGGGGTGAATCTTTGAATAATTTTAAGATAAAAACTTCATCAGAGCTACAGGGGCGTCCAAAATAAAAGTCTGTTTTCTGTAAAGTCGGTTTACTGACGATAGTTGAATGTGACGTCATTAGAAAATACTGATGTAATAAAATTTTAATTTTATTTGTTCGATAGATATTTTGTATGTATTTGGAGAAGAGGGTGAATGGAAATCACAGTTGAAAAGTTTCGTATATTTGTATGCATACAGTTATGTCAATTTTATTTGTTTTTTAAAACTCTTATATTAGCTTCCCTTGTATGTATGTAAGTCAGTATGTAACTCTCCTTCTTTAAGGATGGGTGGTTCATCACTGTTAAAAGATCGCATCTTTTCCAAAGCGTTCGTTGGACGAGAGGTCTAAGGCGTGCGAAAAAAAAACAGTTACATTAATATTTTTATGACAATCTCTAAAAAGTAAAAAATAAAGATAGTTTAAAAAACACGTTTATAAAAAAATCGGGCTAAAAAAGTTAGAAATAATTTCAAAAATCAATTTATGAGAATAGTATATAAAATATACGAGTATAATTGAGAGAGAAGCGTGGGGCGCTTGATATACGAAAATTATGGCTAAAAGCGCCCCACGCTTCTTACTTAATTTTACTTGTATGTTTTATATACTATTGTCATAAATTGATTTTTATACTATATACTATATAGTATTCAACGATTTAAAAGGATGCCATTTCCATCAAAAAATCGCCAGCAACGCACAGTTCCTCGTGCTAAGGAATTTGAAACTTTTTAATTCTACAGGGGGGCAATTCTGATTGAAGCGCGGGGTCACAAATTATTTCATTTTATGTGGCTTATTAAATAAGTTCAGGTAGACCCATTTTGCAGAAAAAATATCCAGCAACGGTCGTTTCCACCTAGTTTTTGCGATCGTCAACTTTAGGGGTTGTTTCTGTCGTGCTTTGGGGGATTACGGGGTCACAAATTATTTCATCCTATAGATTATATTCGACCTTATACAAAGATACTATTTTCATCGAAAATTCGCCAGCAATGCGCAGTTTCAGTGTCCGCCGAATTTTTTAATTTGAGGGGGCTATTCCAGGGTAGGCGGGTGGTCACAAATTATTTCAACATATGGATGGTATTCAACGATATAAAAGGATGCCATTTTCATCAAAAAATCGCCAGCAACGCACAGTTCCTCGTGCTAAGGAATTTGAAACTTTTTAATTCTACAGGGGGGCAATTCTGATTGAAGCGCGGGGTCACAAATTATTTCATTATATGGGGCTTATTGAATAAGTTAAGGTAGACCCATTTTGCAGAAAAATATCCAGCAACGGCCGTTTCCATCTAGTTTTTGCGATCGTCAGCTTTAGGGGTTGTTTCTGTCGTGCTTTGGGGGGATTACGGGGGTCACAAATTATTTCATCCTATAGATTATATTCGACCTTATACAAAGATACTATTTTCATCGAAAAATCGCCAGCAATGCGCAGTTTCAGTGTCCGCCGAATTTTTGAATTCGAGGGGGCTATTCCAGGGTAGGCGGGGGGTCACAAATTATTTCAACATATGGATGGTATTCAACGATATAAAAGGATGCCATTTCCATCAAAAAATCGCCAGCAACGCACAGTTCCTCGTGCTAAGGAATTTGAAACTTTTTAATTCTACAGGGGGGCAATTCTGATTGAAGCGCGGGGTCACAAATTATTTCATTATATGTGGCTTATTAAATAAGTTCAGGTAGACCCATTTTGCAGAAAAAATATCCAGCAACGGCCGTTTCCACCTAGTTTTTGCGATCGTCAGCTTTAGGGGGTTGTTTCTGTCGTGCTTTGGGGGGATTACGGGGGGTCACAAATTATTTCATCCTATAGATTATATTCGACCTTATACAAAGATACTATTTTCATCGAAAAATCGCCAGCAATGCGCAGTTTCAGTGTCCGCCGAATTTTTGAATTCGAGGGGGCTATTCCAGGGTAGGCGGGGGTCACAAATTATTTCAACATATGGATGGTATTCAACGATATAAAAGGATGCCATTTCCATCAAAAAATCGTCAGCAACGCACAGTTCCTCGTGCTAAGGAATTTGAAACTTTTTAATTCTACAGGGGGGCAATTCTGATTGAAGCGCGGGGTCACAAATTATTTCATTATATGGGTCTTATTGAATAAGTTCAGGTAGACCCATTTTGCAGAAAAAATATCCAGCAACGGCCGTTTCCATGTAGTTTTTGCGATCGTCAGCTTTAGGGGTTGTTTCTGTCGTGCTTTGGGGGCTTACGGGGGTCACAAATTATTTCATCCTATAGATTATATTCGACCTTATACAAAGATACTATTTTCATCGAAAAATCGCCAGCAATGCGCAGTTTCACTGTCCGCCGAATTTTTGAATTCGAGGGGGTTATGCGGTGGTAAGCGGGGGGTCACAAATTATTTCAGTATATGTGCTGGATTCAGTAGATTATATTTAATAAACCGACATAATTATAATGCAAAATAAATTGTTTTTTTATGTTGGAGGTTTCGTGGGGGTTGTTGGGGGGTCTTTTTTATGTAGGTGGTTCCCCCCACTAATGCAGTACAAAAAATATAATACTTCCCGAAAAAAATGAGGTTACAAATGACACGCAATCGTAAATATAAATCAGCTTTCGAAATCCGTTGCTGAAAAGCGTTGCTGCAATGACACCCGTTTCAATTATTTGTTTTTATTCTTAACTTTTTTTCAGCTGCTGGCGGGGTAACCATGCTAGGCACTTTAGCTGGTTTGATTGTGATGATGGTGATGTTCCTCCTTTATATAAAGAATAGAAGATCATGGTGGACATCTGTGAGTGGAATGAGTTGTTGTGATGAGAATTGCCCTCCAGTTTCTTTGAGACCGCCTCCATCAGTGCCTTGTTCGTCAGCAAGGCAAACTTCTACCCACGAATTAGGTAGGTAGCATTTGGATGAATTCCTGTGAAATTATTATAAGATCTTCTAAATACTATAGCAGTAAGAAACGAACCAGAGAAGATTATTTCGAAACTCGACGGGGGGGACCGGGCAAACGAGGTTTCCGGGGAGGCCCGAAGGGCCGACCCAGGGGCAATCTTGATAATAATTTATTTTCTAACCCTTTCAGCTAGCTCTGCTAGATAGGACACGTCATACAAAACGAGTCACAATAAAACATTTTTCTATACTATACAATAGAATATGTTATACGACAAAGTAGAATAATAAAAATACATAATATAATTAGATAACCAAATAAAAGAAAAATCTTAAAGATACTATATAGGGCGGTCGCTCAAAAAAATTAGGAGAGTATACGATGTTTCCACACCTAGTATTTCCAACATACTTTACACATTTTATTATAATATTCAATTTTTTTTCTTTTATTGAATCTCATTTCAAATTTGCAAAATCTCATAATATTTGGCAGATCTTGCTGAGAAGCATTAACGTCTTTTTTACTGAAATGTTTGAAACATCTCTTAAATCTAGATCTGGTCTTACCTTCAGACTTTCAGATTTCATCTATTCTAACATAGGAGTACATCAAATTTAACTTCGACCCAGTCTCTTTGATTGTTTGGAAATTTATAGGTGTTTTTTCGAATCTTTATTTCATACACTGAATCAAGCTGGTATAGAAAATGAAGCTCATAAAAAAGGATTAGAATTTTCTGACCATTCTCATTTTATATTAAATTCACTAATTTGATAATACTGATATTATCCTTGAAATACAGTGTGCGGCAAAAGTCAGTTTACACTGTCTGGTATTCACGCAAGCGCGTATTGTCGGCTAGTATCCTTTTTAGGGCGGAAGGAGGCAGCTGAAACGCAGCGAGTTGAGTTGACCGCGTGTAGTAGTGTTGTTGTGTACACGAAAGAAGAAAGTGTTTGTTTGGTCCCTTCTTACCTAAAACTTGACGGAAATTATGCTGAAATTTTCGAAGAATTTTGCGCGTTTTCCGAATAAGCAAGTTCCCACCAAAAAATGGGTGCATAAGCAGTATCGTACATTCGTAAGTACTGGATCCGTAGTCGACGCGCCGCGTTCAGATCGCCCTGCTAATTTTTTTGTAAAATTTTTTTACCGTGACGAAACGACGACGCATATGTGTTCCAGAGGAGGGATGGAACAATTCATAAACAAAATATTAGGCCACAAATAATTATTGATGTTATTATTTTCTTTGGTATCGTATTCGACCGCCTCCCCAAAGTTTCAATGTTCCAAGAGTCGACACAGCACTTAAATGTCAACGCTTGCTTACCTTGAACTAAATTAAAACATAATTATATCTTCTGATGATGGAAAACTACAATGAAATTTGAAAATATATGATAAATCAATAACGTCCATACATTTGCTTAAATACCTCGGAAAGTATTGAATATTTTAATTTTGGAAATAAAAAAATTCCAGCGTCAGTTTCTGTGAAATTCAGCAAGCTCATTTAATTTCTGTTTATTACTCATTACTGTCTAATAAAATTCAAATTTAATTTAAAAATCTTATATTTATTTAAAAAACCATTACATATATACATTCACAATATAGACATTTTTTGGGTTTATTTATTATAGCGTCAAATTATTTTTAAAATTCACCGTCTCGTCTCCACTGCATTCACTGAGCTCTATCCCTGTTTTGTACCACAATGCCCATCCTCTTCAATTTCCTGGTTTTCTCTGCGGGCAGTTTTCCAGATACTGATATGGCGTATATCCCTGGACGTAAACTATTTATCCTCAGCCATTTGCAGACCCAGCTCTCAGTGGGCGACATTGAAGCAACCATACCACAAAAGTTCTTGCTTGTGCAAGCATAAACTTCATCTGGATCTCTTTTCATTTTCAAAAAAGCTTCGCAATTATCACAACCGCGACTCAAAAATTGATCATAGTTTTTGATCAAAGAGCAGCATATACAAGCTCTAAGCCTCTTCATATCTCTTGGTAAACTTTCAAAAGACATCTTGAAACAATTATGAGCACTTAACTTCTCTAAGCTACAAACTGTAATAAGCAGAATACTTTCTGAATTTGGCGCTCTTTGAAATGTGTACGATATACAACCGTTTAGTCTTAGATTTGAACTTTTCTTCTTCTTTCTTCTTCTTCTTATTTCTTCTTCTTCTTTCAACGGAACACTGAAAACCTATTGACGCACCTATACCTAACTCTAAAGATAGCTCTTTTCGGTACCTGCTGTTACCTACGTATCCGCCTACCTAAAAACAATTGAACCGTACTCATAAATTACTTACTTAAGTAAATGAGAAAGTAATTATATCTTCCAGTGAAAGAAAGCTGAGACAATGAAATGTGAGAATATGTTAGATGTCAATAACAATGCTCAAATCTTTGTTTAAATACGTTGGAAATCTTATGAGGTATAAAGTATTAAATAATTTCATCTTGGAAATTTAAAGAAATAAATTTTTGGCGTGTCGATTTGTGCGAAATTTTACGACCTCATTTGTTCCAACCTAATTCCAATATTTATTGAATAAATTCTGTTGCGCCTGTTACGGAAATTAATTTTCTATAACTCTGCATTATCGCAGGAGGAAATTTGTAATCTGAAGGAAGTCCAAGCGCTAACGTAAATCATAATATTGCCGAAATAGTTATATTGATAATTCCGTAATGGATGTAATTTTTTGCTCTTTTTGTTGTCCTAGAAAAGGTGAGTTATCTTATTGATCGATAATTTTTTTCATCAAGTTTTAAATGATTCCTGAAATGACTTTTTGTTCTGTTTATAATTTCCATGCAACTGTATTTGTTATTAGTATTTATTTAAATTTTCATCTTGTTATTTTCGTTCAATTAATATTTGATACTAGCATAGATTATAACCATAAATCAAAGTTACATAGATAGGAAACTCTCGCAATATTTTGCAACAGTTCACAACGACCTCTATCGGCCATTTATTTAAATTTTCATCTTGTTATTTTTGTTAAATTTATATTTGATACTAGCATAGATTATAACCATAAATCAAAGTTACATAGATAGGAAACTCTCGCAATATTTTGCAACAGTTCACAACGACCTCTATCGGCAATCTATTTAAATTTTCATCTTGTTATTTTTGTTAAATTAATTTTTGATATTAACGCACATTATAACCATAAATCAAAGTTACATAGATAATAGATAGGAAATTCACGCAATATTTTGCAACTGAGTTCACCACGACCTCTATCGGCCATCTATTTAAATTTCATCTTGTTATTTTTGTTAAATTAATTTTTGATATTAACTTAGATTATAACCATAAATCAAAGTTACATAGATATGAACTCTCGCAAAATTTTGCAAAAGTTCACAACGACCCCTATCTGCCATTTACTTAAATTTTCATCTTGTTATTTTTGTTAAATTAATTCTTGACACTAGCATAGATTATAACCATAAATCAAAGTTACATAGATAGGAAACTCTCGCAATATTTTGCAACAGTTCACAACGACCTCTATCGGCCATTTATTTAAATTTTCATCTTGTTATTTTTGTTAAATTAATATTCGATACTAGCATAGATTATAACCATAAATCAAAGTTACATAGATAGGAAACTCTCGCAATATTTTGCAACAGTTCACAACGACCTCTATCGGCCATTTATTTAAATTTTCATCTTGTTATTTTTCAAACTTAAATTTTTGCAACAGTTCACAACGACCTCTATCGGCCATTTATTTAAATTTTCATCTTGTTATTAATATTTGATACTAGCATAGTTTATAACCATAAATCAAAGTTACATAGATATAGGAAACTCTCGCAATATTTTGCAACAGAGTTCCCAACGACCTCTATCGGCCTGGTAAGAAGTAAAATGAAATCGAGCGCGGAAAACCAAAATAATTGAATTCTTACCAAATAGAACGATGGCACTGAAACTTGGTTCCAGGTTTTAGCCAATCTATATGTATTTATCCTAATTTTTATATGAAAACACAGTATCGAGTTTTATCAAAAGCACCTTTTTGGTGTGGAATTAAATGACGTTTAAGTTCGCTTGAAATTTTTCGTTCGAATATTATGAAAGTTACGTTCATTAAAATTTGTTTTGAACTGCTAACTAGATCTTCCAAAACGATTTGCCATTAGTTTCGGAAAAATCGAGATGTGTTTATATATTTTTTGTCAACGCCCTTTATGAATGTAGATGGACTCACAAGAATATTTTACTCGACAACTTTCAATTATATTTCGGTTTTTGTCAATCCTACAGTCGGGAGCAGCTTTTTATGACACCCTGTATATCTAGTATTAGGATTCAGGAGTAATTCAGATAACCATGTGTAAGAATCATAAAAACACTAGCATTTTATACAAGAAGATGAAACAATTTATTTTTTTTAAGTTAAAAACGTCTTCGATATGACTGACGCCAAGTCAGACTCGGAAATATGCAGTACCAAAATTAGGGAACTACCAGCTCACCCATCCAAAGACACTGCTGGGCCATTCTTTCCTCTAGAACAAGATCTTATATCGCTGGTCGAGAAAGGCAGGGTTGGCATCAGTAGTAACAGTTCCTGCTGCAGTTCTAACACCAGTTCCGTAGGAGACAAACATGAACACATCTCAACAGATAGGAATGCCATGCTGGCCGACGGTATAAACACGAGGTGAACAGGTTTTAATCAAATATTAAAAAGTTATAAATTGACTCATTTATATATTGACGTCTGTATTCAGAAATTCTGATGGTTAATGTAATGTTTTTTTACTAATAACAAGTCCTATTATTCGATTCAGTTTAGCCCCCCAACTTTAAGAAACTTAGGAATTCATTCGCATCATTGTAATGAAAAAATTTGAACTAAATCATTATTACTCATTGTTCAAAAATCTGGTGTGTGATATTAATTGAGAAGTCATCTTGAGGAAATGTAGAATCATATTTCACAATAGAAAAGTTTTAACGTCGTGTTTACTTGAGAAAAAGCGTTATCCGCTAGACTAGATCGAGTAATGTGTGTTGCCTAAATAATTCAAGTCAAAAATATTGAGAGTAGAGGAGCATCTATTAATCCAAAACAAAGTTTACAGATTGTCTACTATCAGAAAAACAAAACGTTTAATTTAATTATTTATTATATTTAATTTAATTATTATTAAATTAAATTATTAATTAATATTATAATAATTGAGACGTCATTTCGAGAAAACGAAGAATCATATTTCACAATAGAAAAGTTTTAACGCTGTGTTTACTTGAGAAAAAGCGTTATCCGCTAGACTAGATCGAGTAATGTGTGTTGCTTAAATTATTCAAGTCAAAAATATTGAGAGTAGAGGGGCATCTATTAATCAAAAACAAAGTTTACAGACTGTCTACTATCTAAAAATTAAAAGGTTTAATTTAATTATTTAATATATTCAATTTAATTATTATTAAATTAAATTATTAATTAATATTATAATAATTGAGAAGTCATTTCGAGAAAATGAAGAATCATATTTTACAATAGAAAAGTTTTAACGCTGTGTTGATTTGAGAAAAAGCGTTATCCGCTAGACTAGATCGAGTAATGTGTGTTGCCTAAATTATTCAAGTCAAAAATATTGAGAGTAGAGGAGCATCTATTAATCAAAAGCAAAGTTTACAGACTGTCTACTATCAGAAAAACAAAAGGTTTAATTTAATTATTTAATATACTTAATTTAATTATTATTAAATTAAATTATTAATTAATATTATAATAATTGAGAAGTCATTTCGAGAAAATGAAGAATCATATTTCACAATAGAGAAGTTTCAACGCTGTGTTTACTTGAGAAAAAGCGTTATCCGCTAGACTAGATCGAGTAATGTGTGTTGCCTAAATTATTCAAGTCAAAAATATTGAGAGTAGAGGGGCATCTATTAATCAAAAACAAAGTTTACAGACTGTCTAGTATCAGAAAAACAAAAGGTTCAATTTAATTATTTAATATATTTGATTTAATTATTATTAAATTAAATTATTAATTAATATTATAATAATTGAGAAGTCATTTCGAGAAAATGAAGAATTATATTTCACAATAGAAAAGTTTTAACGCTGTGTTTACCTGAGAAAAAGCGTTATCCGCTAGACTAGATCGAGTAATGTGTGTTGCCGAAGTTATTCAAGTCAAGAATATTGAGAGTAGAGGGCCATCTATCAGTCAACAACAAAGTTTACAAACTGTCTACTATCAGAAAAACAAAAGGTTTTATTGATAAATTGAGGTGTTTAGGTTTATAATGTAATATGACAGACTTTTAGAGATTAACATTATTATTAATTAAATTAAATACTTAATTATTATTAAATTAAATTATTAATTAATATTATAATAATTGAGAAGTCATTTTGAGAAAATAAAGAATCATATTTCACAATAGAATAGTTTTAACGTTGTGTTTACTTGAGAAAACGCGTTATCCGCTAGACTAGATCGAGTAATGTGTGTTGCCTAAATTATTCAAGTCAAAAATATTGAGAGTAGAGGGGCATCTATTAATCAAAAACAAAGTTTACAGACTGTCTTCTATCAGAAAAACAAAAGGTTTAATTTAATTATTTAATATATTCAATTTAATTATTATTAAATTAAATTATTAATTAATATTATAATAATTGAGAAGTCATTTCGAGAAAATGAAGAATCATATTTCACAATAGAAAAGTTTTAACGCTGGTTTACTTGAGAAAAAGCGTTATCCGCTAGACTAGATCGAGTAATGTGTGTTGCCTAAATTATTCAAGTCAAAAATATTGAGAGTAGAGGGGCATCTATTAATCAAAAACAAAGTTTACAGACTGTCTTCTATCAGAAAAACAAAAGGTTTAATTTAATTATTTAATATATTTAATTTAATTATTATTAGATTAAATTATTAATTAATATTATAATAATTGAGAATTCATTTTAAGAAAATGAAAAATCATATTTCACAATAGAAAGGTTTTAACGTTGTGTTTAATTGAGAAAAAGCGTTATCCGCTAAACTAGATCGAGTAATGTGTGTTGCCGAAGTTATTCAAGTCAAGAATATTGAGAGTAGAGGCGACATTTATCAATCAAAAACAAAGTTTACAAACTGTCTACTATCAGGAAAACAAAAGGTTATATTGATAAATTGAGATGTGGAAGGTTTTATTTTAAAAAGACAGACTTTTAGAGTGATTAATATTATTATTAATTAAATTAAATTATTAATTAATATTATAATAATTGAGAAGTAATTTTTAGAAAATGTAGAATCATATTTCACAATAGAAAAGTTTTAACGCTGTGTTTACTTGAGAAAAAGCGTTATCCGCTAGACTAGATCGAGTAATGTGTTGCCTAAATTATTCAAGTCAAGAATATTGAGCGTAAAGGCGCCATCTATCAATCAAAAACAAACTTTACAAACTGTCTACTATCAGAAAAACAAAAGGTTTTATTGATAAATTGAGATGTTGAGGTTTATAATGTAACAAGATCGACTTTTAGAGCGATTAATATTATTATTAATTAAATTATTAATTATTATTATTGAATTAAATAATAAATTAATATTATAATAATTTTCTCTGAATACATATTTTCTGATATTTCAGAACACCGTCCGACATGAGGGAAACTAAAATCGATAACCAAGGAATAGATTATAAAAAATCCCAAACATCTCCCACCCTAGAAGACATAGATTTCAAAACGAACAAGCATGTAAGTACGTCTCGATTCTGGGAAATCCATCCACAATCCTCTTACATTTTCCGCAGTGCATTGTCGTGATGAATAATGACGTAGAAATATCGAATTTACCCACCAATTCCATCTCGGACCACAATTCGATCCAGCATCATCCGGAATCTTCACCAGCTACTTTTAAGCATGGTCATTTGGAAATTGCCCTTCAGTATGACGCACCGATGAGGAAAATGACAGTTCACGTTCTGCAGGCTAGAGATTTACCAAGTAGAGATCGGGGACAACCTACAAACACTCAGGTAACGTGTTACTGAAGTGTCATTTCAATTCGCGTGAACGTTTGGACGATAAACAAAATTACAAGTAGTAGTATTGCAGTTTAGGGAACTGACTAAAAACGCACGGAGCTAGATCTCGTGAATAGGGCGAATGATGCAAAGGAATAACTTGATTTTCAACCAAAAATTCAGTTACAAGTATCGAAAGATGTGATGGTGTATTATCTTTTAAAGAGTCCAACTGCAGATTTCTTGATATTCTGGCCGAATATGACCGATTTTTGCCAGCAAACGCGTCATAACGCCCAAATAAAACTCTCCATTAACTGTCTGGCCGGGTGGAAAAAATTCTTTGTGGATAATTCCTTTTGAATCGTAAAAGCAAATCACCACAACCTTAATTTTTGACTTCACTAAGCGAGTTTTTCTGGGTATTCCTTCATCCGGCACTTTGCAGCTTCGTTTCAGATTCATTTTCAAAACACCATGTCCCGTCACCAGTTTGAATCGATTTCAAGATATTTTGATCCTTCCGAGCCCTTTTGCAATGCTTAATTCGATAAACTTTTTGGTTTTCCGGAGTTTGTGTGATACAAACCGCGAATTAACCTTCTTAAGGCCCAAAATGGTTTATGCGGTTGTTTGAGAAATGATTTCGAGAACTTTCATCGAAGTTTTTGGTATTTTTGAAAAGTTCACGCACTTTTTCGATGATTTCTTCCGATAATCCGGTTCGGGGACAAGCCTGACTTTCCTTCATTATCCAGCGTCTCTCTACCTGATTTGAATCGCCCGAACCACTCGTAAACTTGGGTATGGGATGGACAATCATCACCATGTGCATTTTGTAACATTTGGTGCGTTTCAGTAAAAGTTGAACACTGACATTTGAAACGTAATAACTTTTTCATACTTCCGGGCCTAAAGTGACAACTTCACTCCCTTGTGACAGGTACTAAAGTGTCACATTTAATCCCTCCGGGATTAAATATCGACGAAACTCCCGGAACGATTAAATCACAAACAAACGAATTTAAGGGATATTTTATTGAAAAATACAATTAATTAGAATGGTAATTAACGTTAATATTCAAATTAATATTGTGACAGTTCGACATATTGACCAGTCTTTCCTGGGTTAATGCAGCAGGTAACTGACGAGTAACAGATAGGTCCTTATCATATTGAACTGGTGTTTGTTTCGAAGATCCTGCGGAAACAGGAAGCGAGAATGAGGACTGTGGCATAACTATAGTGGACGAATCGGCGACTTGACCAAATATTTTATCTGAAATTTTTTTTTTTATTTTTAATAGACGATTCAATATATCCCTCGGCCACGTTGGAGGATTTCCATCCTCCATGTCTCTTCAGCACGTCTATTGTTGCTCCCGAATCAGCTAACAAAGACGCAGATGTGCGTCTAAAACAATGTCCCGTATAAGACGTCGCATTTTCTAATTTCAAGAAAGCTGCTATTTGCCGTGGAAATGTACCAAACATGTTTTTTGCTACTACTAGCGTAGTACATTCTTTGTTGATGTATTGAACAAAAATTTTGAATGAGGTGTCCCTGTCTTTCGCAATGCCACATATTTTCGAAATATCGCCACAAAACTGATGGCACTGTTTTCTGAATTTTTGATCACAAAATTTCGGTCAATTTTATTTTTGGTGTTTCTAATCGCAATTAGGAAGGAATCGCCCAAATCTCTCACATCGTCGATTTCTAAATCAACCAACTCTTTTCCACGACAAGCTCCCGCAACGCCCAAAATAAGTGCAACCTACAAAAAAATTGATTTCTTAAAATTTCTGAATATAAACACATTTCCAAATTTACCTTAAGCATTAAACATTTATTATTATTATTATTATTGGAACTCTTTATTGCTGCTGATGTTTTACAATCTATTTTATACAATATGCAATGGGTGGGCATATCGCGAAGCGATGTCTTCCTGCCAACCTTCAATCGTAGCTCAAGAATAACAATTATTTTACATGAAAAAGTTATTGAAATAATTTTGAAGAATATAATATAAAATCTAATAATCTAATAACTCCTGCTATGGATGGAAATGGATTAGGAAGGAAAAAGGAGAAGATATCCACGACATAACACATAAAGAGAAAAATGTCCTTCAACTGATCGTGTTTGTGTAATTCAGGTATTTTTTCAGACTCACTTTGAACGATGAGAAAGTTGGCCTTCGAGTTATCTCCACAGGTATGCGATTCCAGAGTTGTGGAAATCTCACCGAAAAACTGTTATTGACATAGTTGGTTGAGTGAGCTGGTATTCTTAAAATTTGACTGTCGAGTGATCTAGTCTGATGATTCTCACTCCCCAGTGGTCTGACACCACAGTACAGATAAGCTGGCTCGTGACGGTCCAAGACCTTATAGCCCATGAGCATCATATGCCAAATACGACGTTGCCGGATAGGCAGAAGGTTAAGAGCGTCTCTGAACTGGCTGACGTGATCGTATTTCCTCAAATCGTAAACGAACTTGATACCTGCATTCTGCAGGCGATCAAGTCTGTCTAACTGGCTTGCTGTGAGACCCATAAAGGCAATATCCGCATAATCCAAAATCGGGAGTAAGAGCGCAAAAAACAGGGTCCTCCTCGTCTGGAATGACAGAAAGTTCTTCAAAAGCCGAAACTGATGAAGTCATTGGTAGAACTTCTTACTCGTGATAGCAATTTGGGGGTTCCAGGACAGCGTCTCATCGATTATTAAACCCAGACTCCTCACCTCCGAGGAGTAGGGAATCTTCTCACCGCAGAGAACTACTCGATGAGCGTGTCTATCCACAATGTTCAAGTATCTCTTCGCACCAATGATGATTGCTTGCGTTCAGAACAAGACCCATGCGCGAAGCCGCGTCGGCAACTGCCGAAAGATCTCTGTTCAAAAGTTGGACAGCCTGTGCGAACTCCTCAACGCGGGTCCGAACGTAGATCTGTAAATCATCGGCATAAAAGTGAAAACTACAATGGACAAGATCAGCCAACGAAGATATATAAAGTGAGAACAGAAGCGGACCCAGAACGCTCCCCTGCGGAACTCCAGCAACCGTCTCCACCCATTCAGAGGAGTTGTCACCTAAACTGACCGATATTTTACGTCCCCGGATATATAAATTGAAAAAAGCAAGGGAACGGTCAGAAAATCCCATCAAGCGCAATATACTCAAAAGAATATCGAAGTCAATGGATTCAAAAGCTTTGCTAAAGTCCAAAACTACCAAAATGGTTAGCATTTTATTATCCATTGCCTGGCTTACGTCGTCCGTGATTTTAGTGAGCGCAGTTGCAGTGCTGTATCCCTGGCGGAACCCTGATTGAAATCTATTATGAAGGGAATGGTCATTCAAGTAGTTCAAGATCTGAGAGTAAAGGAGCCTCTCGAAGACCTTCGACAATGTAGGTAGTATCGATATTGGTCTGAAATCCTGAGGCAGGTCACCGTCCTCTTTTTTCGCGAGGGGAACTACTCTAGCACACTTCCAGACTGTCGGAAAATTGCAACTTTGCAGTGAAAAATTGAAAATATGGGCCAGAATAGGGAGTATCTCGTTGATAATTGGTCTGAGCAATTTTATCCCCACTCCATCACATCCTACCGATTGGGATACAATTCCACTCAAGGTAGTTTTAATAGCCTCCTCACTAATATGCCCGAAATCGAACTGAGGCCGGTCTGGCAGTGGTAGTGTCCGAAGCGATTCCAACGATGAACTTTTTATATCTTCTTCTATCAAAGAGTTAGAAGTGGAAAAGTAATGAGCGAGAGAGTTAGTATCTAGACCCATTGGTTGTGGATTCATTTCCTTGCCTACGCCTACAGACCGTAGAGTTTGCCAAACCATTCTGGGAGGAACGTTGGTCAAATTGTCCTCAAAAAACCTCCTTTCCTCCCTTCTACACAAGTGGTTACATTGGTTTCGCACAACACGATACACCTCTTTATTCTCGTCAGTTGGGTTTTTCACGTATTTGGCCTTCAACCTATCTCGATCCTTCATCATCAGTTTTATATCCTCGTTGATCCAGGGACAAGGGGGATTTTTTACCCTGATAATCTTCACCGGCGCAACTTTATCATAAATTGCGATGATGTTCTCATTGAAAAGAGCAACCATATCGTCCGAAGAATTCGCGCTGTAAACCGATTCCCAACTCATGTTCTTCACACATTTATCATCCGGAGCCTCCGGTAAGAACTGATCTACCTGCTCAGACGTGAGAATTCTTGACTTTTTTGGCTTAAATCCCTCATTTCTTCTCTTCAAAAAAGCTAATAATTTTGGAAATTTACTTATATCAATATCTTCTCTAATGTTAATAACCGATTTCAGCATTGAGTAATGTGCCCAGAGAGTTGAGGCACAAACCGCTTTTGATTTATCATTGAAGTAGACTAACAGCGCATTTTCAGTAGGTTGTTTCACATTTTTTAAGCGGCACCACTTTTTAAAAGCATCGTACTGCTGCTCGTATAGTTTTCTAGATTTCGGTGGTAACAATTCTTCACCTACTTCGGCTGCTCTTTTATCAATATCAGATACACCTTCTCCACTCATGATACCAATAATTATCAATAACAATGTTTCTTTACAATGACACTAGTAATGACAATGTTTCTAAATTATAATTGTCACAACGCAATGTTACTATGGTAACTTATTTTAAAGACAGTTTATTAAATGAGTTGAAGAGAGAAAAAACTGATTGAAATTATTGAATTAATTAATAAAATCATACCGGAAGTACGAAAAGTATCGGATATACCTTGCGACTGAAGTACATTTAATCCTTCAGGTAAAATATGGCCCTCCCTGCGGTCGGGCCATAAACTTTACCTTCAGGATTAAATGTACTACTTCAGTCTTGCGGTATGTAATATACTATTGTTGTTTACAAATTTGAAAATAACAAAAATTCTAGCGACAGTTTCTGTGAAATTCAGCATGCTCAATTAATTTTTGTTTATTTCTCATTAATGTCTAATAAAATTCAAATTTAATTTAAAAATCATATATTCATTTAAAATAACCATTATATACATACATTCACAATATTGACATTTTTTTGGGTTTACCTATAGCGTCAAGTTATTTTTAAAAATTATCTTCTCGTCTCCACTGGATTCACTGAGCTCTATCCCTGTTTTGTACCACAATGCCCATCCTCTTCAATTGCCTGGTTTTCTCTGCGGGCAGTTTTCCAGACACTGATATGGCGTATATCCCTGGACGTAAACTATTTATCCTCAGCCATTTGCAGACCCAGCTCTCAGTGGGCGACATTGAAGCAACCATACCACAAAAGTTCTTGCTTGTGCAGGCATAAACCTCATCTGGATCTCTCTTCATTTTTAAAAAGGCTTCGCAATTATCACAACCACGACTCAAAAATTGATCGTAGGATTTGATCAAAGAGCAGCATATACAAGCTCTGAGCCTCTTCATATCTCTTGGTAAACTTTCAAAAGACATCTTGAAACAATTATGAGCACTTAACTTCTCTAAACTACAAACGGTAATAAACAGAATACTTTCTGAATTTGGCTCTCTTTGAAATGTGTACGGTATATACAACCGTTTAGTGATAGATATGAATTTTTCTTCTTCTTTCTTCTTCTTTATAGAGCCACGGAATATTATTACTTAAGAACTACCGACCATAGAGTTATAATAAAATTCTAATATTCCATATGGAATGGTAATAATTTACTTTGATTTTTTTGACAACAATTATAATTCAATATCAATAATGGTTGCAGGATTTTCAATCATATAATGTTATGATTTTTCTTCTTCTTTCAACGGAACACTGAATACCTATTGACGCACCTATACCTAACTCTAAAGATAGCTCTTTCCGGTACCTGCTGTTACCTACGTTTCCGCCTACCTAAAATACAATTGAACCGTTCTCATAAATTACTTACTTAAGTAAATAAGAAAGTAATTATATCTTCCGGTGAAAGAAAGCTAAGACAATGAAATTTAAGAATATGTTAGATATCAATAACAATGCTCAAATTTTTTTTAAATACGTTGGAAATCTTGTAAGGTATAGTGTATTAAATAATTTTGTCTTGGAAATAAAAAAAAAGAATTTTGGCGTGTCTGTTTCTGCGAAATTTTGCAAGCCCATTTGTTTTAACCTAATTCAAATATCTTCGAAGTTAAAACTTGATCTGATGAATATTCTACGAGTTATAGAGGTATCCAAATTTATATCAATTGTAAATGAGGGACTAAGCCATCTACGGGTGAAATATTCCAACAGATGGCACTAGTGGTACTATTTTTTTTAAAGTTTGGTTTCTTTTGTAATAGAGGTTGTATAGTTCACTGGAATGGTCTATTGCAATGAGTGATGTAAAGAATACTGTATTTATCATTTTTTCTTCATGATATGTTTCGTTATGATTGAATTAAATTTCTGCGCATTAACTCAGTTGATTTCCAGGTGCGCCTCATATTGCTTCCCAGCAAAAAGCAGAAATTCAAGACTAAGATCAGATCAGGAGAAAACCCTCAATATATGGAGAGTTTTCTGCTGCACAGAATCAATCCAGGTAAATACCAAATGTTCCGATAAAAAAATTCAGATACATCCTGAAATGTCCACATTATAACCAATTTCAGAGGATGTGAACTCAATGGGTCTTCGATTCAGATTGTATGGGTGCGAGAGAATGAGAAAAGAAAGGTTGATAGGTGAGGCTATGGTCAGTTTCGCCAATATCAACCTTGAATTGGATAACAACTTTTGGTTGAACCTAGAAACAAGATGCAACACTTCGGTGAGTTGTGTACGTTGTTTTAAACTCTTCTTTTAATTTTATCATTCACCTTTCTCTCGTTTTAGTGATTTCGTAGTTGTTCTTTGCCAGATCTTTGGAGTTCTTATACCTTCAATTGGTTGATTTCAAAGATATCAGCTACCACACGAGATATAGCAAACCCCAATTATTTTTCAGGAGAGGGGTCGCCTTTTTTTTGTGTTAGTTAAGATTTCTGATTGAAACATTGTCACGGTGAGTTAGTACCTGCTCTCTAAGATAGGTATCTCGAAAACTGAAAAATAATTGGGGTTTGCCCAGTAACAAATTTTCGTGACGACATCCGACGTGGGATTCGATTCTGCTTAGAATTGGGAATATTATTGTACTGTTGCGAGGTACCGCAGGGCCATGAAGAAAAAAAGAATAATTATGGGTTAAGAAACTTACTTCAGTCGAGCCACGACCTAGACTGTTACACATTGTATCTGAAAGTACAGATGGACGTCACTCACAGAAAATTTTATCTTAGATGGCGAAATCTGGAGGAGGTCTGAGCAACCTCGCAACGGCCCAATAATAACTCCCAATTCGAAGCAGAATGATGCCCAAACATTATATTTCAGTTAAAATCCTGTTCAGATCCGCAAAATTGCGATTTTCAACTATATGCCGGAAGAACGACGTAGACATGACAGGGGACTAAGACCACCGACAACGGCGTTCATCGAAACTTACGAGACACCTACTGCGACTAACGCCACCAGTTCGGTTAGTTAACTGGAGCGGGAATTTCTGACCGTGAAACATCCCCGTATGATTTATTTTTAATTTCACAGCTGAGTAGCACCGTATGTGGAGATGTGATGAGTTTAACCAGATCTGATAGCACGGGTTCCACTCATTCTTTATCCATGCAACATGGTGGTGTACCTGAGCTTCTTCTTGGTCTGTCCTATAACGCTACCACTGGTAGATTGAGAGTTGAGGTGGTTAAAGGCTCTCATTTTAGGTAAGGAAGTTTCTACTCCAGAATTATCTACAATTTTACCAGTGGTTCTCACCTTTTCTCTTTCCAGAGTAAATATAGTTGTTTCTTTTATCGGTATGTTGTAACACCCTTTTTTACCTATTATATATTTTTCGGGCGCCAGCTATTCTTTGCTTATCAGGGAGAATAGCAAACCTACCAAGGTAGCTTCTAGTCGAAGACAGAGTTCGGTTTTATCTAAGCTATTAGCGATAATTTGAGCAATCAAATAGGCAAAAATTTAATATAATTTATTCGGAATATATGTACAGAAAATTCTCTCAGTATTGAATAAAAATAACGTAAGTAATCAGCTATATTTCAACAAAATAATAGATTTAAACTGACAGCATGAAATGTGAAAATATTAGGTGTACAAATAAGTTTCCGCGGTTTTTTATAAAAAATTAGGAATTTATTGTAAAGGAAAAGTACATTACGTTTTATTCAAAGTATTTTCCATCATTTGCCACTACTTTTCCCCATCTTTCTGGCAACATTCGGATACCCCGTCGAAAAAACTCTTCATCTTTTGACGCTATCCACAAATCTACCCAATTTTTGGTGTCTTCATATGATGTGAAGCGCTGCTCAGACAGACCATGTGCCATCGACCGGAACAGATGATAATCAGAAGGGGCTAAGTCTGGTGAATACGGCGGGTGGGGTAAAACTTCCCAGATGAGTGTTTCCAAGTATGTTTTTACCGGCGCCGCAACATGTGGACGAGCATTATCGTGTAAAAGAATAATTTTGTCGTGTCTGGAGTAGTAATGGGCGCGTTTTTCCTTAAGTGCCCGACTCAATCTCATCAATTGTGTTCGGTAGAGAGCTCCAGTAATGGTTTCGCTTGGTTTCAGTAATTCATAATACACGACACCAAGCTGATCCCACCAAATACACAGCATGAGTTTTTTTCCATGAATATTCGGCTTAGCTGTCGATGTTGATGGTTCGCTGGGCTTATCCCATGACTTTCTCTTCTTTGGATTATCGTAGTGAATCCATTTTTCGTCACCAGTGACTATACGATGCAAAAACTCTTTTTTTTATTCCTGGCAAGCAGCATTTCACTCATGCATAATCGGCGTTCAACCTCTCTCGGCTTTAGTTCATATGGAACCCAATTTCCTTGTTTTTGAATCATTCCTAACGATTTTAAACGATGTGAAATTGCTTGTTGAGTCACTTGTAGAGTAAGTGCAAGTTCTTTTTGCGTTTGGGACGAATCTTCCTCCAATAGTGCTTCTAATTCCATGTCTTCGTACACTTTCGGCCTTCCACTGCGTTCTTTGTCTTTAACGTCAAACTCACCGTTCTTAAACTTTTGAAACCATTCCTGACAACTTCTCTCACTTAAAGCAGCTTCACCATATGCTTCTAGAAGCAATCGATGCGCCTCAGCTGCAGATTTTTTCACATTAAAGAAGTAAATCAAAAGTTCCCGCAAATGATGCTTATTCGGAATAAAACTTGACATTTTTGCACGAAAAAAATTACGTGATGCTCATACGGAATCACTAGTACTTTAAGGTTATGGTGTTGCCAGATGACTAAACTTGGGATATTACGTTTTACATCTGACAATTTTTCCATAACCTTCTGGTGGGGCCATCTTTTGACAAACCGCGGAAACTTATTTGTACACCTAATATATTAATTCGGTATATAATTACAGAAAATCACCTCGGTATGTTGAATACAAATAACTTAAGGAATCAACTATATTTCAGCAAAATAACAGATTTAAACTGACAGTATGAAAGGTGAAAATAAATTAATTCGATATATAAGTACAGAAAATCACCTCGGTATGTTGAATACAAATAAGGTAAGTAATCAGCTATATTTCAACAAAATAATAGATTTAAGCTGACAGCATGAAATGTGGAAATAAATCAATTCGGTAATCTACTGAGAAAAAAATTTAAACAGAACGCAAGAATTCAGTTATACTTGTGAAAATAACACTTTCTAAGGACATTAACAATTACAAGTGAAATGCATAAAAATGAATTAATTCTAAATCAAAATCAATCTGGCTGCGTACTCTACTTTCTCGCAAATAGGACGCAACAAATTGTGATTGACGGTAGTCTGAATAAAAATTTTACTGGCTCGCGAGAAGAGCTAAGAATAATTATTATCTACAGACGGAGGGTTGCTAACTGCCCACGTGGACAGGAAGTCTACAGAATTCCTGCAAAAGGAATGAAATCGAACTCGGAAAAATAGGCGATTTTGATGAAATCGAAATAAAAGGGTTTCGGTAATGGGGTTATCGTTTACTCACTTTTTCTTTTCTTTTGTCGCTCAGGACACTGACGTCCGGCAAAACCACACTCTGTGCACTGATGAAATAAACTAAAATCGCTACTATTGAATAATAAAAATTTAATAAACTCCCGTGAATACTGAAAACTGAATAAAATTATCTATCTACAATCTTAATCTTAATAATTCTTAACAATTTTTGAATACGAAACTATCATTAATAATCTACCACGCTCTTTAATAATCCTAATCTGAATCTCCTAATCTGAATAATTCAATACCGGGGGTAACACGGCCTTTTATACTCTCCTGGGGGGGAGATGAAACGGACACACACAGATGTGGCATTTGTCGCCTAAAATCATCTTCGATTTCGGTTTATCGCGTAAAAACATATTTTTCGGATTCTAGCGAAGAGAAATTTATGTTTTCAGGCCTTTTTTTCTCACCGAAAAACTCTGAAACAACGACTTTGAATCTTAAGGCGTATACAGGGGAACGGAAAATATATAAAATAATCGGAATACTTACAATGAAGAATGATTTTCCTATACAAAAAAAAATCAAGCTTCATTACAAAGTATTTGTTTCAGAAATTTCTCTGTGAACAAAGCACCTGATACGTTCGTGAAGCTGAACTTAGTTAGCAGTACAGGACACGAATTAGCCCACAGCAAGACAACAGTGAGAAGAGGTCAGCCGAATCCGCTATTCAAAGAAACTTTCATCTTTCAGGTGAGCTTCGAATTCATACTGTACGCAGTACAATAAATCTACAGTAAAAAATGTACCAACGCAGAAATGGCAGGTATTCATTTTACCTATTAAATGGTTCACCACAGCAGCGATATCCTTAACGGGAGGTGCCACACGTCCAAACTTTTATTCATTTATTAGACTTTGTGAAACTTCAAAAGGGCAACAGATGTCAAAGGAAGCCCTGCGACAGTTCAAATAGTTGCGATTAGAAGAAAATAAATGAAAAAGACTCGCAAATAAGTAAAATGGGTAGTTTTTTAGAGATATTGTAATATTTGCCACTTTTTCTTTCGAAAAGGATGACAAATATTATTTTTAATACAAAGACTTGGCCATTTAATGTGATCGTCTAGCAAGGGCAGGACTCTACGTTATGTTTACGTAAAAATTCAACTTTGTGATAATTGAGATTAGTGAGAATAATTGAGAAACAAAGATGGTAAATAAAACACAACACTTAGACCCAAACAATCAACTCTTTATTCAGGGGGTAAAGAAAATGTAGGGGAAAGCCTCAGCCAGAAAACCCCTTATGTTAGGGCACTTTTTTAAAACTACACTGTAAAAAATAAAATTCTGCGCTCAAACTCCTCAGGAGTTTGAGAATTTTTTTTTCAATCAAACCATTGTAATTTGAATTAATCTAAAATTGATTACGCCAAATGAACTATTTTTCTTGATTAAAACAACCTAGTTGATAATAGAGAACAGCTAAAACATTCGCCTGAAACTTTTTACATTTCAGCGAAATGAAAGAAACAACTGATTCAACATAAACATACAATTACAAGAAATTGTTTATGCACTTGTCTCAATATCCATAATTGATTGATACAAATACATTATTCTAAATAGGTTTTAACGAAACCATTCGTTCGTTTCATTTTTATTTGTTCAATGGAACGAAGGTACGGTTGTCGTAAATTTCTGTAAATGCAACGACTACAGTTTCTTGAGACAAGAATCTCGTGAGATTATATTATTCGCCTCATTTACTTGATGAAAACTATAAATATTTGAATAAAATTGAACATATAATTGTTGCAATATGAAGTGACATTTGTAAAAAAAATATTGCGTAATTGATTTAATAAAACGAATTAATTGTAGCAATTTTTTTTATATTGGCTGCAATTAAATCAAAACTCTATCTCTTTTATATTGAATATATCCCATTTAAATGCAATTATTTGTGCATTTTACTCACAATATTGTTGTATCCGGTGATAAAGATGACATGGAATACATGATGCGCAAGCTAATTAAAGAATACGAGAAGTGGGGCTTAAATGTCAACTTAGAGAAAACCAAATATCTTTGTGTTGGTGGAGAACCGGGTGATCTGGTATTGGATGATGACAGGGATGAGATGATAATCCACTGCCTGGACTATAGCTTTTGTTGCGGCACTATGTCAGCGGCAGGGGAGTGTATAGGGATCTCTTGGCGGCACTCTATATAGCCACGCATAGCTTAGTTCACAGCGCTTCGGTGGCCTAGAGGTTTGCTCTCAAGTTACACACCGACTAGGTACTAGGTGCCGGGTTCAACTCCCGGCGGCTCCCTTAAAACTTCTAACCCCTGCGTCTATGGCATGGCGCACACAAGCCATACTGATGAGTCCAAATGTGTGAGCCAGGGACGAAACGCATAAGTAGGGATAAATTCCTTCGATTCTACATTGGTGACCCCGACGTGATGGGAACGGTTGTCTTTACGACGTGTCTTGGAAAAGCAGACGGTTAACGCTTGAGGTATACTCGCTCCCTCTCTGCAACTTCCAACGAAACTCTAGACGCCTTTCCCATTTCGTACAATATTCATGTCTGCCGCGGTATTGCGGTATTTATCAATATAAAAGAGAAATAATTGTTCTGTGAAGAAAAATAATGATTACATACAAATGTTTTTTTTGTTTTATCAAATTATTCCTTTGCTAGTGTCAAAACCCTTCAATTTAGCTCAAATCAATCAGTTTCTTAACCCAAGAAACTTTCACTTGACATAAGAGATATTATCATTTTTATCGACTGAATTCTCGACCCATTCAACTACAAATCGAGTTTCAGTGAAATGTAATATTTATTTACATGAAACCAAAATTTTTATTCTACGAAAAGTATCAATAGTTACATACTAATTAATATTACCGTTGGATCAAATTTTTACCACCTGAGTCAAAAACTCTGAGCTTGGTTGAAACCAAACAGTTTCTTAACTCAAGAAACTTTTATTTAGGGTAAACGCCATTCTCAACCGTAGACGGCGGTAGGGTCAAGTACTTTATGCATTTGGCTGTATTCAAACGTACGGAGTACTTGAGACAAATTAATATGGTTTGAGATGAGGAACTATTTTTTACAGTGTAAATGGTTAATCATTAACAGCTAGCAAAGACAAGTATAACAGTTCTGAGAAAACTATAACAATACAAAACAGATAGTAATTATAATAATCAGAGCAACTTCCATAATACAAAGAGAATAATAAACATGGTAAATATGCACTGTAAAAATAGTTCAATCTCAAACCATATTAATTTGTCTCAAGTACTCCGTATGTTTGAATACAGCCAAATACATAAAGTACTTGACCCTACCGCCCTCTACGGTTGAGAATGGCGTTTACCCTAAATAAAAGTTTCTTGAGTTAAGAAACTGATTAGTTTCAACCAAGCTTAGAGTTTTTGACTCAGGTGGTAAAAAAATTTGATCCAACGGTAATATTAATTAGTATATAACTATTGATACTTTTCGTAGAATAAAAATGTTGGTTTCATGTAAATAAATATTACATTTCACTGAAACTCGATTTGTAGTTGATTTAAAGGATCTTAGTTGAATGGGTCGAGAATTCAGTCGATAAAAATGATAATATCTCTTATGTCAAGTGAAAGTTTCTTGGGTTAAGAAACTGATTGATTTGAGCTAAATTGAAGGGTTTTTGACACTAGCAAAGGAATAGTTTGATAAAACAAAAAACAACATTTGTATGTAATCATTATTTTTCTTCACAGAACAATTATTTCTCTTTTATATTAATAAATACCGCAATACCGCGGCAGACCATGAATATTGTACGGAATGGGAAAGGCGTCTAGAGTTTCGTTGGAAGTTGCAGAGAGGGAGCGAGTATACCTCAAGCGTCAACCGTCTGCTTTTCCAAGACACGTCGTAAAGACAACCGTTCCCATCACGTCGAGGTCACCAATGTAGAATCGAAGGAATTTATCCCTACTTATGCGTTTCGTCCCTGGCGCACACATTTGGACTCATCAGTATGGCTTGTGTGCGCCATGCCATAGACGCAGGGGTTAGAAGTTTTGAGGGAGCCGCCGGGAGTTGAACCCGGCACCTAGTACCTAGTCGGTGTGAAACTTGGGCGCAAACCTCTAGGCCACCGAAGCGCTGTGAAATAAGCTATGCGTGGCTATATAGAGTGCCGCCAAGAGATCCCTATACACTCCCCTGCCGCTGACAGAGTGCCGCTAGCTATAGTCCAGGCAGTGGGTTATCATCTCATCCCTGTCATCATCCAATACCAGATCACCCGGTTCTCCACCAACACAAAGATATTTGGTTGGCTCTAAGTTGACATTTAAGCCCCACTTCTCGTATTCTTTAATTAGCTTGCGCATCATGTATTCCATGTCATCTTTATCACCGAATACAACAATATTGTGAGTAAAATGCACAAATAATTGCATTTAAATGGGATATATTTAATATAAAAGAGATATAAAGAGTTTTGATTTAATTGCAGCCAATATAAAAAAATTGCTACAATTAATTCGTTTTATTAAATCAATTACGCAATATTTTTTTTACAAATGTCACTTCATATTGCAACAATTATATGTTCAATTTTATTCAAATATTTATAGTTTTCTTCAAGTAAATGAGGCGAATAATATAATCTCACGAGATTCTTGTCTCAAGAAACTGTAGTCGTTGCATAAACTGACAGAATTTACGACAACGTACCTTCGTTCTATTGAACAAATAAAAATGAAACGAACGAATGGTTTCGTTAAAACCTATTTAGAATAATGTATTTGTATCAATCAATTATGGATATTGAGACAAGTGCATAAACAATTTCTTGTAATTGTATGTTTATGTTGAATCAGTTGTTTCTTTCATGGTTTCTTTCTGGTGGAGGAGCTCCATCCTGCAAAAACACAATCTGATCTTCCACATAATTTCCCGCATTGTTTTCAATAATTTCCGTCAAAATCGGATCGATTGAGTTTCAACAAGATTGAGATCCTTCGCAATACGCTTTGTTTGTTCGACATCTTGATTAAAGATTTCTATGTCAGTGGATTGGAGGAAGGAAGCCACAGTCATGGTTGTTTTGAAGCTCAAAATGTCGATTTTTCACAAAAAAACACTACAAGTGCGATGAAAACACCACTTCATTTTCAAATATTTAGTTAACTAATGCATAAATAGAACAAACAATTACTGTGCTGAAATCAGTATAAAAATACCTTTCAAGTGAGGTGTCACTCACCCCATCTTCCCTATTCAAAATTTGGGGGTGAGGGTTGTAGTAGCAAGGGTTGGAGCGCTATATGTTCATTACAGCACTGTTTTTAGTACTCATTACGACACTGAAATAGAGAAAATAATTTCATAAGAACTTTTTATCTCAAAATTACTTAAATATTCATCCCTTGGAGTTCGAAAAGTACTTGATCGAGACCCTGTTTAATAAGTACAATATCTTAATGGCGAATGTAGGAGCCTCACACGAGAATCTTCTAGCAAAAAATCCCTCTGGATCAAACTGACTTTGCAGAAAACGGAAAGTTCACGGTCTATTTTCATCGCAGGATGACTAGTGATTCATCGGCGACTTCAAGTGCGTCTTCGAGCCTCGACAAACGCAGGACGTTGTGCTGTTCCTCAAGGTTGACGCGTCGACTTTCGAGGCGATGAACCAAGTTTTTTTTTCAGGTGATTTAACCTTACACTAAAGCGAATGGCTTCGAAATGAACGTTAAATATTATCCTGGAAATACAGTAACTCCCATAATTATTTCTGTCCAATGGGTTGAACACACTCGACACTGTCCTGCTATTTACGAAACGTATTATGAATTTTTCGATGCTATCGATGTATGAAGTCAGATACACGGGTCGTGTTCGCTGTTTGTCGATGTACTGGGTGTTACAAATTCGGCGCGTTTCGACAATAAGGGTTACCGAAGAAATTATTTTTAAGTTACTGTAAACAACACACCTCCTTTAATAGTTACGGGACTATTCGGCAGTAAATGGACCCTGGAAGAGATAACAATCTAACACATATAAACCCACTCGATTAAATTTACCTGCTTCTTGAGATGACACTTGGCAGAACTGCTTCTACACCATAATCTGGAGATAGGAGAACCCCAGGGATCAGTTTTAGGTCCATCCCTATTCTTTATATTCATCAACGATCTTCCAGCTGGCATGATGAAATTGGTTTGCGAGATATACAAGACAAGTAAACAATTTTTTCATCATTGACCACCTTTTTTCATATTCAGGTGGCTCTGTTTCAACTGGCCGACGTCACATTGATGATCTCGGTCTACAATCGCAGGAGGATGGCCAAGAAGAAGGAGATGGTAGGTTGGTTCAGTCTTGGTTTAAATTCTAGCGGAGCCGAAGAATTGGCCCATTGGATGGACATGAAAGAATTCCAGCAACAGCAAATCCTAAGATGGCACGTACTGGTCCAATCGTAGCCTTCATCAACCTCACATATCCTACAGAAAGGTTAAAGTATATGGATCTTGGCTTCAGTTATAAAGGGGGCCCGGTTGGTAGAAATCGCACCATATGAATAACCAACCTGGAATTTTTATCTCGTGATTTTTGTGATATATTTCTATGTATTGTAAGGGTTTCAAGTTTTTTAGGATATTTGACGTCTTTTGAGCAGGGTTCAGCACCATTTAATGTATTATTATTTTTCATTTTTATTATACAATTTTCTTCTCTAATTTTATTTGAATTCAAGTAATAGTGGCGTTATGTTTTGTTTCCCCATCTTATCGTAACTATACATGGTAAGTTGAATATTAAGTCTCCTCCAGTCACCAGGTTCATAGTACTTCGATTCCGAAAATCATATACCAGGGTGTTTAAAAAAAAGTGACCCCCTCTATAGGATATAAAGAAAACTGAAAAATAATTGGAGTTTGCTCAGTAAAAAACTTTCGTAAAGCCATCCGTATTCAAGATACGGTAACCGTGTAACTAGCGCCCTCTACGAGAGTCAGACATAAAAACGAATTTACAATTTTTTTTCTTGAATACGGATGGCGTTACGAAAATTTTTTACTGAGCAAACCCCAATTATTTTTCAGTTTTCTACCTATCCTAGAGATGAGGGTCACCTTTTTTTGAAACACCCTGTATAATTTATATATAAACATTTTTGGTATGAGATGTTTGTGGACTGGAAATGAACCCAGCAACAAATGTTGAAATTGCAGTAATTTTGATTTGTAATTCATTGGATATAAAATTTCATGGTTTCGAAGTTTCTGTATAAAGTATTGTTATTGAAAAACTATGTCGAAGCATTGAGTATAAATCTACCTAGAGGGGAAAAGCAGTTCAAAGAAATGAAGCCAGAAATTTACTAGTACGATTTCTGGTTCATAAATGGACTGTATGTTTCTGGAAATAAATGTATTTGTTCTTTACAGCATCTAACGGAGAGTTACCGAACTATTAGACGATGGCCAGGGCCGGCTTCAGGAAATATGTTGTTCTTCACGAAGATTTATAGTTATTTCATTTCGATTTTTGTTCATCCGAACTAAGATTCAAGGGGCGGACAAGATAGTAGCTTTATATATTGAATCCCTCATATCATAATGGCGCGTTTATATTCGGCTATCATTTTCAACTCAAAAATGAAAATCGTGAGGGTTTATTCACAATGAATGTAACGTAAACGCAACCATAAAATATCTTCACATTACATAACTAATTACAGGAAATAATTTTATACCATGGTAGGTTATTCCATAGCAGGTACTTATCTTAGTCTGATTGTGTTTATAGTTTTGCAACTCTTCTAAAGTAACGAAATGCTCACAGAGGAAAAACGGAATAAAAAAATGAAAAATCTAAAGAGAATACTGTTTTATATTTGTAGGATGAATATCTAGCTTGAAGTCATTACGAAGTAATGAAAAATGTTATTCAAGATATATTCTTCAAATAATAAAATAAACAAAAATTGCATTATCCCCACAGATTCTCAGTGCAGGATTCCACTAATTAACATTTTTTATTTCGGAAACTGTGGTAAAAATCGATTCTTTTGTCAAGACGATCACTCTCGAATGGAAGGAAATATAGTGTGAAATTTTCATGGTAGGTTGTGGTAGTTATAGGGTGATTTTGAAGTATCGAGTGATCCTAAGAATTTATCCTCATCGATTCTTAGAAGGAGGTAATAAGTTACCATTATTAATTAAAAATATTTCATTACGGGAGATCTACGTAAACAGACGGATTTGATGCGAAAAAAACGAGAAAACATCAAATTTCACTATGAATATTTTGTTTCTGTTGCTTCAAACATCCGAATACACCGAAACATTTCACGTTCTTTTCTTTTTCATTCACCTGAAGTGCTCCAGATTCATTTCAGATATGCAATTAAGTGTGCGCTAAAACTATCAAATTTATTTTTGACTCAATACAAAGGATACAAAATATTTGGGAAAAAAGCCAGTTGTTCCTCAAAATTAGGGTGATAAAATAAGAACTTGGTCCATTTATTGCACATTCAAATATATATGTTACATACAATTTTCTTGTGTACATGCGTAACTGATCTAAATTCCCTTCACGTATTTGATATCACCAACAATATGCCCACAATTCATTCATTAAAATCGTCATCTAAAATACACAGATCATTGGACAGTAAGTCCATATATATAAATAATAAAATATTCTGAGAGTGATGTCGAATAAATCCGGCCCTGGCTCAGACCAGCTCAAACAGAGAGACCAAGTCGCTGCAACCATGAATACAATGAAATAAATATTACCGTGTTTACACACTTGAGACCGCCACTTTACCGGTAGAATTTTTGGCTTCATTTCTTTGAACTGCGTTTCCCCTCTAGGTACATTTATACTCAATGGTCGAAGTTTATAGTTGTTTTAAAAATTTTGTTGAATATTAACTGTTGAAAAATATAGACCAAGCGGTGCTTATTGCAAACGCCTGATGACTGAATTATAAAACTAACAATATTATTTGCACAATGAGAATGAAACCCTTGCTCTTATTTTATATCTTTACTATTCTTAAAGAATTTAGGCAAAATATTTGAAGTTTTTGGAAGTCTTGTATAAAACACTGAAATTATTTTATAGCAAATGTTTGGAAAAGGATTATTGTATTCCCTGGTTGTTCCAGAAAAGAGCTGAGCGTAAGAAAACTTTAGACTGTTTAAGAATATTCCGAATATATACAAAATCATTATTGACACTTGGTATATATTCTATCGCTTTAGTTACTTAGTTCCAAAGCTCTCAAGAAGCTGAATTAGTAAGCACCCAGTTGAGATATAACTTCTGAAAGAACCAGTTTCAATGTACAAATATATGTCCATTTCTACAGAAGGAACTGGCGATTCACTGGTTTTGATGAGCGAACATGTATCTGATTATACACACAAAGTATATATTGAATTTCTGTATATTATTGATGTTGAAAGATTTTATAAAATTTTATACTTCAAATTTTATATCGATTCGCAATTTCAAAAATTGATCATAATAAGACGGTTTGTTTTTTAGTCTTATTACTTTGTAGAGCAATTTTTGAATTTGGAAATTATTGAGCCAAGGGCATTTATTGTCGTTTGATGTGGATACGAGAGACTTGAAGCAGCGAGGTGGTTACAGGGCGTCTCGCATTTGGCATTCAGTAGAAAATATATAACAATGAAAACCATGATTTTTTTGTAACATCGGGTCTATTAAATTATTATGGAAAGTACTTAATCGTGAAAAATATTTCAAATTTTGTAGAACAATTTAAGGTACATTTCTGAAATACTTTCGACTTTCCAGTGTTGCTATTTGTGTGGAAATTTGGCAACAGTTTCCTTATTTTAAATGGAACACCCCGTATTTCCTTTTTTATGATTCTATATAAAAAATCAAATTAATTCGTGTTACTTTCCAATATCAATCTTCAACAGTTTTTGTGTAATAAATTATTTTAAAAAATTTTGAATTAAATTTTAGAATCACAAAAATTGTTGTATTTCGCTCAATATTAGAGATACCAATTCGAAATTTGGCATAATCTTAGATTTTATGAGTTGATAAATGGTATTTTTTTTCACTTCTATACTTACTTGATATTCAGGGATTTATCAATTAAAATTTATATTTCTGATCAAAAGATTATACTCATGTATTCATCAACAACGTTTCGGGCTGTGCCCTTTATCAAAAAATTACCTGTTTTCTTTATGTATCAATTTGTCAAATTATTAATTTTATTTTGTCATGTGTTGATGGTTGACTCAGTGTACAGAAATTTGTTCTTCTTTATTTTCTTATGTGTTCTCATTATTTATTTTCAGAATTAGTGTAGTAAACTTTGTTTAGTCCTTGAATGTCTGTTTTGTCATTGATTGCTTTCTAAATTTCTAAATTGCTTTTCTAAAAATTCTCTGCTCTTTCTATTTTGCTCCATGTCTAATATTTTTATGTTTTCGAAGTTGAAGATTTTTTCGACCACTCTGTATAACTGACAACTAAGATTAAAGAACGGTGACTGAGATCAAACTATTATCTAAGATCATGTCTAATTTCGAACTGAAATCTCGAATGTTGAGCAAAACATAGCCATTTTGCTAACTCTTAAATTCGATTTAAAAGTTTTAAAAATAATTCATAACTCAGAAACAGTTTAAAATAGAAGTGAAGTAAATTTATCGAAGTTTTTTATGAAGAATCATAAAAAAATAAAAATACGGAGTGTCCTATTTAAAATAACCAAGCTGTTGCCAAATTTGCGAAAATCTGGCAACACTGGAAATCTGAAAGTATTTCAAATATGTAGCTTAAATTGATATACAAAATTTGAAATATTTTGCATAATTGGTTTCCATAGGCCACCCACCTTGGGACACCCGATATATCAAACAAAGAATTTCTTTTTTAAGTGAGCCTGGATTAATCAAAAATAAAAATAATTTATTTTCAACTTTTTCAGTGGCAAATATTTTCAAGGTGACAATGTTGACACATCTATTTGAAAAACATAAATTTTTGTTGAGAATACGTTGTTTTGTAATTTTTTATGAGGAATGCCGGAATGTTTTCATTGCCTAACATGATTATGGACAAATCCAACATTCTTTTATAGACAAATGACGTCAAAGCATGTTCGTAACCATAGTTACGGATTCTAAACAAGTAATTCCAAGTTTATAATATTTCAATTGATTTTAATTGAAATTGTGTATGTAACTGATCATCAAAACAACTTTTTCATTCTTAGAAATGCCTGTCAAATGGAAGATACTCGGCAATCCATAGTAAAACTGAGTTGTTTGAATCCGTAACCATAGTTACGTGCAGAAGTGACGTCACCACTAATATGGCGAATTGCGAAATAATTTTCATTGTTTACGATATCAGTTTTAGCGCCTTTGAAATATAAATTTGAGTTGAGATTTTTGGCATTCAGACGAAATTCGACATTTAAAATTTCGGAAAAGGATGCAATAATGTATAATTGTTATTATTTGTTGAAAAAAAAATTCTTTGACATTTCTTTTTCTTAAATAATTTATAGGATGTTAGGTTTAATTGATTTTGTAGTACATAGATAATAAATATATAGAAGCATTGACATAAACTTGAGAGCTGATGTGCGAAAGATAATGCAACATTGCTGACTTGAAAATATTTTCTTCTCTCTGAAATAGCACTGAAAATTCGAAGTTTTGCCTTTTATCGAGTGAAAAAAGTTTTCTCATTGGAATTTTCCGAATGAAAATATTGATTCCAGCTTTTGACATTGACTGATTTTCCTGTTATTTTTCCCTAACTGTATTTCAAATATGGGACATACTGTGAAATCTGGGGAACACCTGATTGAAATTCTTCAAGCTTCTTGCTTTTCAAAGTCCCCATCTACACTAAGAGTATTTATGGAATTTATCGTAAGTTTCCAAGATTGTGATATGCAACATTTACAAAAATCAAAATCAAAAAAATTGAATGAATGTTTTGCTTTTTCTAAAAGCGAATATTTTCAACTTCATGAATTTCACCTGTCAATTTCATGTGTTCATATGATATGGAACATCGCGTATGTGATTTGTATATTATTATAAACTATTTCCCTTACTCATTACGAAACCCAGTGGAGGTTTCCATAGATGTGATCGGTACAGAGAATGGAAGATGAAAAAAATTGGATTTAATGTTCCTAATTAATAAAAAAAATCGATTTCATGTCGAATTTCGCTGAGCAGATTGGTTTGTAATCTTTGCTTATACCCGTGTAGCTTTTCTATGATTCCGGTTGGAATTCAATATCATTAACTCCAATTTTCTTCTTGTTGATAGATTGCAATTATTGTCGCACAAGATTGGTCTCAGGAACTGACAAAATAAAGAATGTCATTATAAAACTTGAATGTTTTTTATTTGGTTTACCACTCCTTTCGAATTGTTAGCCGAAATTGTCATTTAAATTGCCCGCGTTGAGTATTTTCAAGTATTTGAAGTTTCTGTATGTTGGTTAGACTGTCCGTAATTACTAAGCCAAACATGAACGCGATATGTCTAGTACAAGCACGCAAAAAAAATTCGTATATCTTCTCGTGGGTTCACTCTATGTTTTGTCGTCAATCAAGTATTTTTATTATTCAAGAAACTAGAGTTTACAATTACCCAGAATTTCAAGAGATCCATAAAGAAGCGTGGCTTATCGACTTATCTAGTTAGCCGCCTCCTCCTAACCTCTCTAAAAACTAAACTACAGAGTATAATATTCTTCTTCTTTTTGTTAGTTTCTGTCCTCCTAAATGCGTTCCCCCAAATTAAGCGGGCAAGGAACCATGGAACGGCCGGTAGGCTATGCTTCCAACCTCTACGTGGTAGGTACGATCAAACAGCCTGATTCCCAGAGGTGCAGGAGTCTAGAATGGCTCTATCTCAGGCTGCAAGGACGTTGCTATAATATGATATAACAGTGACAAATTCAGTGTTAGGCTTCAAACATTGTATCTGTAGGATCGAATATGTTCCCTACTTATGCGTTTCGTCCCTGGCGCATACATTTGGACTCATCAGTATGGCTTGTGTGTGACATGCCATAGACGCAGGGGTTAGAAGTTTGAGGGAGCCGCCGGAAGTTGAACCCTGCAACTAGTCGGTGTGAAACTTGAGCGCTAACCTCTAGGCCACAGAAGCGCTATGATTGAGCTACGCGTGGCTATATAGAGTGCCGCCAAGAGATCCCTACACACTTCCCTGCCGCTGACAGAGTGCCGCTATATATCTATGCTCATTCCCTTGGAGTAACACAAGTAAGCACACATAGAGGAATGTGGATATGTCGGGAAAAGGAAATGGATTTTATAAAAAGTGCTGAAACTACAACTAAATTAGCTCAAAATTAAAACTGCCATCAAAGTCTAATACGCGAACAATGCAAAAATTCCATCAACAAGCTCATCACCTTGGGTCTAGTCGAGTAGAACACCTCACACAAATTAAGGGGAACTGTTATCCCCAGGGCAAGTAAACTCTGATATGAGTTGTCGCAATTGAAGGAATTATCGCCACAAGAAAAGAAAATGTGCGGCAGGTCACCCAACTCACCACAGCTACATACAGGAGAGTCAATGACACCAATCCTGCGCTGGAGTCAGACAATGCCTCGACCTAATCCGGGCAAGTGTTGTGATGTTCATCCTAGGAGCAAAAACTTGAACCAGGTTTCCCCACGATATGAGGCAGGTCCCACCACCGAAGAGTACAGCCTGCCCTTCGTCATTCCAACCTCTCTGTCCATTCATCCCAGAGTCTGCTTTTCAAGGCCGTCCACAGCTCTCTTGGATCCCCTCGCAGTTGGGACTGTCCCTGTAGTATAATCTTCCACGATTTGCCAGTAAATCCGCTGTATCGTTATGTGCTATATATGAATGGCTAGGTATCCACATCAAAGCAATCCTCAGCCCCAAAGATCTTGCCCTCCCCTGTATAATATTCAGTGTTGCCATCTCTAGAAAAACATAATACAGAGTGCGGCAAAAGTCAGTTTACACTGTCTGGTATTCACGCATGCGCGTATTCTCGGCCAGTATAGTACCTAGGGCGGAAGGGGACAGCTGAAACGTAACGAGTTGAGTTGTCCGCGTGTAGTAGTGTTGTTGCGTTCGTTGCCATGGCTGAGCATGTAAAGTACACGAAAGAAGAACGTGTTTGTTTGCTCACTTCTTACCTAAAACTTGACAGAGATTATGCTGAAATTTTCGGAGAATTGCGCCATCGCTTTCCAAATAAGCAAATTCCCACCAGACAAATGATGCATAAACTGTATCGTATCTGTAGTGGATGCAGATCGTTTTTTGTTTTACAGTGACTAAACAATGCCGCATGTGTGTTGAAAAGGGGGGTGGGGAACAATTCGAACATAAAATGTGAGGCCACAAGTAATTATTGATGTTACTCCAAAAATACGATCGCGGTGCTTCGAAACATCGTTGGAATTGATGAATCGTGGATTTACGCGTATGAGCTCGAAAGTAGCAGTCGACTGTATGGGTCTTTCAAGATGAGCCAAATACAACAAAAGTTGCTTGCGCACGAAGCACTTCCAAGCAAATGGTCTTTTTTTTGCGGAAAAAATGGACATGTCGCAATCGTACCACTAGAACAAAGTGAAACAGTCAATTCTGAATGGTACACAACCATTTGTTTGCCAGTAGGCTACCAAGGAATTGGGAAAACAACCGCCGAAGGCGGTTGTCATAGCTACAAAGAGAGCTCTCGAACAACTGCATTTTTGTGCACTCAAAACATCGATTTGATGAGTCATCCACTGCATAGTCCTGACTTGGCACCGAATGACCTCTTTTTATTCCCTTACGTTGAAAATAAAATGAGAGGTCAACTGAAGAAGCGGTTGATGCGTTCAGAATGCATGTTTTGGAGTTACCTTAATCAGAGTGGTAAAAGTGCCTCGAAAATTGGTTCAAACGCATGCAAAAGTGTGTAGATCTTAATGGGGGATATTTTGAAAAACAATAGAGCGATTTTCTATGATTAATAGCTGTTTTTGTTCTCTAATACCGAACTATAAAAGGCAACCCTCGTATATCTCTACCCGGGTGGATGGCCCAACATACTCAGATTTGACAACGGATTCTCCACCTGGAAATAGAACTCAATATTGAGACATATTCGTCTCGATATTCTAAAATTACAGACGTTTGGGCAAAACGACAGCAAACTATTCTATTAGTTTGATTGAGTAGAACAAGCTCCCAATAAGAATTAGCGAAGTGTATGTTTACTGTACCCGGCGCGTCCACCATTTTGGAATCCGATAAACTTATTTGCAAAGACAACCTTCTTCACAAGAGAGTTGAAGATTTAGGCCCGTTTGCACCAACCACACTTAAGCGTCCCTTAAAATGAATCCTTAACTTAAATTGCGTTGCACCAACTGTTAAGCGGCACTTAAATCCCTTAAGCGAGCCTTAAATTTTAGTGCTCGTTCATGGCCATTTGACTATTTAAGGGCGGGCGGATTCTACCCATTGATCAAAGGTAATTGTACATTTATTTTGGTATTTATGATTCTAACCTAAAATAATTTGATTTGTTTGTTTATTTCTATATTAATTTATAAACAAATATTTCTGCCATAGAATAGACGAAATATTTAAAACTTCTTTAACCACAGAACATCAAATATTGCGTGTAGCCAATGAAATCGCTTTATTGATCTAGGGAGAAATGAAATGTCACTAGATTGAGAAAGTTAAGCGTCGCTTAGTTTCTGTTAAGTGACTGTCATGCAGCTGGAGATGAATTTAAGCGGCCCTTAACTTTAAGCGGCACCTAGCTAAGCGACATTTTAAAGGGCATTGGTGCAAACGGGCCTTAATGTTTAACTGCTTTCCGCGGTTTGAGCTGGAAATAATGATTCCTCGCTTGCACCAAAATTCCACAAGAGCAATATAAATCGAAGGAGCACCAATGAAACCACGTTTCGTGTTCAAATGCTTCTAGATAAACCAATCGGTTCTTCCATCACAAATATTAACAGAAAACGAATTTTCGTCTTAAGCTCCATCATTTGAAATTTTAGAAATGTTGAGACATGTCGAAATAACTGCCTTTTCATGTACAGGGTGGGTATATTTCGATGTTTTAGTACTACAACTTTCAAACCAGCGGAGATGGACAAAATCTGAACCCCATCCTCGTTCTATTTTTCTGAGAAACTAACAAAAGTAGTTTTTATTTTTGGCTGTCTTCTTTAGTTTTCGAATTGTAAGCGAAAATTGGAAAAATGGCGATATCTAAAAAAATTTATATCTCCGTTGATACTGATGGTAGAGTTCTGAAATTAAAACATTATGCAGGCACTTTTTACGTAGAATCCACTGGCGTGCTTCTCTTTCTTGCACTATTTTAAATTACGAAGTTATGACCCAAAGTTATATTTTTAAATGGAAACACCATATTTATGTGAAAGCATAATTTTTTCTGATTTCAAAAATGTGCAACATCGTATAGTTTGTGTAAATATAAATGATAGAAAATGGTCGAAAATGTTTTTTTTCTATTTCAGTGTATTTTGTTTATAGTTAAATTTTTCGTTTTGTGGTTGACAACACTGACATCCTATCCTTTCGAATGTCAAGCAGAGATATAAAGTGGGGAGAATGATCTTTGAGATGCGCGAAGTGGCTAATTTTTCGTCCGCCATTTTTATACTTTCGGTTCATTGGCGTAGAAAACAGTGTATCTGAGGGATAGTTTGTATAAAATGAAAATGAAAATTAAATGTACAGAGCATATAAATTTCTTAGATAAATCTATAGCTTCAGAATCTACACTCAGAATATCAGTCCAAACTGTCCTCATATGATATGATTTTGGGAAACTAAAAAGAATCATATTACTTTGGAAAGTAAACAACACGCCACTGAGCAGATAAACAATGCCATGTGGTATGATCAGTCGGATAATTTCAATAAAAACTTGCGTATAAAATGATATTTCCTCGACCTTCTTTGTTTTATAGTTTTTACACGTTTTAACAATACAAGACATGTTCAAAGTATCGAAGTATCTATCAGCACAATGTAAAATTCGAGCAATTTCTAACTCATCTGACAAGTATGTCAACCTAGAACAACTGACTACGAAAGTATAAAAATGGTCGAAATTTGACATAAGAATTTAGCCACCAATTTTGGATGCGCAGTGGTCGACGCGTATTCTCCCCACTCTATATCTCTGATGTCAACACGCGTGCATTGCATGTCAATTGTCAATATTAAATCATGTAGAGATTTGAACGTACTATTCAAATTCTATAATCTGTCAATTTTCGTATCAGTTACAGCAACTGCGAAAATAAAATACAAAAGGCACTAGGAGGTATAATCTGAATTTTTCATTGATATTTTTCGAATTTCACATTCGTGGTGGAATAGGTGCCCATTCTATTTTATACAAGCCTGATTTATGGTAAGTTGTAGCTCATTTACGTATGTGTTTTATTAATTTATAAGAAAACAAACATTATTTGTCAACAAAATTCAACCTATAACTTTCCACATAAAATACAAAAACGCATTATAAAATATGGATAATCACTTTTATACAAAAATTCCCAATAACGCAATAAATAATTTATTCTAATCAGAAACTGACATTCGAATAGATTTGAGTGGCGCTACCTGGCGGAGAGAAAATGAAAGAATCCCCATGTCGCCAAACCTGTAAAACAAAATCGGAGGAGTGCACACACCAGTATTTTAGACATCTTAGAACGCACTATTTAAATTCTATAATCTGTCAATTTTCGTATCAGTCACACCAACTGCGAAAATAAAATAAAAATGGCACTAAGAGGTATAATCTGAATTTTTCATTTTACGACGTTTTATGAATGGATATACAAATTTATAAAAAAAAAATATTTACAGAACAGCACAATTACAGTAACGAACTGTTGTAGATAAAACATTTCTCTATTCCAGTGTCATAATCAGTTCATTACAGTACTAAAAACAGTGCTGTAATGAACCCATTACAGCATTGTTCTTAGTTATATTTTTCGTTTTGTGGTTGACAACACTGACATCCTATCCTTTCGAATGTCAACACGCGTCCGTTGCATGTCAATTGTCAATATCAAACCATGTTGTAGAGATTTGAACGCACTATTCAAATTCTATGATCTGTCAATTTTCGTATCAGTCACACCAACTGCGAAAATAAAATAAAAATGGCACTAAGAGGTATAATCTGAATTTTTCATTTTACGACGTTTTATGAATGGATATACAAATTTATAAAAAAAATATTTACAGAACAGCACAATTACAGTAACGAACTGTTGTAGATAAAACATTTCTCTATTCCAGTGTCATAATCAGTTCATTACAGTACTAAAAACAGTGCTGTAATGAACCCATTACAGCATTGTTCTTAGTTATATTTTTCGTTTTGTGGTTGACAACACTGACATCCTATCCTTTCGAATGTCAACACGCGTCCGTTGCATGTCAATTGTCAATATCAAACCATGTTGTAGAGATTTGAACGCACTATTCAAATTCTATGATCTGTCAATGTTCGTATCAGTCACACCAACTGAGAAAATAAAATACAAAAGGCACTAGGAGGTATAATATGAATTTTTCATTGAATTCCAATAAATTTCTCACTATTCTTGACTGAAATAGAGAAAATATCTTCTGTAACTTGTTTTAGAATATGCTATTATGATTCGTGTCATTGCATTCCGTGATTCTCGCAACAAAACTTGACGTTTGATATCCCTCAATCTTGTGGAGCAGTTTATTTGGCGTACGCTCGCGATCCTTGTGCTCGCGCCAAAAAATCCGAAAACTGGCTTCTATTTCGAAAGCATCGACCTTGCAGCTTGCAAAGTGCAATGAAACATCTGTTTCAGAACTGTCGTTAATCATTGGCAAAAATCCGGGCAGCGCTCTCTGCCACGCCGGATAATTTCGGACGTATTTATTAGAAGCGTGTAAATAATCTCTGGCGGGAATAGTTGCGAGTTCATATTTCACGTCTGGACATGACAAATATTTGCCAGAGAGAGAGAGGAAGGTCTTTTTTTTCGTCAGCGCGCCCTGGTAATTTATATAATGATGCATTTTGCTGTTTGCAATTTACAATTTCTGGGAATTTGAAATGCGTAGCGGGCGGCACGCCGGCTTGGGTCAATTGACGGTATCTTCTAGATTCATGAGGTTATTTCCATATTCGACTAATTGTTTCAATTGTTTTTTGCGACTGATGTTTAAGCGTCTAATATTTCCTCTTCCAACAGCCCTTTTATACAACGTATTGAAGATTACTAGTGTCTGTCTATATTTCCTTGCTATCTCTCTGTGTTTAGCATTTAGCACAAACATGGTTTAACCTTACCTATCCATGGAAGATGAAAGGTAGATTCGGTGGATCTATGAGCGATTAATTTACTCAATACAACAGGAATGCCATGACTGTGGCAAACTCTATCGGCCGTAGGGTCGAGGCCGGCCAAGGTAAACATAATTTTTTGTGTGCTCAACGTTTGAGTGTAATTATTTATCGATATAGGTTTATCCTCTTTTGGTTTAGAGTAATTTTAAGGAGTTATTGATTTGGCTAATATTAGGATTTGTGGTTTATCAATGGAAGAATTATTTCAATTACGTGATCTGGGTTAATATTCACAAATTTAATAATAATTACAATATATAATTAGGTTTTAGCAATATAGATATGCGCAATTCTTTCCCCGAGTCAATTTTCAGATGCCATTATGTGATAGAGTATACAGGGTGTAACTAAATAAGTGTAAAATATTTAAGGAGGTGATTCCTCATCGAAAAAAAGATAGGATCTTTCATATAAAGAAACTTCATTAGAGCATCCCTTGTTAAGATACAGCCCCTCAAAGGGAGTACATAAAATTGGTATAACAATTTTTATCACAAGCACCAAAAAAGTTACAATATTGAAATTAACCTAACGTTTCCTACTAGCAAAAAGACACTTATCCAGTTATTTATTTGGTTTACTCCATGGTTGTAAGGGTGGGAAACGCAACCCCTAAAGTTTATTTCCAATGTAACTTTTTGTCTTATTATTTGTTTACCATTTAAAAATTTATTTCCGATAGCCTGTTTCATTCTAAACAAAAAATGTCTCATGAGTTTTTTGCCCAAAATAAACCAGTTCGCAGCAAAAAATTATTTAACGAACAACTACAGAGATAGGTACATCGTCATAAATGCGAACTGGATTTATTATTATTCTGTGGTTAGTACCTGCATTAAACGACTAAATGTTAAAAAACAAAACTGATTTATTAATAACAAAACACACAACACGTAGAAATCATATTAAATGTTCAATATCACGCATGCGTCTAGACGTCGGCGCATTGAGCCACGTATTCGCTCAAATATTCCTGGAGTCTCTCTGATTACCCTGCACGCATCGATGATGCGGTTTCTCAAGTCCTCTACATCGCGAACAGGAGTACGATTAATCAAATGCTGTAAATGGCCCCCAATAGAGAAATTGAGAGGATCATTAAATACCTGGATTTATTTGTTATAGTATTGAGTCCACGTGTTTTCGGTATATTTCATCTTAGAATTGGCATTTTGAAGAATTCGAATTCCTTGTTAGCAATTCCGATAAAGGATAAGACATTTTCCTCCTCATGGCCGTTTTGAAATATTGGAGTCATAAATGTGAGGTACATAATTGCAATTCATTAAGAATATTACAACAAATCAACAAATTTATTCAGCTGTTGTTGTTTTTCGTAACAATCCCCTAAATTCATACGAATTTACCAAGATGTCAGATGGGCGGGGCTTAAGGTTCAATTGTCATGGATTTGTTTGAGTCACTGTAAGGTACGGTGAATAACAAGAGAGAAGCGAAATTAGAGATTGTCGTCTTTGATTGGTCTTCCTGATTTTGGTATATTTTATCTTGATTGGATACGTTTTTCATTGGTCAGAATCATTAAATACCTGGATTTCTTTGTTATAGTACTGAATCCACGTGTTTTCGATATATTTCATCTTTGAATTGGTATTTTAAAGTTTCGAATTTTTGTTTGGGCAATTCCGATAGAGAATCAGACATTTTCTTCCTCATTTTGCATTATTGGAGTCAGGAAAATGAGGTACGTAATTGCAATTCATTACGAATATTACAATAAATTAACAAATATATTCAGCTATTGTTGATTTTCGTAACAATCCCCTAAATTAATACGAATTTACCAAGATGTCAGATGGGCGGGGCTTAAAATTCAATTGTCATGGATTTGTTTGAGTCACAGTCACATACAGTGAATAACAAGAGAGAACGAAATTAGAGATTCTCGTCTTTGATTGGTCCTCGTGATTTCGATATATTTTATCTTGATTGGATACGTTTTTCATTGGTCAGAATCATTAAATACCTGGATTTCTTTGTTATAGTATTGAGTCCACGTGTTTTCGGTATATTTCATCTTAGAATTGGCATTTTGAAGTTTCGAATTTCTTGTTAGGGCAATTCCGATAAAGGATAAGACATTTTCTTTCTCATGACCGTTTTGAAATATTGGAGTCATGAAAGTGAGGTACATAATTGCAATTCATTAAGAATATTACATCAAATCAACAAATTTATTCAGCTATTGTTGATTTTCGTAACAATCCCCTAAATGTATACGAATTTACCAAGATGTCAGATGGGCGGGGCTTAAAATTCAATTGTCATGGATTTGTTTGAGTCACAGTCACATACAGTGAATAACAAGAGAGAAGCGAAATTAGTGATTGTCGTCTTTGATTGGTCTTCCTGATTTCGATATATTTTATCTTGATTGGATACGTTTTTCATTGGTCAGAATCATTAAATACCTGGATTTCTTTGTTATAGTACTGAATCCACGTGTTTTCGATATATTTCATCTTTGAATTGGTATTTTAAAGTTTCGAATTTTTGTTTGGGCAATTCCGATAGAGAATCAGACATTTTCTTCCTCATTTTGCATTATTGGAGTCAGAAAAATGAGGTACGTAATTGCAATTCATTACGAATATTACAATAAATCAACAAATATATTCAGCTATTGTTGATTTTCGTAGCTATCCCCTAAATTAATTCGAATTTATCAAGATGTCAGATGGGCGGAGCTTAAGGTTCATTGGTGGTCCTTACGAGTGTGGTTAGATGGGGGTAATTATTATTATTCATTAGCCAGGTAACAAGTTATCATTCAGTTTCTGGACAATCTGTTTAACGTTTTTAATGTTCGAGCAAACGCGCAAAAGTTTAGTGATTTTTTCATGTTTTCAAATTAAGAAAAATCCTTCAACGCCTTTCTACGGAAAGTCGATGAACTACTTGAGAATTAGCCTTCGAGCAACCACTCAAAATAGATGAGATTATCGAGTTTTCATGCAGCGATTTCTCTAGAAATGTGCGATATTAAATTAAATATATCAACCTGTTTCGCAAGTCGTAGCAACCTCGCCACATTATCGTTCTATCTAAAAGGAAATTGTTTGAATAGAACACGGCATAAATGAGGGATAACAATGACTCATAATTATTTATAATCTACTGACCCATTCGGTTGATCAACTTGCGAAATCTCTCGATCGTAAGTTATATAAGTTATTGAGCAGGTAGTTAACGTGACCTTTGATTGATCTTGTATTTTTTCAAATGAAATTTGAACTTTAAATGCGGAGGAGGTTATTGGATAATTGTTAACGGTACAAGGAATACTCAAAGACATTTTGTAGGAGGTGTGAAGATTGATTTTGTTGATACTTTAAGGATAGGGATGGTAAAGAGCAAATACCTATTTATTGCTGTACACTCGGAGCAAAAAAGAAATTGTACTTTTTCATCTGAAGGGCACTTAATATACAAGGTGATTCAAAACACTGAAACTGAAATATTTTTACGGGTTTGTTCTAGTACAACACTCAATTAGTGATGAAAACGATCTGGACACATAAGAGTTGGCCACATTTCATACTTGTGCTTTCAAGTTTCCCATAATTCTAACGTGAAAGCTGTTTATATGGCTCGTTTAAATTACTCTTCGCACTTTGAATCATGTATTCGAGGTTGTAGGTAATATTTCTGAGTAAATATGCGTACACCAGAAGGAATTTCCAGTTCGACTGTTATAGTGACTCATTAAAGTTATAAATGCTCCAAGTGACCTTCGTGTACTCAAAATAACACAAAGTTGGGGATGTTCTATATAACCGCCAGGAGCAAATCATGGTAATTGAACTTCTGTTTTCACATACGTTAACTGACAGAATGTACGGGCTGTCCCAAATTTCATTAAGCTAGAAATAATAAATGATAAATTTTCATTTTGGTGAAAATGGTGAAATGAATTAACTACATAAATACTTCAGAGTCAGTCTGCTTTTTGATGCGAAATATAGTTTTTAGGGCTTAAAAGGTTATATTGATTAAGTAATAAAAGATTACAAGTTATTATTTTACTTTTTGCATTAAACAGTGGTTTTTAAATGAGGTCCTTCCCTAACTTCTTTTGCCAAGTACAAATGCTCATTGTTGCTAAAAGAAAATGTAAACCGAAAGAATTCAGTGATTATTTAAGATAAAATCTGCAGTTTCGGAAGTTCTCTATCAATGTTTTTCGCTCGACCTTGACAATAGCGGATTGGAGATACTTCATTAATTTCAATTGCTTTCGTTCCCTTTTCGAAAAACGCAAATTGTCCGATGCGATAAAATGCAAGGTCTGAGCCTTGAGCTTTGGATTTCAAATGATCACTTGAAAATTTTATTTCCTTGTCTGATTCACACCATAAGCCCAGATTTTAATCCGAATACGAAAAAATTTTTGCACATATTCTTGTAGTGGTAAAGTGGCTGATGAATTTTTGTTTGTGATGATGAGATTAAATTGCAAACATTTTACTGTCACTCAAAAAGTATTTCATCGAAATAAAAAAAATTCATCAAGCATTCATTTCATATAAACTTTAATGAATTTTCAGTAACGATTAATAGACGCTTTGACGCAGTGGGGCTAGATTTGAATTATTGATTAGTTTTAAAAGGGTAAAATGCCCTAGGACGCATTTCTCCATTTTATACATGTAATTGAACATATCGCGTGATGAAGGTTATTTAAAAAAAATATTTCGAAGGATTTATTTCACCCCGAACGGCTTGGATGATGGCTTACATCGAAATTAAGACCTAATGCAGGTACTGAATCCACGAAAATGTCCACGGAATTTGTGTTGATAAGGGTGGAGATAACATTTGTTGGCAGTTCCGAAAAAGGTTGAAAGTTTGTGGGGCCATTGGATAATATTAACAATGAGGGAAGAAAACATATATTACTATTATACAGAGTGTAACTAAATAAGTGTAAAATATTCAAGGAGGTGATTCCGAAAGAAAATTTAGAATCTTTCATATAAAGAAACTTCATTGGAGCATCCCTTGTTAAGATACAGCCCCTCAAAGGAGTACAAAAAATTTGTATAACAGTTTTTTTCACAAGCACCAAAAATGTTACAATATTGAAATCAACCTAACGTTTTTTACTAGCAAAAAGACACTTATCCATTCATTTATTTGGTGTACCCCATGGTTATAAGAATCTCTAATTTTGCTTCTCTCTTGTTATTCACCGTATGTGACTGTGACTCAAACAAATCCATGACAATTGAACCTTAAGCCCCGCCCATCTGACATCTTGGTAAATTCGTATAAATTTAGGGGATTGTTACGAAAATCAACAATAGCTGAATAAATTTGTTGATTTATTGTAATATTCATAAAGAATTGCAATTATGTACCTCACTCTCATGACTCCAATATTTCATAACGGTTATGAGAATGAAAATGTCTTATCCTTTATCGGAATTGCCCTAACAAGAAATTCGAAACTTCAAAATGCCAATTCTAAGATGAAAGATACCGAAATCACGTGGACTCAATACTATAACAGAGAAATCCAGGTATTTAATGATTCTGACCAATGAAATAGGTATCCAATCAAGATAAAATATACCGAAATCACGAGGACCAATCAAAGACGAGAATCTCTAATTTCGCTTCTCTCTTGTTATTCACCGTACGTGACAGTCACTTAAACAAATCCATGATAATTGAACCTTAAACCCCGCCCATCTGACATCTTGGTGAATTCGTTCAAATTTAGGGGATTGTTACGAAAATCAACAATAGCTGAATAAATTTGTTGATTTATTGTAATAATCTTAATGAATTGCAATTATGTACCTCACTTTCATGACTCCAATATTTCGAAACGGTTATGAGGATGAAAATGTCTTATCCTTTATCGGAATCGTCCTTACAAGAAATTCGAAACTTAAAAATGCCAGTTCTAAGATGAAATATACCGAAAACACGTGGACTAAATACTATAACAAAGAAATCCAGGTATTTAATGATTCTGACCAATGAAAAACGTATCCAATCAACTTTAAGCTCCGCCCATTTTCCATCTTCTTGCGAAATTACAATAAAGTATCTATGAGTATTCTTAGGTATTTGCAATTATTTGTTGGGCGTATTATGGAGGTATGGGGAGTGGGTCCTGATTTGATGGTTGAATATTATCATTGAGTATAAATCTACCTAGAAGGGAAACGCAGTTCAAAGAAATGAAGACAGAAATTTACTAGTACGATTTCTGGTTTATAGATGGACTATATGTTTCTGGAAATAAACGTATTTGTTATTTACAGCATCTAACGGAGAGTCACCGAACTATTAGACGATGACCAGGGCCGGCTTCAGAAAATATGTTGTTCTTCACAAAATTTCATAGTTATTTCATTTCGATATTTGTTCTTCCGAACTAAGATTCAAGGGGAGGCCGAGATAGTAGCATTATAAATTGAATCCCTCATATCATGATTTATCCGCATTTATATCATGTATGTTTTGTCATTGGATCTTCTCAGTTATGATTTTATATATTATACTTGTGTTTTTATAGAATTTCAAGAAACACTTCTTTGAACGAACATAAGATTTCGAACTGAAATGGCGCGTTTATGTAGAGTCATCCTAAAAATTTATCCTCATCGATTCTTAGAGGGAGGTAATAAGTTACCATTATTGATTAAAAATATTTCATTACGAGAGATCTTCGTAAACAGACGTATTTGATGCGAAAAAAACGAGAAATCATCAATTTTCACAATGAATATTTTGTTTCTGTTGCTTCAAACATCCGAATACACCGAAACATTTCTTTTTCGTTCACCTGAACTACTCCAGATTCATTTCAGAAATCTAAGTTTTTTTGCTGCAATTAACTGTGCGCCAAAACTATCAAATTTTTTTTTTTTTTTGGCTCAATACAGATGATAAAAAATATTTGGGAGAAAAGTCAGTTGTTCCTCACAATTAGGGTGATAAAATAAGAACTTGGTCCATTTATTGCTCATTCAAATATATATGTTACATACAATTTTCTTGTGTATATGCGTAACTGATCTAAATTCACGTATTTGACATCACCAACAATATGACCATAATTCATTCATTAAAATCGTCATCTAAATATACACAAATTATTGGACAGTAAGTCAATATATCTAAATAATAAAATATTCTGAAGTGATGTCGAATAAATCCGGCCCTGGCTTAGACCAGCTCAAACAGAGAGACCAAGTCACTGCAACCATAAATACAATGAAATAAAGGTTACATGTTTACACGCTTGAGACCGCCACTTTACCGGTAGAATTTTTGGCTTCATTTCTTTGAACTGCGTTTCCCCTCTAGGTTGATTTATACTCAATTATGATATTATTAACTTTGATATCAATGGGTTTGGACTTATTCTCCAGCGTCGCATTGATGCAACTGTCACGTCTGTGAGTTGTTGGAGTTTTTCGATACATTGGGTTGTTGTGTTCTAATGGGTTATGAATGCTGTATCGTCAGCAAATTTTAACATATATGCTTTCTTGTCTATCTGATGTTCTCCTGGACTTCCATTGTCGTTTATGTCATAGCAATATAGATTGTATAGCATCGAAGGTAGAGGTGATCCTTGAGGGAGGACTCGTTGTGGTGTGAAAGGCTCACAGGTTGAATTGTTCTCTGAATCAGGTTTGTTTCACCATTTTAAGCAGATAGTTTGGGTAATTGTGTAATAATCCCATATGCCAGACGATGTCAAAGGCTTTTTGTATGTCCATAAAGAGGGCTGCTGTTTTTCTTGGATGTAATGATTAAGGGATGAATGGTTGAGTGTTTCCTCTTGAATCTAAACTGATAGAGTGGTATGGCTTGTCCTATTTTAGTCCTGATTCTTTCAGCTAAAATTTTTAAAAGTTTTGGCCAACACATGTAGTAGCGTGATGGGTCTGTAGTTTTCTATCTATGGTATGGTCGTTGGAATTGCAATTTGGATACCCTTCTTTCATTAACAGAAAAAATAAGAATTACTTGATGAAAACCATTACCAATCGTAATTCATACAGCTTTAAAGCTTTTATCCTTCATGAAGAATGTTCCTAATGCAGTCAGTAAAGTCTGAAATAACTTCAGGAACTCTTCCAATTCCAATACAAGTCATTCTGTCGATGATAGAATCGCAAGAAACTTTCTCGCGCTAAAATTGCTTCTCGCATGATATTCAGATACAGTTAGGAACAGAATGAAGAAACTTGGGAGATAATTTCAGTCAATACGAGCCCATTACACGGGGGAAAAGATAATTTAGCTCGCCTTTCAATTTTTCCTCAGTCTGCTCTACCACACATAAATTATGAGCTGGTTCGGGAAATGTGTTTGGCCCATTAAACTTTGATAAGTTAGACCAGAAGTTATGTTTCAGCAATAAAGTCTATATCGTGGGGTGGCCACAAAAAATTGAGCTTCCTCCATTAAAGTGGCGAAATTAGTTGGATTTTATACACCATTATTTTATAGTTCTATAGTTCTTATTGCAGGCCTAATAACAAATAACAAAATATCCATTGAATATTTTTGTGTTGAAATTGAATGAAACAAATTTTTATATCTGACTTTAAATAGCTGTACCTTGAAGGAAAACGAGTGTTGAACAAAATGTTTTATGAATTTTTGCGAAAAATCACAGTTTTTTCGAAACCAACTTCACACTTAAGCCGCATAACCATTATATGTCTTGAGAGCTGATATTGCAAGGTTTGTGTATGAGAAAGTTCTATTAATTCTACACAGTAGTTTTTGGTTCGTGCCCTTTTAAATATGGAGAGCAATAAGCAGCATTTTCGTCATATTTTGCTTTATTACTTCAGAAAAGGTAAAAATGCTGTCCAAGCGAGAAAAAAATTGACGGATGTGTATGGAGAAGGCGTGTTAACAGTACGCAAGTGCCAGAACTGGTTTGCAAAATTTCGATCCGGCAATTGTGATGTCGAAGATGCACCACGGTCTGGAAGGCCGGTCGAAGCTGACAAAGATGCGATAAAGGCATTAGTTGATGCAAATCGGCGAATAACCACACGAGAGATGTTTATAACGTCTTAACGCAGCTGAATTTGGAAAAAAATATTTATTTTTACCTTCTCTTTTTTCGGTTGCGCCTACCCGGACGAGCCGTCACTTATTTCTACCAACATTCTGTCAGTTAACGTATGTGAATACAGAAGTTCAATTACCATGATTTGCTCCTGGCGGTTATATAGAACATCCCCAACTTTGTGTTATTTTGAGTACACGAAGGTCACTTGGAGCATTTATAACTTTAATGAGTCACTATAACAGTCGAACTGGAAATTCCTTCTGGTGTACGCATATTTACTCAGAAATATTACCTACAACCTCGAATACATGATTCAAAGTGCGAAGAGTAATTTAAACGAGCCATATAAACAGCTTTCACGTTAGAATTATGGGAAACTTGAAAGCACAAGTATGAAATGTGGCCAACTCTTATGTGTCCAGATCGTTTTCATCACTAATTGAGTGTTGTACTAGAACAAACCCGTAAAAATATTTCAGTTTCAGTGTTTTGAATCACCTTGTATATTAAGTGCCCTTCAGATGAAAAAGTACAATTTCTTTTTTGCTCCGAGTGTACAGCAATAAATAGGTATTTGCTCTTTACCATCCCTATCCTTAAAGTATCAACAAAATCAACCTTCACACCTCCTACAAAATGTCTTTGAGTATTCCTTGTACCGTTAACAATTATACAATAACCTCCTCCGCATTTAAAGATCAAATTTCATTTGAAAAAATACAAGATCAATCAAAGGTCACGTTAACTACCTGCTCAATAACTTATATAACTTACGATCGAGAGATTTCGCAAGTTGATCAACCGAATGGGTCAGTAGATTATAAATAATTATGAGTCATTGTTATCCCTCATTTATGCCGTGTTCTATTCAAACAATTTCCTTTTAGATAGAACGATAATGTGGCTAGGTTGCTACGACTTGCGAAACAGGTTGATATATTTAATTTAATATCGCACATTTCTAGAGAAATCGCTGCATGAATACTCGATAATCTCATCTATTTTGAGTGGTTGCTCGAAGGCTAATTCTCAAGTAGTTCATCGACTTTCCGTAGAAAGGCGTTGAAGGATTTTTCTTGATTTGAAAACATGAAAAAATCACTCAACTTTTACACATTTGCTCGAACTTTAAAAACGTTATTCGGATTGTCCAGAAACTGAATGATAACTCGTTACCTGGCTAATTAATATTAATAATTAACCCATCTAACCTCACCCGTAAGGACCGCCATTGATCCTTAAGCTCCGCCCATCTGACATCTTGATAAATTCGATTCAATTTAGGGGATTGTTACGAGAATCAACAATAGCTGAATATATTTGTTGATTTATTGTAATATTCGTTATGAATTGCAATTATGTACCTCATTTTCCTGACTCCAATAATGCAAAATGAGGAAGAAAATGTCTGATTTTCTATCGGAATTGCCCGAACAAAAAGCTTCAAAATATCAATTGAAAGATGAAATATAGGGTATTGAAATTTCATACAGAAATTGCATTTTCACGTGTAATATTCAAACGACAATATCAATTGAAATGATCGCTTGTAGAAGGTTTTTGATAACACTCGTGCATATTTTGGCATCAATAGATTTATTCCATTTCTTGTGGGTTTCTCACTTCTACTCTACAGATTGACATGAGAAAATACATTAAAAAACTCCTATTGTCTGGATGTTACTACAGTACATCTGACTTTCTTAGCGACCGCGATATGTAGAGTAGGTATATTGTATTTAGTAATTTATAGTTAATCTGTTAAAATTATGTATTTTTATTGTACTTTTTGTTGATATTCAGTTGCATATTATGATTGAGTGATATTATATTGTAACTTCTTGTTGACTTGTCCTATCTAGCAGAGCTAGCTAAAAGGATTAATAAATATATTATTATTATTATTATTATACCGCTTGAACGAAAGGTCCGTATCTTGTACTTCCTGGAATCATTAGTCTTTTTTGCAGATAAAATCATTCCTCATCTTTTCTCCTGAATTGCACCATTCTTGAGATATTTGAAGTTGAAAGGAATTGAATCGATATAATTTTGTACAAATTTTCTGGTTTCCCCAAATCCAACTCTGTGCTGAAATGATTCAATAACAAGATTTGTTCAATGTTGCCATATTTTATGTCTATATTAAATATTTCTTCAAGAGGTTGGGGAAATCTCTCCAGTCTATGGTTCCACCACTAAAAACTAATAGATGAAATTAACCACTGAACAATTTTTGTCTTACATTCACCACAAAATCTAAATTTCCATTTGCTGTATTCAGTATTAATGATGTCTGGCACCTTGTTTAATATTTAATCCAGAGTAATATTCCATAATAAATAGAGAAAAAGTTTTCCATCACTCACATAGGTTCTTCGGTATATTGACCGTTGAAATCGGTAATTTTTTGTCAGGATCTGTTGAATTGAAAACTTGTCTTTATGAAGAGCTGGTTCTTTATAGCTTCAGACTTTCAGGGTTCATCAAATTATATTTATTCTAACATAAGAAAGCTTTAAATTAAGCTCATATAAGTTTTAAAAACTTCGAACCCAGTCTCCTAGATTTGTTTTGTACCTTTATAGAAGTTTTATCACATCTTTATTTCATACACCGATCAACATGGTTCACAAACTTAGAAGATAATAGAATTTGACTTAGTTTTAATCTTTCTGAATGTTTGTTAGGATGCATGTATAATGAAAATTCAATCAGTATTGAAACTGGAAGCTATATAAGCTCATAAACAAGAAAGAGTAGAATAAAACGCATTTTCTGCTCATAATCATTTCATACTGAATTGAATAATTTCAAACTAACAAAATTATCCTTACAAAATTTTCCACATTTTTTTTTTAAGAACGCTACAAATAACTGTTGACAGTTTCAAATAGAATCAAAACAACTAGGAACCACAGAACAAAATTTCATTGGGAATCACCCACCACAGAGACGTTATAATAACATTTTAATGTGATAATAATTCACTCTAGTTATTCTGAGAAAAATTATAACTAAAGATCAATAATGGTTACAGATATTATCTTTCATTTAAAAAAACGTTGCAATTATTATTTTTTTCCTCTCCTGGGGTTCGGTAATAAATTAATATTCTATGGTAAGGTATTAAAATTTGACATAATCTATGAATAACCATTATTCAATATTTATGTTTTTGTTTACGTAATTAAAACAGATACTCTGATTATAAAAACCAAAAATTTACGCATGTTCAGTAATTAATTATAGTCTTTAACAAAAAAAATTTTTTTTAAGTTGATTTTTCAGAATCAAATTTAGGTGATCAAAGTCAATTTCTTCAAGAAAGTATAATTGCACATGTAAATCTGGAAATACTTGTAATCTATCTAAGTAAATTGTTATTGGAATTCAGTACAGAAAATAATCATCAAGCAAAGTAACATCACTTTAAAATAATTATTCGTAGTGACATCATTCATTGTTGTTAAAGATTTTCATATTTTTAACAGTATATCAAGAGACCTCATAGACCTGTTCACTGGTCTCTGTCAAGGAGAAGAAACTTCAGAAATATCAGTGTTTGGAAAATCATAGATGATTTTTTCTGGCTTTGAGTGAAAAAAAAAGTGACAACCTCTTGCCTTGGAAGTTTTCATAGAAATGATGGTTTTTATGATTTGGAAATTTTAAGAAGAAAAATACAAATGTATGATTATAACATCCAAAAATTAAAAAAAAAACAATAAATGAAACATAAAATGTAAAAAAATCACATATCTCAGAATATAAATACTTATTTTATAATTGCTTTTTGGCCCAAACGGCGCATTGAGCGTCGTCTTCGTTGATTTTAACCAATCTTTGGTTGCGTCTGCCATCTGTAAATCGATGTCATATGAAAGCATTAAAGAATAAAAAATCCATTTTCGACTGAAAAAGCAGTCGGAAATGGATTGAGTCACTCGATCAGTGTAAAACAGCCATTAGTGTACAATGAGCGTTGCCTGAAGATGAACTATACGAAATGTCTTATAGAACGCCAGAAGAACGAGGTCATCTCATTGGTTAGTGGGTGTTACTACACAACATGAAGGTTATATGCACTTCGAACTGCTACATGAATAGTGAAATAACTGTTCTGATTTACGCGTTATATGAAAATGGAACAGTTCTCTTATTAACCGATGATTTTCAACAAATCATTCTGACATGAATTGTGGGACCAAACAATTAAAATGGACTCTTTATTCTTTGTTGCGTAGAAGCTATCAGATTCCTTGAGATATGTGTTCTTGAGCAATAATTCACCTTTTTTCGCGTCAGATACTGGTGACGTTTTGGATATATGACTCTTTGTCGACTGCACCACGAAAAATGAAGGATACACTGATTTATATTATCAATCTGCAATTTGTATTGTTTGAAATAGAATAAGATTTTTGGGATCATGAGAGGATTAATTTATATCTACGAAGGTCTGACAAAAACTTTAATATTTCATTGAAATAAGAATGTTGATCAAAGCCAAGTTCATTCAGACATGAGCGTCTTTAGTGTCTCTGCTTTAAAATTATAGCTGTTTTCCAGTCACCAAATAAGGTGCCCTGGGAGCGAGCGCTCCGATCTACTGTAGCCCTATCCAGTAAACACGTTTCTTTTCATAGATAGACTGGAAAGAAACTTATACAGGGTGAGTCTTTGATCACTGCGTTAATTTTAACCATAGGTTCTTGAGATCAAAAGAAACACGTTTTGCATTACGGTTTTTCCATATTCAGCTGCGTTAAAAAGTTATAAGCATTTTTAGTTTTCACATTGGGCAAATACCCCTCTGTAGTCTAGTTTAGTTTGAATGAAAAATACCTTCCACAGCATCCACTAATCAATCTGAATTGTTTAAAAACATTATTTACCCTCTAAGAAATTATTTACTCACTCATGTTTCATTCGATGAGGTCCATATCCAGAAGGAAGATACAAAATACTAATTTTCTGGTAAAAATTTCAACACCATAAACAGATTTTTGTTGTTCTACTATAATTTCTTTCTACTACAAGATTATAAACCATCCCTTTCTAGTGAGAAATTCCAAAAAAACCACAGAATTATTGGATGTTATCATCATACATATGTAAATTTTTTCTTAAAATTTCCAAATCATGAAAACCATCATTTCAATGAAAACTTCCAAGGCAAGAGGTTGTCACTTTGCCTTTTTTTTCAATCAAAGTCAGAAAAAATCATCTATGATTTTCCAAGCACTGGTATATCTGAAGTTTCTTCTCCTTGACAGAGACCACTGAACAGGTCTATGAGGTATAATATCTGTAACCATTATTGATCTTTAGTTATAATTTTTCTCAGAATAACTAGGATGATTGAAGTTATAAGCATCTCTCGTAAGGTTATTCGCCGATTTGCATCAACTAATGCCTTTATCTCATCTTTGTCAGCTTCGACCGGCCTTCCAGGCCGTGGTGCATCTTCGACATCAAAATTGCCGGATCGAAATTTTGTAAATCAGTTCTGGCACTGACGTACTGTTAACACGTCTTCTCCGTACACATCCGTCAATTTTTTTCTCGCTTGAACAGCATTTTTACCTTTTCTGAAGTAAAAAAGCAAAATATGACGAAAATGCTGCTTATTGCTCTCCATATTTAAAAGGGCACCGACCAAAAACTACTGTGAAGAATTAATAGAACTTTCTCATACACAATATCAGCTCTCAAGACATATAATGGTTATGCGGCTTAAGTGTGAAGTTGGTTTCGAAAAAACGTAATTAAGTTGTGGGGATTACTTCTTCCTTCACCGTCAAGGTGGCGCATCTGTGGCGTGATTACTACGCTACGGTCATGGTGGCGCCGCCAAACGCTACGCTCCGCCCTTGATGCAAAGATACACCACCAAGGGGCCCAACTACTAACGGCAACGGATAGATGGCTCCCCGTAATAGATACCACTCGAAACAGAGTCCCCATCTGGAATATATAGTCGAAGACGCAAACCGAAAAACCCGAACAGTCACAATATATTGATTTCTCAAATTTTATAGTGTATTGGGTTGTTTATTTTTATTATATACATAATCCATGTCTTCTTCGTTTTATTTTATTATTTAACTAGGAGTAGGCAGATTGAGGCCTAGTTAGAAAACTATATTTTTCCGCTGACTAGAAGTAGGCAGGTTGAGGCCTAGTCAGCGCATGTTGACGTTCTCTGACGGGAAAAAACGAAATTACTTTCCGAACAACCCAATATTATGCAAATAAAGAAGTTTCCTCATTATATTAATTTCCGAATGAAAGCAATTCAGTTGCAGTTTATTTAACGATCAAAATTAGTGACGTTACTCAGAAAATATAACGTTTTATGAACATTACAGTGTAGGCACTAACTTTCCTTAACTGAAAAGGCTCTCCATCCGAAACAATCCATTCGAAAAATACTCGACGAAGTTCTAAACACGTGTAAACCTCTCATAACATAATCTTCCATTTCTTCACGAGCTACGATGAAAATTGAAACATCCAATGGTGCTTCCAACTCCGTTCAAGCTACTTCCTCACATTTATACTACTGTTATTGGTGTTACGAGCCAGTCTGACCTCAGGGATAAGTGTTAAACTCTGTTCGTTTAACGTTTGGAACTTTCTCGTATTGCGCATTAGTTTCTTGCCTTAATCAGCTAGAAGGCGCCAAATGAAATATGAATCTAAAGTGCGAAGAACCTTGAAACATCAACTCGATACCAGGAAATCTGGAACGATGAACGTTTCTTGAATAACTTCCGAGCCAAATCTAGAGGCTAGTTGACGGAGAGCTATCTAAATATGACGGTTAATTACCATACCGAGAAACAATGTCATTGGAATGCTTGCTTCAGGAATCATAAATCAACAGATTGTTTAAAATGAAGTACTTTGTTTATTAGATCGTGTTTTGCAGCAAATACTAGGCTTTTATGTCATACGCCTAATTGTATGCCACCCTGTCACTAACCCCTGATCTATATGCTTTATTGTTTACTAACTAAATATTGTCAGCCAAAAGTTCAAAAGGATATATATACAGGGTGAGTCTTTGACAACTGAGTTAATTTTAACCAAAGATTCTTGACGTCAAAAGAAACATTTTCTTCCTATAACATTTTTCCAAATTTGGCCTTGTTCAAAAGATATAGGGTGTTGAAATTTCATCAAACTTGCATTATCCTCTGTAATATTCAAACGACCATATCAATTGAAATGATCTCTTGTAGAAGGTTTTTGATAACAGTCATGCATATTTTGGCATCATTAGATTTATTCCGTTTCTTATGGGTTTCTCACTACTACTTTACAGATTTGTTAAATTGCATGAAAAACAAATATCACTCGAACTAAAGGTCAGTATCTTTTACTTCCTGGAATCATTAGTCTTTTTTGCAGATAATATCATTCATCATCTGTTCTCCTAAATTGCACCGTTCTTGAGATATTTGAAGTTGAAAGGAATTAAATCGATATAATTTTGTCCAAATCTTCTGATTTTCCCAAATCCAACTCTGTGCTGAAATGATTCAATAATCAGATTTGTTCAATGTTGCCATATTTTATGTCTTTATTAAATATTTCTACAAAAGGTTGAGGAAATATCTCCAGTCTATGGTTCCACCACTAAACACCATAGATGAAATTAACCACTGAACAATTTTTGTCTTACATTTACTACAAAACCTAAATTGCCATTTGCTGTATTCATTATTAATGATGTCTAGCACCGTGTTCAATATTGAATCCAGAGTAATATTCCATAATAAATAGAGAAAAAGATTTGCATCACTCACAGGTACTTCGGTATATTTTCATGATGACCGTTGAAATAGGTAATATATTTTCTGTCAGGACCTGTTAAATTGAAGACTTGTCTTTATTAGAGATGGTTCTTTATAGCTTCAGACTTTCAGGGTGCATCAAATTATATCTATTCTAACATAGGAATGCTTCAAATTAAGCTCATATGAGTTTTAAAAACTTCGAACCCAGTCTCCTAGATTTGTTTTGTACCTTTAAAGAAATTTTTTCACATCTTTATTTCATACATCAATTCAACCTGGTTCACAAACTTAGGAGATAAGAATTTGACTCAGTTTCAATATTTCTGAATGTTTGTTATGATGCATGGTCAATTAAAATTCTATCAATATTGAAACTGGAAGCTATAGGATCATAAACAGGAAAGATTAGAATAGAATGCATTTTCTGGCCATAATCATTTCATACTGAATTGAATGATTTCAAACTATCGAAATTATCCCTACAATATTTCCCACTTTTTTTTGAAGATACAAATAACTGTTGGCAGTTTCAAACAGAATCAAAACAATAAAGAATCACAGAACTCTATTTTATTGGGAACTACTCACCAGAGAGACGTTATAATAACTTTTTAATGTGATAATAATGCACTTTAATTATTCTGAGAAAAATTATAACTAAAGATCAATAATGGTTACAGATATTATCTTTCATTTAAAAAAACTTTGCAATTATTAATTTTTTTCTCTCCTGGGGTTCGGTGTGAAATTGAAATTCTATGGTAAGGTATTAAAATTTGACATAATGTATGAATAACCATTATTCAATATTTATGTTTTTGTTTACACGATTAAAACAGATACTCTAATCATAACATCCAAAAATTTACGCATGTTCAGTAATTAATTAAAGTCTAAACAAAATAGATTCATATTAATGATCTAACAAAAAATTTTTTATTACAGAACACCTAGTTGGTTTTCTTCAGAATCAAATTTAGGTGATCAAACTCAATTTCTTTAAGCAAGTATAATTGCACACCCAAATCTGGGAATACTTGTAATCTATCCAAGTAAATTTTTATTGGGATTCAGTACAGAAAATAATCATCAAGCAAAGTAACATCACTTTAAAATAATTATTCGTAGTGACATCATTCATTGTTGTTGAAGATTTCGAAATCGATTTTCATATTTTTAACAGTATGATATCAAGAGACCTCATAGACCTGTTCATTGGCCTCTGTCAAGGAGAAGAAACTTCAGATATACCAGTGCTTGGAAAATCATAGATGATTTTTTCTGACTTTGATTGAAAAAAAAAGCAAAGTGACAACCTCTTGCCTTGGAAGTTTTCATTGAAATGATGGTTTTCATGATTTGGAAATTTTAAGAAAAAAATTACATATGTATGATGATAACATCCAATAATTCTGAGGTTTTTTTGGAATTTCTCACTAGAAAGGGATGGTTTATAATCTTGTAGTAGAAAGAAATTATAGTAGAACAACAAAAATCTGTTTATGGTGTTGAATTTTTTACCAGAAAATTAGTATTTTGTATCTTCCTTCTGGATATGGAGCTCATCGAATGAAACATGAGTGAGTGAATCATTTTTTAGAGGCAAAATAATGTTTTAAGCAATGCAGATTCATTAGTGGATGCTGTGGAAGGTATTTTTTATTAAAACTAAACTGGACCACAGAGGGGTATTTGCCCAATGTGAAAACTTAAAATGATTATAACTTTAACGCAGCTGAATATGGAAAAAGTGTTTCTTTTGATCAAAGACTCACCCTGTATATATTATGTAAAGCTCAGATATAAGATTAAAGTGAGAGATCATGCAGGTGATAAAAATTCAGGAAAACACTCTATGGGGTTAGAAGCTGTTGGGCATATTTACTTACACTGGAACAGTGTGATACGCTTGAGACCATTCGAAAATTACAGACATTTGGGCAAAACGATAGCACGCTGTTCTACTAGTTCATAAAATAGAATAAAAAAAATAATAACTAATACAAAAAAACATCTTCCCCTTTATCTGTCGCCCATGTGAAAGCGTCATCCATTGGCCCCAATTTTTGGCCCTTCTGTTAAGCGATCTTGGTCAACCCAAACATCGACTATCAGGCAACCAATTACCGGTTTTATTTTTCTCGCAATGGCCCTGTCCTCGCGTTTGTTTTCTCTAACAACTCCGAGACACGGAAATTTTATTACCTTTTTGGAACTTCGTCCTTCGAGCATGCTCCGTCCGAAGAGGATAATAACCGTCTCGTCCCAGGGTTGCCAGATTAGGGTTATTCTCCTCAGAAATGGGGTGATTTCATCTAATTTTGATATTGTTTATCCGAAGGTCATCTTCGTTTATTTTGTGAAGCAAATTCATCTTGTATGTATGGAACTTGTCATTTTTAAGCGTACGAGATATCCCAGATATTCTTGTACTTGAAGTAGGGTCATCTCAACCTTAACTTTCGCAGTTTCGAAAAGGAAAATTCAACGATCCATCTGGCAACCTTGCCCCATTCAGGAATTGAAATAACTCCGGAATACACTGCTGGCAAAAAATAAGCGCCAAGAGATAATTGCGACAATGACATACTAAGAATTTTTTTCAATAGACACATACATAATTCGAAGATTCCAGAGGGGCATTAAGGAATGGGCAGTCGAGTCATTGTGGCAATTTCAGAGAAGAGGGAATTTAATGGCTCGAACTGTTCAGAGGACAATTTTGCTCATTGCTGATATACGATCTACGTGCCTCTTCTGTTTTTCTTTGCCTTGATTTGTCGACTGTCTCAACTTGAGCATCGTTATTTTCGATAATGAAGCTTTTGGAATTTTCACGGAAAAACTTTGAGTTGAATGGAATTGAAAGACTATTTGATCACATTCATTAGTTAGGAATTTCGCAAATGCGGAAGATCTACACAATAAAGTGTTGTTCAGAAAGCTCACGTCTTGAAGCATCGAAATCATCTTTCAGAAATTAACACAAAACAATCAATAAATAAAAGTTATTTCATTTATTAATATAATCTCGTTTTAAAGATACAGGATCATTCTAACTTTTCTAACATTTCTCTTTTCGGTATCACCAGTGTAGAACAATTTATCGAGGCCTATGCATCAATTGGATCATTTTTGAGATTATTTTTGTTCATTTGCGACACGGTGCATTGTATTGGTGGAAGATCAACTTTTCTTTGGTATTTCTATGTTTTAGTTAACAAATTGTGAAGACATTTTCGTAAGCTTCCTCTTCCCCCTTAAGAAGATCTCATTTATAATCGCTTTTACGATAAGATTCCGTTACTAATAGGTGATTCTTTCGTAATTTTGACTCGAATAAATAAGGGATTTCAGAGGATAATAGCTTACTGGATGGAAGATATCAATTTATATAAAATTTTCACCCAAAACAAGTTCAATCTTGTTTTTTTTTGTAAATTGTTGTTGTCATTTCACTATTCCTTGAGTATTATTTCCCTTCAAAATAAATTTTATTCTCGCTGCTAAATTATTAATTAATCATGAATAGCTTGTTTATATGGAAATGCAGCAGAGGTGCACCGAGTTTTCAAGTGTTTAAAGCCTCTCGAACAATTAACTCAGCAATAATCCATTTCCGCCTGATCGATTTCAAAACTTCTGAATTACGTTCTCATAAAATATATCCAAACAGTAAAAAACCGTCCGATCATTTTGTGTTGAAAACTTTCCTTCTGTGGTCGATATCGGATGTTAATTTGTAAACAGAAGGGAGAAATTGGACATCATTACTGACCAACTTTACGTATTACCTGCAATACCTTCATTTGAACCCCATTTTTAACCATCAACGAAAACATTTGCAGTGTTTCAGTATTAATGAAGTAATTTCAGTGATTCTTTTAATACAAATCAGTGACGGCTTGTGCCCTCTAGGAGTGGGTCGGCCAGACCAAGCATAAATATATTTATATATATAATTTAGAAGCAATTTTCTTGGGATTAGGGCACTGGATTGAAATTAGGATTCAATCTTTTTTTTATTAATACTTTACTACATATGTTTCGGCGAACATTGAGCCTTTTTCAAGTTTACATGTTACAAATACAGTGACAATCATATCTAAAATGTATAACTGTCCAACAATTCATCTTAAAACTTAGTAAAATTAAAATCATATTCATCATGTGATGAAGGCTGTCAATTAGAATTATTCTAATAATGGAAAACTTGTTATCTATTGTACTAAAAAACTAATCAAATCACCGCAATTTGATACTACTCTTACACTTGCCATCTGGATAACTCACATTCAATTTGTAACCGAAAACGAACGAAAACTCGTACAACCCTAAGCCCTACACACTTACATCTTACTCCAAACTACTGACCTAGTAAACTGAACTCTGATAATCAAAGTGTAAACACACGCAATGCAATTCTCATATACCCCCTCCCCAAGGGTATCTTGGCCGACCTCGTCTTTGAAAAATAAACAAGTCGTGGGTTGCTGTTTTGCTATTTACAGTTACTAGGAATTAATAAAAATTAAATAAAAATGGTCAGAACATCACAATATTTATTTCCATTTTTTGAAATTGAAAAGATATTCAAGTACTTATGATAATAGTCATTTGAGATTTGAGGGTGAAAATTTCAATTATTAACAGGATACGTGAAAAAATTTTAAATACATAATGATTTCTCTTTTTATCTCAAATTTAGGATAAACATATGAAGATGTCGGATATTAAATTACAATTTTTAATTTGATATTTGCAATAAACATCGATAATAATAAACAATTTCACCCGCCTGCCGTTTCACATAGGGACGGCCGACGGCCAAGGGTTCTCGGCCGACCTCGCAAGTGTCACAGTCGAGGTATTGTAGAGTTCCATAATAGGAACTTCGAGCGACTTATGTGTTAGATGAAATCATAAACTGAAAGCTGTGGCTCGGCTGGCTGAGCTGCGTTATTACGTATAATGACTGATGGGGGTACTTGGAATAAAAATTATTTGAGGTGTTTGACCGAAATAATGTGTACTTCGATGTGTTGAGTGGAAATATGAGATATATAGAGGGCAGAGGAAATGATACTAAGGGATTTTCTCGAGATTTAAATAAAGCTATTAATTTTTCAAATAAGTTTCGATTAAAAAAATATTTATTTTCACTTTCTTTTTTTCGGTTGCGTTTGGGTCGGCCCGGCCGATCCTACCTACCCTGACGAGCCGTCACTGATACAAATACAGTCGGTAATGGATGTTGTGTAAGTCTTTCTTCGATTTCTGAATAATACATGATGGTGCACCGTAAGTTACACTCATTATTGATTTCAAGTTATGCTGCATAATATAAAGCGTGACGAATATTGTTGTAATCGCCTTTTAGCTTCGATTTTTTTCTTTAGCTCGGAGTTTATTTGAAAAATTCAGTGTACCTAGTGCAGGGTGAATCATCGGAATGTATGAGGTGATCAAAATTCGTTGTCTAATGAAGGGATCTAGAGAACTGTAGCAGCTAGAAGAAAACTGGTTTTTTTCCTGAATAATTCAAATATGAAAACAGATCCATCCTACTGTTCACAGATTTTGAGTTATGAAAGAAAATTGACAAATTGTCATTTTCAATAATGCTGAATAACTCGCTTGTTTGAACTTGTATTCGGAATTTGTTGTTTCATTCGTCACGCAATTTTTTTAGGAGTGAGTCTTATATAATATTTAATACAGCCACTTTTGAGAAAAGAAAAGGAGTTATGATTTCTCAAATTTATTTAATGTTAATATATTCGAAAATTCTCTCACTTCGCTACGAAATTTCATATATCAACAATTATATACATGAGAAAAAACAATACTTTTTCTTGCTTTTCTATTCACCTTTGAATTACGATAGCTGGCGTTACCATAGCGACCGTTAAATATGTAATCATCTTTTGGTGAATTTGTAAGTGTCAATTGTAGTTCAACATATTGGCAACAATGAGAGTATCATTTTTCCATTGGTCACACCATATCACGTGGTAAACATTGTCACTTCCAGACAAATATCCCGTCTGATTTTATAAGAGGTAGGTTTGAAATAAGATATCTTCTACTGTGCCATTCTTCAAGTGAACTTAATTATTTAAACCTTAGTCATAGGTGTTGAACTATACCTACGTAACAGTAATTGATATTTTGAGATAAAAAAAATTAACAATTCTTTTTGTTTCCATTAATTCATTATTCAGCTTTGATAGCATTAAGAGGATCTCTCTCTGCTAGTCCTCATTTTATTTGAATTTTGTGTATTCTTCGATATTATTTTTTATTGTTTTAGTATTATACTTACCTCTTTTCCTATGGTACATATTGTTTGTTTTATTGTTTTATTTAAAATACTATTCTTTTTCATTCATGATCTAACCATTAAAATTTCTTTGCTCTGAATAAAGCTATAACAATTAGGAGAAAAGAAAATAGAGAAATTGAAAAAATCTTTTATTGACTAAATAATATGTCATGAATTATAACAGCAACTACAATACAAAATTTACACACTATATAATAACTTCATCATAGGGATAATATAATACATGGGATTTAAAAATGCATGATTTATGGTACATCGAGAAAAATGCAAAAATATTGCTAAGTTTGTAATCTCTCAAGGTTGATCCCCCACAATCAACAAAACATCGAAAACAATTCTTCTCCACCTCACTTCGTTGAACCAATTTCTCACGACGGATAAATCGTTTTTGAGTTCACGAAGCATCAATTATTGCTGGGCTTATACAGCCCAATGAATGAGCTTCCCCATGAGCAACTTCATACAATATATACAAATTAACACGTTCGTTTATACAGAGATGTGGATGTAAACTATACAATTGTCCCAAAACAAGAACGTACGATATCACAACTTCAACAAATAGTCAGCCTATGACTGATCCAAGTGGACATCTCAAAAGCTCCAGTCTCTGCAGAAACGTCAAGTGCCAAAAACATCGGGTACAAATATTTAGCATGCCTCTTATAAAATTTCAAATTCGAAAACTCTTAATTAGATTACGGACAGTTCGATCTAACTATTATCAAATAATAGTCTTATATAATAATCCTAGGACAGTGAAAGCACATGGATGACCTTGAAGTACTGATTAACGTAGTTCAGTGTTGAAGAGCTTGTGTAAATATGAAAGCATGAGAATTGAATTGATCCTGTTGAATTTGTACTCAATGTTGAACACATCGTTAGCCAGTAACTCAACGTCCGGATTCTTTATATATATTTATAAAAATAATGTATAGATATATATAATATGGACAAGTCTAGCTCGAGAGAGAATCAGCAGTTAAAAAAAAATGAATAAATTTCGCAATGTCTGAAAAATTCGTTGTTGAATTGAAGCAACTTCTGCAAATTATCTACGTGATGTAGATCGAAAACAAAATACTCAATTAACATTGATTTACTGCCCACGATTGGATAAAATGCTCCCCTAGTTCTTTCCATGAGCACAACTTTTTCTGGCTATCCGAAAAGGGTAGCCATATCAAACTAGGGCGCCATCTCAGAGTCCCATGTTTTTGTTGGAAAAGGAATCAGAAAGAACACCGTAATCTTGCCTTCTTCGTTAATATTAGCTGACCAAAAGTTTTGGGCGACTTTTCTTGAATGGCCCTCTCAAGCACTGCTGACTCAGCTGAATGTGTAAAAAACGATATCCATGTCGTCGTATGCATCTTTATATTTCGCAGATAAATTTTTAGGGTCTAGATTGTGCGTGAATGTGATGGAAAATTTATTCCATCGACCGGGCAAGAATTGAGGTTATGTCACGACGTATATTTGTCAGGCAATCTTAAGCTGTCAGTTTGAATAAATTCTTTTTCACTTCGAGGATATACGTACAATTTTAACATCGAATATTTGGTTGATTTTCACTTCAAGGCAAATAAATTTAAAGGTTTGAAAAATATACCAGCTTCTCAAACTTGAATCCCTCAAAATTATTTCTTTGTTGCAGTGGTCGAGAAACCACAAATAGGTGATATTAGAATTTTATGTCAGGGACATAAGTAATTGAGCCAATTGTCAGTAAAAAGCCATTTCACAATTAAATCAGCCAATTCGAGGTTATACGAAAAAATGTAGTTTATTTATTAAATTTCAACACCCAGTACGTTTAAAACGAAAAAATGCTATGGAAAAATAGTTTATCGATTTTCGAATCTTTGGTTGAAATTAATGTAGTAGTCAAACATTCACCCTATATAGATATATGCTGAAATAAAAATGGTAAAGTTCTAAAAATAAGGGTTTCCTTTCCAAAATTGAACTTGGTGCTTTCGTTGTGCAGTCTTTATTAATCAACCCTATAAAACGTATCACCTGGAAGTGAAATAAGATCAGGGAACGCCATAAATTATACAAATTTTAGATTCATGAAATTGAGATCATCAGACTGTAAAACTGGTCATTGTTTGAACAGAGCTGTATCGAAAAGCAGAAAACTGTCCAAAAACCTGCTTGGACACTTATTGGTACTGAATTTGTATTGAATAGACGAGCATGCGCAGCACTTATCATCTTTAATCTTACGATTTTACGTCAACTAAAGCATTGGTCATCAAAATAGATGGATCACAGCCTGACTTTGTGTTCCGCCACTGTATTTTTCTTAGGCGGAGTTACTGAAGGGGTTGGTCGAGAAATTCTCAACGCAGACATTTTCGAGCTAGGCACTAGAATCTCGCTCTGAATACGCATATCATGTTGACTAAAATGAATCGATAAATACGAAAAATAAACAAAATGAGATCATAATACAATAAAATATATATCATTAGGTAATATATAGAATACACATCCGACGCTTCTCAACAGCCAGTTTAAGAATGTATCACAATGTGAAGCTACATCAACAAATCCATAGTTATTAACATCGTATTGCAAAAACTTCCAACGAAATCGAAAAAATCGATTCATACATAAAATCCTCAAGTTACAGGTGCGACTAGCAAAAAAAATATACTTCTCCACAACATCTGGAACTTGAGTTTCATTTCGCCAATATCGCATCGGACCTAGTTTGCACTCGGTGCAATTCGTCTCTCCACAAAATGGTTATGAAAACTGGGCCATAAACAGTCTTGAGGTCTCTCTTAACAATCGAACATGTTAGTATTCCAATGACTACCCACTAATGTTGAAAATATTGGAATATCTTGGGGACATGTGAAGTCTAGGTGAGACCCGGAGCTATTGGAGGATGTATCTAGACCTTCTATATTTGCTAGGGCTTCGAGATTGATCCCATCTATCTGAAGAAGATCATCGATTTTGTCTAAGTCGTCTAAGGTTGCTGTGTCTTGGTGCCCAAGCCTGTCTTCTGGTTCCTCTTTGACCAAGCAAGAATGAAGTGGTGCAAATGTGTCGTCATATATTGTGGCACTTTCAGGTGAATCTGGGGTATCACAAGATGGACTAGTCGGAACCTTAGCCACGAAGCTAATTGGTGGCAACGGCAGAAGGTCTTGGTTTAACGAAGTCATCGGTGGTGGACTCATAATTCTATGTGTCTCTCCTCCACTCAACCTAACCTTCAATTTGGACACCACAGAATCCGGTAAATTCGATCTCCTATTGAAAATTCTTTCTTTCAATATCGGCGGACTGTTACGATTGTTGTTGGTATCATTTCTATTTATCTTTGTTTTCTTAGAGGTCTTCTTTGTGGTGGATTTGGGAGATGGTTTCGTTTGTTTCTTCCTTGGGCGGTATTTGTAGTCTGGGTATTCTTGTTGATGTAATTGTCTTAACCTCTCGGCTTCTTCGATGAAGGGATGTCTTTCTTCATCGTTCAGTAATTTCCAACGTCTTCCCAGCTTTTTGGAAATTTCAGCGTTGTGCATATCGGGAGAAACTTCGCATATCTTTCTCCTTTCTATTTGGGACCATACCATGAAAGCGTTCATTGGTCTTTTGATGTGGTTTGGGTTGTTTTTCTTGGTCTGTAACAAAAGAAACCCCTGTTAGTTGAAGGAATAATGGCAGAAATTGTGGGAATATATTAAGGGATGAAGGATAAATTCGTGATGGCAGTAGTAAAGTTGAACACGCATATATTTAACAAACTGGTTTACAGAACCTTGACATGATCAAAATGCTGGTAAAAATTCATTGTGAAACTATGTACACGATGAATCTTTATTGGGCTTATTCTACATATTGGTTTAATCGATTTTTCTGAATGTCTATAATTTCAATATCGTTTATATAATTTTAATAACTGAAGGAATTTCCTGAACTGAAATTAATATTTTCTTCAACAAATATGGCCGATTAGTTTAACAAACCAATAACAAGTATACGTAGTCTTTTAAACGTTTACGGAGCATTAAAAAAATGTTTTATTAAAGTCTCATAAATTAGAGTTGAAAGAATGTTCTCAGAACTAAATTAAAGAGTAAAAACGTTTTACGGGAAAAACGGCGCGATCCCAGAGACTGAACACAGCAAATTCACTGACTCAGAGCACTTATAAAACGTCAATAGAACTTTTCTGTTCGTTTAGAACAAGTTTGTTAGTTGGGGTGCGATTCAGTGAATACCATACAATCAACAAAGTCAATTGAAATTCAGGCACACAGAACAACATCAGCGTCACATTTAAGGCTCGAATGTCAATATATTCCAAGACCATCGAGGTCACAGACTAATCTCGCAAGGAATTCCCAAGTCGTAAACCCGAGTTCAACCAAATATCACCCAAATAGAAACAAATCATCCTTGTACCGTCTCCACCTGTCAGTGTACGAGTTTAATGACAGAAATAATAGATAATAAACGTACTTCATAGTTAATAAAATCGGAATGTCTTCGGATTTCCATTTACTCCCGCGTAACGGAGTCGTCCAAACGTTTTTTTTTTTCGACAAGATAATAATTCCTATGAGTCAATTTTTAACGAGCGGGAGTGAGTAGCCATCACATCCGGTTGGAAGCATAAAAAAGTCGTAATACTGAATACAATATAAAACCTCATATCGTCTGTTATTTTTCCTCATCAACGGTATAACTATTCGAATGATAAAAACGTTCAGGGAGCTAGAATAGCCATTTAGTTTTTATGTCCTGAACGGATTTTACGGAACCAATTTTTTTCAGATTTAAATGGTGTTTTCGTTACACGAAAGAGGCGATGTAAACTCGGATATAAAAAATTTGGGATTTAAATCGAGAGAAGTAAACACGACACATAACGAAAGGCAACTAATGACATCGAGAAATGTAATCAATTATTTTTTAGCAACAGAATTATTATATTTACGAATGATGAACGTTTCAGTTATTTTCTACCAGTTAATGATTCATTCTTTGGCGCTCTTGTTAAACAATAAAACTATACAGATCCTAGCGAGTAATTATTCGAACTTTGAAAAATTAATTTCCAGCATCATGAGTTCAAGGTATTCATATGATAGAACTGCATCTTAAGGGTGTATACAAGATTGCAATATTATAGTTCTTAGACCACCCAGTATATTGTTTGCAATTATGAATTTGTTCCATCTCAAAAAATTCCATTCTAGATGATTTCCAGCAGCTTCTAAATAAGATTTCATGATACACGTAGCGAATACCATATATAATAACTTGTTGCATTATCAAGACAACTCCGTTCAAAGAAACCCATTAGAATAACTGTATAATTCAATACCCTATACAGCTTCATAAAAATATGATATCCATAACCTGAGAGTCATATTTAAATGAGCTCTGCTTTCCTCGATATAATTCAAGGTAGCAGGATTCACTAAGTGTCACTAATGGACGTCATTTTTTTGTAGCTGATTATCAGAAACCGAATCCATTAGGACAGCTCGAGAGGCGAGCTGTTTCTCCATCCTCTACGCGAGCCTGTCTGTCTGTCGATACCGTGGCGAAAACAACTAATTTAAATTCGATTAAAGCTCGCCATAAATCTGTACCCAACGGACAAGGAAGTATATACTTAATTATACTGGTGGCGTTACCTATGCAAGACTGAAAAGGGGTAGAGCAAGGACAAACAATACTGTCCAGATAAGGTTGGTGTCCTTTCACGACCGATTCTAACCGTGGTGGAGTTTGCGCAAGCCCGGATATGATGTGAGTTGAAACTTGCCTACATCACGTCAAGGATTTATAATAGCTGGCTCGGTGTGTCGGGTAGATGTCAATGTCGGGAAGTAATTCCAGGGGTGGGACGAAATTGACGATGCTTGAGGCAGGAACACTCATTTTGTGATCGCAACACCAATTTTCGTCGATTCTAAGAAATAACTCATGTCAATAGTGAAATTTCTTTATTAGCAATGATCAATGAATTTTTATTTAGTATTTTCGACGAATTATTCCCAAACATACTACGTTATCGTCATATAATCCCTAGACCATCTGCATCTTGTTTGGTGACTTATGGTTGGCCTTGAAAAGATTTCAACACACATGTCACATATGTTGTAACATCATTTCCCTATTCCAGTCGAAATGGATAGGAGATCTATCTGACTCATGATTGAATATGGCCATTGAACTCTAAACAGATGTTTCATATTAGTTTCGGGTGAATATGTGGTTAGAAAAATGTTTGTCTTCATCGATTTCGGTCGATTATTCATTTTGTAGTTTTCTCAACTTTTTGAAGTATTGTGATCCATTTCAAAATTCTCAGATAAAAATAGGTAGGTAAAGAACGACAACAAAATTTTGAACAACACTATGAAATTAATTTATCAGCATAAAAGAGCTTGCAGAATAAAAAAAACATTAAAACACCCAATATTTCCCTGATGGAAATAGTTACATATGTTATTAATATCAAGTTACAATACACTCTTAATTCAGTACAACAAAATATTGATATCCAAAACATCGGTAAAGGAATATTGTCAATATCATCTTCAAGGCTTGAAAAACTGTTGACTCAATCCCATAAATTGTTTAAAACAGTTGAGACATTTCAAAACATGATTATTGGTTTTCATTCGTCTACAATTATGGTGATAACTTCTTCTATGCATATATCCAATCTTTGTATATAGAGATAAAGTAACTCACAATATGCTTAGTCATTAGCTGTGATAATGTATCAAACGTCATGCCCATGATATTTCACGAAACCTCTTCCTTTCGAATTGTTAAATTTGTTCTGTTCAGTGTAGGTACAGTTTTTGTAGTAAAAATATTATCATTCCATATATATACAGAGTGTTTCATCACAGACGAACCACCCGTTATATCACTTATACCAAAGTGCTTGAAAAAATTTTTTAGGATTGACCCTTGGGCCTTGGGAGGTGGCGCTTCAACCTCTCGAAAATGAATAATATCGGAAGCCATTTCATAAATGTTTTTCAACTGAAATGAGGCAGTTCAAATATTTTAGATATTTTTAAATTTTATAATAAAGTTAATAAATCAGGTAGGTCACTAAAACATTTGGCGCCACCTATAAAAAAAAGTTGACTAGTACTACACGAAAAAATTTTAATATGAGCCAACTCAAATTTCCAAACGATGGCAAAGGCAGTCAAATAACTGAATTATTCCGTCGTAGTAAAACTCTGGAAAAGTAAAACTCTACTGTGCTGTTGTGCCCGGATATCGAGATGCGGAAAGGTAACTAAACAATAAATCTAGAAGAAAAGGATGCTTTTTCACCAAGACAATTCAACGTGTAAAAAATTGAAAAAAAGCTGCAAAATGGTAGAATTCAGATTCGAATTTCGTTTATTTTTCCAGAATAGCTGGTTGTTTCCTCGTGTATGCTGTGGCGACTAACCCAGTTCCCTTTCTAGCTAGTGTAGATCAATGGATTTGTTTCTTGCCAATTCGCACTCCGATCGGGTATCCAGGGAATCCTTCAAACCGAGTCCTCTCGAAATACAGTCCTGCCGAATCACATTATTTCCTGCTCTCCCAAAAGAAGAAAAATACTCCACGCAGCATGGAATTCCGACCGGTACGTCCTTCTCGGAATTCGAACATCTGTATTTCCAAGAAGGAAAAGCTCGCAATTTTCCTCTCCTCATTTCCTCACTTCGTGGAAATGATTGCCAGTGTCCCTGCGAGGGTGCGAGCGAGACGGGGATAACCAATTCGCCCTTTCTACGTGTTTCCCTCGAACGTGGAAGTGAATGAAAATTGCGGATATTAAAAAATCCGAAAGCAGAAATCGCAGATATTTTTTTTTATTAAGCGGCAGTGTTCGGAATTGATTCACCATTATCGAGCGGGCAGAACGGCCCTCGGATGTCGTCGGGAATATTTTTATGGGGTTAGAAACGGACTGTTATGATTTTTTTTGCCATATCTGGTGTGAAAATGGATACTTGGAATGGCCTACTATTGGGCTGATTTGTTAAGTTTTTGGTGATATCGAAATGGTCGTGTGGAAAGTAGGGTTATATCTTTCATTCATATAGTTATTAGATGATCGCAGTTTTTTCATGACAATGCATCCGAGTCTGAAAACAAAGAATATAAGATATTCATTCAAATTATTGGACTTAATGAGGAACCAGAGTTCCTCGTATTATAAGGGATTGCTGAGAACAGCAGAGATGAAAATGCAACCAGCAATACACAGGGTGTTTCATCAGCGCCTTTACCATTTTACATTTATTTAGGAACAGTCTGTACACATTCACATTCAAATACCTAGAGTGGTGTACCGCAAAAACACTCAACCTTCTACCAGAAACTCCAAGGAAACAAATATTTGTCTACCTTCCTTGATGCTATTTGTGGTAGCTCGCTGTTTTTCATTTTTCGCGATTCGGATATGGAAACAATAAAAATTCTAATTTTTCATCCATTGAAACGTCCTTCTTCGATATCAAGAGGCGACCTTCCGGCAGGCGGAAACCGCTATCCAAAAATAAATGAGCATCAATAATTCAGTCGATTTTCAAGGTAGTTTTCCGAAAACACACCACTGTGAAATAGCATTCCATTTATATCCACGTAAATACATCGTGGAGTCAAGGCAGGATAATTCTCTAATAAAACTTCAAACTTCCAATCCCAAAACGATTTCGGCGCAAATGCTCAGTCCATTAAAGAAATATTAACTGCACGACCGGCTTTGGAAAATTGGAATTGAGATGGTAACACCCTATTTAGCGAGTTTTCGTAGCTAGAAATACCCTCTCAAGGCCTACTTCGATGTCGATATTTCTTGAATGGACTATGAATGCATAGGAACCTGCACAAATCATGTATTCTAATGGGCTTATGTATTTTACATGGAATCCGCCAGATTTGCATACGCCACTAAGTGACTCTTTTTGCCGCTTCATTGATGTACGAAGCCTTATTTGAATCCGTAAAAGATTCGCTATCACCGGAGATCGAGTTACCCAGATTATGTCTTCAAGAACTTCTTGGTTTGACGACCCTTCGCTGGAAAATCTAACGGGTTTTTCCAATGATAGGTTTCATTGTGAATCGCGTGATATCTGGGCAACTGTCATCCTAAATATCTTTGTAGATGTTGAAGAGCTTGGCATTTCGAGTAGATCAACTTCTTTTGACTTTTTACCTTGAAAACCGTTGGGATGAACAATTTGATGTTTTGTATATGCATAAAAAGTAAATAACAAACTTAGCAGGTAAATTGCCCAGCAGAGATGGAACCGTTCAAAATCCCAAGGAACTCGAAAACATTCTACCAATTTAAAGGCAATATTTCACGTAAATGGATCATTTCAAATATGGTGATTAAGGCCGTCGAGTTCGTGCAAAAATAAAGGATTTTTTTTACTACACCCTATGTATTTCATTTATTGCTGTAGAATATAGCTCTTGAAGATTCAAACTACATTTCTAGCCACCTGTTCATCCCAAAGTCTACCATCCCATCGCCGAACCTTCTAGAAATTCTACCTGAGCCAACAATTCAAAGAAAAAGGTCCTGATTTCTTGGAATGTGAAGAAGGCAAGTCTCTTGAACACACACTTGACAACCTAAGAATTATACATCATCAGAATAGCTCAATCCGATTCCCACCCATTTTAAGAGAAATCTTATTTTATTTTAGTCCCATATCGATCAAAGTCGATCTCAATTTACACAACTTATTGAAAAGAATCGTTTACCAATGCATCATTTCGGTGTAACCTCAATAGTATTAGTTACGTGGTCTATAAGAACAATATGTTTTGATGGAAATAAACGTGATATATATAAATTGCAGACAATTACTCAAAAACGATTGGAGCTATTTCTGACAATGCGGTTTACAACATGTGAGAAAACATTGCCAGATGCATCGAAAATTGTTACGTGTTGACCCAACATTCAAATATACAGGGAGTTCAACAAAGGGATGTAGAAACTTAATAACTCTCATATTTTTAAGATACAACTGATTATTCATTTTCCTGCTAATTTTTTTTGTTGACAATCGAAATAAAATATTAAATTATTCTTCAATAGTTTTTAATTTAATATTAACATATTAACATTTTGCTAAATCCACGTTCATCTGTGATTTTTAGCAATGATCACATGGAATTTTTTGCTTAGATGCAAGAAAATTATATAAGGTCTAATTTTTTCCTGTTATATACGGTTGATAAATCATATTTTTTTTTCTATTTTGAGAAATTTCAGCTCAGTTCGTTGAGGTGTTGCAATTTTTTGAAGTCCTTCATACCTACAAAACTCGTAAACATGATTTTTCGAATTGGAAAACAAAATTTTTTTCGACAATCACTTGTTTACTGTATCGACACAAAGTTTTGTAAATAGGGGATATTTTGTGAATGTTCAATTCATAAACTAACCATTCAAAGTTTTAATGAACCCTGATCCATTCAGAATGGATAGTACATTTGATGTTAAGACCTTGCATTCGATCCTTCGATTTATCGGACATAAACGTGGCTTGAATGTTCGATTATTTACAAATAATGTTCGGTTATAAACAATGATTATTATATGCATATAAGATATGCGAGTGGAATGAATAACTAAGAATCCATACAGCTTTTATCTCTGTTGCAACACAACCCAGTGTTTATCAGGAAATAGTCTCCACTCAGCTTATCCAGTATTTTCGAGGTCGTTCTGACCTTCTCAATGAAGCATTCTTAATTTCACCCATCTACCAAGTGTTTTCTGGTCAGATTTCCAATCCATTAGCTAACTCCAAACTAGTTCATAGATACTATTATTAATAAAATAGCTCAAGATTCGTTCCCTGCGGTACACCAATGTGCATATCTCCACAATTTGTCCCCATTGGCGATGTAATTGACGGAATTTGGACTGGTCGTGGCAGAAAAAGGTTGAGTCAGTTTGGTTCAAAGTTGAATACTCTCATAATAGATGCCACCTTCGTAGAGTTGGTGAATTAACGTACTCTGTCAGCTCCAGCAACATTTCTCTAAAAAACAAGAAATATCTTTTACTGCTTGAATTTAAGTCAATATCCGTCATAAAAGACCTGGAATCGTCGAAACTCTCATTAAACAACTTATCAACGAAGAATCTTTACGTGCTGAGATTTAGTTACGTCTCGCTTTTGTCTGAGTATACGGGGAATAAAATGGACATGATTTTATGGGACACGGGACGCATTTACTGGCCGGCGATAAGGTCCAAAATCGGCTGGCACTATATCAGACCACGTGAAATGCGAGAAATGCAGATAAATGCATTTTTAATCGCGAAGGAGATTATCGCATTAAAATTTCAACACGAAATAGGACCTGCGAAGGCCGTGCGATGTAAAACGTTTATGCTGAGATAAGATCGACGAATGTTCAACATTGAATCAATAAATCAACGGAAGACCTGGTTGGTTCATCATCGTAGAGGAAATTAGTTACAGTTGTGAAATATTCATTTTGACGGATGTGCCTTCATGTTTTAAACATGGACGGTGTCCACCATTCGAATGGGAGATTTCAACGAACTAGACATACCAGCTCATTGTTATTTCTATATTTACCATGATGAATTTGAATATACCTTCAAAAAATTCAAAAAGTACTTATGCTTGAAATATTGACATCAAGAAGTATACAAATTCACTGGTTTTTGTGAAACGACATTCTGAAGGAAAGCAACCTAAAAAGTAAAACAAATTTGGATGAGCAACATTTAATTAATAAAGAAGCATTGGTGGATGAAGCTGCTAGAGCTTGCTGAAAGGCGAATTAACTTTTCTTCGAGAAGAAAATGAAAATTTTCAGGAGGAATTTGTTAAAGCATGTCATAAGTATGTCGAGAATTTGTTACAATTGCTGGTGCTTTTAACGGTATGAATTGCATCGTTAAGTTAACTTATTTTGGCAACTACTGCCACCTCTACAACGAATTTCATGGACTAACAGATACCATTAAATTTTTCCTTTCTTTAGTTACTTGTCTGTTAAATTCGGTGAAATAAAAAATATCGCACCTGATATTTTAGTACTCGTGATCAAATGTTTCATCAGAAAGTAAATTAATATACAGTGTGTTCCATTCCAAATTTTAAAATTAAAAAATTTGAAAACAAAAAGGCAATCTACTGCAGTATCTATTTTACAAATTTCATTTTAATATCTGTAATAATTTCAGAGACATTTACTTGGTCCCACACATCTGCCAATAACTGTTTAATATTTGTTTCATTGAGAGAAATGAATGAATCATGTAGAATGGAATAAAATTCAAATCTGGAAACGTACAATTGAAATGAATGCTTCTTCGAGTTTCACAAAACATCAATTCATGCTCTCGCGAGAATTCGAGACGCACCTGGCGCCACCTGTGCAATAACACGAAGCCCCTCGTTCTCAACAACAAAATTAAAAACCTTCAAACGAAAATCAAGATCAGTCGACAAGCAATTCCTCCATTCCAAACAAATAAAATTAATCTTGTTCCCTTTATCCATAATATAATCCCTCATAGACATTTCGTTCGATCTTCAACAACGTATGTGTACATTCCGTCTTCTATTGTTGGTCGTATACGTAAGCGTGTTTTCTTGTATTATATACAACTTCCTGTACCTCAACTCGTGTCGGCGTATTTGATCGTTGAATAAATAACGTGAGACACTGGATCGGGGTTATAAATTTCGATGGTGTACAATTTTAGATGAGAAAACAAACATCCTGGAGGAGTTGTTCTTTACTTCCATCCCTGTCTCTATCCCCGAATCGAAACGGGAAAGCTCTGGTTTATAGGGGTTGCAAGCGAGAGTCTGATGATTCAAAATAAATAGCATTCATTTCAATTTTTCAAGAAAATGCTTGATTAATATTGGGACAGCGCTTCTTGAGTGAAAAAAATTGTTGAGGTTATTTGTGACAGGTTTTAAATATTATGTTATTCACTCATTATGACTTATAGAGATTTGCCAATCTTTGTCAATATGTCTGTGTGAATACGTCAGCTTATGGAGCAAGTTGTTTAAACAGATCAGCTTGCAAAATATCGAGGAATGAAATTAAGACACCGTGCTGAAATAGGCAGCAGAAAAATTGGTAGTGGTGGAAGTTACTTATCTCTAGGCAATTCGAGCTTTGAACAATACTGAAGAAAAACTGTCAGTAGTTACTTTTAATTTGAGATATAGATTTGTGCAGTCATCGTAGCGGTTTCATTTGTATCACAATGTACGGACAAATATTCTAAAACAAGCGTGCAAGAGTACATTGTGTCTCAAGGGCAGAAAAGATGCATTTGTTGGTAGCTGAGGGCCAACAAATGCCTTTCTACCTGTGTGACACATAACTGTTTTCCGCTTCCCATTTAATTGAAATAAAAACTTTCAATTTAATAAATATATTAATTTAATGATGACTTATTTATGGCATTCTTCGTTTTTCCAATAATTAAACAATTCGTAGCATTTCTGCAACGTTCTTTTGATTTTATTGGTAACAAACTATCAGAAATATTCTTAGCTAGTTCATGCAGCTTCCGGTTGAGTACAAATAAAACTCTTCTTTGTTGATTTAGAGACTTCGTTCATATCTTCTCTTTATGGCAAAAATCATATGAATACAAGGTTAAAAACTAGTTTACTTCAATAGAATATTTAACATTTAATTAAGTAAAATGTCAAAATGATAACCAAATGACTATCATCAATAACCAAATTCTAATTAAATCAATAAGAGTAAGGAAATAATAAGTTTAGAATCCCATGGAAAAGAAATATAGCCTTCACTTATTTTTTAGGGTTGTTGAGGTTCATTTTCAGGCATGCGAGGCAAAAAATACGTTTTAGCTCTCCTATTATCGTAGATAAATCACAAAAATGATTAGTAATGAAATAAGCGCGTAATAAAACTTCTAATTTTCACGACGCAATGTTTTTCTACGGTAGGTAATTTTTTTTTATTCTAATTTGCGTATAATTTCACGGTAAGGTTGTCATCGTAAATCGAGAGTGGAAACTACAAAACAAATTGATACTCGGTAATTATCCCGAAATCAGGCGTTCTTGAGTCACCAACGTTTCCCGAATCTGTACTTCTGGGAATATATTATCGACTAAATAAATCATGAGTATATTACCGCGATGTTTTTTTTCTAGGAAAATGAATTTTCACAAGGTTTTTCGGAGATAATGATTTCAGCGGAAGTGAGCACCGTTAGGTAGCTTGTTTTTATTCAGATATTCATATACCGATAGATTGTAACCTTTTATTATTTACGTTTCAATGAGTTTCATTTGAATTTATCACTAATTTCATGGACGCTGAGTACTTTTAAAAGAAATATTTTCACGAGAAAAATTCACTGAATAAATGATTCGCCTTTGGCGATTGATTTACTCAATTTTGCGTGCTTATTCTGATAGAATACTTTCGCCGAAATATCTGGAATTTTCGAATATCAGGACGGATATTCTCCTAATCGAGTTGTTGTTTTTTTCTGCAGAAGAAATGTATTATTAATAATGAGAATGGACGAATCTATGAAAACAAAAAAAACTTGTTACCTGGCTAATTAATAATAATAATTACCCCATCTAACCTCACCCGTAGGGACCGCCATTGAACCTTAAGCTCCGCCCATCTGACATATTGATAAATTCGAATCAATTTAGGGGATTGTTATGAGAATCAACAAAAGCTGAATATATTTGTTGATTTATTGTAATATTCGTAATGAATGGCAATTATGTACCTCATTTTCCTGACTCCAATAATGCAAAATGAGGAATTAAATGTCTGATTCTCTATCGGAATTGCCCAAACAAAAATTCTAAACTTTAAAATATCAATTCAAAGATGAAATATATCGAAAACACGTGGAATCAGTACTATAACAAACAAATCCAGGTATTTAATTATTCTGACCAATGAAAAACGTATCCAATCAAGATTAAATATAATCAAAACACGAGGACCAATCAAGGACGAGAATTTATATTTTCGCTACTCTCTTGTTAATCACCGTACGTAACAACTACTCCAACAAATCCATGACAATTGAACCTTAAGCCCCGCCCATCTGGCATATTGGTAAATTCGTATAAATTTAGGGGATTGTTACGAAAATCAACAATAGCTGAATAAATTTGTTGATTTATTGTAATATTCTTAATGAATTGCAATTACGTACCTCACTTTCATGACTCCAATATTTCAAAACGGTCATGAGGAAGAAAATGTCTTATCCTTTATCGGAATTGCCCTAACAAGAAATTCGAAACTTCAAAATGCCAATTCTAAGATGAAATATACCGAAAACACGTGGACTCAATACTATAACATAAAAATTGTTTTTCACTTGGAAATTTCTCAAAAAGTCCACTAATGAAGAATAATGGGTAATTAATAATCATCTCAGAAATTTGTTTATGCTGATGCCTTTGCTATGGCTTACCAACATTCAGATTTCCATACTCTGGAAAACATACAGTCATCTGATTTGGAAATTTTTAAGAATTATTTTATTGAGTGGTGATTATGTCCAAATCCCAACAAAACAGAGGTATCTTGTTTCCATCTGAATAATCATGAAAAATATATGAAATTAGCTGTAACTTTCAATGATTCTCTTATCGAACATAATTTCTACCCTAAGTACTTAGGAATTAAAACAGATTTATCTCAATTACAAGGCTCATTTTTCCCGTAGCTCCAATTTGAAAGTAAGATCAGTAATTATTTTTAGTATTTCAATTTTTACTAAATGAAAAAGAATGATTCTAATTGTTTGAATTTCAAGAACATTTCACGACGTGATAGTTAAGATATTATGAAAATTGTGGAGTTTTCTTTTCTAGGACCATATCATATTAAAATTAGAATAAAAGCAATTCAGATAAAAACTAGTGACGTTACTCAAAAAATACAACGTTTCATGAACGGTACTGTGTTTATCGGGACTGCAGTACGGGAAAGATTATAAAACAAGCGAGCAAAAATTCGTGCTTTTCTAATTTTTTTCTAATATGTGTGGCAGAGCGAAGGTCAGATGTCAGCTACAATTCTAATACCTCACAGTATTTTTGGACACCCCGTAGATTAGGCCAGAGAGCGTAGATTAGCATAATTCATTCTGCTATCTTAAAATCGTGATTCATATGCGTAAAGCGAAGTTAGAGGGCTGAAGATATAATAAATTTCGATTTCGTTCAGCAGGGAAAAACGATAAGTGGCAGCCATTAGCAGGCGACAGTACAAATGTCCTACAGGCAGAGTAGCGTATTGTAATTATATCACGTTATTTCTCTACGAATTGACCGAATTAGCGGGTAATGAAGTACAACTCCAATATTACCGGAGTTCAACGATCTATAATGTGTGAACCTGAAGTTCTGGAGACACGGAATCTTATCCGGAATCTAATCGCAGAATCGGGAGTTCGCGCAAACAAGAACTAATAAGAGGCCCGGCACGTATTTTCCCCGAAATTCTCCAAGTTTTCCCCCGTAACCGGTACGCGGCTTCATTAAGTTGGAATTGATATTCAGAAATAAATTAAGGAATTTGTTGGGAAACCTCAAAGACAAAGTGAAAATTGTTGAGACGCCCGGAGGCCGTAAAGATTGTAATTAAGAATATACTGCTGGAGATGGGATTAAATTGATACTGCCCGCTTTTCTTTCCTCGATTTCCAGGAAACGGAAGGTTCTTTTCGTGGGTTAATTGGGGACGAACTTGAAGATGCTGCGAACTCCACCATGGCAGATGACAGTAAATGAGAGCAATGAATTTTTTGATGATTTTTTTGTATCATATCTACCCTATATTATTGTTAATTTAAAAGTGATTAAAAAAATCCTATTTAAGTAGTTACTTATCTCCACTAAAACCTATTCAAACGGAAATATTGATCAGGTATGTAGTCAAATTGATATAAGTTTAGCTCTTTATTGTCTCAGCCAAGCTTTCGTATAATCTCTTATCCTCAGGGCTACTGAAAATTGAACAACATTACAAAGACAGGTGAATAACTACTTACAACAATGTGAGACTTTGATATTAATGAATATAAATATAATCTCCATATACATATATATCAGGAACATCTCAGAAATCGTTCAAAATCTCAAAAATTAACTAAGTCAACACTAACACGAAAGAAAAATGTCAAAAGCTCGAAGAACACAGAACACACACGAAAAAGAGGCACAGAAGGGAATGACATCCGAGATCGATCGACGTCATAAAATTCGGTATGTGTGTATGTTCTGTGCTTCTTGACTATTGTCATTTTTCTTTCGTGTGTCAGTTGACTTGGCTAATTTTCGAGATTTGGAATGATTTCTGTGATTTTCCTGATATATAATGAGATTGTAATGTCATTTTTATATTCATTAATATTGAAGTAAGTAGTTGTTGATGTTGGTTTTTTGATTCTCTCACATTCATTGTGGTGGTTTCATTAGCACCAAAATATACCAGAGTCCGAGAAAAAATCACTTCAAAGGGCGCTAAAACTTTCCATATATTTTTTAGAATTCTGAAATTGCAGACATCGGTAAAAGGATATGAGGGCGATAAAAAAATCGGATGTATCGTATGTTATAGTCTCACACGAATGCAATAAAAATTCGCAGGAGCATATAGGGAATACTCGAAACGCATCACGAACAGCGCTATATCTCTATCATGAAACGAAAATCGACCCGTGCAGCCGAAGGAAGAACAGAAATGCAATAAGGCAACGTCTTCTCCAACTTGCAATGTAAATATTTATAGACCTCCGTCAACAAAACAAAAAGCAAGGTGACATGGGTAATTCAAATATGTTCAATAAATATTTATGTTTCAGGCGTACCACAAGGCGAACAGGCAGGTTTTTTCGTGAACCCTAAGATATAGAATATCATGTCAAACATATTTTGGCCAGGCACCGATAAAGGAACCTCTTGAACCTTCCGATGTAATAAAGATGTTTTATTATCTTCCTCTAGATGTTACCCGATTGGAAAAGGAACAAGCGGAACATACCCGTAACAAATTCACGATATTAAAACTTAATTCTTACCGAAAATAATTTAAAAAACAAAGAACTTGGACAATGGCACAGAAAATAGTCTATAACTTCACTTGAAAAATTATTTTTGATATCTGATATATATAATAAATCATTTTTATCATTAAAAAACGAATCCAGTTAAAGTTTCAAGTTCCACAATATGAACTTTTGCAATATGTCAAATTATAATAAAAAGGGGTCACGATTAGCTTCGAAATGCTTCACTCGCGAACAACATTGTTTTGGACCTCCACGGTCGACTGCTGTAGTACTCTCTAAGTGTGTTTAAAATTATTGTGTTGATAATATTTTTTTAGTCTATTACAAATTAAAATGCATGCTCAACTTACTGAATGGGGTCAATATGGAGAATAAAGGCATACTTTTTTCCAAAAGAAGTATAGTTACCTGAAAAAAAAAGAAATGTTAATATATGTACTATTATTTAAACATGAAATTTGAAATAGAACAACACTGAAAGAGATTTCCAGAAAAAAAACTCTTCGCTGCAGACATATTCAGATGAATTTGAATTTTTTTTTCATAATTCTTTTCCAAATGAATCAAGAACTTGAGATCCATTGAGTTTGAAGCTAGTAATTTTACAGCATATTACTGAAAATGCCATCAAATAAGATAGAGCTGTCAGTTGGCAGATTGCAACACTAGGATATTGTCCAATCCCGAAATGTAAAAGGCAATCCTTTTATAACAAAATCCCTGAACATTTCTGAAAAAAGATGAGGAAATTAAAAAACTATGAACCAAAATAATTTTTTAATGAACTCGTATATTAAATAAATGATACACGCTTCCAATAAAGAAGCTGTGAATCACTCGACCGTTATCCACTTCAACATCTCGTTTTCACCAAATTTTCCAGGCGCAAACATGGTTTAATACACCGGAGAAAGTAATCATGAAGTTGCCTCATGCACCAGCTGATTTATGAGAAACGAACAACGAAAATTTTTCGCTATTCTCTCCGTCCTTCGTTGTACATACTGTGGGTATTATTGTGCGATTGTTAAGGCAACAATAAATTCAAAATGGGGACATTTAAGCGTGGTTCCCTGGAACATTGAACCTGCGAGACTGAAAAAAATCAAGAGCGATTCTGCACAGGGAAACGATATGAGCTCTTTGAATAAGGACAGCGATATGAGAGAGGATGAGAGGTGAGTCAACTTATTCATGAACGCTGCTTTCAATTCTGCTATTTATTCTTAGCAAGAGATGCAGAGTCGCTTAATGAATTCTGTGAAAGATTTTTTGATGAATCCAGAAGAAAAAGTCCATTTTGTCCAAATGTGTCTATATTTTTAATATCGAGGTAGAGATGGTCTGACATCGGCGAATACCTTGCAGACCGTTTGCTAGGGGAATAATTCCCACCTCCTATTTCCCAAAATGTTATATATCCGGTAATATACAACTGACCACACTTGGCATATAGCTTTGTTATATCAATCAGAACAACCATTGAAGATTTGGATCAAAGAGGTAGGTACCACCTGTTTTTTCTCAAAATTTTGTACAACTGGGCAATTTAAGCAATATGCCAAACATATTAATATATGCAAAAACACTGCAATTATCCCATTTTGGCTTCTATGTAAAAAGAAAGATTAAGACAATAGGTAAACCCACATTTTTCTTAGTACATCCGCAGAAAAAAATTCTTCTTGATAAACATTCAAAATAGAATACATATTTTTTTATTCTTTCAGTCAATTCTACGTAAAAAATATGGCGGTGTTCTTAAGCAATCTTTTAACTGTGATTTAAAGAGTTATCGAGAAAGAACTTGAAATAAGTAAAATGCGCAATTTCTTTTGAGAGCACCGAAAAAATACTAAATTTCGATAACTAAATTCTATATTTTATGAAAAGTAATTAAAAATACGTATTCAGATTAGGTATAGGGTTTCCTGATTAAATCCCTTATTTTTCTCTCCGTCTGAAAGACTAATTTTAATTTTTTTAATTATTTGAAAATCTTGAGTAACTTCTTAAAAATTTTGTCTAGATTGAATCACTTACATTACAAAAAATTTTCAATAAAATCTACTAGTTTTATTGCTCTGAAATATCCCTTTGATTTGGAATGTCGATAGAAGTAATGAAAATATAACATATCGGATAAACCAATTGAAAAATAACATTATAGTTGTTAGTTAAAGGGATCTAAAAATTGAAATCAAAGAAGTCTATATTCAAACAAAAATTTTAGGTTGTTTAGTTCGGTAACTACGCATTACCCCCTACATTTTTTCATCATATTCGGTGAATATCAGCTCACGATTCACAGGTGGTCCAGAAAAGGACAACATCATTATAATTTAATTTTTCACAACATAATTTTTAAATAACCAATCTCATTATTTCATTGCCAGACCTCGTTCAACAAGCTATCAAATGACCAATATATCTTGCGTGTACTGGCTTTTCTGGTTATTCCCTTGAAACCGGATATAATCAATGAATTTCTCTCGAAGAGGTTATTAAATTAATTGAACTTTCAACTAGACAACCTCACCCACGTAACCGTAACTCAACAGAAAGCTCGATTGTTTTCGAGAATACTTCGTTTATAGGCAATTTACCATTATCCGGGATTTGAAAGAAGGCATAAAATTGAACACTGGCACTTAAGAAAAAATAAACAAATCATAAATTATTGGAATAATGAACGCGCTAGGCATATGTTCGTGGTTTTACTTCAACAATTATTGATGCCTTGAATAGGTGCATGGTTCATGAACTCGACGTTGAACATTATCACCAATTACGATTAGTCATGAAAAAAAGAATTGTGTTAGGAGGTTTTTTATGAATCAGAAGACGACGATATCATTTTTACTGGTTTTAAAATTTCCAGAACCTATCCCAAATCATAAATAAGATGTTGAGAACTTTATATTATACACTTATAAAAGTCTACTTGTCTACTTATGTATTAATCTTTTTTTATAAAGAGATTTACAAAAGACCCCCCCTATAAATGAAGATTGCAATCAAGAGGAAGTAAGTTCAAATACTCGATATTCATCAGAGATCAAGAAAAAGAAATGACCGTGCAGAAAACACACAACAATTAAAATTAAAACACAGAGTTAAAGTCAATTTCTCAAACTTTGCTTATCAAAGTCAGATTCCTGAACCCCATCAACTAAGTCAGCATTCTCAAGTCGAAAAAAATCGCACAGATCATAAACTGATATCCGCTCTCATTTTCTTCCTTCATCAACGGCCGACCAGAGGCGTTCCACGGGGAACAATAGGTAACATCTCGAAGCAAAAAACTGAACAATTCGAAAAGTATGTACTTCGAATCCCTCTTTCCACCTTGGTGACTCTCAAACTACTCATGAGTACATTTCCGTTTGTTTTTACAAGATGAGAAATAATACTAGTTCAATTATCTTCATTAACCAGTCTTAGACAGAGCCCTTTGTCGGCGTTTTATAGTTAACTTCCTTCTCTTGTGTCGATATTTATCTCGACATCCTGAGCTTTTTCGAAAAGAAATAACTTGTTGTCGTACCTGTACTTGTCTCCATCACGTAGATGAGTTTGCGGTACGTCTATGAGATTAGAAAGCACCTTTCCTGCTCTTGTATCTTGGGATGCTGCAGGTACAAAAATTTGCTCTTATTCTGGGCGTATAATGGAAGAATTGTGGAACCACTCATTATTATTTGTAATTATGGTTTTGTTGACGCGACACTGAAAGGTTCTGGATAAATTGGGGTGGTCTGAACAGCTGTCGTAATTCTTTTTATTGAATTAGTTAATTAATCGAGAAGAGAGGCATCAGTCGACAAAAATGAGTGCTGAAAAGCAGTCAATCGCGTATCAACGTACGTATTGTTCAAGTTCCATGATCTAAATACAAATATTTAGTTACATAAAGTAAGACAAGTGTTTATACCATCATACAAAAACATTTAGGTATGAAGATGCTGTTTTCCAAATGTGTTTCGCGTTTGCTTAAACCAGAGCAAAAACAACAAGTAGATGAATCCAAGACCTGCTTGGACATGTTCAACCGAAATGAGAAGCAATTTTTGCGTCGGTACATCAAAATGGATATAACACTCCACTCCGGAATCAAAGCAGTAGACTAGACGGAGAAAACCGTTCAAAGCCTCAAACATCATCGGGGAAGGTTGTTAAAATCTACAGGAAAAACGAAAATTCAGATGTCATAGATCTTGAAATCATAAGTTGGCAGCTCTGAAATCTATCATTAGCGGAACATTTACCATACCTCTATCAAAGAATAAACTGCAGCCGGAAATAGATACAATAAAGAAATTGCGACTAATAATAATTCTCCTATTTCCCTAGTGAACAAACTGAAAATAAAATAAAACTATAAACCAATGTGTCGTAAGATCAATAAAGTAAAAATTGGACAAAATAATTGTTTTTTTCAATATTTATGATGGATTGTCACTAAATCACCAATACAATCTACTAAATTAACCGTTTCTTGACCTTTCTAAACACCTAGTATATAAAGTGTTTATAATATGCGAGAAATCATTTATGTCTAAATTTAAAACCAGGATTACCAAAAACACAATGCGTTTGTTATCTTCTTCGACTAAAACCCTCATTCTTCAATGGTTAGTATTCAGTTAACATTTCTTGACGACTCGTAATCACCCTTTATATTGTTCTTCAGGACACCTGAAATAAATCAACATGAAATTTCTATAGGTTCATGGACACCGTTCGGCACAATGAAATAGTGTTGCCAAACTGAAATTAAATCCCTATGGTATTATATTTGAGTACGGGCCTGTTCGTTGCAGTTGTACGTCGTGCCGTTCGTTCTTTCTCCGAGGGCATGTACACCATAACACACTTGATTTATTTCGAAAACCAGTTTCCAACCACGATGGTCTAAGTGCTGTTATTAGATACTTTATTTTCTTGGTTACATTGCGTAGATTATGATCAATATGATGATAATTACGAGATATCAAATGCTCCTTACAGTTTCACAGACTGGCATCGTTTTTATGGATGGAAAAACAGGACTATCGTATGATTTTCCTTCTAAACGCCTATTATTCCACATCCGACTAGATCAGTTAGCGAGGATCGAGAGATGCAAGCCAGGAAGTTTCGTTCGAGTTCTCACGCATATTTTCAACTCTTAACGTCTCGCTATATTCATAGGATGTGGAGTGTATCGAACATTGAGAATACTTAACTAAGATGATCAATTCAGCTTTAGCTTTTATATTCGCTTCAATCGAAATTTTACGAGGTTAGGATGATATTTACTGCTCATGAGGTGAAGCACCGTCTTGTTGTTCTATATCATCTCTTTCAAAGGATAGAAAGAGCAATAAACCTCTTCCACATACTACTAATCTACCAAAAAGTGAACTTATTACATCCTCAAATGTCAACATATCCGATTTAAAGTTGAACCTTTTAGTGGCGTTCGTTTTTACTCATTATCTTATCTTCAGCGTGTTCAAACATTAGCTATTCGTCTCAGCAAGAGAAATAATTATGTTTCTTATCATTTTGAAAAAATTACAAAAATTCCTATCTTCCGGTTCAAACCGAAATGCAATTTCAAGTCTGATACTTCCACTATCTATTTTTGAAGGAAGTGAAATTCGTTCGGTTTAATTCTTAACAATGAATGAAATGTGTGTATTGCGCAATGCTTACTTTTGAGCGAGAAATAGTATCGAAAATTGAAATTAGCGACTCCAAATTTCTGTGATAAACTGTTTCATTATTGGCAGACATTGTTTGTTCCTGTATTTTACCACAGAAATGCTAAGTTTACTGAATAAATTGAGATTGACAGTTCGATGATTAGCGGAAGAGTGCTTTCACAGACTGAATTCAAAGTAATCAAGCCCCCCTTAGAAAACTTTTTCGAATCAGTCCGAAAATATGCCAATTCTCAGGCAACGATTTACTGCACAACGAACTGGGGACACCCTCTACAGCTGTTTTTTCTTAAGCCGAATAACCTCAATGCGTTTCCCCATATAAAGAACATTCATTAAAATATCATCTTCTAATTAGTAACGTTATCAACCTAATTTAAAACATTCCTGGTGAAATCCGTCAAAACCGTAATAAACCGAAAGGCTAAAGTTCTGCCCTTTGCAATCTGAGCGGAGCTTCTTCGATTTCGTAACCCCTCTATCACACGATCCTCATTTCGCAGTAAAAAAAAACATTCCGAAAGATGATATCAAAACCGAGGAGACATTCGCCGCGTATTACACGGAAAAGGCTAATTTATCTGTACTTCAAAGAGACCGACATTGTAACCAGAAATCTACTGTTCCTACCGCGTTTTCTTAGAAAGGATCGATACCACTTTTCCACGTACACGAAATCAGCATTTGACGCGTAATTTGAAGGATTTTTGGCATCCTGAGTTGAGGTTTAGTCTGATCACTTTACATTCTAAGAAACAAAATATGTATCATTGAAAAAATATTCATTTGACTTTCATAGTCACAAAACCTTTTTGACTAACTGACAAATGACACTGATCAAGACAGGCTGATGTAATATTTTTGTAACTAGTTGCATTAAGTATATATTAAATAACTGGTAAAGAAAATGAATGTCAACATTATTGACAAAAAAAATGTATTCAACGATTTTAACACAAGAAAGGAAAACCATTAATTATTATAAATACTCCTAACAAAACAATTGCAATTAATTAAATGAATTTCCCCTTCTTCTATCTTCTGTGAGATCGAATGTAGAAAAAAATTGTAGCGTTCAAATTTTTTCGTCCGTTCAACTTTCTTGTTAAAAATTCATACAACTTGATATAATGCTACATACAAATTTCGCAATGTGGGTCGACTTCGATTCCGTTACAAAAAAACCTGCAATCACTTAAAATACCCAAGTTCGTGTGAATCTTCCAGTTATTCCATATTTCTAAAGAACAACAGTCCATTTTATTTATTTTCCCACAATTATATCGGTCAATAATTCCTTTGATTGCTCTTGTTGATGTTTGAAAATGAGTTAACACTTGTCAAAAATAAACAAGGTCTAATTTATGCTCATTATCGTATTCGAGATAAAAAAATTCGATAGCAGCACTGAACTGGTATAATATTACAAATGATTAAGACTGTGATATTCCATTTTTATTTCGATAACCTGAATGAATTTTTTATCGCCGATTGACGATGGAAAGTAATAGTATATCGTTGGAACAATGTTTTTTTGATACGTCCAGAATAACTGGTTTTATATACCAAAGCGGTATGTTCCTTGAACATCCCAATACGGCTGGCCATAAAATACGCGTGAGAACCCGAGCTAAACTTCCTGGATTCAGTGTAAAACTCGAGGTGCATTAAGCGATTGTTTGATTTGCGATAATCGTGAAGAACTGTATACGTTCCTACTCATATAAGGACTTATTTCAATGATAATTGCGCACATGTAGATTTTCTTGAAAAAATCAAAGATGAATTTCACGTTTGAATTCAGGAATAGTAGAGGTGTCTCCCAGGGGTCTGTACTTGGGCCACTGTGTTCACTGTTCTTACAAGTACCTAACAATTTGTAGGAACTCAAAGCAATCTATATTTGTATTCCAAGGGGTACATTCTCCACGTGGCAGAAATAAGCAACGCGTTGGTTATCAAAAACTGTCTCCCCAAGAGCGTCTATATTTTTCAATAAGATTCCTTTCACAGAAAATATTTTTTATGTCATGTTGAAGGTCATTCAGTATTTTCGTACAATTACACAGAAACTAGGATTGGAAATGAAAATAGACCAAAGAATTTGGATCTCAGCAACGAAAGCAAAGACTCCATGCAGTGGCATAAGAAGTGCACAGCTCCTACCAAGAAGGTTAAAGTTTCACAGTCAACTGATAAACTGATAAAAAATGAAAACAGTTTTTTGAGAATCTGAGGAGATATTTGAGATCAATTATCAATATGAAAGTGTTGCCACGTCAAATACTACGCTAAAATATTGCATCGATTAGAGAAAATACTGGGAAAATCGACAAAAGTTCGAATAAGGAATAGTTTTCGACCTTTTGAATCACCCCACCTACGTTCCAGATTTGACCTCGAATGATTACTATATATTCCCAAAAATCAAATGAGGCTACGAGGTGAGAACTTCATCTCCTATGTTGAAGTTAAAATGCATTCTGAAGACGAAGTCAAAAGATTTTTTATTGTGGGGGTAAATAAATTAATTGAACGATTCAAAAAATGTATGAATCCTACAGGTGAGTATATTGAAAAGGAAGGATGATTTAATTTTTTTATTTCCTTTTATGTGGTTCATCTCGTAAATATAAAAACGCCCCTCCTTGTTAAACCGCGTTGATGCTAAATAAATAGTTCGTAATGTTCACCTCAAACGTTATATCTCGAGAAATATAGATTTTAGAGAAAAAAATTTCGGATGAAAAAGGTAGAGAATTTTATTTAACGAAAAAAGGTTCCCTTTATTTCCTACAAAAATAAAACAATCTAGTGATATTTTCAAAAATTAGTCATTTGGCATCAAAACCCGCTTCAATTTCATCAGCAGTGTCATCTTTAACTAAAGATGGTTGTATAATTGCAGTGGAAATCCCATTTCGCTCATTTATTGATATATTTCTGGCCATATTTATTAGGGGAAATATATTCATTGGAACATAACCAAATCAATCGCGTGAATCCCCACGTTGTGGTCCAGCATCCGCGGGTCCGTCTCTGCCGAGATACGAGGTGGATCTCAGCAGGTCATGCAGTTCATGGACTACTAGATCGGAGTAAAAAGCGTGACTTTTTATTTTGCAGCGGCGAGGCCGACATTGTGGTTTATTATATCTATTTGTATCTCTCGTACAATAACGCCGTGCAAGCCGGTCGGCTCGCAAATGAATGTACGCCGTCGTTCGGTATCAGCGATCGGCGATCGCCTAGTACCTCTGTTATTTATGGGGACCGGTCGATAATTCCGACGGACCTCAACTGTCTACCCAGGTTGACAGATATACGAGAGGTTTCCCGACTTTTTTCCGCAAGAACGGACGGTTTCGGAGAACGACGCGGACTATTTTGGGGTTGCCCGTCTTTTTTTTTGCGCTCTCGGTTCAGGCTAATCTGGTTTTGGGTAAAGCCGTAACGCGGCCAGGTCCAGCTCATCCGAATCGAATAGGCGACAGGGAAGATTTTTTTAGAACTAGTTAGCGCGGCGATAAACATTGATGGTTTATTAGACTATTAATATGAGGTAGCCGAAAGATTTATATTCTTATATATAGAAACTTGAAAGTATTAGAAATCTGATTTATTAGATGAAGAGAGATTGAGACTTAATAATTCTAACTCTGAAAGTGCATTGGTTCTCCAAATCTCGAATAAAAGATTACTGACATCCGCTTGCCCTTTCATCTCTTGATTTTCCCTGTCTGTTTTCACATAGTAAGGTTTCCACTAAGTTGAATTTATGAACATAATCTGCTTCTTCGAAAGCTAATTTTCGTTGAGAACGATAGGAGATATATATCGACAGCTTTTCAAAAAGGAGAACATTAAAAGATGTGGATATATCCCAAATAATAATTCGATATGTTATAATTTATATACAGGGAGCGGCAAAACTCAATTTACCGTTTTGCATATGAGGAAAAGTGAGCAAAAATAATTGCAACTAAATACTATTACACCCGGACAACTCAATTCGCTACGTTTCAGCGGCCTTTTTTCGCCCTAAGTATAAATAGAATATTTATACTTATATTATTATATTTATTTCTTCTGAGTCTATTTGACGTTTCAGACCGCTGAACACAAATTTCTTTCATCTCGTAACAAAAAATCAGAACTCGAGCGCAAAAATTACAGTAATTCCCTTTCCGAATCGCCTGACGCGTCATACGCAGAGAGATAAGGCCATAGAATACGGCGGGCGCGTTCCGCATCTCCTGTCATATGCAGCCATATTCCAATTTCATCGCTTGTGACATTTGCGATTTTAGCAACCTACTTTCTTGCATACACACGCGTACGCAATATCCCGGTATCGATCTCACATTAACGAATACTCCGGCGTTATGGTCCGTATCTATTGCAGCAGAACGAATTTTTTCGCAACGGATACTCTGTGCGCGCTCTATGTTAATGTTGAGGTAAGGCGGAGCGTACACGTAATTGCGTGATCGGACTGCACGACAGAGTTTTTAAATCGGTTAGTGGCCGAGTGCAGTTGAAAGCACGGTCAGATGTGGAAACAGCAAGAGAAAATAGATGAAGAAATTTATTTGGAACCATATTTGGGGTTCCACCGAATCCCCTTTTGAGATTAATCTTCGTCAGGGCCTTGCAATGGAGAAATTATGACGAAAACAGCAAATATGTCACAAATGAATGAAAACATATGCAATAGGCATAGAGGCAAATAAGGGGTTCTGCAATAGGGACTTGGCGTCATAGAGACATAGAGCTAACTGAAAGAAAGATATAAATTTCTATAAAAAATCATAAGAGAAAGATATTACCTACCCTTCTTTTGACGGATTTTCAAGAAAAGGAATTTTGCTTTCCGGACAACCTAGTGGTTAATTTTAATTCAAGATATAGTATCAAACTGAGTCCCGGAAAAAACTTTGAAACAAACGCTTCTGTAGACCTCAAATCAGTGCTTTTGTACAGTTTTTTTGAGTACAAAAGTAATTAATGCCATTCCCCATTCTTCTGGACTTTTTTAGTCATTTCAATAACAGTTTTTCCATCATTTGGATTATAAAGACAGCCTTTATCTGGAAATTAACCGGTTATATCCTATTTACACCTAATGATCTAATTGTCTAATCGAATTTTAATGATTCCGACATTCGTTCAAATCCAAAATGGACCCACTAACATCGTAAAGAATGCCTGAGGTCAAGAAAATAATGGATTGGTCAAGAACATACAGGAACAATCAAAGAGAGTTTCGTAACCTCATCAAATGAATATTTCAATCAGCACCCAATTCAAGAAAGGTCGCACCCGGCCATAAAAACAATCAAATTCGATTATTCATTGCTATTACGGTGTCATTTACCGAAAAAACCGCTCACACTTCCAGCCTAATCGTTCGTCCACGTGTGAGCCCGGCCTAACGCGATATTTAATAGGAAAATCGCATAGAGAAATCAGCGGCTTAGCTGGCCGTAAACTTTCAAGGTTCCTGACTCATGTTCCGAGTTTCACGTAGCGACTTGAAATTGTTATTTGCAAAATTAGGTGTGTAATATTCGTTCACGTAAAAAAATACAATTCATACCTTCACTATTACGGAATAGGCTATTCAGCGTGTAGATGTAGCCTTGAGGTGGATTACGGTCGGTAATATCGCTGCCTGTATTAGAGCTGATTTCAATTTCCTCAATGCTCTCGCTACCTCGGTTGAGCCGGTCTATATCGAGGTGCTGTCATCGTGTTTTTCCATATTTTATGAGGTCGTTACATCAGGAAAACGCATTGAATCCTTGAATATTTCATCGCTAGGATCCTCATCCTGCCAATAATGGGATTATCGGTTTGCTTCCTCGATTCCGCGCTCTTCCTGTCTTTTCATTATCCTTGGGATGTGTTATTTCGTTATTCTCCATTTTTTCGAGTTACAACTTCGGCGTGGTTCATAAATATTGGATTGGTTGAGTGTTGTGTGCACTCTATGGTCTCGGTTCCAAAAGAGAATTGTAAATTGGAGGAGAAAGGTCGTTATGTTTTCATATATTTTTGTTTGTTTCGTAGATTTCATAGATTTGCAACTTCGGCTTTCTGAACCTAATTGGGATTTGGTGATCTATGAGAGACTTTCTTAGCAAGATGGTCGGCTTTTTGACTGCCAATGAGTCCCACATAGCCTAGGAATCATACTGGGGTGTTTGAGGAAGTTACGACATTTCCAGACCAGTATACAGAGAAGAGAGTATCGGAACTATCAACAATACTGTCAATGTTTTTAACTGTGATATGGGCGAGTGCTCAGAACTTTTGATTAGACCCTTTTAGGCCCAAGCCGATTCCATATTGCAAGTATTCCTATTGGTTTTCAATAGGCCTCAATTTGTTAACTTAGGTGTATAAGTAGTTGATTTTTGAGTCCTTCAAGTTTTGCTTCAATCATCCAATGTACACTGTTAGTACATGGAATTTTCTAGACAACGTGGTATTGGTCTATATCAACATTTTTGATACAACCCACATAAAATTATGAGGACATTGAATTTCTATCAAATTGTAACTGAAAACTTGGCGGAAAAATGAGCACGATTACGCGTTCAAGGTCATTTATCTCGTCTATTTCGGTTTTGAGGATCATCGGAAAACCCACAGTGTCGGATCAAACGTTTGGCAACGTCTTACAGGTGCTGGATTCCAACGAAAACTCGGCGGACTGCTGTCATTCGCCTGTCGTCAGACAAATTTCCCGGAAAGTTTCCTGACGAAATTTGGAACGATCAAGTTCAAGGATCCATGCACGAATTTCTTGGCAAATAGCGAAGCGGTCGAGATTAGCACGTTCGCTACATAAAACACATAAACACAGATAAGTAATTGCGGAAATTCGGCTGCAGAATCAGGAATGTTATAACGAAGTTTCTGCATGACGCCTAAGCAAGCATTCAAAATTTGTTGCAAGTCGATAATACAGAATAGGTACCTATGTGGGGACATTTTTCAGCCTAGCCTAATACTGTTAGTGTTAGACACCGATAGATCAAAGTTGGTCCAACATGATGTGAATGAGAAAAATCAGATAAAATGGAGTGTTACATCTATAATATCCAAAGAAAAGGAACCTACAAGAAGAAAAATCAAACGAGCATCTTATATAAAAACTAACCCTGGTACTTCGAAGAATGCTTCAGAAATTAGTGCTGAAAGTTATTGGAGATTTCAATTTTGATCGAAAATCCTCCGTTTCGATCAAGTTCAAGGATCTGCACGGGATCCATGCACGAATATGTTGGCAAATAACTAAGCGGTCGACATTAGCACGTTCGAGGTCATCGCAACATAAACAACAGATAAGTAATTGCGGAAATTCGCATAAAGAAGTAGGCACACGTGTTTTCCAAGGAGAAGATGCGATTCGGAGACGCAATGGAAAAACTATACGGGCCAACGTCGATAAGGGGGCATTTAGCGTATTCCGTGTCCGATTATTGATAACGAAATGGGTTGATAATAAGGAAGTAGTTATACATCTGCTGCGAAATTAGCTTAGATAAGAACAATACCAGCTGCCTATTTACATAAATTAAAACGATTGTTTCGCGGAAAATGATCCGGTTTACTACGATTTAAAAAATCGGGAACTACACTACAATGGTTCTTGGAAACTAGATGTTCTAAGCGATTGAGAAGATGCTCGAAGAGTTACTCATAACTTAATGTGAGGTTAGAGATCGCACCGACAACATGACGGCATTTCATTCGATAACCATCGATGTTTTGAAATATTCTGAATATAACCCCGAATAATCTGAAATAATATTGAAAACAATGGAGTATGCACTGATTAGATTCGATTTTACAGATTTGGCGATTCGTCGCTAGATGGCGCCAAGCAATATTTACGTCATCATTAAGATGAATGTATACCTTGGTCAATAAATAATATTTTTTCGCCAAAATTAAGTTTTAAACATTAATATAATCTCCTTTCACATAGATACGATCCTTCCGTCGCGTTTCGATACCATCAGTGTGTTACGATCTATCGAAACCTTCTGAATATGCTTCAGTTTCGGCAATAACCTCCTCATCAGAACGGAATCTACTTTTTCAAATCAGCACTAGTAATTCGAAACTCAATTCAGCCATTTTGGCGATTGATTCATTGACTCTTAAAACGGCATATGGTCTTGTTGAATGATGCGTTATCTCGGCAATTTAGGCCCTTCAAACGATCAAAAAATCTGATATAACTGCCCCTGTTGACTGGTTTTTCATGATCCGAATAGTTGATTATTTTTCAAAATTGAAATAATACTACGATGAGAAGTTAAAATTGATAGTTGAAATCCTCAAGTTTGTAGAATATCCATTCCATATGGAAATACATGCTCAATCTACAAGCGTCGATATAGAAAATACTCACATGCGTACCATTTTCAAAAACGACTCTGTTGTTTACCTGGAAAAAGAAAGAAAATATTAAAAGTGACCGAATCGATTTATAAAATGTTAATTTTTGGTACATAATAATTAATGAATTTCTGAAAAGTAAAAAAATCATATGGAATCTACAAATTTCATCACATTCAGTGTTTCATTAAATTTCAACATGCAATTTTAAAAACAAACTAGTTCTGAGAGACAAAATCAAAAATAAATGAAACCATAGGAAAAAATAAATTTATAAAAATCGATAATTCTATCAATATAGGCGTAAATTTGGCAGTTCTGATCTCTGGTGATCATGACTTACGGCAAAGAGATGAGCACTAACATAAGTTTTGCAAACATTAAATCACATAAAAATCACCAGTTATGCGTGGAGCCAGGTTTCAATAATTGTCTCTTAGGAAATCAAGATATATATAAGCAGAAGAAAAAGATATGTAACTGTGCAGTAATACACGAAAAGGCAAACATTGAGAGTAAAAAACTTCTGTCAACAAAATGGCAGGTATGAATGATGTAAAAAAATTACTATTGTATTGTAGCTTTTCCCGACTTTATTGAATCATGAATGTTGAAAAGTCACTACAATTGATTAATTAACCAACGTTTCCACATCTACGCAGGCAACGTTGAGCAATTACGATCATACCAATTCAACAATCATCATATCCCCAGAGTCATTCGGAAAAGGATAACAAGCATATATACATTTCCTCGTTCGATAAATAATTCTCAGAATGACCCCAACAAATCTCAATCAGAACACCGCAACTTCCTATTTGGATCAAGGTGATCCGAGACAATACGCATTCAAATTGAAAAGAAAAAAAATGATTCCGCAAACACATACACACATTTACACACGTGGTCTTGTCATGGAACCATGTCACGATTTCTCGTATTTATAAAAATGATCGCTTGATTGCGGCTATACCGGGTGGGGTATTTATACCGAATCGGCACCATTACTTCCAAGGTTAGAGTGTCTCGAATCTCGACCATCGAAAGACGTAAAACAGAGGCGAATTTTCTGGACCCCGTCGTTTCTTAATTATAGGCCCGCTTTGCCTTTTATTTGAGATGCTATCGGAGGTTTTTGGGCCCAGGTAAGGGAGCTACCTACGAAATTAGAAGAGAATTGAAATTATTTTCACCTCCCTTACATTTTGAGTTGTAACCTATATGTACGTTTTATGTTGTGTTCGGTAGACCGCTTGTGTTGGTTCCCGAAAGGTATACCGTAGATGCTACAGCTTTGTCGTTTCAATGATTTTATTGAAGCCCTGACATAAAATTATCCGAAATTACAAAAAAATAACGTTCTGTCTGCTATATCATATCGCCAAAGCAATTTTTATTGGGGTCCTCTTGAGGAGGAATTATTTGATTGATAATTTGTTCAACAAAGATAATTACAATGAATGGTTGTCAATGTAGAACTCACCAACTTCTCTTTGAATATTTATAATTTTATTTTTCATAACATTGACATACTGTGATACATACAGATTTATAGTTCCAACCTCCCTAGAGATAGATATTGAACCTGTTCAATGTTGTTAATAAACTTATTTTGAAAGCTATTTTTCAAGGTAAAACAGAAATGAATCGATCGTCTGATTGTTGGCGAAGAAAGTTGACTTCGATTGTGCATGAAAACTGAAAAGGTCTCCACAAAACCGCCTAGAACTCTGGAATTGCAGAAAACGTAAAAATCATAATGAAAAATTGAAAATAAGTAAAAAGTTGGCAAATGTATGAATAGATATAGTGAAATAATATATATCTAAACAGACCCTAAACAGCATCCCATCAACTCAAGCTAAAACCTATTCGATCGAAACGATAATAAAAACGACAGCAATTCCATATACCCTCCCGTACCTCGTAAAAATGCAATTCACTCCCAAGGTCAGTGCTCTCGCCTCAATATTTCCAATAACTTCCAGGTAGAACACGACAAGCCGTTCAAGCAAGAAATAAACGCTTCGAAAATATCTAATTTCTCAATGAGGAACATAATACGCACCGTATCGAAATTTCAAGTACGGGGTGTCTCACCGAAGCGGAAATACTCCCACCTGCTGCGGGATATTACCGGACTCTGTGGATAATTGAACCATAAAGTAAAATGGAATATTTGGGATGTGATGGATCATTTAATTCGTAGGAAACTGTGAAATTGGTTTCATTGAAGGAAGTTTTATGGCGATATGATGAGACACCTTGATGGATCTGACAAATTGGTAGCAAAGTGAAGACACTGAAATATCGCAAACTTAAGCCTTAGATTATAATGCAAATAATATAGTGACCCGTTGTGGATTATCTGAGTACTAAATGCAGTAGATTTGCATAAGCCATCAAGGTAAAAATAAGTTAAATCACTGAAAAGGATCGTGTTTGGAAATTCATAGGAAAACAGACAAGTATTTAGTGGGTTTGTACTGATGAGCGCCTGTTGAATGTCGAATTCTTAGGACCTATGGCTAATTTACGTCTATAGCCTTTCTGTCACACCGTCTCTAGTTCGTAATGTGTTGTACATCGGATGTAACGAATCCGATGAACTAATCTACATGTTCTTTTTTCTTCCATTCAAAATTTATTTCGAAATAGTATGAATTCCGAAATTTACGACTTTTTACGATAATCAGCCCTCGGTATCCAGCGGCAGCTCCCGTCTGAAAACCAAGGTCGCTTATGATCGTATTATGTTCATAATTGCCACATTATATGTCGAATCCAACGTTTTATCGTTTCATTTTTCCGGTTTTCGACATAATGTTTGTTATTTTACAGGCGGCGATTAGAGAGAAAAAAAAAAGCCAGTCGTCGTCCGTATAGGCAGTTCATTAACCTTGATAACAGTCACATTTCATCGGTCTTTCAATGCTCGATTTCATGCAAATTTAGAACGGAGATTGCCCGCTTTGATTTATCCTCTTATCGACGCACTGGAGAGTTCCGAGTACCTTCTTGGTCTGGTACTGCACTAAAACAGGTTCTCTGCAGGGGCTTTGCATGCTATCAAATCGTGTACGGAGTGAGCAATTAAAATATTCCTGCTTTTGGTGCGCTTGTTCTATACCTAATATGTTATGACAATCGGGGCTTGTTCATTGGTAATTGCTCTCGAGTTTCTTTAGGAGTTTATATTTGGTAGCGATTTTTCTCCACTCTGTATGATTTGTTTCGAAAAACGACTACACTTGGTTTGACGGTTCATTAACATTCCACATTCCAAGTTCCCTATTTAATTATCATAATACGAATTCGTAGATATGATATTATGTTATTATTACATATTCTCAAATTTCATTATGGTAGATCAAAGCCTAGAGAAAATTCCCATAAACTCCAATTTCCAAATTTTCATGAAATCCGATCCAGTAGTTTAGAAGATGAAGCAAACCAAAGGTCGTCTGTGAATTTTAGATATGGAAGATTTGAAACATCAATTACCTTGAAGAATCTCAAACACCAGATCACGGCGAAACGTTCATTCTGGTCGATAAATCAACCTTCAGCAAGTATAAAAGATTCGTTTCCAATCCTTCTCATTCGTCATCCGAGTCTAGACGTCAGCCATCTCAAACTTATTAACCTCTACACGTCCGCTGTAGCAGAACTGTGACCGCAGGTACGTAACGCAAGTCAAAGAGCGGTAGCCAGACCGGCAGTGACTTGCAACAACTTGTCTACGCTCGTACCTCACACATAGAGCCAACTTAACGTAACGAGGTATCGAATCAACGCCTTTAATGGCATCCTTCACTTTTTCTTATTTCCTGTGCTAGCATTTAAGAATTGTAAAGGGTGTCCAGTACCAGTGCACTTTCCACATTTAATTTTTTTGGTGTGACTCGAATACAGGATGTCCGCCGTAGTCTGGAACAGTTTAATTATTTCAATGAAAAATATTCACTCACAGTTTTCGTTCAGTTTTTTCGAAGTTCAAATTGCATGTTCTTAAAGACCAACTATAAGAAGGTATATCTGCTCCGCCGAAATCCATTATGAATATTTTTTCTTTCAGTAAGCACTGGTCCTTTGAAATACCTCATGCAGTGAGCGTCAAAATTATAGAATAAATTCATGTTCACAGAAGACAAATATATGACACCAAAGGCCTGAAACAGGTCGATTTTTGTTCAACTTTTACAAAATTCATGGATGATAGAAGGATTTTTGTTGCACCCTGTGCCTATCCCATCAACCCTTTAAATCCTATTCAAAAAATTAGAGGGTTAAAGGGAATGGCACAGGGTGCAACAAAAATCCTTCAAACATCAACGAATTTGGTAAACTTTAACAAAAATTGCCCCGTTTCAGGATTTAGGTGCGAAATATTTTTCTTCTGTGAACAGGAATTTGTTCCATATTTTTGACACGCACTGTATATTCAAATCCAAATTCAAATGACAGAAAAACGATTATTCTTCCTAATCAAACCTTCCGAAACCCCTACAAGACTCTAACGAACGACACATAAATTCATTTAGAGCAAAATTTCAGGTTGTCAATTTTGACCACCGTTCAACACCCGATTGTAATTTTTAATGTCAGCATAGGAAAAACGTTGGAATTTTGGCAAATAAAAGTTCTTTTCCTACGTAGGTCCGGGACACATTCATCCAAGTGTCACGTGATGAAATTCCGACATTCAAGGATCAAATTTGATGTTGAAAGAGCTATTCTGAAGCAGTCGAGGATAAATGAAAAGAAGCCTCGTCGACGTTACCAACAAACTGCATCGCTGTGCGCATTCACATTCTCTGATGAAACAGGGGATATGTATGTGTGGGAGTTTGAAAAATTGAGGCTTTCAGACGGTATTTATGACGTCCTCTCCGTACGGTTATTGGTCACTACCTTCTGGGGATATTCTTTTATGGCCGGTGGTGTTTGCGACCTCTGCGAATGTCACAGAGCACGACGATTGCGGTCTCCAGACCATGAAAATGAATACTTCCTGTCTAGAAAGTCTCTCCGTAGGAAATTGAAATTAAGTCTTTCGTAACATTCCAATCGAGAATTGCTACCTGGACTATCAAGAAGCTCTTCATATTAAAATTGATATCTTCCTTCCAGTATGCTCTTGTCCCTTGAAATGCCTTATTTAATCAAGTGGAAATGACGAGAAAATCTCCTACGAAATCTATTCGATAAAGAGATAATCATTGAGATTTTGGAAAAGTTCTTCATGAATTTGAATGAATACCAATCGATGATCTCAATCTATGCTATAAATCATAAAACTTTTTATGTAAACGAGATCTTTCAATGCGGTTACTCTAGCTTATAGAGCTGGTCCAAAAATTAACGCATGATTTAAATTAAATAGAAAACACGGTCTTTTGGTTGTAATTTTTTTATTGATTCATAAAATACATAGGAAAGGAAATTTATGGAATAAATAACACATGGGGTAAACGGCCTCCGCGGCTTCGCTTTGTGGGTTTATTTCAGATGCTCTTAATTGAAGAACTATCTGACGAATTTGGACCAATAGCGAACTTGACTGTGATATTCGGACAATAAACCTATTCTGAAAATATGAAAACTAGCCCATCGCCTCATGGAAATAGAGAGTAAACGGTAATACATTTTAAAACAACAGAGAACGAGCGCGCAAAAAAAAAATCAGTTTTCAATTCCTGTGCTTTTCTAAATAAGTATTGGGTCGTCGACCGATCGTATACAATCTCGGCCTCCGGCCGACCAGCTGAGACCATTTTCCTCGCAAATCGACGTTTTCTGTGAAATTGAATATTTTAACGACTTCTCCTATACTTCTGGGATGCAGGTTCCTGAACGTGGTTGCCCTTGAGAGAGCTATCGTATGACGCATTCGTCTATACGCAGCCGGAGCAGGCAACTATTCAGAAGAATACGTCTCGAACACCTGGTAATAATAATAATACTGAAAATTATTTCGCCTTACGAGGTTTTACTTAGTCATACAGTCATAAATCTGACGTTCGGTAGAAAGAGAATACGGTGAACAGACTTTATGATCGCGATAAGGGCATTTTTCGAAATGCCAGTCGTGGTTAGTCATACGCCAATTGTATTAGTTTAAATGAGCCTTCACGGAGATGATAAAGTCCATCAATCCTAAAATAAATAGTTCCACTAACTCCAGACCGTGTGAAAATTGATGTAATTAAGCTAACCTGAAGGTGGGAACCTACCAATATGGTAAGTTTTTTGGAAAACTAAAAAAATGTGGAAAAAATTTTGAAATGAATTTTTCTCGAAGTGTAAGCATTTTACAAGAAAATGTATTAAACAAAAATGAAGAGGATGTTGCGATCTACAATTAATATCATTGGTATAATGCTGTCCAGAGAACAATGCACGCAGCAGATGGCGATAAAACAAGTGTTGTGGCCCAAGATTGATCCTTGGAGTATACCAAAAACAGAGGAGTCTTTGAAGCAATTACTTGACTAAATCACACCTTAATAACTTGGGAAGATCATCAAGTTTCGACCATACGAGGGATGATCAAAAAATTCGTGGAATAGATTATTGACCGTTCAAGTCGGCTAAACCACTTCGGTTGCCTCCGTTTTCTATCACCGAATTCTCGACTGTTCCCCGTATACTCGCCTGCAACCAGTCGTAACATCAATTACATAGCTTCTGTGCGAAGACTGGCTAACATAAATCATGGAGGATTGGAAACGCTGAATAAACGTTGAGATCGAACCAGTGTTCGACCTCGACTGAGCCCATCAGCTGATTGTGACATTTTCTACGATTTCTTAACAACACAAATCCGTGGCGATTGTACCTGGAAGATTATTATCTCCATTTAAGTATCGCTCTTTTAAGCTTTTATTATTTTCAATTTAGATGAAGTCGTTACCGGGAAATCTCTAAGTAATTAACATCGAAAGTGGTCATAGTTAATGGAGGAACAGCTTAAGGTGCCAGTTTCTCACTGTTCTACGTCGATGGCTATTAGTTCTTTACGCTCATAGAGTTTGGTATGATTATATATATTATTCGATGGATCGATAGAAAACCAATAACCTGAATTGAATAATTTTATGACATTTCATTTCAGTAGCCTTATTTTGTGTGAAACGACGTTGCGGCATCTCAAGTGACCTTGATTAGATGTAGATGTGGCAACATCGTGAAAGAGTATGATAGAATCGATTCGCAAAAGTAAAATTTACATGAACATGATATTGCAATTATAAAAGTACATTAGCCTATAGAGACTAGTACTATTTATATTTGTGAAACGTTCTGTATCTGCCGAAGGAGATTAGCTAACCGAGATATTTGAACCATTCAACTAAGCTCAATGAAATTGCTAGCTCATCCCTTTCGAAACACATAAGTACACGGCCAGTCAGACGAACCAACTCAATTTTGACAACGGATTCTTCATCGAACCCAAACGATTAAGACATGTATATGCTCCTAACTCACGTCAGTGTTTTTCAAAACCTTGGTAAACGAAGATGTCTTTCGAAATGTTGTTATCGGGGACATCAGGTTTAAATAATTTCACACTTAGCATTAAAGATTAGTAACAATTGTGGATCAAGATAATTCCATCCCATAAGTTTTCGAGTCAAAGTTCAATCGCAATTTTGTCCGATAAGGTCGAGCTATTGAAGTTTCTCACCTCGGTTAGGTTGCATTTTTCCACTGAAATTTCCTCATCTGTGTTGTTGGCCGTATAGCTAGAAATGCACCAATCATCGTGTCTTACGTAGGGTTATTATCCTCTGCTATCTCGTCTAATGATAATCACGAACGCTATCAATGATTGACTGGTTGTACAAGTCACGAAGGTTTTAGTAAAACGTTATCGGGATCTTATATTTCAAGGCCCCTAAGGGGAAATCAGAACGATATACCTGTTGAGGGCAATATACGAGGGGGCAATAGGGCAATCGGACGTTCCAGGATCACCTGTTGGCTTTCATCTTCGATTTTATAGGGCTTGTGGGAATTTTTTTATACCTAGGGAGATATTCGATATTTTTATGCATAAATCTTCAAATTCTGCCGATCCTATGAACCTTATTTTCCATTTTGGGTCTAGCTATACTTAAACATTTGATTGTATTCATATAGGGTGTTCAATCTCAAACGAGCCACCCCGTATAATTTGATTTGTCCCATGGTAATTGGAGAATTTCCTGAAACACATCGAATCTTTTGACGTATATCTAGGGCTTGAACGAGTAACACATTATTAAGAGCATTATATCATTTATTCAGATTTGTAACAGGACTTCCAAAAGTTTCTTTTTTTTTATATATACTTTGTAGTTCGAGAAATTCATTCATCTAAATGAACATCCACTGCCATCTGCTTGAAATAATCGGTTATAACACAGATTCTATGCAATATCTTAAAAATGTGTTATGAATTGAAGTAGATTTGTGGTTGAATGAAAACTGCGAGTTTGGTCATTGTTCATTCGGGATATATAATTGTTGATTCTTTTTCATTATCTTTATAAAATCAGAATATTCAGACTTAATCATTTTGCTCCTACATCTCTCTTTCGAACACTCAGTATAATTAGAATTAAGGTTGATGGGATGCACACGAAATTCGATATTTTAATTCCGGAAAAATTGCCTCCTCGGGGGGGGACTCGAACCCGTATATCATTCCATTTGTTTTCGACGTATTTTTGTATTAAACGAATAAGTGATAATCTACTCGTCTACTTTTAATTTGAGATCATTAGCCTCTCAAATCTCCTCAGATGACGGCTAGTGCAAAAACCTCGACATTGGAATTTACAAAACATGATTATTTTCAAGAATGGAAGAAAATTGCCGAAAGAGATAAGTTATCTCATTTCGTCTGAGGCAAGATAGTTGAACAAATCGGTCAACGCTTCATATTCGAGTGTATATTTTTCATTGAATAGCGATAAAAATAAAGATGAACTTGAATTGGTTGCAATATTTCAATCAGAATAATAAATCATAAACATACTGACAACTTGTTTGATACCTAAAAAATAACTTTTCTCTATTTCAGTGTCGTAACGAGTTCATTACAGTACTAAAAACAGTGCTGTAATAAACTCATTACAGCATTGTTTTTAGTTCTTTTTTTCGTTTTGTGGTTGACAACATTGATATCCTATCCTTTCGAATGTCAACACGCGTCCACTGCATGTCAGTTGTCAATATTAAACCATGTAGAGATTTGAACGCACTATTCAAATTCTATAATCTGTCAATTTTCGTATCAGTCACACCAACTGAGAAAATAAAATACAAAAGGCACTAGAAGGTATAATTTGAATTTTTCATTGAATTCCAATAAATTTTTCACAATTATTGACTGAAATAGAGAAAATATCGTCGAATACTCGTTGCAGAAGGCAATTCCAACACTCATGCGCTCCTTCGTCGCTCGTTTTCGAATTTCGCATTCGTGTTGGAACAGGTGCCCATTCTGCAACTTGTTTTAGAATATACTATTTATTCGCAATAGTTATAAATAAAAGGATTATTTGGGTTATTCACTATGATGTTCCTGAAATTTCAAAAATTTATCCGATGACAAAGAATATAAAAGAATTAACAAACATATAATTTGGAGAAAGTTTATAGTTGGAGAAATTGCAGTTAGTTTAAATCTTATAGTTGGGAGAAAACGCAATAGATGGCGTTAGGGTCGGTTCTATTATCTATAATTCTATAATTTTGTTGTTTATATATCTGTACTCCTTTCTTCCTTTTTATGAGGTTTTCTAATATTAATATAATAATTTGTATATATATATGTATAATTTAAGATAAGTTTTCTTTATTGTATGTATTCTATGTGTAACCTTCTATGGTTCAATTGAATGTACTAAAACCAACGGTTATTTTCAGTCTCTTGTCTTGTCAGCTGTTGAAGAACCATAACCTAACTGGGGTAATGTATTTGTATGTAAATATATAACGTTTTAACTATATATTTGTCAAGTGCTTTTTTGTGTTAACTTGCAAAGTAAGCCAGTGCAGGCTTTTTAAAATTATATAGTCCACTCTATCGAAAATATTTCCAATAGTGTTTCTTCAGTTTTGTTCCACTATAAACCTGCCCTTATTAAAAATCGTGTTAAAACCCAATTCTTATCTATCACCTTACTGAATATCTCAAACACAAGCTTAACGACATTACATACCATAAAATTTCATATATTTAAAACGAGGTATTTGATTTCTCGAACAAAAAAGTAGATAAATAGAAAATTTAGAAATTTCAAAGAATTTTCAAATTTTTTTCATTAATCATCAGTAGGAATATATGAAAATGTAATATGCACTATTAAGTTAATTATATGAGTTTCTGTGAATTAAATATGTTTTTTTATCAAGAGAAAGGTTGATAAATGATATGAATAGCGAATCACAAACTCAAATATATCTTCCGATGTGCACCCTGTATCAAATGAAACACTCCTATGTCTTCTCGCGATAGAATGCTGCGATAATGAAATTACACAATATGCATAGTATCAACAACCTTTATATATGCACAAATTTTATTTGAAATCTTCAAAGCACTCGAATATGTTCGAAAAAATTGATTCTGCAGATATAGAGGAAACAAAATCTCAGATACTCGTGCGAAACCATTGGATTGGAATGGAATTTGTACAATTCTTCAAATATATTACATTGATCATTACACGTCAACTCATTCCACAAACATCAAACAACCCTTAACACCAGAAAGCAATCAAAAGAAACGAAAATTCAAAAAGATAAATCCATCAGATCTCCAATCCCGATGAATTCGTATCTGAAAAGCCTCCTTTGAAATTAAAGTTATCAAAGAGCTTACGAGAACACGTCTGTTAAAACTCAAATGGACGAAAGCCAATATAAGCAATGAAAAAACTCATTATTTTGAACTCTCCGGGTTCAAGAGCTTCAACTACAAAAACAAATAAATGGAAAAACAAACATACTTCAAGGGTATATGATGCATTTGAAATCGCGGTATGATAGGAGATTAATCTCTTCTTAAATGAATAGCGATCGGGAGATACAGGGTGGGACAACGAAATTGGAAACATGGCATCGCATATGGGCAAAGAAAACATTTCTGTTATAACTTGATTTTGCTAAAATTTCTTATAAAATACACTACAAAAAAGTGTAAGCCAAAAGTATAGACACTCTAGAGAAGTGCAGATGCACTGTCGTATTCTTTCTTGACCATAGATTTTTAGCTCTCTACAAGAGAACATAATAAAATGTATTGGGCATGTTCCACAGAGTCTGAACGTAAATAGGGCTTTAACTAAAGAATACCTGGATGTAACACCTGCGTTTTATCCCGTGAAGTAGTTTATCTCAGGGGGCCTTGAGAGGACAGGTTATAAAGATACCAGGTAGACTACACCTGATAAAAAATTGAAGAACATTCTTCACTCAGTCGTGATGGAAATGACAACAACAAATTTCGGTGAATTTTCGAAACTTTTGAAGAAAATTCGATTTGTGTTCAATGAACTGCGTTACTTAAGTATGCCCGTCGGATAAATTGAGACCCAAACAACGGCTGATTTTCGGTTCTTTTGGTCATTAAACTTTAACGAACTACGAAATTACACAAGATCTTTCTTAAGGACACACCGTAGTATTAACGATATAACGAGCAACTTTTTATAATGTCAACACCATGTCACACCAAGAAAAAGTTATTAAATTTCAAATTTACCGACGTTTAATGATACCAAAGGACAAAACGACAGGATAATTATCCATTATCAAAAATATCACTTTCCAATTATATTTACGATAGGCAGAAATGTGCAAGGAATATATGTGGTAAATTCAAATAGAATAAATTTCGCTGAAGTAATTTTAGATGTCAAATAAATTTATAATTTTTTCTCGAAAATGGGATGACTAATGATTATCAGCAATAACTATCAAAGTTCAATGCTCTACCTTCCGATTTTGGATTTATCTGTCGTAAAAATTTATGAAAAAGAAATATATTCTGTGTGACTTTATCACATCAAGAAACCTCTTATCTTTTAGTGAATTCGTTCTACGAAGAATTTCCGAATATATGATATGTTTGCATACCGATAGCTCGCTGTTCTACTAGGAAAAAACGGACAAAAAGTTCGTTATTTACGGATAAAATTGTTCCTTGTTACTGTACTAATGTGCAAAGTTCTGCTATTTATGGGATATATAGATACATAGATTTCATTCAGAATTTTTTATTTTGCTTCAGTAAAAATTGAACTGAATAATTTCAAATTTTTTAAAACTAGTAAAAAATTTTGAACTCCATAAATGCTAAAGAAATGAAAAGAAATTGAGCAACTTTTCACAGCTCCATATGCATTTTGTCGCAAAAATGTCGATTTAAGTCATGTCAATGGAATTATAAATCATTGAAAAATATGCAGATGACTGGCATTCACTTGTAGAGAACATAATAATAATCATGTTAGTTAATCGAATAAAATAAACAAGTAAAGTTACAGAGGTATTATTGACTAGGGTAAAGCAATAACCTATATTTTGATAGATCACATTTAATTCAAACCAGAAAACATATAACTAGTGTGAATTGAAAATGTCACAATGTACAAACTAATGGTAATCAGGAAAAAATAGATATTCGAAATTGGCAGAAAAATGCGAAAAATCAGGAAAAATTATAGAAAAGACCAAGTATCAGCCTGATTTGTCCTCTAGATTTTTTTGGTCGATTCAGAGCGAAAACATAATCTTAGAATATCTTCAATTGGTATCAATATAACTATTTCTAAACACAAATGCATCTTCCGTCGCGTTCAATGCTTAGATGGATGACCGTTTTGCAATAACACGAGTAAAGTACACATGACAAGTAAATTTGGAAGTCCGTGCTTCATATTTCGTCTCATAATGATCAGAATGAAAAATTCAAGTTCATTGAATATCTCTAATCGAATATCCATATCGATGCATTAATTATTTATTTTGGAGATAAGTATTCAGATAGATTCTTATATTGAAATGAGCAAGGCAAAATTAATTCATAATTCAATGCTGTCTGCACTTGCATAAATCGGTTCAGTCATTCATGTTTTCATATTTCGATGCACACAGACATGTACTACTTGATTTCACCATTATCTGTTAGTTACTTTCAATGCAGATATTTTTCTGTATTTCCTCGAAAATTGTTTAAAATATTTCTTTTGCCTAAAATTCATCCCAGTTTTTGCGTTTATAACTGTTGAGAAATTTGAAGTAGCAGAATTTGGGAAATTCAGAGATAAATTATCTTGAAAATATTGCACATCAGAAATAAATGATGATGAATTTAGCAGTTCTTCTAAAACATGAGGTTATCACCTATATTTGATGCTAATTAATGTTTGATAAGATAAGCATGATTAAGGATTCGGTGGGTAGATGTCGATAGGCTCAATGGTATTAGGATTAATTAATATTGGACAATAGAATATTATGTTCTTTTCATCGTGTTCTTTCGTATAAATTCATGCAATCATGATTTATGCAAATTATTGAAAATGCAGCGACGTACCACCACTTGACGAAAACCACGTAAAAACGCACATAATCCAAAAAGCATGGGCAACACTTCCATCACATGAAAAAATTTAATTAAAACACATCACCTACCTGAGTAGCATCAGAGTAGGGGGTGGCAGAATTTTTGTCGACAAGTTGTGATCCAAAAACCACGTTCGAGTTGTTAGAACTGGATGCATCCATATTTGTTTGGGGCACCATAACTACAGTTACAAGAAAAATCGTCACTTGAAACCGGGACGAAACACGTTTCAAAGTCAAAATATTATGTTCAAAAACGTATTAAGCATGCACGATTCGTAGCGCGGTGAACAGAACTACTGACACTTCGAACTCCTTGTGTTTGTGTTGTGTTCATGTGTAGCCTCTGCTCAGCTGTTTCCCCACCAGCGTCGTCCGCGCGGAGGGGGGCTTGCGCGGGAGCTATCGCACAGCTGATCTAGGATACCAGTTGTTTACGTTTTTATTATCATGGATTCCGAATTGAAACTAGCTATCACGGACGCGACAACTCTTGCAGACTGTCGGTCTGCACTTAATTTCCCTCGAGGAAAAGCGTTGCCGGGAAATATTCGGATTTTCCCGTTTGTATCTGCGTTTGTTTACCAACAAAACGTGCTAGCTCTGATCTTATCCTTCTTTTTGTTCAGTCAGTATTCGCCGAGTTATTGAGCGGAACTCGGATGCAAGATGTGTCGAGGAGTGGGGGCAATGAAAACAAACCCCCACCACTGGGACCAGTTGCCTGAGCCTACAGTTAGGGGTTGCATCTATCGAATGGCTAAGGGTAAAAGTTAATATGGGGAAATTAATAAAACGTTTCATTTGTGGAAACTGTTACATCGGTAAATTTTCCCGGGAAAGCCCCGAGTTGCAGTTCCCGAGATTCCGGGTATCGATCCGGTGAAATCCATTTGCATCCTGGGCACTAATTTGACATGTTGTCGAGCAGCGTCGTCCTTGAAGCAACAACTGTTATAGTTGCCCCTCAACGTATTTGATTTACAATTTGAGCTTGTGATTGTGATACATGAAATTCAATCTGTCGGCTGTGGTTGTTGATGGTGAGGATTTCGCGATTGGGTTGGATGGTTTTCGGGATTTCACTCTGAATTCTGAATATGTAGACTTCATTTACAGGTTAATCAAAACATTTTGATCATTTGCCGTTTGAGGAGGGCTAATGAAATCGAATTTGTCTTCACATGGCTCCAGGAGGAAAGCTCATCGCAAAATAATGCATTCTAGTCATGTCACATCGTTCAATAGGCCCCTGGGTGACGAAACAACATTTATATTCCAAAAATTATTTTTATCCGTCAATACAATCTCCTCTTGAAGTGATACAATCATTTCAACGTACCTTAACAAAATTAGGAGTAATAATAATCACCCGCTTGATGGAGAGAAGCGCACTTCCTGAGTCGCTGGTTATACACTAACAGTAGATCCAAAAATTATCTTTGGTAGAAAAGATGTTTGCAATGTGAATAAAAGAAGTTTGTAGTTGTCACAAAATTATATTCACAGAGAAGAAGAATAAACAATGTTCGGCACTTGAGAGTTTATATTCACAGAGAAGAGTTTTTAAATGTCTACAAAATCTAAGGATTTGAACTTCTTTGCTCAATCTTGGGCACTTCTGATAATACTAAACAATAAAGGGATCTGACCTTATTTTTCTAATTTGAAGTTCACCACAGCTTTGCTTCAATCGTCGAGGGTAGATTTCTCAGAATCAGGTGCAGGTACTTAAGATCCGATTTTCACTAACAAATTGTGGCTTGTCGATATGCAATTGCTACACAGATTCATAAATCACAACTTTCTTGTTTCACTTGGGAGAATTGCAGCTGAATAACTCAGATTCACAATAAACGAAGGTAACTAACTGACCTAACTGGAGAAAATGTATGTGAGAGAGATTATGAATCGACGAGGAACTTTTAGAGGTTAGAATGATGTATTACAGGTGACAAATAAACTTACTAGTAAAGTAGAACTGACCACGCTGGTGATCAAACTAGAACTGTCTGAGAGAGTGTTCTTGAATAATTGAGAAAGATCGGAGAAAATATCGAAAGTACTGGTAGTTGAGCTTAGAGATTCCCAAAATTCCGTCCGATAGAAGGCATTCTTGGAAGTAACGGCCGCTGCCCTAAATTCCAAGAACTGTCCTTTGTTGCGAGAACATCGCAACAGTTTCAGTTATCACTTCCTCATATCTTTCCATTGATAATTCTTTGAGCTCTTCGAAGAGCCTGGTTTAGTTGAGTGACAGATCTGTAGAATACAGTAGAGGCGGCAGCAGTTCAACCATTTTTGCGTCTGTTATTATGTTATAAGTGTAAAAATCCCTTTTTTCTTCCTTATAGGAAGCATTTTCTGGGCAATTTCCGCCTTCAAACGTTCCAACAAGATGATATAATAGTCGCTGTTAATTGTTTTTTCATTTTCCTAAAAGTCAATGAATAAAATTATATGCATAACCCTAAATACAGAAGTCAGCACCTTCCCAGGCAATGTTTGTGTCTTTGGACGCTTTGGAAGGTTTTCTCCCTCTGCCGTTTTGACTTCGAAGTGAAGTGATAAATCTATATTTCATCTTTTATGGTACCGAAGCAATTCCTTATGTCACTTCTTACGTGACAACTCTAGTCAGCTTCTTGAATCGTCACTCGTTGTGGTTTTTTTCCTGATGTAAGCAAAAGCAGCATCCATTTGGAAAACAGCTTTTTCATGCCCAGATGCTCATATATGATGATTTAAAGACTACCTTTTATGACTTCAGAGTGTCAGCTATCTCTTGCAACTTCAATTTGTTCGTCCAAGATCCATTTGGAAAACTTTTTATTTTTCCAGAATCTTGAAAAAGACTCTTGTTAACCCAAACAAAGTGCTTATAAATTTGTTACAGTTGTTACTCCCAAGTTGCTCAACATGAGTACCAAAACCATCTGACTGAATGTTTTCATTCCAACATTTGCATATAAAGATTTATGCAATCCGGGGTGGTATCTTAGTTCAAGGAAATTAGTTAATTGTGTTGGACCAATTATAGGCTCTGAGATACACCTACAGCTATGCAGGCATTGAAACACGAAGCAATGTTTCAAAAACATCAAGTGATAATTGAACGAAATAATCTCTACTGGTAGTTTCATTGATCCAACTTCTTGAAAAGCCAATGCACAGGATGTATTTAAAGTGTTGAAAATTTCATGTTGGAATTCGTGTAGCTCATGAATTATGGAATCCATCAGTCTCATCATGGCGAATTTAATGCTGATGAATTTCGAGTTGTAATGGATCGAGAATAAATCTCTTGCAAATCATACTCAACTACATACATAGGTCAGGTGCTGTAATAAAGTAAATGAATACAATAAAACTGTGTGTAAAATTGGCAGTGTTTTTCCACTTCCTCTACCATCAAGCAAGTACTTTGACCCTCATTTCGTTCAAATTCCTACTTGATTAAAACGAATTTATCATCAGCGAGGATCATACAAGTCGAGTAGGTACGGATTTCATGGAAAATGTGCGATAATAAATAGTAAACAGCTCGATCATACGGTTATCAGTAATCAAATTACTTTCGTTGTGAGATCGTGCTAGCCAGTGTGGCGCCAGGCCAGGACTCGGCTACTTTTTAAAAGTTTCCCCACCAGATCTCGAAGCTATCAATTTAAAACCATTATATAGATATTTATAGTGGTATATTTCTTTTACACTTCGGAGATAGTCGTTCTTCATTGAAAGGGCCGTATTCGATGGAAGAAGGTTCTTAGAAATTTTCTTTCAGAGGTGTAATAGCTTCTCTTCTTGAATTCAATAAAATGCAACAAAACTAGCGCCATCTATGTGCTAGGCCCGGGATTTTTAGTCCATTTAGTTATTAGAACTACCGCGCAAATACTAATTAAAAGCCAAAAAATGCTTCACCTTGGTAAGCCGAGCATTTCTCAATTAACCTGTTATACTTTAATGTTTGAAATATTCATTGAATTTAACGAATGCCATTGAAATTTTATCTTTCCTCAAAAATTTTCTGTTTTTATTATTATATTGATCAGTTTTTAATTTGAGATACGTAGATATGTGGTTGGAGGAAAACTGAAGTAAAAGTGTAAGTTTGATTATTGTTCATTTAAGATATATATTTGTTGATCTATTTGTATTCTTTTAGTTGTTTGTTTCTATATTGCAATATTTAACAGTTTGAAAACGAACTTTAGTATAAGCGCGCTAGTCTTTTCTTCTCTACATTATTTTCTATATTGATCGCAAGCGGTGGTAGATGCTAATGGTACCTTTTTTGAAAGGGATGTATATTATTGTATTCCCAAAATGTGCATGACGAAAATTTAAATATAATCGAATCGCGAATGCCTGGCTGAATAAAAGACACACCCCGTTCCTTAAGCTCCGCTAGCCCTACACAAAGGAACGTGGACATTCGATTAAAACACCCCAAATCAAGGAACCCAACACAAGGACGATAATAACCGAATAAAAGAATATATTTGTTTTCAAATAAGCCCACGACCTCATCTCCAACTCACCAAACTAGAACTGGACTCTTTGTTAGCCGAGAAAATTTTTTTTTTTGCCAACATGAATACATTGACTCCGGGAAAAAGGGCCCTGTGTACCCTTTTCCCATCGTATTAATTTTCTTAGGCTCAGCCCTGGTCAGACGTTTAATTTCTTTCGAGCCGTTTCACACACATAAAACTCAAACCTAATTGTCATATTACATTTCGCATTATTCAAATTGGTTGCGGGAACGACAATGGGTTTTTCGCTTGGCTTCATCCTTTTTAACCGCAAGTAACCCGATAGCGGAGAATCTGCCGTTTGTTCACTCTGTACAGAGTTGAGACGTTCGAATCAGCACACCCTGATTGGCTGATTTTCATCGGAATGTACCTAGAGGTGCATTTTTTGCGAGCAAGTTCTGGTGACCTTTCATTTCTTTATCTTTTACAATATCTGAATTAGGTAGTTAAGCTACGATAATTTCAGATTTCAACATTGTATTCATTTTGTAAGGAGCCTTCAGTGCGGGAGGTCTCACACTTTGAACAAAATAGACAGAATATATTAGAGTGTTTTTTTTAATTTGATAAAACTCAATATGGTATAGTCACCAAATGCGTTTTAGATTAAAATTTTTTCGAATACTCGGAAATATGGTTCGTATTCCCATTTAAAATTTTTGATTAAATTCAAGATGCGCTTGAAAAACTAAAAAAGTTATAAACAATTAATTAAAAAAAGGGGGGTTTGTTTTTTGCATATATCTCAGACTCTATTTGAGATATTGCAAATATAAAAAAGATTCAAAAGGACTCCCTGAAGTGTAGGATGAATATTAATTATTTTTACACAGGTCTGAAAATCCGTCCGAATACGGGTACTCTCGTCTCTGTAAGCCACGCCCCCTTCGGTTACCAAAAAATGCTATTTAACATATTAAATATCAAAATTTGTATTTAAAAAAACTCCGGCACTTAGAGGATAAAATGGCGCCTTATATTCCGTCGGAAAAAATTTTTATCACAATTTTTCATTGAGGTATGCTTAAGTTAATCAACAATTTATCAATGCTTGGTTACAAACATTGCAAGTGAGATAATTAATTAAACTACGAATTTCAAATTTTTAGTTTCGTAGAGCTATTTTTGAAAAGGTACAAAACAGATTTCCGACGGTAGAATTCAAGAATTAATAATCCCTTCATTGTAACTAATATTTACGTCGGTGAAAAATTTAAACGTTAATAAAATCCAGAAAAAAAATTTTTTTATTACATTTATTCGTTTTTATATCACCAAAAGCTACCAAAAATTGATTTTTTATTATATTTCTGTGTACAAAATTGTTATTATCAAATGGGTTATTTTTTTTGGATTTGAATTCTTTGATATTCATGATATTTTGAAAAAGTCCCGTTTCTTAAAAAACGGTTTTGTTGATTAACTTTTTTTTTCACCTCCTGTAAATGATATTAAGGCATAATCTCTTTCAATCATAATTTATTTTTCTTCGTAATATCTTGAATAAACATTATTTTTTATTTCTCTAAAAAAACATAAACAACCAACTACATTTTTGTGAAATTTTTTTTTCATATTTATTATTGTATTTTGGAAAATTATTTTCTTCATGACTCCATCTGTTTCATCTGAGTGTCAATGATTAAATTGATTTCATTTCATGAACTAATGAAAATATTTTTTAAAAATGCTGGGACTTAATTGTTCTTCATTAATTAAACATATTATTGTGTAAAAAAAATTTATTTATTTTTTTCTAAATAAACGGCATGAATAAAATAAATAATGAGTTAGCATGTTGAATTTCTTTTTTTTAGTTTATTATATAATTTAATATTAAATTGAGGTTCCACATAATGTTTGTATTTCAGAAGTTATCGAGAAATCACTGAAATTTGGACAGAATGATGTCCCACAGGTCGATTTAAACTGAGCGCGCATAAATCATCTATAGTAAGAACTGAAAATGTAAACTTCATTATCCTGTATACGAATACAGTAGTTAAGATCATAACCAAATATTGATCTTACGATTTTCCTCACTCATTAATCGCATGAATATCAAAATATCCGAGATCCTAAACGATACTCTCATCAGATAATCCAAAACTTCAAAACTCCATCCAATCAGCGTTCCGTTCCGATAGAAATCCATTTTAACGAAATTCTAAATGGCATAATTCTGAACTTCCAAGTTTTTCCGCTACCCTAAACTTATCTCATTTCAGATTTATATTTATAAGGTTGTTTTCTTCTCCACGTGCCTCTATTTCCTTAAACCGTATCGCCTGCATATTTAAGAAGTTGTTGCCATCAATTTTTCATGATTCATTTGCGGGGTTCAACGCCAAGAGCAGTCGACTTTTCAAGGCGTATCAAAAAACGGTTTCTCGTGTCATGAGATAAAGCACCGGGAACACAGGTTCAACAACATTGACAACTAATTAAATTTTAAATGTGTCAAGATCGTCATTTCCATTTCGGCGGGGATTCGGGCTTTATCTCCTGGTCTGAGTGATTTTTGTAATGGCGATTAGGATACACGTGCTGCAATCGCTACCTTGGAGGGAGTCAGTCATCTGATGATTAATATACAGTCCGAGGTGGAATATCCTTTTAAGTGCGGTCAATCTAGAATTCAAAATAACAAAAATTGACGGAAAGCCAACGGAAAGCGTCGGTTCAACATTAAAAATAAAATATTGGAGAAGGATAATGGGTTAAACCGCAGGAATGCAGAAAATATGGGAAATGGATGGAAGGTACTTGCCGACATGTGTTTCTGCTTATTGGCTTCTTCAGGGCAAGGCAACCAAGAAACCCGGATATGGATGGAAATGAATAATAAAATAAAACATAAATGACAACAGGTGACCACAACAGGAGCGAGCATCCAATTTGTGGCTTCAACCCAAGATACCTCTGGTTTAGAGGCTAAACCGAGCATCGCCACGATGGAAGCATAAGCAACCTGTGTGATGCGACCAAAACCCAAGGATACAATTAAATTCAAAGTGAAGATAATGCGGTGAAATAAGATATTGGAGAAGGATAATGGGTTAAACCGCAGGAATGCAGAAAATATGGGAAATTTCCCATATGTTGTGGTCACCTGTTGTCATTTATGTTTTATTTTATTATTCATTTCCATCCATATCCGGGTTTCTTGGTTGCCTTGCCCTGAAGAAGCCAATAAGCAGAAACACGTGTCGGCAAGTACCTTCCATCCATTTCCCATATTTTCTGCATTCCTGCGGTTTAACCCATTATCCTTCTCCAATATCTTATTTCACCGCATTATCTTCACTTTGAATTTAATTAAAAATAAAGTTTAAAAAGATACCATGTGTGTTGCTAAAGTTATTCATCACGATAGGAAATATTCAAAAAAATTAACATTTTTTTAAAATTAAAACTGCTAGAACAATCATCAGAGATCCACTAAATTTTTATTGAATTTCAGTAGTGTAACACTCATTTTAAGTAGTTATGAGTTTTACACGTTTAATGAGTAAAAAGTTCGATAAATAAGCCGAGATGACGATAATCTGTCTTCGTCGATGTGTCAAAAAATTTTAAAAATTTAACTGCCGCGGCGGCTGCATTAATATCACGCTGTTCCAGAGTACGGAAGTGCTTCTCGAATTTTTTTATTAGAAATATTCACAGTTGATACTTGTTTGTTTCCATCAACAATTACACCATAATAAAACTTCATTACATTTGAATTTAAAATAAAACATAACATACAAGAATTAATTCCAGACAAACATACGCTAATAAAGTCAATCTGAAATTGAAATTTGTTATTATTAATGAATGAAATGGATTTTTACCTGCGTCATCGCGGTACTTCCGATGTGCAGAAAACCGGTTATAGAGTTCAAATCGGTGTATTCTCCTGAATAACGTGTTTTCAAAAATGTAACAATCCGGAACGATATTCCAGTTTTGTGTAGGTGGATGAACATTTTTTTACTCGAGTGCACAGCATGATTTAAAACTCAGATAGCAGAAAGCAGTGCTATGGATAGATTTAAACCTATCAGAATAGACTGTTCTGCGTCGTTCTAGTGGTACGATTGCGAAATGTTCAGTTTTTCCTGTGCGGCCAACATTTGTTGGATTTAGCTCATCTTGAAACGCTCATACATTCGACTTCTGTTTACTTCCGGGCTGATACGCCTAAATCCACGATTCATCGTGTCATAGATGGGCTTCGAAGCACTGCGATTGTATTTTTGGAGCATTTCTTTCGATCAATCGGCATGATCCTTTTTTTGAGCGATTGACAAGTTGTGTGGGATTCGCGAACAAACTTTTTTAACGGTCAAATGTTCATGCGATATTGATTGTATGCTGGTCCCACTAATGCCTAATTGTCTCAATCTCACGATAGGTCTCATGACGATTTTGCAATATCTGTTGCGCACAGCATCAATAGTTTGCGGAACAACAACTGATTTTGGACGAAATTCGTCTTGGAGTGAACTACGACCTCGGTTGAATTCCCTAAATCATCGACAAACACTAGTCCTTGATGGAGCTTCATCGCCAAAAATTGAATTAAGGTCATCCATGCATTGTTGTTGTAGAAAACAATCGCACGAAAATGTTCACGATTTAATTCCATTTTTTTGGGCGAGATGAATCGTTGTAAACAACAGAAATAGCACTCATATGTCAAAACGATCTGACTACGTATAACCTCAAAAATGTCAAGCTTTACGATAGAGCTGTCAGTTTGCAGATTGCAGCACTAGGGTCGTCCAATCCCGAAATATAAAAGGCAACCCTCTTATACGGATTTGGCCCAAAAACGAAGTTAAGCAGGATATTCGAAATATATATTACCACTGAAAGAAGGTTTGATATATTAATGCCAATTTTGACTGGGGCGAATCAAAACGGTGTAGATTGAAGTGTTCGAATTGTCATCATCATAAGACTTGGACTCTTCAGAAAATATAGTTTTCACAAACCAAAAGATGTCTTTTTCACAGACGGATTCATTTCAGGGCCTATATAATTCAAATTCTTTCGTGACGAATGACTTCTGTCAATGTCGTAACCTTGCATCAACATAAAGAATGCCTATAAAATGCAATGAATCAAATCAAGTAGTATAAACGTCTCCCAGAAATGAAGATCTGAATTCTTCCGTATGCAGTCATAATGATGACAAAGCCACAAGAGTAATTCCAAGAATTTTATAGGTACCTGATGTACAATACTCGGTTGAAATGATGAAATTTCACGTTATATTGATCAAATCGTTTTATTAACTGGGGTTCAGTTAGGGTAACTTCGAATAGATATCTAATATTGACAGAAATAATGTGATATCTGGTAATTAACTTATCAGAATAATTTAAGCGTCTACGTAAACATAATATTTAATGCTCTAGTAGCATTTAATTCCATTCATTACGGATGGAAATTAAAAATAATCTTATTGAGTATTTTCGTGTATTCATAACCGATTTGTGTCAATATTTTCTTCGTTTCGGGGAATCGTCACGAAAACAACTAAATAAAATATTTCCTAATGGTAATAATGATGTCTGCTATTATTATTGAGAATAACAATTTATATTTCCGGGCTTATTGTCGTAGTGTAATAATTTTTTCAATAATTAATAAAGTGAACCTTTTTGAAACTCTTCGAAGTTTTTAAATCAAATGTGGCGCCATCTGGAAGTTAGGCCAGGGATTTATTGAACGACGTAGTATTGAAACATTTAGAAGCAAATTATGATAACAAAATAAATCATTATTCATAGATGTCCCTGATCCGTTCAATAACCAATCATTTCCAAGATTTGCCCGATTCCAAATTGGCTCGACCGTTCTGTAGCTCGCAAATTGGCTTCATTATCCTCGGGGCCGATCCTGTTTCAATTATACTCTCTCATATTGCCGAGTACATCGAAACCATATTAAGAATATTAATTTGAAAGACCGCCTGACACCGAGGGTGAAGCACCTAATCAATTTCAATATACATCACGATTATTTTGTCCGATGACTTACGAGGAAATAATAATATTGTTATTGCAGATTATCCGAGACGTAGTAGGGAACTGGTAAGAGATAACCGCTTTTTCGATAAGTCCGAAGGCAAAACAATTCGTTTGAGACGAATTGACGGAATTGTTTTGTTCCCATTTTACGATAGAATGTTTATTTATCGTCACACGATTCGCCCGATACGAAATTGAATATCGATGATAATTTTTCTTTTATAGAAGATCATATAATGCACGTTAAGAAACTGGAAAATTTAGAAAAGCACGCACGTGAGGTCAGGAGAATTTGCATGCTTGTTATAATAGTAATTTACGTAACAAGTTGCAACGGTTTGCACGCCACTGACATTATTCTATACGCGCACCTGAATGATCGTTGAAATTTGAACTACTTCTCCGGCAACAGAATATAGATGTGTTCTATGCCGGGCAATTTGTCTTGTTACAAAGTCCGGAAAATAGGGTTTATTTTTTGACGAACAGACAATTTTTAATCGAAGAGGTCATGGTCGAACCAATTTCAAGATGATTTAAGGGCTATTCATGATGTTTCCGATTCTTTCTTGGAATGGGTTATAAATCTCAAACGAATTTGATACGTATTTTTTATTTTGTATTCAGTTCTTTTTCTGCGATTTTTTTTCTATATACAGATTCTATGTGGGCAACTTGGAGAAGCTCCTGTGTTTATTAATAGCAGACCACTCTTGAAGAAAGAAGTCCCTCAAATATATTTCAGCATATTTTTGTACACACAACAACCCGTATGCGGGAAGCCAGGATTTTTTTACTGGGGTTTTCTTCCTAGGCTTTTGTGTCATAAGCCGAATTGTATGGCACCCCGTTGCCAACCCCTGCTTACACTACATCCTCTATTTTTTGTTAAGCACAAAAATTGTACAAAAGATTATATATATATATAGCTTTTTGATGGCCAAAAGTATCATTGCGCTGAAGAATATTATTCAACTTTGTCCAATCAATTGCCTTTTCAATCGAAATTGAGCCTATATGACTTTTTGGCTTCAGCGACTTAAATTTTCAGGGATTTCTCCACCAATTTAATTTTTACAGTAGCTGAATCGAGAACATCTCGACGATAGAAGATATTGAAACCCTTCGAGTTCGTATAAGAAATCAATGAACGAATTCGATCGTAAAAACCGTCTCTCGCATATCAGTCGGTTCTTCTTGACGCCCCACACCTAATCCCAATATCTCGGCCAACACAGCATCCTCCCGCACCATAAACATGATCCAGATCTAACGGAAACTTTTCGTTTCAAGAGAACACGTAGAAGTTGAACGCGTTCGAGCAGACTCCGCTGCTCGCTGCGTCTTGACGATAATTCCATGCACAATGGTACTTTGGATCATCCGCTTCCTCTTCATAGATCACGTACCGACTATGACGTTTGAACGGCACGACCTCAAAGCAGCCGAACAATGGAACAGAGACGGCCGATACGTGAGAAATGAACTAACTAGGATCGATCGGCCGAACAGACAGATTCTAATCCGCCATTATGCTCGAAATGGAACCGAAACTGATTGCGATACATTCGGATATGGTGGTGCGTGATTGGTCGTGTACAATGGTAAATTGGTCGCCTTATCTGACTGAATTGTATGTGTGTCACAGTTTACTGTCGAAGATGATGATGGTCCTTTTCAGATTTCGCCAGATTGGGGAAGATTCGGGATTGGATTAGGGAGATTTGTCAGCATCTTCGAAATTGTGCGGAATTGGCGAATCTCTCGGTGTTCGAGCAGCTTCGCAACTCGGTTATATAATCGAAAAGGGCCTTGTCCTACACCAGGAGGTCGTGTATTCAAGCCTGGAAAGTTTCTAGCTAACGGTATGTTCCACCATTTACTGTTGGGTCAAAAATTAACAATGATCTGCCTATGGTGGCGTAAGACACAGCAAAGAGCCTACCCAAAACACACAGTGGCTAATGTAACTTGCACAAGATGCTACAGATTCTGAAAGTCTCTACATCGGACAATAAGTGCTGAACCTAACTCAGATGGCGCCATCAAAACAATGTCAACCTGCAAAGGATGGATGAAGTTGATGAATTCTTGGAAATATCTGAATTCACTGGTAGTTCTTTTAGTGGGTTATCCACTACTGCTAGGTAGTTGCAGTCCTCAATATAACCTTTCGCAGCTGCAGAAGAACCATGTCTTTTGAGTGTTATTAAATCATCCCCTCAGTTAGCTAGCAAAGTAGCAGAACTATGACGAACTCAATGTCCTCTATGTAAAAACGGTTCAGGCAGTTTTAAAAAAGTGGCTTTTTGTTAGGAATTTTGCTGAATGTATGCTGAATGTAATCTTAAATGCAACTTTTTTAGGGTTGTTCTGGTTCACTTTCAGGCATGCGAGGCGAAAAATGTTGTTTTCCTACCAACACCTGGGATATATTGACCGATTCGTTAAATATCCTTACGAATATTGAAAACAGACTTCACTTCATCAAATCATTATTGGGGAGATTGTTTGAATTGAACCAAGATTTATATATACGATCAGAGTTTTGCAAAATTCAAACTCTTTATGTTTGTCGGCCTAATTAATTGTACAGTAGAAGGAGAACTTGAAAGAGTAATATAGTTAAAATCGTATAAAGTCTTCCCAACTTGCTCAAACAGTCACGAAGCTACTACAGTCCCAAATCCTGTTGGGATGTCAATAATTCTTGAATAAACAATGTCATATCAACCGTGCACTGTCACATCCGAATCTCCAACATTCTCTCCCTCATGCTTATCACATTATGCCTTCAGCCAACCCTTCGAAAAAAACACATCAATAGTGACCTACGTCAAAAAAAAACTCTGTTACCAACATCAAACTCCCGAAATACTCAAATCCCCTCCGGATCGATCTGTATCGGATGCGTCACCTCTCTCTCCATCCGCTTCACCCTAATTAAGTTCAGTTTCCAACCGATGACTCCATAATTGCAAGCTGCGGGACGAAGGGGAGGACCAGCGTAATGAAAATTCATCGTTAAAAATTTCATACGTCACATTTTTCAGCTAGACGACAGGTAGAGAGAGAGGTGTATTAACCTCCCGATGTCACTAACCGCATGCAGGCCAATTACGAATCCTCGCAATTATTTCCATATATATGCACACACTTGAAAGAGTGGGCCGATGGTGTACGCTTGAATTCCGGGCCTGCTGTAGAGAGTTCTGGGTAGGCCATCTACCCCTGAGTCTGCAATTTCGATCGTTTACCTCTGACTCTTTGGGACCGGGATCGATGAAAAAGTCTAGCTATCGTTGATTCGACTTATCCGAGTTTGGACGAGTTGAGAGCTTTTTCAACGATGTATTCGAATCGAATCTGGAAGTTTGCTTGATAAGAATGGCAATAGGCTTGATAGAAATCACGGTTTCTCATTTAGGGTGGTCGGAGCTCTGAACTGAAGGAATTCTGTAATTCCAGATTCTCAAACAGATGATTATCTGCTGTTTCATATACATTTGCGATGAAATTATGTCAAGTATTGTTTCAAAATAATAAAAAGCAACGATAATAACGAAGAACTATCGTTCCAATGGTGCGAGCCAGCCACGATTGACGTAGGATAAACCAGAGAATAAAGGCCTCAAGTGCAACTGTGGACCGGTTTCAAGGTGACTGCCTCGAAGCACAGTGTGACATTGAAATCTTCAAGGATATAGAAGATGAGTCTTTGACAACTGCGCTAATTTTAACCATATATTCTTGAAATCAAATGAATAATTTCTTTCCTATACCATTTTTCAAAATTTGGCCTTCTTCAAAATACAGGATGTCTCAAGTTCGAGTGCCTATTAGAGAACTAGACATATTTGAAATCTGAAAATTGGGATTATGATATTGTTCGAAGTTCTCTACAGAGCAAAAATATTTTCGAAACCCAAAAACTTCCAGTTATACAGGGAGTGAAAATAAATTCGACGAAAAAATTTTTTTTCCAGTTTTCAATTCCTGGTATGATCGAGTATTCAATAGTGAATACATTTCTGTTAAAACTATTGTATTAAATCGAATAGTTTTCAAAACATCCAAAAAAAACTGGAAAAAAATTCAAATATGTTCAGTCAGTAATATGTTCATTATTCTTATTTTAAATATCCTGGGCGTAAACCGTTTTTACAACATCGAAGAGGAAGGATGTGAAAAGGTCATGCATCTTTCGGATTTCAAAAATATCATCACAGGGTGTTTCAAATTTTGTGTTGAAAATTGTGATCTTAAATTGGCCATAACTTCTGTTTTTCAAATTAGAACCCTATTTTTTTATAATTGTGTTGGATTCTGCAAAAATAATGAAGGTTTTCTTACATGATTATGCTCCTACATTCAATAATTTCTGAGTTATTTGGGATTTTCTGGATTTATGGTATACATAGAGTCAAATTGATTGTATCTAAAAAAATTCAATGAATATTCTTTCGGAACCATGGGAACACTCTACACCCATAGAAGAAATTATCTGTTAATAATTCACAAGTGTCAGGTGTTATTGTTATTCGTTATCTTCATTTCTCGATTTAACAAAATGAACCGTTATTCTAATTACGAAATTTTGGATCTGTTTTATATATATACATGGTGAATGTGACAGAATTATTAGTAGAACCTGCCGGGCCTTCAACGAGAAGTATCCCCATTTACCTTCCATGACGAAGAAGATCTTTAGAAAATATGTTTCAAACATTCAAAATTTTGGATGTGTCTCATTCGCTTCGAAATAAGTTGAAATACTAATTACATCAACTGCCCCTTTTTTCTATTTTTTAGGAGCTCTTACATTCCAAAATTTGGAAAGTATGAAACATCTTTTCAGAAATTGTAAAAAAAAAATGGGAATACTTCTCATTGGATACTTAACATTTTGTGTCATCCACCTTGGATTTGAAATAAACAATATCATTAAGTGCATTTGAATGTGTATTGCGTATTCAAATGAAAAAATACAATATAAGAAATAAATCCAAAATCTCATTATTAGAATAGCAACGATTCATTTTGTGAAATCAAAAAATTTCATAACGACTAACAATAAGACCTGTCTGACACTTGTGAATTATAAATGGGATGATTTATCTTCTATGCTCACAGAATATCCTTATGAATTTGACTCTACGTACTACATAAATCCAGAAAATCTCAAATAACTCAGAAATTATTAAATTTAGGAGCATAATCATGTGAGAAAACTATCTTTATTTTTGACCGCAGAATCCAACACAATTATAAAAAAATAGGGTTCTAATTTGAAAAACAGAAGTTGGCCAATTTAAAATCACAATTTTCAACACAAAATTTGAAACACCCTATGATGATATTTTTGAAATCCAAAAGATGCATGACCTTTTCACATCCTTCCTCTTCGATGTTGTGAAAACAGTTTATGCTCAGGATATTTAAAATAAGAAAAATGAACATATTACTGACTGAACATATTTGACTTTTTTTCCAGTTTTTTTTAGATAATTTGAAAACTATTCGATTTAATACAATGGTTTTAACAGAAACGTATTCACTATTGAATACTCGATCATATCAGGAATGGAAAACTGGAAAAAAAAATTTTTTCGTCGAATTTATTTTCACTCCCTGTATAACCGGAAGTTTTTGGGTTTCGAAAATATTTTAGCTCTGTAGAGAACTTTGAACAATATCATAATCCCAATTTTCAGATTTCAAATATGTCTAATTCTCCAGAAACGTCTAATAGGCACTCGAACTTGAGACACCCTGTATATAGGGAGCTGAAATTAAAGAAAAAGATTGCATTATCCTCTTCATTGTTCAAACGACAATATCGATTCAAATGCTCTCTTGTAGAAGGTTTTTGATAATAATCATACATATTTTGGCATCAACATTCCTTATCATTCAATATTTAATATATATATTGGAAAAACGTCACAAATTCTAAAAAAACGTATTGCCTTACACAACAGTGAGACCAGATTAAGACCTGAAAGGTGTGCATAGCAAACCATTCATCAACCCTCGATCATTCTTTCGATTTTGACGGTATAAAAATTTTATGTAACATAGATGACTATAATAAAAGAATATTTTCTAGAAATGTGTTATATAAATGAAAATAAGAACAACATAAACAAATATTAAAAATTTAAATATTATCTATGAATACCTACTTTCTTTAGACGTCATTTAATTGAGTTCATCTATGAAATAATATTGTCAAATTTATTATTTCAAGTTCTTGTCAATTATTCGAATAATCCTTTGTATGTAAGTAAGTTATTTTGTAACATTGTGCTCAATTTCTTATTCTTCATTATTTCTTCTATAGCCTGAAGAAGAACTGCAAAAAAGTTCGAAATATAGATGTTTTGATTATTGATCATTCCCGACATTGCCAATTACCCAAATAAAATTCATCACTAAAATAAACAGCAACTTGAATTATATATTCTAAATATATTTAATATTTTTCTCATTTTTGCTTGCAAATTCGTGTCAACATTGAATTAAATTTAGAAAAAATTATGCAAACGACTTTGACTTTAGTGCTTTTCTACATATCAGACCTTTTTCAACCTTATAAATGCTAATTTCTTTTATTATTTCACATTCTGGCTTCTAGCTTAAATTTATGGTGTGATTTTATTGGGTAATCACTATCATCAATGAATTGATTAAGCCAAAAACATAAGGAATGGCTGGTTGCATTTCATCACAGCCATATGTCAGTACATAAATATTTTGTAAGGGCTGATGAGAACCTTCATTGCGGGCATATGATGCGGTTCCAGTTCTCACGAACGTTAAGGTTAAATATAAAAATTTTATTACTCCTAACATGCCATGAATTACAACACGCTTTCGTGGCACCGTTGAGGCTGTCAAAAGTGTATCTGAACTACGACTTCACTCGTAAATCGCAGACAGATGTGTGTACCTGAAGTTTACGTCAAGAAAAAGTGACGTGTGTGAAGCCAACCCCTCTTCATGTGTAGATTCATGCGAATTTACTTGGAGATTTTTATAGCTTGGAACTAATTCCGTGTTCAAATATTGCCGCAATTGTTATTTACTGTTGTTGAAGTTAACGACTTGGGTATTTAAAGAAATTTTGATCCCGAAGGTTTTCTTGGTTCTTTTCATTCGTTGGTTTTATTACTTCGTTTTGTTACTTTTGTATTTTTGTCGGGGTTACTTGGTGTTTTGTTTGGTTCTTTTGTATTTCCTTTAAGTTTCTGCTTCACTCAATGTAGCTAAAAACACCTAAAGGGATATAAAAGACGGACTTGCATTCTTATAAAGATTGAATATAAATTGAAGAGTAAACTGATCCAGTTGGGAGACCGTTTTTCAATGATTTGAAATTGCTCCTCTTATTAAAAAAAAACACGAAATCAGACATAATCTTACAATTTACAACTGGCGGTAAATTCAAATATTGAAACACCCTCTGTTATTGCACGATATATTAAATAACAAATCTAATGAAGCAATCAGAGCGGGGCACGCTCCAGATCTAAAACCCATTTCAACCGTGGAGAACCAATCAATCCTAATGTCTCATTCAAACCACATTCATCATCGGTTAAAATGGCCGTGCTTTCGAAAAAATCAGAAACGTAATCGAGAAAATTCTAAATCGACCATGGTTATAATGTTGTAGCTTTTCATGATTCATTTCCAATATTCATAATGTGCCCTGTGACCCAGTTTATGTTCCCAGAAATGGACTATGAGTCATGGTGTCTATGCACCCGTTGGTAGGTGCAATTTGTCAGCAAAAATATCAACTATTGTGTGTTGCGGTCATGCAGCTATGAACTCGACTTGTTGAGCTCGAATGTAGAGAGATATCTGGGAAATGATCTGTTGTAACCAACTGCGATTTATGATGTTGGTAAGCTTATATTTCGTTCAGGAGAAAAGTTACTGCCGTGCAGGCGATAAGGAAAGTTTTGGCTCTTATGGAATTATCTTATGTAAACTGCAATGCATAAGACCATAGGGAAAAATTCACCATTTTCTAACTGGTTTCAACTTGAAATTTTACTGATTTCATTTCTAAACCATATTGTTCAACATGCTCTGCTTTTCCGATAATAATTTATGTCTCAATTCAACAGATTGCACTCACAAAATTTTATCAGGAATATACATGGTGTTTCTGAATTGACGTGAAAGATACCAAAGGGTGATTTTCCAGCAAAAATTGGGGCGGAGTTTTTCATATAACTTTTTGTTCAATATCCTTCAAAAACAAAATTGTTCAATTTATTAGTTAGGGATGTTGAAACTCCCAAATACAAAAACGAAGGTAAGTTGTTCTTTCTGTATTATTGGGAAGTATAGTGACTATTGTCTCAAGTGCATTGCAATACGCCCTTCTGGTATCCAATATCGTCGTTTTTTCCTAAATTACAAGAATAATGAATGAACTGCCCATCCAATTGGTATGAATACATTTGGAAAAATGCCCTCTATTGTCGCCGAATTTCTCCAGAATGAAAGCAATATACAGGCAACCTGTTTTCGCTGATCTTCCGTGTTATTGCTAGCAGGATGAAGAACAAATGTTATGGAGATGAAGAAACATGGTGGTTAGATGCTCTTAATGCTTTTGAATCTGTGTTAAAATATTTTCAACACGCTTCCATTTGAATAATGACTTTCAACACTATTGACTGTCATTAAAAATGTCACTTTTTATGGCAGTTGTACAAAAAATATTTCAGATGAAATCGTAGTAAGACCAATCGTAATTGAGACACAGTTGGTATTTGAGTTTCGTTGTTTAGTTTTCGAAATGTGTGTAATAGTTTCAGGAATATTGAAATTAGCAGAATTCCTGTTATATTCCACAATTTTCGCTGTCTGAATCACCAATCGAATCAAGGCTGTATCAAATAAAATGATCAAGAACTGCGCAAAGAATAACTTACACCTGCAATTTCCAGTTCGATATTTCGAAGAGAACCAGCTCGTCCGAAGAATTCATTATCGGCAAAATCGAGATTCGAGAGCAAACAGAAGTGAAGACATCTCCAATAATTAATTTATCTCCCCTTCTACTCGATGAAGTGGTATCTGTGCGCTCTCGGCCATATTTATCTTCTCTATGAGCACCGCCACCGTTCAAGTAATGAATCACTCGACAAACTCTGGCAAGTCTGACCACTTCTTAATCGTTATTTCGAGGAGTCATATCGGTTATGTATCACGTGTTGTGATGGGGTTTCAGAAAATCAACAAGACAAAGTCAAAGTTCTGATGGAACAACAACACAGAGCAAATATACTTTTTATTTGGTCAACGTATGGGTATTTTTGACGTTGATAGATCGTGTAGTTTTGGTCGTCGTATAGTTTGATGCTGCAAGATCCTGTTGGAGACATGTCTCAGTTAACACTTTATTCAATATTGTAGAATATTTTACGAATGAAGAGGATATCAATTCTTGAACGTGAATTTAAATGTTTCATGTGATATAGGTCACATATACACATGTATTTGTAAGAAGTTGGAACACGTGTTCCTCGAGTTTCATTCCACTCTCATATCATAAGATTATCTTACTTGCTCCTATGAATATGGTAACTGAACGGTGTGAATGGACTCAACATCAATCCCTCATATATAACACATATTCAAGGAGAAAAAAGACCATCAACGTTCTTGACATAAATTTGATACAATTGAAGTTTTACAATAAGGTTGAATATCTAGGGTGACTTTGGGTAATGGACTCAATTGAGAAAACTCATATTGATGTCTGCCTCGAAAACCATGTAACCCTTCAGATTAGATTCTGTGTTTGAGACTAAATTCCGTGAGCCTTGCAGGTTAAAAGGTTATATGGATCGTCAACACATATACTTATAACAACAATACTGTGAATGTAATAAAAACTTTGAAGCCAACATAGGCTTCGACCTCGCAGCATAGTCTAAACTGCGCATGCGCCAAATCTAGCTGTCAGTTTCAACAAGCGGCGATTTTGACCTTTCAGTTTGATGCTACGAGGTCATCCTGGCATCAATTTTCGGTGCGTTTGGACTGACATTCACAATATATGTCTAATATATATATGGGTCGACAGGGTGACTCTCTGCAGTTGATCTACTCACGCCATGTTTGACTTCCTGTCAGGTGTCAGATGCATAGAGTTCTGAAGTCGAATAATGAAAGAATTGTTTGGGGCAGGAGAAACCACTTTTTGTTAAAAGATGTCATTTTGGGTGGAGTAGACGATTTCAAGTTTTGGGAAAATATTTCGAGTGAAAGGCGTCCACATGTTCAATCGGATAGTTGACTTTATACCGAAATATTGTAACGTTATATCTCGATATTTCCATAAACAAGGAAATCAATTAAGAAAATCATCCTATTCTTGCTTATTTTCCATTCAATTCCATTCCTCCAAATCCAATCCTCAAGAGCATCGACCTCAAAAATAGTTCCCACTCTCGTCTTATCATTTCATGCAAATCTCGTCCCAGATCCGCAAACTGGAGCATAGCCGTCTTCAAAACGAAACCCAAAAGAAAACCGGATCGCCCATCAATTTCCCAAATCCCCAGCGAATCTCCCGGGGAGTCGGTTCAATTAGACGTATTTCATGGTGCCACCCTGTATCCTTTTTCCGCCCTAGGGCCGCAATTAAAACGGATCAAATGGCTTGGCGTGGTATCGGTGCGATATAGAAACAATAAGAGAACGACGGAAAATGCTCAAAAGGTTATAACGAGGGGTTAGTCAAGGGTTTATGGTCGAGGCCCGGAGACAAAACTACAATCTCGACATTGAAAGGGATTCGACTGAGTAGCGACGGCCATTTCGGAATGGCCGCATGTGAAGGGGGAGGGTTTGGGAGAATGGCTTTCAATCTGGTGTACTCTGACCATAAATAATTCTTTGTGGGACGGACAAATGGATACGGTTCGTATGGACTGATCCCGTAACGTTGAAGATGCTCGAATTTGACGAGAGTGAATGATTCATTGTATCACATGCTGATGGGTTCCCATGGTTTCCCTATACAGAGTGTGTCCACAGGCTAACGATATAGCATATTTCTTGATGTTAGCACATTCTGACAATTAAAGTCAACCAAAATTCACTCTTGACATTTTCCTGCTGGGAGGTGATTCATTTTCCGAAGAATCACCACTGAAACAGCTAGTTGCTTCAGTCTTTCTCAATTTTCACTTAATCATTTTTTCACCTTAATACGTCGATCTAACCTATTGGGCAAAAATGATTGACGCTGTGGGATACGTCAAATAGACTGCGAAAAACCCATACAGCGGGTAGGCAACAATAAAGTCTCCTCTGTTCCATTGATCTTCGAAAGTTTGCAGATTCATCATCTTTAGACACTCAAATAATCAGATCTCACAATTCCAAATGAAATTGTTGTGTTTCAGCCTCGGATACACTCAAGGAAGGGTCAAACTTGAGAAATAGAGACCACGAGGTCCAGCGTACATTAGGCATCTGAAATAAACCTGGTCTCAACTAGGGGTTGTTAAAACCTTACATGCTGCATTTAGCCGGACGTACAATGAACAGTGTCAAATACCTCACAGTTCATCTGGTAGAAGGACAAAAGTGTCTCGTAGAACTCATGATATTACAGGTAAAACAGAGATTTAACACTGTTGGCAGGTCAAACATGTGTGAAAGAAAGAGAACCGGGTTGAACATGAATCCTCGCGTGACACCATTTCATAACAAACTCTCTCAAATTGTATGAACATGTCTAAAAATGGCGCAATGAATTTTTTATGCGCATTCAATCAAAAGAATTTAAGATTAAATAAACGTTTTATATGACATAAATTATCATTTCATTAGGACAGATCCTCAATGGCAATCCATAAATTTTGTCATTCAATATGACTCATATGATCTAATTTCATTATTTACAACACAGGCAGGAAAACTAAATTTTTAATCACCAAACCAAAGGGCAGCAGAACTTTCCAATTAATTATTCCTATTCCACAGTTCCAGACGAATGTGAAACGACCAAGAAACTAATTAAATAAATACTTATCTTGCCGAAGTCTCGGAACCTTGAAGTAACAATTCATGCCTGAACGAATTTCTGGTCGTTAACTTGGTGGCGAAATTTATATTGACATATAGTCAGTGTAATAGGTCGGCTTCTATTGAAACAGATTGATGGACGAGCAGAGAGCTACACAAAGTCTAGAAATAACCGTCGAATATTAGGATTTTGGAGCGTGAATCATTTTGCAAGTCCGAACTTGTCAATTTTGTGAATTTCGTTACGATTTGCATGTGAAATCGATCGTTCACACGGTATCGGTGAGGCTGAATAGTTGGCTCAATTAGAATTCGGTGATAAACAGGTCATTGAGAAGATTTATGTAGACGTTGAATTTGACATTTACCAATATTATCTTCTAATTAATTAAGTTGATAGATTAGGGCACTTTACAATTACCGAACTTCTGGTATAAAATATAGTGTTGGAATCCTCCTCTTCATATATGGGAGATGATTCACCCTTCTTATGGTCGTATGGCTGTTTCTCAATATCGCATTCCGAAAATGATCACTTTGGTTCTCAACCAGGTGTTTCCCTAAGCCATTGTGTCAGACATCCTCCTTAGAGCCATGTAGAAATTTCAGATGATTGGACTCTGAAGAATCATCGCTTTTAGAGCTGATCCTGGTATCCAATATCTTTTCAGTACGTTCAAATTCATCAATAATTTTTGTTCTAGTTTTTCGAAGAATCGTTCCACATAGAGAACAAATGAGCATAACCTCCTGACTTCATATCTACTCAATTCCTCATGAAATCCCCCCGACGTACTCAGCTGTTCTGAGCGCCACTTGAGCGAAGTTGAACCAATATAAGTTAACGATTGCCAAGTTATCTGTGCTGGCTGCATTATATTGCAACCAAAATGACTCGTTACAGGCCTGATAGCCAAACGAGAAAACGCATTTAGTGGATACACTCCGATAAGGCGTGATGTGGAAATAATGATTTCACGAAATAACATTGATATAGATGTATGTGCTCGATGATAAAGTTCAAAATAGGATTCCATAAATCGATAAGCGTCGAAAAAATGACCGTGCCTATCTCCGCTGAACATTCTAGACACTGCGTCAACTGGATATTCTAATTACGTGCGTCCTTGACGACGGAAAACTGAGGAAATGGAACTGATGATAACTCGGTTCACGACGATTTTAGACAATTTAGATCACGGATTTTTCCACGCTTGTTCCTAGTGGAACAGAGTACTATTCTCAAGATGATCTCCACATGAATTGCTTTGAGAATTTTCCTTCTCAATATGGAGTTCAATGAATATGGTATTTGAAGGACACTGAAAGGAATATATCAATATCTTAATGATTTTCAATGGGAAAGACTTTTTTCAAGTGAAAAAGTTTGACTTCGAACAAAACTAAAGGCAACCGTTGAGAGGTTATTTTAAATATGAGATAAAGCTTAGTTAATTCTTATATATTCATTGTAGAGGTTTTATTTTATCATCATACAATACCCGAATACGGAAAAACACTTAAGTGAAAGCAGTGCTTTCCTACATTTTTGCGCGCTCGTTTATCAACCCCCTTGTAATATTTACAATAGAAAATCAAACCGCACATGAGCAATGCCAAGCAAATCTGCGAATAATGAATTTCCCAGCCCCAGATGACCGAAATGAAATACATGCACATAAACCTCAGAAGGGTGAGTGATCTGGGATAATCTACGCCAACAAACAATATACCGCACGTCCCCAAAACCGTTAATACCCCAGAACCGAATAGTAAGTATTCGGCGAAACTGTCACCAAAACATAAAAATATGCCATTCAATCCAAGAGCTCGTTTTTCGCCTTACGCAGTGGCTACAAAAGAGAAAAAGGGGATCTGAGCCCATTGCCTTTCATTGAAACAGGGTGCAGGGTTCGCGAAATAAAGGACTGCGGATTGTGTGTCTATTTCGGATCCCCATGAATTAGATCAACCCCACGTGACTGCATTGTGTTCCGTCAATTGGGCGAGACTAATGTGTCTTGTGTGATGCAAATGAAATTTCAACAAGTTCACATATTTGAAGGATCTTGTCGTACATGTGTGGAAGGGTTGTCTTTTGAGGAAGGTGAGACAAGTCAACTTCAACATCAGAGTAGATTTGTAGAGGTTATGATTGTGCACAAGTTTTGGTGGCTTTGAAAAGATACCATTATGCCTACATCTTTTATGCTATTCTCTAATTTCCATACTGTGCACAGTATTTTTGTTTTGTTTTAGGCTCTAGCACAGGCATCTATGAAGTACAAAAAGAAAAATCAAAGAGGCAGCATTCATGAATATCTCTTTCAGTGCCAGAGTTTGAAGGCCAATTGTTTGATGTAACTAGACCACAGAAAAGTACTAATGTTGTCATCAAAAAAATTCAAAAATTCATGAACTCTAATTTAAATTCGATAGACGTTTCCCACTTCCGAGGTATTCCTATAGTCATAAAACCATGTTCTTTATAATAATCTGTGTGTATTTGTAGAGCTTTGAAGGACAGCCTTAACGTCTTTAAAAAAAATTTCATACCCACGAAATAAAAAAATCATAAGTATTAATTTCATCTAGTTTTCGTAGTCTGTTAATTTGACATTTATTAGTGAAAATTGAAGATTTTTCTGAACTTCTCAACTGTTTTAAAAGCTAATTTCAGAGGGGTTATTGTGAGTTTGTAGAGTCCGTTCAGAAGGGGAATACCCATCTTTCTTCTGGTGGGCTCACCCGTACTATCAGACAAGACTATTTAATAAAGTCGCCTTCCTTTTCAGAACGTAGTAGAAAAAGTGATTTGATAATGATTTCCCATTCTCTCTTCGGTACGCTTGCTAAAAAGAACTTCAGGACATCACCAAGGGGCAGCTTCCTCGCCAACAGAGTTTACAAGGCGTGGAATCGACCTCCCTTAGAGATTGCGTCAGCATAATCCGTAAACTAAAGACGAACAGTCGACTTTTTTGATTGACGTCAATGCCTTCAGTTCTACTCTCAATTTCATGATATTTTTTCCTAATTTGAGTTCATAGCTTAACCTATCTTCTTTTCTTTCTTGTAATAATATTATTAAAGATAAAATTGTAGCAGATTTCTAGAAACGTTTCACTAAAAGGGTAATAACTGCATCGGAAGCGATGTTTATCTCGACAAAATTCGAAACAACAATTTCAAAACATACCCATGTCTTCCATTATCGTGTCGTACATGCCCGTCGACAAAAATACCTGTAATAAATAGGTGCACCATGAAATTCCCAGGTCAGATGTTGGTACCCAATTAAAGGCATTATTATTTTTATCCGGTATCCTTGTACGTGTAGGAGTTTTCAGCGTGACTCCACGACTATTTCATTACAGAACCCCAGATAACATCTCTTATGCGCACCTACCTGAAAAAGGATTGACAGGAAGCTAAATAGCTTATTCTACATCATTAAAACCGTGCTCTTTCGTACTGCCATGAACTGTTCGGGTAATTTTTCATAATTTCGCTGAGCCATCTCCGTTACGGTCCTCCACCACAAATTTTATCAATTACTCAAGATATTATCGGCCATAATCAACACCTATCCGACCTATTCGATATCTTATCGGCCATCTGCTTTGTTCCTAGAACACCTACAATAGGATATTTCGGGTTATTGAATATGAAGCTCACGCAATTTTTGAGGGGATTTTTGGGTAACTAATGATCGGTTGCTCTGCTTTTATGTATTTATGCTTCGATTATTTCGAATTGTACCCGGGGGGCCTGCTACGCTGATTCGTGTTGAAATGTAGTCAGTATTCGGTCGATTTGAATTTCTATGCTTTGTTATATCTCGGAATCTTTTAGATCTGAAATTATACATTATTTACGCACGTTGAATGATATACTGGTGTTGGGAGCTAAGAGCAACAAAACGACGTCTTGTGGATACGAACATATATAATCATAGCATTATGTAGGCCTGGCTTTCAAATCGTACTCGACCAAACTGTTAAATGTAGAGGAATAAAAAGAGATTTCAATCTATTCAATGAATTAATTCGAGACTGTAGATCAAAAAGATTCAAACAAGTTCAAACATGCACTCAGCTCGATCGAGGACATTTCACGATACCGTATGAAACAAAACGATACTAACTAATTTCCAAGCTGTCTCTCTCGAAATCTCTCCAGCGTAACACAGAAAACAATCCAGAACTTCCGTGCGAACTATCAAGAAGGCATTGAATCCTCGTTCGGCGGTGACAGAATGGATGCGAAACCAATTAAATCGAGCAGAGATCTCCCATAAAGAAATCCCTTCTGTCTGCCGCATTTCGAATTAATTCATGGAGAATTGAAAGCGATAAATAACGATTTCATGAAATGAGATATCCCGCCTCTCTGTTTCGGGACACTGGACAGGGACCAGGAAATGGAAACGTGGAATTCCGGGAATTCTTCCTGCTCTTATATTGGCGAACTGGGAAGGTCGAATGAAGAGATATTTAGGACTGATCCAGACGCATTTCGGCGTTTCAGAGGTTTACCTCTATCATACACATGCTACATAGGTTGCTAAAAGAAAATTTAAGCCAAAAGGTTAATGAAAACGATTCATTCTTTGTGAATCATGTTCTGCAAATTTTATTGAAACATTCCACGATCGGAGGGAGCTTTGAAAATTGCAATCTACCACTTGAAAGATTCAAAGGAATTCCGAAAAACACTGACGTGAGATCAGGAGCTCTTACTCCCTTATTCTGGAGTTTTTTCGTACTCTGGAATAGTGTGATACTAATACAACTGTCACAAACACATCTATATCTTAAATTAAAAATAACTACTGTAATGGTACGCCTGTGACGTATTGAATTTGAACGAAAATAACCTTTTTATTTGAAAAATAATAATTGGGCGCCAGCTAAAACTCAGAGAGGATTCAATTCAATTATCGAATAAAAATTTTGGAAACTGAAAATAAACGAACTTTATTAATATCTACTAAAATGATAATAATCTTCGTTCCAACCTCCTCATGTAACCTATGGTAAATAATAAAATTGATTCAATTTAATAACAAAAATGGTGGTTAGTCGATCAATTCCGATACAAGGAACATTCAATTTAGAAGCCATTGCAGGTTTCATCATGATATAATGAGGCATATTCATAACGGTCGAAGACCAGAAGCTCCTTTTCAGAGAGGCCATAAAAGATGGTCTTTCTGATGAAGCTACAGATAAAGGCAATTCGAACATAGAAGGAGCAAGAATACGAGTACGTCTGTTAGATCATCAACATGAATAATATATGGATATCTTATGGGTAAATATACTGGTTTCGTAGAATATCGAACGCTTGTAAGTCGAAGCCTATTCCATTGTTAAGAATTATTCAAATCAGCTCAAGTTGAAACTACATGGAGGGCAAGAATAGACCACATTTCAAAACGCGATCCATGGGATCGCTGACAGACTTGACAGCTCAGGATTATACCCGTATTTTATTAGAGACCTCGTGTTGGGTATCTTGCATTCTTCGAGAGTGTACTTTACGAGCGACGCCTAGAAAAAATACAATGCCTGGAAGATTAAGGATATTTGTATGCGAAATTTTTTTTCTTATTTAATATTTAAAGATATATATGAAACCGTTCATACGTGAAGGGGGTTCAGACGTTGATGGTTAGTTCACAGGGTTAAGATTAAATATCACGGTATATTAGTAGTTGACGGGGTGGTGTCTGAAAGTTCTCATGATATAGGGGTTGGAATTTACCGATTTTCAACGGTTTTATATACTGGTCTGCCAGGCAGATCCAAGCAGAAGAGGACATGTAAACAAAGGAATGATGGAATCTTCTGCGAAATGTACTCATCAATGCCGAAATAGGCTTCAAGGATACGCAGAATTAGTTGAAGGTTTGGTGTACGTAAATAATCTCTTAAGACTATTGATTGTCATTAAAAGTGTCACTTTCAATGGCGGTTGTACTTAATAACTAATCACTTACTTCGAGCGAAAAAAAAGACATGTACTCGGACATGTATGAAAATTTCTAATCGAAAGAAAATTGAAATCGAGATAATCTGCTATGGCCATGATCGAATTCCAATCTGTTGATCAGTTTGCGTTTCATTACAGCGGTTTTCTACGCGATGGTAATTGGTGCGAGGCCCTTCCGGTTCCAATTAACGTCCGAATGGTCGGTCATGGATTGTTCTCGAATATTATGCAAAGTTGGCGAAATAGCCCGGATCCGTTATGGATCCGGTGCATGAGTCCATTTTTTTCTTTCCATTCAATATATTCTGGTACGGGATGGGATTGAACAATACATAATTTCATGCAAAGACGCTTTCCGATTAGTTTACACGATGGGTCAAAAGCTTTAAACTCCCACTTAATCTTATTCAAGACATGTGTTGTTGAACAAAAGTTTGATATCAAAATGATTCTGAAAATCGAATTAATATGTAATTAGAGTATCCAAAATGCAACTAAGGATGCCAAATTTTGAAATTTCGCTTCACTAAGTGAACTGGATTTGTTTTATTTTATTCATAAGTGATGTAACTTGGCCTCCTACCCGATAGTAAATTATCATAGCGATTTGGGACACTCTGTATATATAGGTAGATATTCTAAACACTTATAAAATTACGACTCGATTTTGCATCCAATCAAATGTTTAAATCGTCTAAAAAGCAACCAAAATCTGTCTAAAACCAGCCATTATCCCATTTATCACCGTAAGTCAGAACGAAACCAGCTGAGATGTGAAAATCATCCTTTCAATTTTAAAATATACGATAAACCCAAAACATACCGGGGGAGCCAGAACGACGTAGGGGTGGAATTAAGCAGCAGGTAGTACAGACGCTCTTGTGATTCTTCAAACTTATCTCTCATAGTTGTTCGTTTGTATTGATCTGGTCTTTCACGATTCCGAGAGGATTGGTTCCTTCGACTGGGATGATGGTTCCAAACATGCTGTGTCATTAGTCATTAAACTTGTAACGCAGCCTGCATCCAGAGGGCTGTTTGATGCATATGTGGGTGTGAATAAGATGTTTTAATGAGTTTGGTTCTGGCTGTGGATTCAAAAACATGGATCCTGTCTTTTCGTTGAAAGTTTATGCAGAAGATGCATGGAGATGAATCTGAATTGGGAAATCTGATATAATAAAAAATTTGCTAGGTATTTCCAATAATGTAAGCAAGTGGCGACCTATTTTGAAGTGATATCGAAATCCCTCAAATAATTAAATTAATTTCTCCATTCGCCATGAGAATAACATACAAAATAGAGAGTTTCAAGCTGGATACACACTTGTCTGACCAGAGATTCTTTATTCAGGAGTCGATCATTATCGGCTCGAAATTCAAAAATAACAGACATCAGGTCTGGAGAACTACGAAGCCATAAGATTGACCTAAAGTGTGCCATCCATCTGTCGAGATGTTCGTCCAGTACAGATGATGCCTATTAAATCCTGGTTAACACAAGCCAAATTTGATAGTTCGAAAGTACTACAATTACGAGAGATGCTCAGTAAACGAAGAAATAATAACTAAATATCAGTAACTATCCCATTTCATCACTTTTGTTCATAACGCTTTTCGTCAAGCCATCAGGATAAGTTTTCCAGGAACGTCGTGAGTCACAGTGTATATTGATTCAGAAAGACCACATACTTCATCTGTATACTTTTCTAAAGCCTCCATATTCCGTTATTCCAGATTGAATGAAAGATAATAACGCATGTTTCACCAACAATTCAAACTCGGATCTTTTCAAACACACTGGAAGAATACGTACCCACGTCAAGATCTCGTCTGGCCCATCATTCAACCAGTACGTCCCTGTTCTTGTTTTGGATCTACCTGCCTCAGCTCGGGTTTTAGAAGAGAAGAAATGCCCGCATTCAACAAATTCGAGACAGGTATTGACCCTTCGCGGTCATTCGAGACAAGAAAACAGCTTTTGGGCTGAGATGGATCATCTGATTTCGTATTATTATTCCTATGTTGTACCGTAGGGTTAATAATAGAACTGTGACCGAAATATCAACGCCAGGATATTTGTTGAAAAACGGTGCTATTGTGTGATTACATTAATTTTGGGGATAGATACACGATTGTCCAGTTCGGTGAGATTTGGGTTGTAATGAAATGGGAGAAATGATGAAATTTAAGTATATCTAAGATACCAATAACCTCCATGTATGTACAAAATTTTATTGAAATCTGGCGAATATCTCATGACATATCGAGAATTTATAAAAATTATTTTGGAGAATTTTTTGAAAGCTTTCTAGCTATGCGATTTCTACGAATTATTGCAATTGTATTTGTTTTAACCTCGTTTGAACATCTTTTAAGATTCAACTTAATCGGATGGATATTCTAGGAATCGTTGAGAAAAAAAATTTTCGATACTCATAAGTGTTAAAATATTGGCCCAATAAGAAACTTGACCAAGCTATATGGACAATTAACATATACTGAAAATATGATTACTCTAGCTCATCTCTTTCGCAAATTAGAGAGTATACCGCGGAATCTTCATCAGGAAGTCTAACACAATCGATTGAGGTTGTTCGGACTAAAACCGATAGCACATTTTTCACAATTTATTCCACTTTATATCACCGTGAAATTATTCAATATATGATTGGGTGAAATAGCTATAGAAATAGTTTAAATAATCGAGAATACATCGAAATCCTGCGTTGCAGTTACGCATCAGTGAATCATTCGAAACACATCAATATCCTTCTCGTTAGAAATCAGGGTTTCCCTCCTCTAAAGTATTGAAACTAAACCAACAAATAAATAATAGCCAGTTGACAAATGAGACGTCCGTTTTCCTGACACATCACATAGAATTTAGGTACCAAATTCTTGACACGTTCACTAGCAGACACATATAAGTTGTTTTCAGTGGAGCAGAGAATAGGGTCCTTTATTATACGTTCATATTATACAGGCTGTTTCCTTTACTGAAAGATCAAACCTTACTCATACTCAATGACTCTTCATTTCATCGATGGTAAATATTTATCCAAATATTGAGTTTAAAAAGCTGGCCAGAATCATTATAGATTATAAATTCTCATTCAACTTCGTCGGTAGCATCAAAACACCCTATTAACTGTGTAAATATTCACTTTCTGAATACAAACTGCAGATTCACACAAATTTGAATTTATGCATTTGTGCTACAAAACTACCCACAAACCATATTCGAATTACTGATAGGGTTTTAATCGTTGGTAGTAGAAAGAAGCTTTGTATCCCATATCATGTACCTCTGCCATCAAAAACCTTCCTGTACCAAATTTTGATTGGTTTTTGAGATTTTTTTAAGAATTTTCAAGGTATTCTATAGTTTAATGAAACTTATATTACCATATGGATGGGTCAAGTAGAGTCATGAAGTAGAAGTGAAGATCATTGAATGTTTCAAATTAATGTATGTACTATGTACTACAATGAGAAAAATTCAATGAAAACGGGTCTAGAAAGAACTTAGATTGGTCATAACTGAAAATCTCGAACTATTTATTCTCAAAATCACAGGAAATGAAAATGTGGAAACGAGTAATACTCAAAAACTACCAGAACATAAGATAGAGTAGTCCAATTTTAAGTGAAACAGGACTGAAATGAAACTGGAGAAATTTTGTAAGTTTGGTTATTTGGAAAATGCATGCAAATGACTAAACGCGAGTGCTCTTCTACAGTTTTGAAAGTGCACAAGATTTGGATTGAATACACTCTCTAGAAACTGTCTGTATTCATGGGATACATCGCTCTATTTGTCGACTTATCCAAGCGTTCATCTTCAGGACATGTAGGTTATTAGACCAAAATAGACCATGACTCACTTATGCGTTTTCAAGTGGTATATTAGTTTTTTTACGAGTTTTGAAATTAGACAGCTTAAGAGCCCTTTTCACGAAACCAGTTTCAGGTAGCCGGAGATGTTCAGAGATCATTTATAATAATAATGCGAGCACAGATGTTCTGGGTGAATGTATTCATGGCCATTTATTCAATTTCTACGATGCTATGTTCAGATTTGAAGGAATGCAGTATATAATTTTATTTCATGTACTAACCGAACAGGAGTGAGTTATAGATTGAAACCTTCAGCTTTCTTCCACAAGAAGATATATTCATTTTTTATTTACTTGAGAGCAAAATCACATAACTTGAAGTTAATGTTAATTAATAACGTTGACATTCACGTTCCGTGTCGGTTCATTAAAACTTTGAGGCAGACGTCGAGAACGAAACTGCAGGAAATTTCCAATATACTGGCACCTTCCATTTCCTTTAAGCTTATAGAAAACACCAACTATTCGTCTGAAAATCAAAATTTCAATAGCATTATGGGAGCGTTTGAAGATCGAAATTGTAAAGAAATGACCATATATGGTTAAAAAAAAATTGTTTCTTCAAGATAACGCACCGAGTCACAAGTAAATCAAAACAATAGCAAAGCTATATGAATTGAGTTTCGAAATAGTTGCTACATCCACCATATTCGCCAGATTTGGCACCCAGCAACTATTGGCTGTTCACCGGTAAGAAATTTCGCACAAATGGGGTAATGGCTGACTCTGAGGTCTATTTTCAGACAAAGATAAATGGGTCTACAAAAGTGGAATAGAAATGTTAGAGCGGCGTTGTGATGATTGCATTGCTCTTAATGTAGATAGCGATGAATAAAACTGATTTCGAACCAAAAAAAACTGTGTTTCCTTTGTTAGGCACGGCTTTTCAACTCATTTGTTAGTTATCGTTGGTTGATCTATAGGCCAGTAGATCCATAAGCCAGTAGTTCAATAGGTCTATAGATTAATATAGACCATGGATCAATGAAGCGCACAGAAACACGAAACACAGCAAAGAAACCCGTTGAAAGCCAAGAAACTCGAAAGAACGCGAACAAACACGGAAGAACGCGAGACAACATGGGAAGACCTGAAGAAACACGTTTCAACTCCATCGATTCGCGCTTGGTGAATTTTACAAAGATAAAATAAAAATGATTCGATAAAGGTCTAAAGGTGTAACCATGAACAAAGTGCCTCGTCGATTACTTCGAATTTCGTTCCATTCGTTCACGCATAAACTAAGCGGATCGGATTTACGTCTAGAATATGACATAAGAATCTACATAAGATTAGAATGTCAACGACAATTGTCATTTCAGAGTAGTAATCGACAGGGGTGAAATGAATTGGCTAGGGATTGCAAATTGGTTCTATGCTGGGTAAATAATTTTTGAATTTCATAAATACATATCGTAGACTGTTAAACTATAAGAGAATACCTCACGAGGGCTCTTACGAATCCTATGAATTGAAGAAATTTCAAAATATTATACATTATATGGGTTTATATTGTAATTGGATTGATCTGACAAAGTTCTGTGAACGTCGGACGTGACTGATGAAATTTGTGTTTGAGCCGAAGTAAGCTATTTTCAGCAATTAATTTAAAATATTTGTACTCGCGATTGGAAGATATGAATAGCCCTATCCGAAGGTCCGATTCTCGGGGAAGACACATACGAAAACAGCTTTTCCTGATCGTGTCAGTGGAAAGAGCCTTTTTCAATTTAACCGGACTATCTTTCGCGAAAAACCGAGAAATCGGTGTTTTGGGTGAATTTTTTTGAAAATGTTAGCGTGGCCGTAAAATCATGTGAAATGCACATAACGAAAGGCCGTCTTAAGAACTTTACGGTGCTCGCTTCGCTCGCAAGATCGACCTTCCCTTTCTATCTCGAAATATCGCATTTCCAAACCCCTCGCCAACCGAAAGTTTTTTGATTTCCTTCGGTGGTTACCTGTATCGAACCATCGATTACCACAGAAATATTCCTTATTGTTTTTAATATATTGGGATAATGAGGTTCCATGGTACGGGAAAAGGCTTTAGAACAAGCGTGCAAAAGCTCCTGAACTCACGTCAGTGCTTTTCTAACTCTCTTTCGCAGCACGATATATTTCCACCTACGCCACTGTCCCTTCATCACTAAGGGATATTCAGAGTGCGGCGAGGTTGCCCAGGTGTTCGTGATGGATTGTTTTCACCGTTGCCTCATAATGACTCCTTTTTCCGAGTATCGCTTCGACCTCGGCTAAATGATATTTTTCAATAAATTAACGCAATCCGACTCGTTATTACCCCGACAGATCTGATCCACTGGCAATCTGTTGAACCTCGAGCGTTATTTGTTACGCCGCAATAAAAACCGCGTTTTGTCGTGAAAAATCAGGCTCATTTATGGGACGTCCTGTATATGTATATGGCAACAAGTAACTGAAAAAATGGGTGAATTTCCTTTCAACTAACCGTACTGACTTGTTAGGAGACTATATAGAAAACAAATTAATTAAGTTTCTTAAAAACCTGGTTTTGTTTGGATTATCATTACTTTTGAACCACTCTTAATATCAACATATCTTGATAAGGTACCCTATGGCATTTTTTGAAAAAAAAATCTCCAATATCGGACCAGCATATAAAACAAATGTGGAACTATTATCACTGAAGATTGCCAACTCATTACCTTGATTACATCGAATTTATTTTATTCCATCCCAGATATTTTTTTCGCTTACCCAAGTATTTTTATTTTTATGATCAAGATTATCAGGTATCATTTACGGTCACTATTTATTCATCTCCTCAAATTGCCATGAAAATTTTTATATTCCACTAATGATCATTTCTGTTGATGAAGAGTTAGGTTTTATTACTCTTAATCAACAACTTTTATCTCTCGTCATTGTTAACCTTGATGACAACGCCACAAATTCAGAGCAAGTGATTCACCAATTGTTATCGCGATAATAGCAACAATTTCTGCAGAGTGTTAACAAGTGACCTTGATTTTTCGGTATTCTGTTATGTCTCAAGTAAGCATTGTGTTTCCTGATTAATCAGCATCTGATATCACCATACCTACTTTCATTTTTCTAGTGGGATTATTTCTAGAAGGTCAATGGGTTTGCTACCATATGATTCTCTTTCTAAGAATATGATGTAATGTATTGAAATGGATAATGATGGGTTTCAATATTATCTGATATAAGTGGAAACAGAAAGTTTAGATTTAGCGAGTTTATAGCTGATTCTGGAGTAACGCATGGGCCGAAGATTGGTCTCATCTAATTCACCTTGTTTGTAAATGATGCCTAGAAGATTTGGATTGAGTAAAGTAGCTATGGAGTACATTTCGGAATTGATATAAGCAGATAAACGCATATAAACGAGGCGTTCGGGACATAGAATAGCCAGATGTTTTTCAAGGCCAACAAAATTAGTATTTCTACGTATCTTGATTTCCTGATAATGAATATACATGGTATATACGTGCAGGTCATCTATAAGCTCTCCGGTAAATTTAATTATTTGTCTGGAATGAACCGACTATATGATAACCCTCTATTTATGCACGTGTATGCCCTCATCAATGAATCAACGTAAAACATTCAAAATGATAATCCTCAATGACTTATTCCTTCAAATACTTCCCTTATCTCGATCCAATTTCCTCAAGCCTCGTGTCTACGATTTGTCAAACTGGTCAGTCGGACCCAAATGGAATTTTCTAGCGAAGCTCATCAAGTCACCTATACGAAAACGTGTTTTCATTACTCATCCATCTGACCACAATCCCTTGAACTCTGGATGTTCTCTATCTGGTATTGACACTGATAATTTTGTCGGTCTAGCTGATATATCATCGCCTAGGATACCTCGATCATGGGATATTTACCCATTAGGTTTATTGGAATTCTTCTAAATCATCACGTGTATGCGGTCGCCGAAAATCTGTCACGTTGCGGTCTTGATATCAGATATCAGGTTGTTCTTAAAGCGAAAGAAAAAAGTCACGGACTTCAAACTGTTCTAATAAGTGGATTCTTTTAATGTCTTGGCGTTCGCGATTCTCAAAAACCATAAAGATCTAAAAATTAAAAAAAGAGATTTTTGGGCAAAATCATAGCACGTTGTTCTGCTTGAAAAAGCGCGCAAAAAGAGAATCGAAATACTGAGTTAATCTGATAAAATAAATCTAACATGTCACGAAACAAAAGCATTGACTGTAACAAAACCAAGGGATATAATAATATTTATCAGTCGAGGACGAGTTTGCCTACGAGTGATAGCGAAGGCTAGCAAAAAAATTCAAGACTAGTTAATGTACTTACATCCTAAAATAGTATATTATATACCGCGGGACTGAAGTAGTACATTTAATCCTGAAGGTAAAGTTTATGGCCCGACCGCAAGGAGGGCCATAATTTACCTGAAGGATTAAATGTACTTCAGTCGCAAGGTATAAACGATACTTTTCGTACTTCCGGTATAATTTTATTAATTATTTCAATAATTTCAATCAGTTTTTTCTCTCCTCAACTCATTTAATAAACTGTCTTTAAAATAAGTTACCATAGTAACATTGTGTTGTGACAATTATAATTTAGAAACATTGTCAGTACTAGTGTCATTGTAAAGAAACATTGTTATTGATTGGTGAAGATTGAGTGAAGAAGGTGTATCTGATATTGATAAAAGAGCAGCCGAAGTAGGTGAAGAATTGTTACCACCGAAATCTAGAAAACTATACGAGCAGCAGTACGATGCTTTTAAAAAGTGGTGCCGCTTAAAAAATGTGAGACAACCTACTGAAAATGCGCTGTTAGTCTACTTCAATGATAAATCAAAAGCGGTTTGTGCCTCAACTCTCTGGGCACATTACTCAATGCTGAAATCGGTTATTAACATTAGAGAAGATATTGATATAAGTAAATTTCCAAAATTATTAGCTTTTTTGAAGAGAAGAAATGAGGGATTTAAGCCAAAGAAGTCAAGAATTCTCACGTCTGAGCAGGTAGATCAGTTCTTACGGGAGGCTCCGGATGATAAATATTTAATGCTTAAGGTAAATTTGGAAATGTATTCAGAAATTTTAAGAAATCAATTTTTTTGTAGGTTGCACTTATTTTGGGCGTTGCGGGAGCTTGTCGTGGAAAAGAGTTGGTTAATTTAGAAATCGACGATGAAAAAATAAAATTGACCGAAATTATAGGCTTATAGAACATTCTGTTTTTGTCGATGTACGAATGTTACAAAGCCTTCAAAAACGGTTGGGAGATCGTTGTGAATTTACCTAGTTCAGCACGAACGTCGACCTCTTCAACAAAAGATAATGTCGAAAAAATCAAAGAGATGGTGCTTGGTAGTCGTCATGCCAGTGACAGAGAGATAGTTCGTGAACTCTAAATCACTCGTGAAACCGCTCGTTTCATTTTGACGAACCAATTGGCTCCTTCCATTAGATATTAACGATTTTAAGACCAAACACTCGATAAGTACATCGACCAGCCACCATATTCGCCTGATCTAGCTCCGTGTGAATTACTTCTCTCCTCCTGACTGAAATTACCATTCCTGGGAACCAGGCCATTCCTTGAAGCGCATATAAAACATATTTCCATGATTGGAAAAAAAGATGGCACATATGTATCGCTTCAAATAGAGCATATGTTGAAGGAGATTCAGTGAATACTGGAGAAGTTTGAAACTTTTGCGTTTTAATCAAAATTTCCTGATACTTTTTTGTCAGAGTGTCTATGGAGATGTTTAATATCTTGGGTGTTTTCTTTATCTTTTTCAAATTTTGTATTTTTGTTATTCAGTTCTTTTTTCTACTTTTGTCTTATTATTTCCAGATTCGATGTGGGCAACTTGAAGAAGTCCCTGTTTCCATCAATAGAAGACCACTATTGAAGAAAGTAGTCCCTAAAATATATTTTAGTTTATTTTTGTACTTTCACACTTAGACGGGGAGCCAGGGATTTGTTTTGATGGGGTTTTTTTCCTAGGTTTGTATGTGCTACGCCGAATTGTATGACACCCCGTCAATAACTCCTGATCTATATGCTTTATTGTTTGCTAACTAAATATTGTAAGCCAAAAGTTCAAAAGAATATATATATATATAGCTTTTTTAAAAACGCCTTACACAAAAGTGACACCAGATTGAGACCTGAAAGGTGTGCATTAGCAAACCATTCATCAACCCTCGACCACTCTTTCGATTTTGACGGTATAAAAATTTTATGTAACAAAGATGACTATAATAAAAGAATATTTCTAGAAATGTGTTATATAAATGAAAATAAGAACAACATAAACAAATATTAAAAATTTAAATATTATCTATGAATACCTACTTTCTTTAGACGTCACTTAATTTAGTTAATCTATGATAATAAATTGTCAAATTTAATATCTCAAGTTCTTGTCAGTTTTTCGAATAATCTTTTGTATGTAAGTAAGCTATTTTGTAATATTGTGCTCAGTTTCTTATATTCATTGTTTCCTCTATAGCATCCTGAAGAACAACTACAAAATAGTTCGAAATATAGATGTTTTACAACTTTGATTATTGATCATTCCCAACATTGCCGAATACCCAAATAAATTTTATCAATTTTTACTCTATGTTTCTTTGACATTTATAAAAACCTCCTTTCAAAAAAACAATCAACATCATTCTTCAAACATGCCAAATTTGGACAATTTTATAAACCTTTAAAACTGTAAGTAGTTAATTCGTTATTGTAAAAATGTTAAGTTATATAATGTAATAATTGTTTGTAGAGTCCTGATGAAAGACGTAAATACGTTCGAAATATAGACATAGTTTGAAAATTGATTTAATATATATATATATATATATATGTCTTGCATTTGATTTTGAAATTTCATTCTCGAAAAATAAATCCACGTGTAGATATGGTAGTTTTATGGTGACTACGCCGCTGACCAGGCGATACTCTGAAATTCTTTTGATCACAATTTCTACGATCACCTCTCTTTATCAGGACTAGCTGTCAGCTGTGCCCTTTCAGTACGACAGTATGAATACATTGGTGAGTGCCCTATTACGGTCCAAATGGGAACGAACGACTGTGTATTTTGTCCGGCATTGGATCTACCACCACGAAGGTACTGCATGGGAAAAGTAATTCATGTAGGGCAATGACACATAATCAATTGAAAAAAAACCGGTTTCTCCGCTCATAGGTACATGGCTAAGTGCAATTACACGAAAGAATAAGTTTAGATTGAATGGACCACTGCTGATGATGGATGTCACTTGAAAGGAACCCCGAACTTCAAATGGGGACGTGAAGAATGTAACCCGATGGCATACAAGACTTACAGATTTAGTAACCTACTGAAGATTTTTGTTTTATATACATGGTGTTGAAGAACGGTTCTACAATCTTACAGGGCCGTGTTCTTCTCATCAAAATTATACTTTTTTCACAATAAACATAGGTCCGGGAAAGCTCACACCCAGAAGTTTCTTGATCTGTTCTTTTTGCCTGTAAGTTCCGAAGAGTTATAAGGTTAATGAGAAGTGCTGAAGATGGGCGCTCAAATTTAGAATGCCGTATCATTTCTTCTGTTTAGATTTTCGCATATTTCTAAATGAACGCCAAAAACTGAAGGGAAAACCATTTCACTGTAAAATTCGATAAACCAGTTCAAAGTCGCAGGTATGCAACTAGTATGACACCAAGGCGCCAATCTTTAAGAGAACTGTCAACTGAAAGCTCTTTCAACAAAATTCCCAATTTTTCAGACAATTTGAATAATATTTGTTGATTGTTTTTCGCAATTTGTCGGACTTAAGCACAAAATGAAAGCGTTTTCGGACATATGTTCATGTGGTGAATAAAAAAGGCAAATATCGACGTATTGAATATGCTCCTGCATAGTTGTCAACAGTTTTACAACGCTCAGGATTCTCATAAGAACTTCCCACATCTTTTGGTTGCATTAGGACTATTGCCCTTGAAGAACCTGCGCCAGTAATTTTTCGTACAGAATTTAACTATTACAACCAATTCAAAACTCTTTATCATTTCACCCAATTCTCATCCTATAAAACATTACTTTATGATTAACCCCGTATAATGATAAATTCCATGTTCGACAACCCCTTAACAACAGCACGTAGATAATCAAATTCCCGGCATTCCTGTATCGTGCAACCCCCAAACGTCCTGTTCGACTACCGTCAAATTGCCCCCCATAAATTTCAAAACACCCCCCCTCCACCCAGACCGCCATAAACGTATAAATCTCCCGGAGAAGTGTATACTTTTATTTAATTGGAGAAGTCAATTAAGGCCCGGAATGAGGCCGGGATATTCCACCCCTAAATTGCACCCCTTTTTACGTCGACGTGTACCGAAATGACCGGTGTGAAGGCTATTTTCGCACCTGTACGGCCGTATACAGGACGGCCGGCGCATTTTATTTCGGCAAATTCACGTGTCTTGCGACAGCATCTGTAGCAGGTGGGTCTCAGCGAACGAGTGTGTTATGTGGAGGAAATGTCCTTGTTTCATCGTTTAGGATGAATGGAAAATACCAAGTGTGACTACTCAAAATGAAGTTCCTTAAAATATATTCGACAGAACTTCTTTTAAAGTGGTCTATCGACATTTGACATATACTCTTAGTTTTCCAGAGTTCTGTCAATCTTGACATTATATGAAAATTGAAAATTTTCAAATATTTTCACATTTTTTAAAAGCTAAGCAAGGACAATTAGAAATTGTGGCTATTGCCTAAAAAAATAATTCTACACGAAAGCACCCTGTGTGAAAACACGAGCATCTTGTATGAAAATATATAATGATCCTTGGAATGGGTTCTCCCGATTTTCTTGATTAATGGAATGTAATAACTCATTCCTGAGTCCTATTCATCTATGACGTACACCGGAAATGACATAAGAATTAATTAACGGCACATATTCAGATTTTTTTTATAGTCCAAGCCTCACACGAGGGGACTTATTGGCGTGTAGAGCGACTCGGCTTTATGGCCCTCGTAAAGAGCTCTTGGCAGTCCTGTCTTGACCCGCAAGTCCATGGTAATAGTTCTAGCGATAATTGTTATAGTTCACCATCAATCTTCTCTCCGTTGCTGAAGATTGGTTACAACCGTAACAAATTGGCTCATCTCGAGCTTTCCCCACTTTATCTTGACCGGCTTGACATGACAACTGGGGAAGTCACGACTCTAGAATTTTTTTTCAGATCCATTACCAGAAATGGAAGAAACAGAACCCTGGAAGGCCTGACGGGTCGAGCTCTATTCATAGGAGTTGACCTTAACATCGAGATTAGTTCTGTTTCTGTCAATTTGAATGTGGAGATTAGGTTGTTTACTACAGAGCGATTGATATAGAGGGTGTTTCAAAAGGACAGCTCTGTTCCAATAGAAAAAATGATACAGCGGTCATTTTTAACGCACTAGTAACAAAATCCCCACACCGGACGCCAATAGCTCCCCCACAACTTTTTTTTAATCGGAAAAAATCTGAATATGTTCTGTTAATTAATTCTGATGGGATATCCGTTCTACGTGATGGTGAAACGGGCCTCGCGAGCCAGTTATTTAACAGAAAGCATTGTTCGGACATCATTTCAGACGACATTAAATATTCACGGCAGATCGATATCATGCCCAAATAATAGAACAAGATGTAAATTGTGTTCGGCTCAACATTTTTATCTGTCAGTGCGTTGTGTTATAATTATGTGTTTTCGACGAGATATTGATGTACATGTTTATGCATGGGAATAATTAATTCTCGACAATTCGAACAAATTGAAAATATAGGATGGAACGCGCTCTACCGTGGTTCAGGTCTATTTCCACTCGGTTGCTTTGATATGCCGGTTTTTATGTTCTGACGGTACGGGTTTTTTACCGATTTTTTTTGCGAATCGAGGATTTTTCAGAGAAGTATCATCGGATATCACGAAGGGTTTTTTTTTCAATAGGGAATCGACAACTTTTTTGAAGTAAAATGTAAACCCTTTAAGTTATATCGGAAACGGCTGCTATTTCGCATTCAATATTGGCTTTGAACTCTTCTTCTTGTTGATAAAACAACATGTTTCTAATCTGAGGATACTTTTTATGATCAAGTATTTGGAATGGCCATGGGCTTACCATTGTGTCCTATTTTATCTGATTTATATGTGGAGAATTTCAAGCAAAAACTCCTAGACCAATATGTGTATATTGAAAGTCATATTATGAAACATATTTGGCAACATGGAATGAACACTATAGATGGATTTCTTCAATATCTTAACAATCAAAAAGAATCTTTTAAATTCATGTATTTTTTAGTAAACAGAATAGAATTCCAAAAATTTAAAATTTTCAAATATTCAGCTTTTATAGTTAGGACAATGACAGATGGTGGTTATTGCCCAAATAATAATTCTACACGGTTGCCATTGAAAAAAATTTCTTATCAACAACTATGAGGTCAAATGCCATCCAGGTTTGAAAATATTCGGATATTACTCAGAATGCACACGTCCATGCTGAAGGACAAGGATTTAACTTCGACAATGTCAAAATTTTGGATTACGAACCTGTTTACAATAGACGCTTAATCAGTGAAATGATTCATATAAGATCCAATAACACAGTTAACTTCAGAGAAGATATCCAACATCTAAGTTTAATTTATGATAGTTTAATTCTATGCAATAGTACTTCTTCAGGAGCACAAAATGGTCTAAATTCTGTACGGGAAAATTGAATAATATCATGTTGCATTGTATAATTTATAGAACATGCCACAACACCCAATAGCAGCCCTTGCAGAAGAAAGTACTACTGAGATATTATCAAAAATATTAAAATCAATCAGTGCTGTCTTTTCTTCAAAATAAACCAATGTTTTCTCAAGAATAGGAGGTTCATACTCTGGTGGAACGAAGAGACATAACAGGATGAGATCAGGAATTGCCATATTTCCTATATATGCAAATGCCAGAGGTGTGGAAGAAACTAATGATCAGGTAAAGCTATTGTCAGGGTGTATATTGCGAGGTCCGAACCATACGAAAAATCCAACAGACAGGATCCCTATCATCAGCATAGAAATGTTTCTTAAAAACCCACAAAACATGTTCTTGCTGGAATCCATGAACAAAGGGTTGATTTACGAGAATGGTGATTATCTAGTCCTAGTCAGAGCCAATTCAGTGATGAAAGAAGACTCTGCATACTTGACCTTCACAGAAAATTCACTATTCAACCCATTGAACACCTTTGGACTGATAAGCATGGAGAACCCAAACATTGCAACAAATTGTAACATGAGGGGCAGAATTCAGAACATCCTTGACAACAGCCACATGTGGTTTAGAGAGAGATTCACTGAAGGTGTCCTAATGGCTGCAATTGGAAATAGCCGGGACGAAGGGTATATGGCTTGCTTGAGAAAAATAGCTATGGTCCTGTTCTCCATGCGAGATGGTGATGGTTCAGCAAACTGGGATATAGAGAGTTTCTGCACCAAAACGATGGATACATTAATAGACAACCCATTCTCCATGTATCTGCACAAAACCCTACTTAAAGTGCTTAAACACGATTTTGTGTTCCTCACTGTCGTATTGACAACACATTTCAGATCAAAACATCTAAATTGCATTTAACCATAATTTAAGATTTTGTTTCCCTTTTACATAAATGATACAAAATTCTATCAACTTGAAGAAACACTATAAAAAAGAAATACGAGGTGAGTGTTAAATTGACTTTGCTGGTGTTCCATTTATACCTAAGTATTTGTTTGATATTTTAGCCTTGATAAAGAATCAATAATGTGTTAAATTTTTGATTACATTAAATTTGTCCAAAATCCTGCAATCCTTACTTAATTATCACTCAGAATCTATGTAATTTTATAAGGTTTAAGAGAAGCGAGTTGGTAATTGGAATAAAACATAAGGAAAACACAATTACATATTCACAGCAGCGATATTTTTTTAAATCCAACAAAAAGTGATTTGGAGTCTAATTCCGATAAACTGAGAAAGAAATTTCTACGGGTTTGCTATTGGCATCCCGAATATTTTATAATTCCATTACAAAGCAACAGAAATTCGGGAACAGCACTGGAATATTCCATAAGATCGAAACCCGAACAATAAAAGGTTCATTTTGGAAATCTTAAAAGACCTCAATCGACTACGACGGATTCTTACAATTTTAAAGGAATAAGCCCTGAATATGATTTTTGGGCAAACTAATAATGTGGAAAATAAGTACCGAATATCTATTTTGTCATTTTTGCCCATTTTGTGAAAGCGGAGTAATCTCCACAAAAATAATCCTCAGTGTAGACTCGATGATACATAAACTCGATATCGCCGATACAGCTCTCAATCATCTAACCTTCGTCAGGACTCGCAAATCGCCTTCTGTATTCATACAAACGAATCGTAAATCTTCACTTCTGCCGCATTTTTTACCTCAATCACGGCGTTCCTCTGACTTTTTAACAGATTCCGAACCGGTCGCAGCAGCGAAGTCAAGGATTTCTTCCATCGAGACTCCATAAACGTATAATCGTATCCAAATAATCGATTCACTCTGATTGAATCAATTCGCTCGGCGTTAATGGTCGCCCCCCTTCCTCCTGATTGCCATCTGCCCGCGGTGTAAACGTGAGTCATTTGTTCGATTCCCTCCAAATTAATTTGTAATTTGTACGAATCGAAGGTACACGTTTTTCGTTTCCTGGTCGCAATTAAGAAAACGATCGAATTGGCTGCGGGACGGGGAAGAAGGCTTCAATTTTTTCCGCATCGAAAGAAATCGGTCAGCGCTTCAGATTTATGGCAGCCGCGAACGCAGAATTGGCTAAAAGAAAATTTGGACAAAGTAAATGTAAAAAATAAAACTTGGCTGAAGTTCAGATCTCTTGTCGAGTAAGTCTCCGAAAGAAACCACCTCATTTTACCCCAAAAATCGATAAAATACCTTTCCCGTTCCCAAAAATCAACGAGCCATAAGAAACGGACGTCGTACATCCAAACTACCAGGTAGACACATAAAAATGCCATCCTCCTACTCTACTCTAATTATTTCCTCTCTTGATACACTTCCTCTCTCAACCAGCTGCACCCATATACAATATATATACAAAGTTGATCCACCCATGGTGTCCATCCTTCAGAAGTGACACCACAACAAGTCGAAAGCATGAAAGGCAATACCGTAGGGCCACGTCTTGCGTCTTCAAGCGTGAAACTACGTTTAAATGGGTTTGAGTTTCTGGGAGAAATTGTATGAGGTGGAATTTCCTCTTTCAATTAGTAGGAGGACGAAACAATGGGCAGTTTGGTGGATGTTGTCGATTTTTTGGGGACTTACCCAGAAAAGCTCTTTAGGACGTGTTCGTCTATACTAGATAACCGTTAGTTAGATTAGCGCTTTCTGTAATTCGTTTTTTTGCTGAAAAACTAAAGGTTGTTCAAATTTGACGTGATTACGAAGGCCATTATTTATATTTGGGGTGATGGCAAAAATCAAAGGAAATTGAATACCAAAAATGGCTTTATTGCTCTTCAAAATTTTACATGAAGTTCAATTGTTGTTCTTCAAGCATTTTTCCAGATGTCTCCAAAATCATCATTTTGAACACGTGAACTACTTCTTCAGATATATAAGTGCTTTTAAAATATATATTGAAGAAACTTCAATATTTTCTTTATTGAAATGTCTCTGCCATATTTTGGTATCCTTAATTGTTTTTTGCCAAGAAAAAAACCTGCCGATGCGCTCGAGCCGAATTTTTTTAACTTCTTCCATCGGTAGTTGATATATCTATGTATATAAAGAATAGTTTAATTGTGCAACCAGATGGGAAAAACATTAATTTTCGTAAGGTGCGTATTTCTGCACAAAAGAATGCAAGTTACGGAAAATAGTGTTTTCCAACATGTATAACATAATATTTTTTCTGATTTTGAATAGTATGTGATTATCTGAATTGGAATTAAAAGAATCAAAACTCCTCTCTAAACGTCAAGAGGATATTTATTTTTCACATGTCACATTGTCAAGATAATGGAGAATTATAGGTAATCGTTTTTCTTTTCGCAAATAATTCCTTGAATTTGTTTCAAAGTAACAGAAAATATGCTGCAATGTCCAATTCAAAGAACGACGTCCCTAGGGACATTGGGGAAGCAGATTAATCTGCGTTATCTACAATTATTCTTAAGAAATCGAGGAGCTAGTATAATTTGAATTGATTACTTATTTGAGCGAAAGAGTTTTTCTTGCTTATTTCAAGAAAAAAAGGAACGAAGAATTCAACCTTGAGAAGCTTATATTCGATGTTGAAAACTTGTCAAAGAAGAGAAATATTGACATCAAAAAGTATACAAATTTACTGAGACACAATATACTATTTTAACACCACATGCGGAATATTTTGCTTTTCGTAACTAGTTACGAAAAGTAAGACGTTTCATGATGAGTTTTGTGATGTTTGATGTTTATAGATGGCTCCGAAGGAACTAGTTACCTATCTTTTTTACTAGGTTAATCTATGATGTACCACATTAACAAAAATTATACTGGCACTTTCTTCAATATGGTCAAATGGAGTTAATTATTAAAAATCCATTTATAGACACCCATGCTTATGGTTTTCACATGCATACACGAAGATATAAAATTTTTAACTCCACATCGAAAAAAAAAAAAGAGCGACAGCTTCGGACAGTTGACATATGAGTCCATTGCCGGAGGATTGCCTGCCGCTGCTCTTTTTTTGCCCTGAAGGCATTGCCCCATGCTCTATACCAGCACGAAACATATCAATTCACTGGTCGAAGACACAAAACAAGGTCTGCACCAAACGTGTTTTCGCTCTCGATATACGGAGGTAAGGTAGGCTGATAAAAAAAAGACTACGAAGCTATTCTTCAGTTGGTAGATTTGTTCCTTTAGTTACTCGCTTTGGTAGGAATTAATGGCATTTTTTTTGTATAGAAAGTTACCTCCACTTCGAATTTTAATCTGCATCCGAATAGAAGTTGAAATAGGCCGTTCAAGATGTACAGGATGTCCCATATTTGAACCGACAAAATTCTAGTGAATGTTCTAGACATTACGTCAATGATGTACTGGATGGCGACACTAACATTCATGACGTTGGATTTATTATTTATCGAGTTACGTTTGTGTTAGTCTAGTAAACTAGTAGAACAGTTGATGACGAGAAACTTAGATGTAGCATTCAATCAAAAACTGATGCTGAAGATTATGAAAATATTCTTGGAGCTATTAAACATAGCTATGAAAGAATATATGAACAACAAAAACAAGTCCTAAAAAAATGGAATAAACTTATGAAGGAGTCAAGAAAATATGAACCCTTAGATTATTCAAAAACCGTAATCAATTAATCTAATAAGAACTTAAATGAAGATCAGATATGTCTCCTCAACAAGGGTCTCAAGTTCTCTATAGCCCCTAAGACGATACCAAAAATGGAAATCATGTTGGCGGCAGAAGAAACTGCACAGAAAATTCAAGAACCTGAAAAAGCCGAAGAGTACAGATGGAAAATCAGAACCTTGTTAGACAGGAATAAAAAAACACCTCTACCCAATATAAATAAAGCTGAACAGAGGGCATTAAAAGATCTCAACTCAGATAGTTCCATAAAAATACTTCCAGCAGACAAAGGAAACGCCACTGTAATTCTAGATGTTGGCTCTTATAATCAAAAAATTTTTGAATTATTAGAAGCAGGAAAATACAAAGGACTAAAAAAGGACCCTACCACCACAGTTGAAAACAAGATTTCCAAAATCCTTTATAAATATCGAAATGAATTTCCAGATCAATTCGTTAGTTCAAGACTTACACCTCACTTTAGTAAACCACCACATTTATATGGTCTACCAAAAATACACAAAACAAATATTCCTCTAAGACCAATTTTGAGTTCAAGAATTCAGCATGCCACCAATTGGCTAAATTTCTGCTGAAAATTATATCACCATTAAAAAGTAATTCAACATCGATGATATAAAACACGAAACACTTCATAGAAATAATGAGACATCAAGAAATCATGGAAGAAGACGTTATGGTCAGCTTCGACATCACCAGTTTATTCACTAATATTCCGACAGATAAAACACTTATCATAGTTAGGAAAAAGCTTGAAGAAGATCAAACCCTTGGTGAAAGAACTACACTAAGCGTGAATGCAATTATGGAAATGCTTTCTATTTGTATTGAAACAACATATTTCCAATTTGAAGACATCTTTTATCAACAATTTGGAATGGCCATGGGTTCACCACTATCACCAATTTTAGCTGATTTATATATGGAAATTTTCGAACAGAAGGCATTAGAAAATATGTACTTAAACCCAAACTGTGGAAAAGATATGTAGATGATACTTTCATTATTTGGCAACATGGAAGAGACACTATAGATGGATTCCTTCAATATCTAAACAATCAAGAGGAATGAATTAAATTCACAATGGAAATCGAGAAAGACAGACAACTTCCATTCTTAGATGTACTGTACATAAACAAAATGGAATCCCAAGAACCACTGTGTATAAAAAGCCAACGAACACAGGACAATATCTACATTTTGATTCAAACCACCAACTAAACACTAAATTGGGAGTAGCAAAATGTTTATTTGATAGAGCAATAAATATTTGTTGCACTGAAGAAGACCAAAATGAAGAAATAAATAACATCTCGAAAACTCTTAAAGCAATGGCTACCCCAAAAAGATATTAGAAAGAGCTAGACGAACAAAAGAAAGTCAACCTGAACCAACAGATATAAATCAGACCATTAAAACCGTAATTCCTTATGTAAAAGGTTTGTCAGAGAAAATGAGCAGAATTGGAAATAGATACAACATATAACGACTGCATTCAAAACTCAAGACACTATCAGAGTTAAACTTATAAAAGTTAAGCCTAATAATGAGACACGAAGGACAAAGATCTACATATATGAGTTACCTTGCGAGTGCGGAAGATCTTACATCGGAGAAACTAAACACCCTCAGAACATCAGAAGCTTCTACGAGTACTAGACAGCGACAAATCCAGGTTGGTCCAACATGCTGTAGATGAGAATCATCGTATAAAGTGGGATGAAGCATCAATAATATCCAAAGAAGAAAAACTTGCAAGAAGAGAAATCAAAGAAGCAGCATTTATTAAAATAACACCTGATTCCATAAGTGCTCCATCTATAGATCTGCCACGGCGATAGTTCGATCCAACTTTAAAAGATCATCATATCACAGATGAGTATATAACATCGTTCATTTTCTTTCATGACTTCTGTCAATATTGATTTTTGAAAATTGATAATTTCAAAAGGTTCTTTTCCTCCTCAAAGATGAATTGTCTATCGAAACGTCGGAAAACATTACATCCACAATAGATGATGATAATAGCCCAAACAATCATTCAACACGAGCTCCATCATCAACAATATCTCGTCATCAACTGTATTAGGACGTTCAGTAAGATGATGTGAAATAGTACAGCTATAAGAATATTATTGTGGCTGAAATCGGGTTGTAATTTGAAAGTTGCTTGAGTGAGGTTGAAACAAATAGTAGATAAAGAAGATATGAGGGTTTATGGCTTACTTGTTTTATTTAGGAGATAGATAAGTATCGATAGATATTTTTCATTATATTGGAGATTGTCTTGTTCTGTCAAGTCTGTACAAAAATCTTGTCCTGGGAAAGTTTCATGTTTCGCTATATCTGTCGGAGACGATTCATCCTACTTAGATTCAATAAATTCAGAAGAATCATTGCTTTTTCGCAATTTGGACTTGAATATATTAGGTATTCCAAATGACAAGAGCATATTGGTAGAAATATATCACTTTCTAAATGGCTTTTAATGGAGTTGATATACCTATCTGTGGTTGGTCTTTGAGAGAAGGCAATTCGAGCTTCGAACAAAACTGAAGGACCACTATGAATGTTTATTTTCAATTCTAGAAGTTGATCAATGTGGAACCTTGAATATAATCAAGAAAGTATTCGTGAGCAATTTCGTAGAAATAGAAATAATCGCTTGTCACCACGTATTTCTGCTTCTTCAGTGCAAGGCAACCGTGAACCAAGGTAATGAGAGGAAGGAATAGAAGACAACCAACTATAACACAGGGAACCTCAGCAGGGTCGAATGACCAACTTATGGCTTCAACCCTAGAATCTCCGGTTTTGGAGGAATACCAAAGTATAGCCACAGAGGAGGTCGAAGCAACCTATGCGATACGGATATTTAAAGATATCGACCTCACGTCAGTACTTTTCTAATGTGTCTTGAGGAAATAGCGTTCATAATTCATTCCGCTATCATCACGCCCAAACGAATCACCGAGCGATTTAATCCAAACGACTTCTGGGATATCAAAAATAATCCAAGCGACTTATTCCCTTCTCCCATCAACAATTGTATACAATTTTCTCATTCTTAATGATCTTCACCGTAACACAACGCATACAATTTAGTACTTCAATCAATTACCAACGATCAACAGCTTAAATATGTGTTTTCCTTCCATTGTGTCTCTGTTAATCGTTCTTTTTGAAACGGCCAACGCCACAAGACCAGAGAATATATTTATTCCATGGTCTGTCGCTACCTGAGATGGTCCGAAGTTTTTTTTTTACCATCAGACCAAGAAGAAGCACAACCATAGCGTGACTCAGCCTATGCATACGTTATTTTTATGCGTAACCAGTAACATTTCGAAGAATTCTTCCAGATCTTTACGTCATATTACCTGTCCTGCCTTTAATAATGATCGGGTAGATGGTATGATGTCCTTATAATTATGGGTCTATAATGATTTCTCATGAGAAATGATAGAATCTGAGAGTTAGGCATAAAAGAATTGGATTACTAGACTGAAGGTCGACAGTTAAAAACGATGGGTTATGGTCGTGTTTCTAATCTAGCGTTTAATTATATGGTTATTTGTTTTATTCGGTATAGCTAATTAATCCTACGAACTCTCGATTTCAACTTGATGAGATAGTTTGATTCTGGATATATTAGTTGGACTTTGATCGCCTCGTTGAACTAAACCTAATAATTTTCTGCTATATTGATCTTTTGGTTGCATAACCATTCTGGTTCTTAGTTAATGAGATGATAAAAACAGTTATTTTCATTTTTGGGCGCTTATTTCAGATAATTATGTCAGCAAATTTCTTTACCCAACCCATTATATCTTTGGAATTAAAAAAATATATAAGTTAAAGACCTCTTGAAGAAGAAATAGGGAATCAATAGATTTCCATAACAAAAAAGTATCGATATATAATATGTTAAAACCAAGACCATTTGAATAAACAAGAACGTACGACATTAACAATATTCTCATCGTCCAAATTTCGATTTTGGCCTAAAAGTCAAGAAGGTTTAAAAAATTGTAATTCGGAAATAACCAATTTTGTTCACCCTGGACATATTTTCTCAGTACCACGCAAAACACGTACTGATTTGTTGAATTTGTTCTGGCTACCTAATTACGAAACATACTCATAAAAAATATAACAGTAACAAAGGTCAATTAGAAGGTTGGGTGTAGCGAGAAAGTTTTCTGTATCCTAAGAAGACAGGCTAGTTGTGATTCTACTAAAGTGTTAATTAAGTCCATTTAATTAAACGAGAGAGTAAATTGTACATTATTAAGTGGATAATAATTGACTTCTGAAAGAACGCTGTTGAAGAAGTTGGAAATGTGTTCTTCGACTCGAATATGCATGAAATTAAGTGATAGAAAAAAAATCGAACTCAAGCAGCGATGAAAATCCGTTTTACGAGATCGTATGCCTTTGCTTATTTCAGCAATTACCAGAAGAATATTTAACGTGTGATCCAATACATTTCTGATGAAACATATGCAAACAAAGTTACAAGATAATGATAAAAAAGGTTTGGAACTTTTTTAATACTAGATTTCTCATTGAATAATAGCCAGATAGATATCTATGAAACTTCGTATGTACCTACCCACCTGGGGATAATACCACCACGACTGACAAAGAGAAAAGTTAAAGGAAAACTCTGTTTCAAGTTGCACAGTTTGTCCTTATACTTTTTTCTTATCCATTAACAATTTCGGGTTAGGTCAATTTCTTTCTGAATTTTTTGTTGACCCAAATAGGTCTTCAGTCTGAGAAATGTAATCTGACGATTCTCGAACCTCCTGTAAAGTGGAAATACACCATGAAATGATGTTGCTGGGGTATAATATGGAAATTGATGGTTCCATGTCGACCAGACTCCATTGTGTGATTTTGAGTTTCTTCTGACAAAGTTGGCGAAAACTTGTAAGGATTATAGACCAACTCTGAATTCCAAAAAACCAAATTATCATAATAAGTTCATTCAAGTACTTGAAACAGTGCAATAATGAGCGTATTATAGCATTGTTTCTAGTAAAATTTTTCGTTTTATTGTTGTCAACACTAGAATTGTTACCAAATTCAAACACACGTCAAATGTTAATATAAGATGAATTCGAGACCATCGATGTTCGAGGGGTTCGATTCAAATTCAAACTCGGTAGTTTGTCTACTTTCGTCAGGGACGTCAACTGCCAAGATTCAATACAAAAGTCACTGGGATGTACAATACGAATTTCTCATTAAATTTGAGCAGTTTTTCACAACATTTTTCTAATGTAGAGAAAATATCGTCTAAAACACGTTGCTAAAGGAAATTCTATCACTCTTGCATTCGCGATGGAATAAGAGACCATTCTGCAACTTGTTTTAGAATATACTATAAGAGGATTAATAAATTTTTTACTATATAAATTGAATTGACAACCAAGACTGTTTTTAGCTGTTTAATTTGTCAAAATTAATCAATTAATAGATGGATTAAACCCACTCACGATAACTATCACAGATTCTTAAGTGTTGTGAAAGCCGCCGCAAAAAAATTCGTTCCAAAAGGTTTCCGGAAAGATTATATTCCAGGTTGGTCGAAAGAAACCGATAATTTGTACAAGGACTATCAAAAATCACCATCCGTTGATGAATGGAAAGGCTTATGAATTATATCAATACAAGCCGAAAAGAGAAATGGGATAGTGTTGTATCAAAAATGAATTTTACACATTCGAGTAGGAGTTCATGGGATATATTGAGAAAATTAGGTGAAGCTATTTCCCTTGCCTCATCATCATCAAAAATTGTTCCAAGTTTAATCGCTTGCCGCCTAGTTAATGTATCTGAATCAGTCAATATATCCCAATCTAAAATGAGAAATATGAAGAAAAAATTACACATATTCAGGAGATCAGCTCCTACTTTAGAACATGTGTCACATCCATTAAATATAGATGAATTGAGGACTGCAATCAAATCTACCGAATCTCGAAAAGCAGCAGGTTTTGACGGAGTTTATCCAGAATTCATCAAACATTTAGGAGAAAAGGCCTTGTCTTGGTTATTGTCTTTCTGTATCAATATTCTAAATTCGGGAAATTTTCCTTCCGAATTTCGTAAGTAACAGGTATTTTGAAACGAGGAAAAAATTCTTTCTATTCTAGTAGTTATCGATCAGTTTATTGAGTGTTCCTTTCAAAAATTAGAAAAGCTAATTCTTTTTAGAATTGAATCTTCTATAGAAAATGCTCTACAAAATTTCCAGGGAGGCTTTAGGAAAAATAAAAATTGTTCAGATCAGGTTCTCAGCCTTACAACTTTCATAGAATCAGGCTTGAATGATAGGTTGAAAACAGGAGCTGCTTTCATTGATTTACCTTCGGCATATGACACTGTGTGGAAAGATGGATTAATTTTCAAACTCTATACTCATCTGAAGTGTATTGTACGATTATTAGAAAATATGTCATCTGATTGAAGGTTTCGTGTTTTTATTGACAATAAGAGTAGCAATTTCAAAACATTGAAAAACGGTCTTCCTCAAGGATCAGTTTTAGCTCCTTTAGTTTTCAATTTATATCTAAGTGATTTACCCACGACATCATCTCAAAAATTAGTTTATGCTGACGACATTGCTATTGCTTACCAACATTCGGATTTCCATACTCTGAAAAACATACTGTCATCTGACTTGAAAATTTTAAAGAATTATTTTATTTAGTGGCGATTATGTCCAAATCAACAAAACAGAGGTATCTTGTTTCCATCTGAATTATCATGAAAAATATAGGAAATTAGCTGTAACTTTCAATGATCCTCCTATCGAACATAATTTCTATCCAAAATACTTAGGAGTTAAATTAGATTCATCTCTCAATTACAAGGCTCATTTAAATGATCTGAGCCTAAAACTGAAAACTAGGAATAATATTGTTCAGAAATTAGCTGGATCGTCTTGGGGTGCTGATGCTTCCACTCTTCGCACAGCATCTCTAGCCCTAGTCTTTTCTGCAGCTGAGTATTGTTACTCTGTTTGATTTAATAGTGCATATACCCAAAAAATTGATGCACAATTGAATACATCTATGAGAATAATTACTGGCACCAAAGATCTACACCGGTTCATTGGTTACCAGTTTTGTCTAATATTGTCCCTCCCCATATTCGCAGACAGACTGCAGCTCTGAATTCTTGAAACAAATATCATTCTTTTCCCAATTTATTCCCAATTATTTCATATTTTCCACAAAATAGAATTCCCAGATAGAAGTCACGTAAACCATTATGGCATAATACGTTCTTCAATATGAACATAAGTGATAAAGAATTATGGAAAACTGAGTGGAACTCTTACGAAATGTTCAATAAGTATCTCGTTTTTCCTTCCGAAAAAGTTCCTGGTTTTGATCTCCCAAGAAAAATTTGGACAGTTCTTAATCGTTTGAGAACAGGTCATGGTCTTACCAATAGCATGCTATTTAGATGGAACTCAGTTCCTAGCGCAAGTTGTGAATGTGGAGAAGCAGAAGAAACAATACCTCATCTCATCAATAGTTGTCCCATATATAAATTTCAAGATGGTTTTAGGGTTATTCATGATGTTTCCTATTCTTTCTTGGAATGGGTTATAAATTTCAAACGAATATGATACGTATTTTTGTTATTCAGTTCTTTTTTCTGCTTTTGTCTTTTTATTTTCTAATTCGATGTGAGCAACTTGAAGAAGTTTCTGTCTCCATCAATAGAAGACCACTCTTGAAGAAAGAAGTCCCTAAAATATATTTCAGCTTATTTTTGTATTTTCACACTTAGACGGGGAGCCAGGGTTTTTTTTACTGGGGTTTTTTCCCTAGGCTTTTAGGTCATACGCCGAATTGTATGACACCCCGTCACTAACCCCTGATCTATTTTTTCTATTGTTTACTAACTAAATATTGTCAGCCAAAAGTTCAAAAGATATTTCAAAGGACAAGAAGTAAAAAGAAGAGAGATATCCATTAGTATATGATTATATAATTTTATCTTTCCTAAATGGGTTTTTAAGAGAAGTAAGTTTGGACTTCGAACAAAACTGAAGGAAAATTTTGAGTGGTTATTTTCAATTCAATATATATCTTCTTGATTGATGAACAATCCTTGTGGAAGTTGTTTGAGTATCACACAGTTCTATAGTCCGGAAAAAGACTTGAAGACAAGCGCGCAAAGTCTTTATCTCACGTTAGTGCTTGTCCACATTTTTAAAGTATAACGTCACTTATTTCATAAGCGAACCTCGTAAAAAAGTTAACAAAACATTCCCCTGAATGTAGGCACCTTTAAAAATCGCTCTGCAATTCCCCCTCAACAATAATAACCCGAAAGCGATCGTCAACGTTTTCCAATAATACTTCATATACATAATTGAAAAATAAATTACACATTAAAAGGAAATAAACAGGCGCTCCGGAGGCAATGCAACATCTGAACATCGGCAGGTGGTAGGCCTCTTGATAGCCCACTTTGAATACATTTTTTCGACATGTTACCGAATTTACTCTCCGCAATTTTGGCGAAGAATGAGGTGAGGTAGCAGTTGCAGGGAGCTTGCTTATATCCACAATGTGTTGATAACAGCTGAAACGCCTCGTTTCAAGATGTTTATTACTTACTTGTGTGCCAGAAAACTTCGAGATCAGGTGGAACGTGAAAACACCCGGAAGAAAGGTGATTCCAACAACTTGAAAGATATAGGGTGTTCGTATAAGGAATGTAGCGACGTTTTGAGATGATTAGGTGTCCTTGTGGACATTACGTACCAGATTTGGTGAAATTCAGAAAAGCACTAACGTGAGCTCTCTTTCCGTGCCCTTGAACAATGTTAAACTAATACAACTGCCACAAACCCATATCAAAAATTAAAAATGTTTACTCATAGTTTTCCCTAAGCTTTGTTAGAAGCACAAATTTCCTTCTCCTAAAAACTAATCAAAAGTAGTCATTTCAACTCCATATTTAATTCTTTCACTAAGTTCTGGTTAATTGAATCTTGAATGCATATGGAAACATAATCAGGAAAATTTATCTATCGATATACAAGGTCTTCTTTATTCATCAAAGCAGCATGTCGACGGGCAAACACTGATCAAGGGAACTGAGAGAATCCAAGGTGTGAAGAATTAAAATTTTCTCGCTCCCCTCGTATTAGACAAACCAACAATTACGCAATCAATAAAATTCCTGAAGCGAGACAATCTCGTACGAAACGTCGACATGCTACAGACACCGTTCTACTACACTGGGTCCTTTCCCGAAAGTGATTATCACCGTTTGTGATCCAGAGGAGTTGTAAACATCGCCCCGATTTTATTTAATTACCATCCGGGCACCGTAATAAGCGTCAAACAACGCGAGAACAAATGGAAATTTATTCTCTATTCCTTCATTTGTTGGTTAGGTGTGAAGCGTCAGCCTGACGGATTCGGAATATGATTAATGGAACGCCGGAATCAGTTCTGCGGATTGTGGGAAGAGTTGGTATTTTTTGATGGATATTTTTTTTTATTTGGATTCCAATGACTCACTTGGAAAACCCGAATGAAAGATGTTGGAAAACTGTTCCACAAGCTTGCAAAATCAATATATCAGCAAAAAACTCAGCAAAAAACTCAGCAAAAATCTCAGTAAGAGTCAACTAAAAAAATCTCGATTCGAAGAATCCTCCTTGCAGATTGTGTATTAGATTTGAATATAGAGGGTATTTCTAAGGACAAGAGTGATTATATTTCTAAACTAGCAAAGGACTATGGTGCTGAGATTATTCTCCTTCAAGAGACACATACGGATACTAAAAAAATCTTCGTGAAAGAGGAACCATAAAAGGTTATGTATTCATTGATTATCTCCTTAGTAAAATTTACAGTTTAGATTGTTATGTTGAAAAAATCCTTGATTCACAATATCGAGTTAATCCAAAAAGGCAAATTTGAGGGTGTTTCCTTTATCTCTTTCAAATTTTGTATTTTTTTTATTCAGTTCTTTTTCCATATTCGATGTGGGCAACTTGAAAAAGTCTCTGCCTCCATCAATAGAAGACCACTCTTGAAGAAAGAAGTCCCTAAAATATAATTCAGCTTATTTTTGTACTTTCACACTTAGACGGGGGCCAGGTTTTTTTTTACTGGGGTTTTTTCCCTAGGCTTTTATGTCATACGCCGAATTGTATGACACCCCGTCACTAACCCCTGATCTATATGCTTTATTGTTTGCTAACTAAATATTGTAAGCCAACAGTTCAAGTGAATATATATATATATATATATATATATGAATGAATAAACCTTTAACTCAAATTAAAAGTAACTACTCACAGTTTTCCTCATTTACTCAATCGAAAACTATTTAGAATAACTTTCTTTCAATTTTGATATTTGTTATTACGTCAAATTTCCCTCAAATTAAAAGGGTTTCAACTAAAAAACTATTTAGAATCTCTATCACGTATCTCCCCTTCTATCGTAAAAATAGTTCGATTTACTATCGTACGTCACATAAACAAATTATTTCTTCATATTCGAACCCATCAACCAAATTGGTTGAAATATTGAAAATTAATCATAGTATAGTCTCCGTACTGGTCAACAATTACTGAAATGAAATATATTCAGCTCCGCTCTTAGCACTTAGAAATGCAATTTCATGAAATATTCAACAATTTCCATATGACATCTAGTGATCACTTGGACAGTGGGCGTATCTGTAGGTTATTCATAGAAATCCCTATTTTATCCAGCAATCTTGTTCGAATATGAAGGTAGAAATGCCCTATGGAATATAAATACTAATTATAACTGGGTTAAGACTTGGCGATGTAATTTGACACAGGATGCGGGCGTCCTCAGTACCTTAATGATGTATGACCACTCGGTACCTTCAGATGGAACACAGAGACGGACTTATGAATAATTGATGAGTGTGCAAATCGAAAATTGTGCTCTTCGAAGCTCTTCATATTTACACGAAGTTGTACATATGTATACAGGAATTACAAACTAACTACATGGGCTGAAAAGTCCCGGGCTTCTAACATAGATGGTTCTAGTTTTTTTGCACCTTTTTCTCTGTTAATACTGACCTTCAAAAGACAGCTGTTAAAATTTTATGATATTCTATTCATTAGTTTATTAATTATTGAACTAAGAGTTGCTATTTTCAAAACAATGGAACACAATCAATTTCGTGTTTTAATTTTACACTGCTTCTTGATGGGAAAAAATGGTTTTATGGGGACCCCGCTTCACCAAAAACAACAACAAAACGTTGGTTTGCTGACTTCAAACGTGGTCCTAGATACACTTAACTCCTGAATCAAAACGATCGTCATCTGAATGGACAGCAACTGATAAACCTCGTCCAAAGCACCCGAAAGCACAAGAATTGGCTGGAAAGGTTATGATGACCTTGATAAATTGGGAGAAAGGACAAACCATTAAGAGTGAATATTATATAGCTTTATTGGAGCGTTTGAAAGCCGGAATAGCAAAGAAACGACCGCATATGATAAAAAAAATTATTTCACCGTGTGATAAGTCAATCAAAACAATAGCAAAACTACATTGATTGAACTTCGAATTACTCTCACATCAACCGTATTCGCCAGATTTGGCCCCCAGCGACTACTGCCTGTTCGCGGCGCTGGAATGATTGAATCGCTCTTGATGGAGATTACGTTAATGAATAAAGCTACTTTTGAAGCAAAAAAACTGTGTTTTCTTTGTTAGGTCCGGAACTTTTCAGCCCATGTGTTATTTCGCTTATTTCCCGTTCGAACATGGCCGCACGTAGTTGTTATTTTTCAATTTCCATTAACGAAAACTGCAATTTCTCCATCACAGACGAACTCTGAATTGCACGCGTGCAAAATCACGTAAACTAACTAACGAATTTTTAATCTGTTTGGTTATTGAGGATAGCTCTATTGTAATTGCACCCGAGTAGGGAACAATTTTATTCGATGATTTTATCGTACGCCAATTTGAGGATTTCGCGTGTGTGTGGGCGGCCGAGAACAAAGAAACAAGAAGATGATCGGCGGTAGATAAGTCGTGGTTTGAATAATTATCGGAAATACATAAAACGGAGAGGTGATCTTGAGGCTCTTTGTGTTAATACGAGGGGAGGCTTGAAATTGAACATATCAGCAAGAAAATTACGTCTGGAAGGATTTTCCTACATTAGTCCCTAAATAACTTTTTTTTTTATTTCAAGCACACTGTATAATGACATTAACAACTGCGTTTCTCTATCCTCTAGTTTTTTGAGCTTTAGGCTCGAATTGAATGTTACGACGTTCGAGCTAATCGATTGGCAGAGAGAAATCATCTACTATTTCTCATCTTACAGATATTCCTACTGATTATTGTTTTTACAATTATTGATATATAATATATATAATAAATGGATTCGTTCTTTCAAATAGTAAACCTCCTACCAAATTTTGACACACTCGGCCTCACCCCGTGTATCAATATCAATTCACGCATTTCCAGAAGTTCAACCAACTGCGAAAACATAAACATGAATCCATTCAGTAGATATATTCCCTATCAGCCCACGAGGTATAGGTCGTATGCCGATACAATAGAACTCTTTTCATTAAACCTACAGGCAGTAAGCAATACTAACCCCCTGCACCAAAGGTGAATCGCATAGTAACTATTCACGGTAATCTTTAAATACCCCCCATTATTCATTTCCTACAAATGCCTAACCCTACAGATAGAGCTGCAACCCACTGCAACTGCAACATATTATGAAAGATCATCGAAATGGCATATGGCAATTTTAATTTGCAATGACTGCACGGCATTCACCCACTTCCGATGGCACTCTGTCTTGCTAAGCGATACGTGTTTGCCAGGGGCAAATTTGGCCATGGGCGTATCATGAAGAAGGTCAGGAAGGCGATGATTTATCCGAAATTGCATGTTACACGAATCAGATAGGTATGCAAGAAATATAAATGCCTGAAGGGCATTTGCGTTTCTGATAAAGCGAAATGCTATTCAGTTTTTTTTTTCAAATTATGCTTACAGTCTAGATTTCCAAAGTATCAGAATATAAAGTGTGCAAATGTTAGAGTATATGGTCGAAACATTGAAAGAAATTTAAATGAACAGGCTCGACGGTCAGTTTTTTGCGTAAGTTGTACTGTCATGCTTGGAAAAAAAGAGTCAATCTCTTATATCACAGGGTTGCTCGTATTAGTCGAGACTAATGTTGTTAGGTACAATCTGACACTTTTGACATTTTTTGGCATAACTTCACTAAGAACGTATTCTCATTCGAAATCGAACTGTTTTATTAGAGTTATCCTTTGGCATTTCTGAGACTGTAACACATTCGATATTCTATGAACATTTGACAGCAAAGAATATATGTCCACTTCATGATGAATTTTGCGTAAAGATTCTGGTTTACACCCATACACGATCAAGCTGACTCAAGAATTGAAGCTGATGGACCATTTTAAGCGACGTATATTCTCCGACGGCAAAAAAACCTCCAAGATGATCAATTTCATCGCAAAATCATCTTCAGTAACAAAGCTGATTTTTGACTCAATAGGTCGGTCAATAAGCAAAATATGCGATATTGGACTGGTAAAAACCCACATGTACTTCATTTAACACCACTTCATCTATAAAATAATAACTGTTCAGTGTGATCTGCATGCCAGCGGCGTTTTAGGGCCATATTTCTTCATCGACGATAATGATCGTCACATTAATGGAAACCGTTACGCGGCATAATTACCCATTATTTTTGGGCTGAGTTGGAAATTATGAACTTGGACAAAAGACGGCTTCAACTGTATCACAAGCTACACAACACAAGATTTATTGAAGAATTGGCCGCGTCGTTCGTGGGATTCAAAGCCTCTTGACTTTTTTCTTTGAGGTTACGTCAAGTCATCGGTCTAACGAATCGACCGCTGCAAATGTGGTCATATAAACAAAGTCGAGATATATTCATGAATTTTTTTATTGAACTTCTACTCGAAAAAAAAGAAACAAAATTTTCATCATCATGAAACCCTTCATACATACTATAGAATCTTCAAATGAATGATATATATACTTTAAGAGGGTGACTATATTTTTTCGAAGCCGTATTTTCATCCATTTACAAACTGTGCATCTGTCATTTTAATGGTCGACTGGCATTCAAAAGCCGATTTTCATGAAAGGTTTTGTCAAAGTATGTGAGTAAAACTTAACCTGACATAGAAAACGCCTAAAGCAACCAAGAAAGAGGATGGAAAAAAGTCAATTTACGTATTTCTCACAAATTCCTGGACGGGAACCCCTGTATGCTCGAAGATACTTTCAGACTAAGTGCAGCTCTCCAATTGATTATATTTCCGAATTGAATCTTGAGAAATCGCAAATGGAAAAGGCAAATTTTTTCAATCAAGTTTGTACAAAAAATATGAGATGTATGCTCGTTGATTTCTGATTTCGAACCCACCGACAAAACTTTGCAGCCTGCTGGGTCTTTGAGCCGCCAATCAATTCGAATTATTGTAGGTTCATTTTTTTTCCCGTTTCCTTCTTTCTTTACAATCGACATCCTGTCGCCCTACGCCCCTGTCCTTTCCTTCTTATTGCAACCAGCTGATGCGGCAGCTGATTACTGCCCGTCGTTGTAATGATCGTCTCTCTACGTCACCCAGGAGCTGTTTGTTCTTTTCTATCACCTGGTCTGCTGTAGAGAGAGAGCGTTTTCTGTAAAGGCCGAATGGTCGACATGGGGCATATTCTGTTTGGGTTCGCATTTCTATTAGCTAGGGCTAGGGATGTTCACGAACCTAAAATATCGATAGTTTTTGTCGATATAATAATACATCGAGTTACCCTATGCAGGGTGTTTCTTGATTTATGTAAATGACATCAGAATATGGTGTTATTCTCAAAATTATAAGGTAAGTTTAATTTCACCTATCCTCTAGAATACACCAATTTTCATTTACGAGGTGTTGGCCATAAAAACAACATCATTTTTTCCGAAAATCTCTGGAAACTTTCATGGTACATAAAATAGCTCGCATAAGCATTAAACAGTGACAATAAGATATGTATTGTGCTGAGTTCTTCAAAATTATTGAAGAGTTTGAGAAGCCAATTGTAACTGCAGATGTTTTTGTACATTTTCTGAAATCGTCAGCTTTTGTAAAAGCTAATCTTTACCTTGAAAACGACAGAAGATGTCGGTTGAAACGTTGGGAAGAAGAACAATAATAGATTATAGTTATGGTATCTTAATTATTAGCCAAATCATGTCGGAAAGAGTTCACTCATATTTTAACGTACCTTAGAACAACTCTTGAAAAGTAGTGCAGCAACACTCCAGAATTTTCAGTATTCTGACAATTAAACGTAAAACAGTGTTTCACTGTCATTTTTGATCACTCGTTCGAAATCAGTTCAGAAAGCAACGAATCAACCGTTTAGAATTTATAACCTTTCTAACAATAGATGACAGAGTACAGAAGAAAAATTTAATTGCCTTAGGGCTCCAATGTCAATTTAGCAAGTTGTGGTTGAAATTTTAGAGCAGTTGCCACTGTTCATCACATACCATGTTTATCGATATTTGATCGAATATCGATGTATTCATGGAGCACCCCTAGGTAGGGCTGTGGGTGTTGCGGAATGAAGTCGGGTTCCGCATAAATGAAGCGTAACCCGAGATGAAATCCATTCATCCTGTCGATCGAGGTTGCCAGTTAAGGAGGATGCTTTATGGCCTCGGTGGTTTGACCTGAGACGGTATCGAGTGGTATCCCTATGAGGTTTCTAGGGTTAATGGGAATTTCCACGTTTTCTCCCTGTTAAATTATATATAAGGGATGGAAATATGGGTGCTTTGGTGGTAAAACTTCGTTTTATCCAATTTCGTATGATCTCGGAGCCTGAGTAACTTCGCTAACTGTATGGTTGGTTTGAGAGCATTTACAAAATCTAATTTATAAGGTATCGTTAGGAGGGAGAAGCCTATTCAAACATTCAAAACTTCTGGAATTTCTAAACTTTCAATTATTGATACCTCATGAACCCGAAACTTTGCGTTCCTGTGATATGCGTACCGATATTCGATTCTATTCGAAAATTAGAAAAAAAAGTGAGGTCACAACGATGTGAGGTCAGGAGATCTCCCGAACAGTGTGATATTCAAACAACCGCCACAATGAATATGAAGAAAAAAACACGTATCTCGAAAAATCACTCACAGTTTTCCTTCAGTTTTGTACTATGCTCAAACTTCCACATCAAAAGAAGGTATATCTTCCTTGTAGACTGTAGTTACAGGATTGCAAGGATAGTGAAAGTTATGTCCCCTCGATTTTGCACATTTTCGTTTCAGAGCCAGAAAATACAGGTATTACTGAGTTTATTTTGGACCCCTGTATATTATCTCCCGTCATCCATGACAACCAAGCAATGGTGTATAAAGTTTCACTTACGTCTACTATCAACGTGACATAATTGATATCTTCACGTGACAGGTGTGAAATAAACTAGTTTTCGTTTAATTTTTTGTAACTTTGATGTCGCAATTCAGCTAAATATCAATTTGGTTTGGATTTCCTTTAGTAGCCCAGAGAACAACAAGAGAATGCTGGACGCCCATCCTTACAGACTCTTTTTCTCTCTTTTCTTGAAAACCAAACAGCGGAATGTTTATATTTCCCATCAAAATTAAAAAAGAAATGACCTGAACTAGTGACAGATTCGACCCAATAACAAACATGACAATGGAATTTCGGAAAATCAAGAGCACAGATCCGGCCGGAAATATTTAATTTTTACCACGAATTCTTCATCAGGAAGTCGAACCCATTCGATTGAGACATATCGCATATCATGGGGTTTGTATCGTAACTAAAAAATTCTTTGAGCCACCCCGTATTCACCAACGGTTTCCGGTAGGCATGAATCAGAAAACAATCAACGAATGCCTCCCATGCCCCACCTAAATCCACGCAACCGAACTGATTGATGGTTTCTGATGAAAAAATCCAATCATCAAGATTGAAAAGTGCGAATAACTTTTCCTCCCTGCTACGCGGCAGTATTCACATCACGTGATGGCAACTAACGAAATTTCAATTTGCACGAGAAAATAGCGGTTCTGATTAAAATTTTTCCATAATTTCGTGTCTGCCTAAAAGATGAAAATTTACATTCACAACATCGCAGTATGTGGGACTTATGAATTAACGGTTCGATCGAAAAGTCCCCTACCTACCGTAGTAAATAGTTATTTATTATATGAGTATTAAAAGTGACATTTTATTTTGTCAGTGAAAAAGTTTGTGAAATGAGCGAACAAAATAAAATCACTTTTACCACGAATATCAGTCAAGGTTTTTTGACATCGTACTTCAAAATTGCATTCTCGTCCAATTTTTGTCTGGTTATTGACTGCTCAATATGTTTCTGAATAGAGGAATAATTAATAAGAGTGTTAATTCGGATTTCCTTTGGAAATTAAAGAGTCAGCTAGAAGAGCAACTTTGGAACTCACATACAAAATCGAAAGTAAGTCGTTCTTTCTGTATTATTGGGAAGTGTGTGGACTATTGCCTCAAGTACTTTGCACTGCGCCCATCATATATAAAATTCCCTTATTTCTTAAGATCAGATGCCTAGAGCCACACAAAAAATTTCGTCGACATCTGACTAACATTTCATGAGATACCGATTATTTTCGAAAAAATCTAGTGGTACAAGTCCCACCCCGTATAGAGCGCCTTCTCAGAAATTCAAGGCAACGACGGCCTCAGCACGAATTCAGCGCCAGCAGGATATTTTTCTCGTTCGAACAACACAAATACGGAGCGTGTGAAGTAAGAGGGAATTACAAAAGTCGTGATTTCCCCTAAACCGAACCTGATTCCCCGATATCTGTTTACGTTTCACGAACACTTCGTGAGATCCTGTCCGTGCCGATAAAACATCGCATCTCAATAATGAAGAATAATAGATCTTCGGACTTTTGGTACAGGGATGAATCTGTTCGAAAAAAATGGCTCCGCTGAACGGAACCTACATTTTCAGGCCTGTCCGGTTCATTCTCAATTTTCTGCTGAAGAAATATAGTTTTCTCCATTCAGCTTGTCTGCATTCAGAATGTTATCTACGGCTGGACGTACAGGTTGGTCATTTGGAAGAAAAACAGGGCCATTAAATGGCGAATTCGGGACATTCATTCAAAACGCCGAGGTATATTATTAAGATACTGGGTGGGCTTTTCATCTTTCATTTTTTGAAATTCAAATAAATCGTAGCTTAGGATAAGTCACATATCAGTAAACTGTTACTGGTCTGTGGGTTAGGTATGGTTATAGCTTCAAAATAAAACAGTAGAATTATAACTACTGACAAGGATGATCTACCAAATTTGAAAACGAAGTTTCAGATTCAATTCTCAAAATAAATCAATACATAATATTCGCTATGTTTATAATCAGTAATAATTCTTCAAAATGCAATAGTGAATAATTCATTTCAAATTCTTATAAATATTTCATCCGGTGACAATTTAGATACCGTTTTATGTCAGAAATCATAACCTTCAACTTATGATGTTGTTTGTTTTGAAACGAAAAGTAAAATAGAATACCGTAATTGAAATTTTCATGCAGCTTTTCCTACCAATAAATCACATGAAATATATCTATATGAAATATCTGAAATGGTAATTTAAAAAGACATCGTTTGATTTATAATGCCATTTTTACTCTCAAAATGTATCTTAGGAAATTTATCTTCAGAGAGAAACTATGGCCAATATCATTGTCCTTATCTTATTTACAGGTGAAATTAATAAACAACATACATATTGAAGTTTCTTCGAGTTTTTGAGGGTGTTCCAAACAGTTTTGAGAAAAACTATTCATGTAAAAAAAAGATTCTGAATTTTATTTTCTATCCCCAGTAGAGTTGAACTTGATTCAAACATTTCTTCCGAATAGGTTCTAACAACACTGCATTTTTTTATCAATCTGGTTTTTCTGTTGTTATACCACACTGTTCTAGAGTAGAACAAGCGAGCAAAAGCTATTGACCTCATGTCAGTACGTTTCTGTCGGCGATTTACATAATTTGTTGAATGTCCGGTAGTAAATTCCTAATCACATTTAACGTGTTTCGTAATCATGGCTCAAATTATCCTGCCGAACTTCGAAAATCAGAATGGAACCGACTGCAAATCGGGCGTTTGCTGAACCAGCATCGTTCTGGTCCGTATCTCTTGATGGTCGAAAGCCACCATCAAGCCTGCAGCTCATCCAGCATCTGCCCAATGGACCGGGAAAAATCCACATAACACTGCCGCTTAACGGGCTTCCATCCCGGATCGAATCTCTTCATTTCCTTTCTGTGTTCCGGCCTTGCTGAAACAACGACTGCAAATAAGCCGAATAGTGTTTGCTCGATCTATTCATTCGGTTTTACGAGGGGAATCTTCGTACAACTAGCCTATCGGAGTCTAAACATCTCTTAACCCTCGTTCTAATGGCCTTGCAGGAACTTCGGATCCCTGATGCGATAATAAGGGATCCGGCTAAATGCTCGGGATCCGACGTTCACCTCGATTGTGTACCCGTTAGATGCTTACCGGTTATTAAACGGAATTCGGAGGATGGATCTTGTAATAAACACGATTTTATTTCGGTTAATTGCTATCTATATCGATGGTATCGACAGAGGTTACGAGGTAATGCTTGTTTTCGGGCATCGGTACTGATTTATTGGTGCTTGATGGATCGGGAATGCTTTTAGGCGATCGATCGGATAAACCTCCAAAAATCTGCTGCACGATCCTGTAACTATCTAGAGTTTTTAGTGGTATTAAGTTTTTTTTCATTAGTGTCATTTCGTTCCTTAGTTATGCTGTTTTAATAGACTAATAAGCATGTAGATAAATGTACCGAATAGATCAGTATGAGCCCATGTTCTATAACTCCTAATTACCCTGTCAGAGAAAATCTTTATCAGTCTAATACACAGAGTATAGAATAAGAGGAGGAAGCATAAGAACTAAAAGCGAGAATCGGATATGTTCATATGCATAGACTAATGTTCATATTGCATAATCCGTTATGAACATAGACTTATCTCACAGTATTGCTTTTGCTACCAATTTGGATCTACACACACCATTTATCGAAAAGGTATAGAAGTCTACCGAGTTTTTAGTTTCTTAGTTATTATGTCAAAATGAAAACGTCCACTAAAATGATTGAACCTTTCACACGAAAAATTCGAATCCATATCAAAATGTATTCTCCCATAACCCTTTCAAGATTAGAATTACTACCGAGGACGTGAACTCTCGTGATTAAATGGAGAGATGCATCGCGTTCTTTTTTGTTGCTCCGATTCCAGTAATGTTAAGTCTGGTTCTAAATTATAATTTTATGTTCCCAGGTTCTTTTTGGAGTATACCCAAATTAGCATATTTTTATTTGTATCTAAAAATTCTATATCAGTTTCCAGTTGAAGAACACGAATCAGTTAATAATTAAATGTTACTCTTTTCAGATTCCTCTATGTAAAATTTGAGTTATTAAAAAAAATCATACTGCAACGGATTCGTGTCTCTATTTTTGACAATACGGCTCTGTCTCCGAACGGTCGAGAACGGTGACCTTATGCCAGATTATAGAATAGATTTATTCCGTATAAATAACAACAGATAGCGCCCCCCGCCGTACGCACGGTACGAGATATAAATTCCTGGGGACGGACTTAACCCACTGAAATATTTCCGAAACTTTGGACTTAATATTTAAGTTGGCCGTTCCGTTGTTCCCGGCTTGTCCTTCTCTGGAGGATATCTCGCCTCCTATAAAATATACAAGAGAAGAATTCGGATATTTGAAAACTTTCCCCATGAAGACTTCTCTCTGAAAGGCACCCTTCGCGAATGTGGAATTTCAGGAAGCGACGGGAGTGTGGGGGAGTTCTTTCATAAACTGGAACGTGAGTTAATTGGCCAAGGATGAATTAATCAAATTTTTCACGGGGGAGTCAAACATTTTTTTTCTTTACTGAAAAATTGTTTTTGTTGAGAGGTAGCAAATTGTTTCCATTAACCCTCTAGGGGCGTTGTTTCGTTCTTCATTCAGAAGAGAAGTTTCATGTTGGGAAATTCAACACTGGAAAAGATCGATTTTCGTTTGTGAAAACTTTTTTTGAAACTTTAATTCGTAAATTTGATGTTTTATCATTAAGCTCTAATCAGTTGCTAGATCAGTTTACAAAAAAATTCATAATCTGCAATTTTATACTGACCTAAAATATGAAATTTAAAGTACGACTATTCTTCACATCCTCTACAAGGCGTCCCAAATCTAATCCATGACCTGGTACCGAGTTAGAGACCAAAGTACATCAGTTATGAATAGATAATGAACTCATGTTACTTAATGAACCAATCATAAAAATTATTCAATAAGTTTTAAACTTGACCATCGTATCACTAAGTGAAATTTTTTTCCTATTTTAATCATAACTTATGTACCTTGGCATGTCACCCGGAACCAGGTAGTCATTGACTTTTAGGATAAAGGATAAAGTTAATCAAGCCATCCAATTTCGTTTGACGTGAACGGAAGTTTTACTTCGAGCGCTGCACAATAGAATTGTTTGTGTTTTCTACAGCAAACGATGAAGATTCTAAAAGAAAACTACAGAGGAACATTGAGATATAAGTTAGACGACTTTAGGTTTTCAGGAGTGAATCAGTCGCTGATAAGTCAAATACTGTGGGTGAGGTAGCAACTTGAAACTTAAATGTACTAATTTTGCAGCTTATTTTTCGACTCATAACACGGTTCATTATCCTGGTAAAAAGACCAATTTTTCTTCGAATTATCCCTTTTATCAGCAATACAGAGACCAATACCTTCCCAATCGATGTTCAAATCTTTGTACGGTTTTCTCCGTCTACTCGTCATTCAGCAGACTGCCGCTTTAGTTCCGGCGTGAAGTGGCGATTCCATGTTTCATCCATTCTGATGTACCACAGCAAAAACTCCATATTATTTCGTGTGAACATATACAAGGAGCTCCTTGAGTACCTTGTTATTCCTTGATTTTGCTCTGGTATGAGCAGAGGTGTTACCTATCTGCAAAACAGCATTTTTATACCTAAAGGTTTATATATAATCAAAGAGAATGCTGAGACGTTGAACATTTGATACACACTCGTGCACAATATTTTACATCAGCATCAGGAGATGAAGGCCATTCCAAAACAGTTTCTGCGGTGGTTCGTAAGCGTTAATGAAACGTGGATCTACCACTATACACCAGAAACCAAGAAACAGTCGAAGCAGTGGACTTTTCCAGGTGAACGTGTTCCGCAGAAGGCGAACGCGGTACCATCGACCAGAAAGGTTATGAACACTGTTTCTTTAGGATTCCCAAGGAATAATCCTTATTGGCTACTTGAAAAAGGGAAAGACAACTGGAAAATACTATAGTGAATCATTAAATCAAAATTGCTCTTTCCCCACGACAACGTACCGACAACGCAAAATTGACAGAATTGCTACTTCACCCACCATATTCACTAGATCTGGCACCGTGTGACTTACTTTTCTTTCCAAACATGAAAAAAGGCTCGGCGTAAAGTGGTTCACTTCAAACAAAAAGGTGATAGTTGAAATGAAGGGCCACCTTGCAGAGTTCGAGAATAGTTATTTATGATAAAGTGTAAAAAGTGACATTTTATTATGTGAGTGAAAAAGTTCATGAACAAAATAATAAGGTCTTTATTTCACAAGTCATTTTTCTTGTGTATCGAGCTAAAAGAAGACTATGTTAAGAAATTAATATGAAAAATTGACTTTTACTCCCAAACACGAGTACTTATACATCCTTTCTCGTTGAATCGTCGAGAGTATCGGCAGTACGTTCCTGCCGCCTCCGTCGGCCGGATGCGGACGCAAAAACGTCAGTGGCGGAGACGGCAGCCCGAAGAATGAAGTGGCTCTTCGATCGCGTACGGGATATGAAAGGGCGGCCAGGTCATGTGGGCTGCAAATCATCTAGCGGAATTCCTAACGCACCACCCGCTTCCTGTGAGCATATAAATCCGGGAAGGCCGAATACGCCAGATTGCCGGAATGGAAACACCCCGAAGGACCAGAGATCAGGACCGGCTGACGCCTTGGAGCCCGCGAATTGACGAGTGATGGATGGCATCCGTTTCCAATTATTGCGATGTGTTGAGAGGGGTTGCGGTCGGGGAGATGGAAGGTTATTAAGGGTTGGGGTTGATATTGCGAAATCGTAGAAAGGGAGATGTGAAGAAATGGTTCGATTGTGACAAGAGAGGAATTTTTGGCATATTTTATTCAGCGCTTTAACGCTGCCGAATATAAAATGAGGCAAAAATTTAAAGTTTTTGGGGATTCGATACAAATGCCATAAAACTCTTTACGCGCCTGTTCTTGACCTTTAAACTAGTAAAACTGCGTGCTATCGTTTTGCCAAAATGTCTGTAATTTTCGAATATCGAGCCGAAAATGAACTCAGATGGTTGGGTTCGATTTCCTGACCCAATGAAAATTTCAAATTTTTTCGAAAAAAATTTTTTGTCCAAGAAAAACGATTCAGATGCCTTTCCTATTGAATTGAGGTCATAGATCAGGAATATACCATCAGATTTTTTTTTATTCATCCACGGAAATATCGCAATCTGAAATTTCCCCTTGGAAAAAAAAATCATAACCTCCGATGAAGAATTGGCGGTCAATAATTGAGTATGTCGTACAAATATCCCTATAAAATTCATGCTATTTGTGACTTATGAAAGTCATCTTCAAAGGGAAAATACAACCAATATTATTATTATCCTTATCTTATTTATAGGTTAAATTAATTTACAACATACATATTGAAATTTCTTCGAGTTTTTGGAGGTGTTTCAAAAAGTTTTGAAAAAAATTATTCATGTAGATGAATGATTCTGAATTTCATTATCTATCCCAGCAGAGTTGAGGTTGATTCAAACATCTAAAGACGAATCATTCTCCTAATTCATACCGTTCCTTACAATCTACCGAAAAGTTCTCAATTTCTTTTTCTCGAAGTCTTTCAATCTGAGTTCATTAAAGTTAAACCACGAAATTTCAAAAAAGTACAGCTCCTTTATTTCAATAACACCAGTTCCTCGGCATCTGAAATTCCCCACTGACCAATGTTATTTATTTAGTTCGGCTACAAGCCCGTTTCTACCGTATAACTTTCCTCAGAAACTTTTCCCTTTCAATTTTCCAAAAGAGGGCGGCGGCAAATTTTCCGCGGAACCGTCTCCAGGAATACAGCTCTGTAACTTTTTTTTTATTCTCAGAGCCCGTAAATATTTATTAGCCACTGTACTTTCCGATATAAATCAAGTGAGCCGGGGGGGTAAAAGTGTGGCCAGATGACTGGAGGTGATTTATTTTAAGATTTCCTCCATTTGTTTTTATGTGAATACTGATAACGCCTTATATTCTCCCGATTTATTTCGGCATCTAGGCCAATACCCGGACCTTAGCTTGCTTCTGACCGGTTGAAATTTATGGGCTCGCAGAGATGGGACGACGGCAATCCTGATTATTGCGGGATAAGTGACTGCTGAGGGTTTTTCCCTGGCAATTGGTAAACACTCGGAGTAGGGCGACATTTTGTTGAACCATACAGTGTTTCTGGTAAACCTTGCCAGAAATCACACTGAAAATAACAGAAATTCATTTATTTGATCATGGTTCAAAGTAAATTTTAGCTTGCTCATTCTCAATTAACATGAACGGGAAGCCTCATCTTGTAGTTATTCATAAAACGAATGCGTTTAGGACATCACTTTCATTTGTCCTACAGCATTCCAATGCTAAAGGAACCTTCAGAACACTTCATATCTCTAGTGATCATTAATATGTGGATAGCCTATCACCTAACGTTACGCGTTTTTCGCTAATCACACTCGGAGAATCAAAATTTTCCTCGTAAACGTAAACATAGGACTGAAAAACAATTTATCACAAAAATAATCAATGTAAAATCAATTAAACCTATCGATTATTGATGCCTCTCACATTCTTGAAAATTTCGACCAATAAAATAGTTTTCTTCTATTTATGACCAGGCAAGATTGCAAATATTCGACAGATTTTGCCCAAAAAACGAACTTGACTGAGAAATTTGGACAATTAACCTATCCTGAAATATGAAAACTCTAGGTCAACTCTCTATGGAAAGATAGAGTATACGACAAAACATCAAAATGGTATAAAAGTCTAACAGGATTCACAGCAATTTATAATCAGAAATTTGAATGTCGATTTCCTTTCAACAACTATTTGAAGGAACGGGTTCTGGATGACACCCTGTACACACGTTTCCTCAACTTTCCAAGAAAAATCTTACTCTCCATTAATACCAGTGGTCATGGTATCAAGAAATTACTTTTATGTCGACATAACAGATAAGAGAATTAAGGTGAAGTCATTGAAAAACAGGAAACTGAGGTTAATATTGGCAGAATTAATGCAGATGAGCAGCTGATCGGAACTCAGTGGCGTAGAAGAAAGCATTGAATATAAAAAAGCGATTGAAATTATGGGATCCTACGTCAAAAATTATACTATTAGAGAATTCTTCCTTCATACTTTTGTAAGTCGAGAAGAATAATGTATATTGTTTGTATTCATGAAGATATCACAAATTAATGGATACAAATTATTTTATTTAAATATAACCTATACCAAACTAACATATTTGTGGTATATTTTTGGAATTAATTTAATTTCATTACATGCTTTTCTCAAAAATGAAGTTTTTATCTTTCATTTCGTAAAATATCTTAAACGATTCAACTTATCTCGTAAGTCTTTTATTTCAAATTGAATTGCTCCTCATTACTCAGTTTCGAATGGAAATCAGATGAAGGTTCCTTTTAGATACTCGACATTCTTATCGTGAATTTACTTAACAAACAACTTTACGTGATTTTCTTTCAAAAAGTCAATTAACGAAAATAATTATTCGCAAATAAATTAATTCTTTTTGACCGAACTGTGCGCGACAGATACCTTCTTTATTTGGCTTTCTTCCCTGATTAGTGATGTTAAACTTGTCTATACTTTATTCTAAAAGTTATCGTAAAAAATAATTTTTATGTACACCCAGGCCTGAAGATGCTGTAGATCAGTAGCGAAACGTAGCAGATTTATAAAAATAGTTATAATAGAGTAATTATTATGCTATTATTTTTTCTGCGATTCCATCTCTTGTGAAATTACTATGTTTCAACATAACAGGACAAACTATCTTTCGTCGACGCCTCTGGTTAAGTCTGCAGGTGTAACTTTTGTGCTGGTGGGTCTTGAGCAAATACCCGTGGTGCCTTCCACGCAGACCCGATGTCAACCGCAAACGACAAGGTGCTAATTTTTGTTATTTTCGTGTAGTACAAGTTTTAGCGGAAGCGACATGGAGGCGACTCTGAGAATCGTCTATACCTGCCACATAAATCCTGATGATTGAATCAAATTTCAAGGAATCGTCCGTAGGTGTATTCTCAATTAAAATCAGCTACATTGATTCCAATAACGAGTAATTAATCTTCAGAAACCAGAAGAGAATTGATGAGGTTGAATTGAGATGATCATAGAGTGTCGACCGCCATTATTTGTCTAAACTAGGAGCATAACACATCGGACAATTAGTCCTTGCACAACATCTCTAGCCTTAGTATTTTCTGCAGCTGAGTATTGTTGCTCTGTTTGGTTTAATAGTGCACATACACAAAAAATCGATGCACAATTGAATACATCCACAAGAATAATTACTGGCACCATAAGATTTAGACCGGTTCATTGGTTACCAGTTTGTCTAACATTGTCAGACTGCAGCTCTGAATTCTTGGAGCAAATATCATTCTTTTCCTAATTTATTTCCAATTATTTCATACATTCTACAAAATAGAATTCCCATATTGGAGTCATGTAAACTATTTTAGTATAATACGTTCTTCGATATGAACTTTAGCGAAGACAGAGTGGAACTCTTATGAATTGTTCAATAAAACTCTCAATTCTGATCCTTCTGAAAAAATCCCAGGTTTTGGTCTTCCAAGAAAAATTTGGACAGTTCTTAACTGTTTGAGAAGAGGTAATGGTCGTACCAACAGCATGCTATTCAGATGGAACTCAGTTCCAAACGTAAGTGGTGAATATATAAATTTCAAGATGGTTTTAGGGTTTTTCATGATGTTTCCGATTCTTTCTTGAAATGGGTTATAAATTTTAAAAGAACCCTGTGTATTTATTGATAGAAGACCGTTCTTGAAGAAAGAAGTCCCTCAACTATATTTCAGCTTATTTTTGTACACACAACAACATTTTTTTGCGTGTATCATAGTGTGAACACTTCCTTATTGCCATTTCAAAGTGTCAGAAATCTCTTGCAACTTGACTTTGTTGTTGCCATTTAGGCTACCAAGGCGTATTACTGCTTTGTCCTCAAATGCGTTGATTAATGATGTATTGGATGCATCATTCGAAATAGGAAAGTTGTAATATGTTACCAATACAACCGAAAACTGTGGAGGTTTGAGAATATTTCGGGAATAAAGATCAAGAACTCAAAATTCCTTATAGTTTTTCCTGAACGTCCAAAATGCACAAATTTTCGTATAGATCTGACGAATACCTTCATCTGCACCTTTTGATCCATCCAGACAAAATAAAAGGAGGAAAATAATTATGAATTTTCAATCTGAAACATTTCAGCACGCCCACAACAAAAGATGGTAATCTCGATACGGTTCACGCCAAAACAAGAGAAAAAAAACTCGACGATTTGGCGCAATCGAACATATCGTGTCGTTCCACAAACGTCGCACTTTAATTCCAATTAATTACATGAGATGAGTCATTTGTTACGAGAGAGTTCGAGCCTCGGGCGCGATTGACCTCTACGTAGTCTGATTCACCTCTCGGAGCACTTCCTGCCTATCCCGTTCATCGCCCGCTCTCTCTGTAGATGTTGCTCATTTTTTTTTGGCCGACAGACGACAGGGAGGAGATCGGCCGAGGCCAAATAAAAAATATGAATTCTGTGGTTTGGGGCTCCGTCATGCGTCGGTGGACCGTGCAGCCTGTCATTTTCGGCAAGAGGTGTTGTATGTCGATGGAAATCTTCATATTACTCACCCCTGAATAGATTCATCACATAAAGAAACTATATCTACGAGAATGAAATGTGGAAGATAACAATAACATCCATATATGCATGAATTAAGATCCGACGAATATCTTACACTCTATCGAATAATTTCAAAAAAAAGTTTCAGATTCACAAAATTTGACAAATCCGATGAATATTCTATGAATTATTGAGGAAACTAAATTTCGAATGCTCATAACTGATGAAGTATTCGACCGATATGGCCCAAACTAAACCGAGATGTTCTATTCGGAATGCATAAATATTTGAGACTACAGTTAATTATTTATAAGATAAGACCGGGAAAAAACGAGGTTATGATTCATTTCCGTGGTTCAAGCACAGAACAAACACAAATAAAGCACCGACTATACCTTCAAGCCTTCTTGAACTGACTATATGTTGTATTTCCCACAATACAATTCGACTCAATATATTGATGTTAATACTAATCCATTTTTCAGCGGGGAGAAACTGAAAATTTCCTTGTCCCTTGATCTGTCAAAATTTAATCATACACCAGTATTTTGACATCTAATCCATGGGTGGAATATCGTAATATTAAACGTCAAAATAGAATACAAAATTTTTGTAATGCTCTGATGACATTTCTCCCCGATATAATGATTTCTGTCCTAATATGTCAACCGATAACGTCGACAGTCAAGCAACCAGGCGCAATAAAACAGAAGGATAAATAGAACATTTCCTGCTAGCGACGTTTTCCAGGTATCAGGATTCGTGATTTTTTCCCTATTAAGAGAAAAGCATTTCGTTTATAGCTCCTTGTAACGTTATATAATAACTCAGGAATGAGACTATCCCCTTTTCAATTTTTCTTCATTAAAATATGATCGCGAAACATGCACTGGACTACTTTGATGGTGAAAAATATTTTATATGAGGATTCGTGCGATTAGCCCCTCGTCATGAAAAAGAGAAATGCGAAAGATCAATACAGGGTAATTCACGAAAAGTTAATCATCAAATATTCCTGAAAAAAGAATTCTTATGTATCTTATATGAGAATTCTTCTCACGAACTGAATCTACCTCAGGCTACTAGATACAGCGTTTCGCTCAAATGTGTAATATTAGATTATCGAGCCGAAAATGTTCTCAAACGATTGGGTTCGAATTCCTGGTGAAGAATCCGTGGTCAAACTTGAGTACGTCAACCAGCCGGTTGAAAACAAGCGCACCAAAGCTCTCGACCTCACGTCATTGCTTTCCTACTTTTTTTCCATATTTTGAATTTGTACAATTACGTATTTTTATCCAGAACCAATTAAACCCATCATATTCGTCATCGATAGCATGGCGGTACCCTCATGTACTCGAATCTATGCCTCGGGCAAATGCTATCGAATTCAAGCAGCGAGATCCGAGTCTCGTATGACCTTCTCTTCTTACCTTCAGACCGCTGAGTTATGGCAGGATAAGAGTCTGAGGAAACAACACTGGTACCCATATTTTTCTTTATCAGCTGCGGCAATTAATACGCGCCTGGAGGATGATGTTGGACTTTTTTTTCCTCTTTAATCTACCTGCTCGAGTTATTCTCGTTTCACAAAACGGTTCTCGATAATGGCTCGTTTGTTTTTCTTCGATCCGTCCATTTTTCATATCTACGTATGCGAAGCGATGAATTCCGATTATTCGATTTGAAGAAAAAAATCAGGCACCGTTGGATTTTTTCGTTTTGGAGTTTAATTGAGGTGTATGCACGGCCAATTATCCGGTATTCGACGTACCGAGTGAGATGGTGATACGATTCAACTTTATTCCTACGGGTAGTCCAATTACAACATACACAACTCTTCGTCGAAAGAAGAGTGCAGCAAAGAGATATTTTCATTATATATTTGAATTTGAAAAGCTGAGCACCAAACAGCCTCTTTCTCAGGCGAAATTCAATTAAATTATTAAATAAAATTTATTCTGCAAACTTTCCTACTAGGTAAAAAGCGATTAATGATATTCTATAACCTAACCTCTTAACCTAAAATTTTAACCTATGAACGAGGTAAAGTAACAAAATATTGTTTAAATCAGAATTAAAAATGATTGTAACTATTATCGGAAATATTTAAAATCGCGCTCAATTCAGAAATTGCAATTTCTACCTTTATAATGGTTCCCTATACCTTCTGTAACCATTGCTTTCTTGTGGTTCTGAGTTGCTATCTATGGAACAGCTATGCGATATTGTTCTGGACTGCAAAGTACTGGACGAAAACTTTCCACTTCACTTGATTTCACTTCCAATTCACTCTGAATTTCAATTTGGCAAGTAACGACACAATTATGAACTTTGCGATTTCAGTTCTACCCTGTTTTACTTTTAGGTTTATTATTACATCAATAGGATAATCGTGATTAATTCACTGAACGACGTGGATCTTATGACGGAATTTTGGCAACTGGCCGTCTCTGTACTGGAATCCATATTTATATGTTTTCAAAAAACAATTGAAATCAAGTGAGCCTTGACATGTCAATTTTATTCCCAAATTGATGCTTTCGCAAATTTCCAGCTGGAAATAGATTCTTCTTGTCGCTTTTTTGATTTCAAGATTTCGACGGTTTTTTATGCTACAATTTGATACCAGATATGCCTGGTTTCTTACAATATAAGTTATAAAATTTGCAATATGAAATATGGAACTTTTACCATTCATCCTATTCGACTTTATTTATTCATATTAATATTCAATTTCTGTATATTAGACTTGGATACTATCGAAATATTTCAAAATTGATCATATTACATAATTAAAGATGCAAATTGCTCCAATTAAACTTATATAAGGGGAGTTATTTCATATTGAAAATGACAGATGGGGAATTATTTTTAAAATCTGGAATTTCCAATGATATAATTGATGTTAAATGTATCTCACCATCTATATTTTCTCTCAATTGTTCACTAACAAATATTTAATTTAAATTTTGCAAAAAACTCAAATCTCAATTGAATTTTGATCGTTTTGTTTTACTCGAGTAAACAAGTTCTTAATTGCTGTCTGTCATCTTAATTTGATCTGCTCCATGAGTGACTTACCTTCTATTTCAATAATTCGGATATAATAATAGCCAATTCCTTCAAATTATATTGTTCGATTCACTAGAACTGTGTTAAAATATAAAATTCGACAGGTAGTAAAACTGTATGCGTTGTGTATCATTGAACGAAAATTTTAAATTTTCTGATTGAAATATATAATTTATCATGAAATTCCGACAAGTTATTAATTTATTGATTTGGAATTTGTTTTTTTTTAGGTGAAGTATGAAAAATGAAGATTTGTATAATATAATATATTTAAATCAATTATGAAGCCAATTTGGAAAAGAACCTAACACTGCATAAACTTTTGTGTCGAGGAAAATAACATCTAGACCATTCAAGTAGACTGCAATGTCAATTTGGCTTCACCATTATTATGCGAACTTACAATTGTTTATAACTACGAACCTTGAAGTGCTATACAGTGTACTTCGTTACAGTGCCAAAAATGGATGCCGAAGTTGGAAGATATCAAAAAATTGAATGCGTTTGAAATTTAGAGGTAAAGGAGAATGTTAAGAAAAGTCTAGGCAAGTAGAACAAAAAAATCAGTTTTAAGCATTATAGACGCTCATGAACACCGTAAATATGTGAAAGTGAGCATAAGTAACCCTTCTTCTGATTTAGTAAGATGATTTTCCTGTTTTTTCTGGATTATCAGATTCATTGTTCTCCTGAAATCGACTGCCAACCGTTTCTTTTAATTGGAGTTCTATTTGATGCTTCAGCGAGACATGTTGATTCAATGCTGTTGTTCTTTCTCTCACCTACGTCACGGACCCCGCAATTTTGTCTGATATGGGTATTTTTCTGTCTGTCCCATAATTTGTAACCGGATATGGGCCTGAGGATTTTCATTTCATTCTTCTCATCTGTCTTTAGTTTGCGGCTCAATCGGGTCTCGTCTCATCTGCGTACGTCATCACGTGTTTTGCGCACGTCTTATATACAGGGCGCGTCGGAATTATGGAACAAGTTTATTTTCTCGGAAGAAAAATATATGGCAACAAAATTCTGAAGCAGGTAAATTTTTGTTTCACTTTTATCAAATTTTCAAACATTTTTGAAGGATCCGACGAAGGAGCGAGTTCTTGAACGCATGAGTGTTGGAATTACCTTCTGCAACGAGTATTAGACGATATTTCCTCTATTTCAGTCAAGAATTGTTAGAAATTTATTGGAATTCAATGAAAAATTCAGATTATACCTCCTAGTGTCTTTTGTATTTTATTTTCGCAGTTGGTGTGACTGATATAAAAATTGACAGATTATAAAATTTGAATAGTGCGTTCAAATCTCTACCAGAGATATAGAGTGGGGAGAATGATCTTCGAGATGCGCGAAGTGGCTAATTTTTCGTCCGCCATTTTTATACTTTCGGTTCATTGGCGTAGAAAGCAGTGTACCTGAGGGATATTTGGTATAAAATTAAAATGAAATGAAATGTCAATTTCTTATAAATCTTTAGATAAAATCTATAGCTTCAGAATATCAGTCCAAACTGTCCTTATATCAACTGATTTTGGGAAACTAAAAGAATAATATTACTGTGGAAAGTAAACAACACGCCACTGAGCAGATAAACAATGCCATGCGGTATGATCAGTCGGATAATGCGCAGTGGTCGAAGCGTATTCTCCCCACTCTATATTTCTGGTGTTGACATTCGAAAGCATAGAATGTCTATCTAACTAAAAACAATGCTGTAATGCTCTCATTACAGCATTGTTTTTAGTACTGTAATGAACTCATTACGACACTGAAATAGAGAAATGTTTTTTCTACAACAGTTCGTTACTGTAATTGTGCTGTTTTTTTTTATAAATTTGTATATCCATTCATAAAACGTCGTAAAATTTTGAATAGATCCACTTAATACTTGAATAAACTAATTCACACAACCTAAATGTGTGTATTCATTACCAAAAATCCTCTCTACAACTTCATAGCATTGACTTGAGTTAATGTCACTACATAACAAAAATTTCTTTTGAAGTATTTTGAATATAAAAAAACTTTTTTCAGCTCATACTTATGAGCGTGGCTTTGAGGATTATATTAGGAGTACAAATAAGTTTCCGCGGTTTATCAAAAGATGGCCCCACCAGAAGGTTATGGAGAAATTGTCAGATGTAAAACGTAATATCCCAAGTTTAGTCATCTGGCAACACCATAACCTTAAAGTACTAGTGATTCCGTATCAGCATCACGTAATTTTTTTCGTGCAAAAATGTCAAGTTTTATTCCGAATAAGCATCATTTGCGGGAACTTTGGATTTACTTCTTTAATGTGAAAAAATCTGCAGCTGAGGCGCATCGATTGCTTCTAGAAGCATATGGTGAAGCTGCTTTAAGTGAGAGAAGTTGTCAGGAATGGTTTCAAAAGTTTAAGAACGGTGAGTTTGACGTTAAAGACAAAGAACGCAGTGGAAGGCCGAAAGTGTACGAAGACATGGAATTAGAAGCACTATTGGAGGAAGATTCGTCCCAAACGCAAAAGAACTTGCACTTACTCTACAAGTGACTCAACAAGCAATTTCACATCGTTTAAAATCGTTAGGAATGATTCAAAAACAAGGAAATTGGGTTCCATATGAACTAAAGCCGAGAGACGTTGAACGCCGATTATGCATGAGTGAAATGCTGCTTGCCAGGAATAAAAAAAAGAGTTTTTTGCAAAATTATTCTTTTACACGATAATGCTCGTCCACATGTTGCGGCGCCGGTACAAACATACTTGGAATCTTTTTACTTTCACCAGACATTCAATTCTGTTCCGGTAAATGGTCTGTTTACGCAAAAATGTTAGATCAAAATACCAATTGGGAATTTGATGGAAAATACATTGAATAAAACGTAGGTCTGTAAATGAGACTGGTAACGTTGCGTTTACGATCTGGATCAACACTGGCTATAGAGGTCTGTAAATGAGACTGGTAACGTTGCGTTTGATCTGGCAACACTGGAAGCGTGGAACTTAGTGGGGCGGTAGAAGAACATGTGATCCACCTTAAGGCCCGTTTTCCTAGCTGGCGAACATCGCTAAGATGTTCGCCACCGACTCAACACATAGAGCCCCTGCTGAAACCGGCACCTAGGACTGCACTGTCCTATGAGTTGAGTCGGTGCCGAACATCGATCAGCAGCAAGGAAATCGGGCCTTTATACTGATGCCACTGAGATGGATTGCAGCCTGCCATATCTATTAAACTTTCCCCAATTCCCCCTCTGATCCAGGTACGTGTCGAAAGGAATCGAACCCCCGGAAAAGGATGAACACCTCAAACTCCCCCTCCAGCCGCCCGATCGTAGAAACAGTCGAAATAGGCATTAGACCTTGTACCTAACCCTTGTAGAACATTTTCCCCGTAATTAAATGAAGAAGTTTCGTAACTACACACGCATTAGGCATATAACAATTTCCAACTGCTCATTCTGAAATTGCCACCATTAGGGGCCAGTTAATTACCTGTGTTGGCGGAGTGAATACCAATGAGGGGGCCTCTCGGATAGCCGCAAGGCTCCCTCTATCGACTTTTGAAATCCTTACAGGTCTACCTGCCATAATTTCATTAAATTCGGACTAGAATTAGTTATTTCGGGGATTTGGTTTGCGAGGTAAAAAGCAGGCGACGGTATGGAATTAGTTATTTGACTGTTAGCCTGGAGGGCAGTTGAAGGAAGGTTTATGTCAGAGAAATGTATAAGAAAATCTCGTTTTTATTGCCCGTTTGAGAATTTTTAAGTATTTGAAGTTTCTGCATGTTGGCAGAACTTCAGTGCTTTTACGACAGCTGTTGAATCCAGTCGACCACAGTGGTAATCAGTGGAAAAAACAGAGTTTGTCTCAAATTATGTTTTAACAGAATTCCGTGTGTTAAATTGACTCGTCGCTAATGGTAAGACAAATAGAAAAAACTTACAGAATTGATAAATATTTGAAAAACTAGTTTTTTGACAAAAAAAAACAGAAATATCAATGAACAAAAAGTATATAGGATAAAGTGGCTAACTCTACTTGGAATATAACAAAGTTTCTTCTGGAAGTTATATTGTAACATTCGCCACTTTTTCTTTCGAAATGAATGACAAATACTGATTTTAAAACTAACTATGACACTGGAGTCTGAATGACTCCAGATACAAAGACTTGGTCATTTAATGTGATCGTCTAGTAAGGGTAGGACTCTACGTTATGTTTACGTAATAATTCAAGTTCGTGATAATTGATATTAATGAAAATAATTGGGAAACAAAGATAGTAAATAAAACACAACACTTAGACCCAAACAATCAACTCTTTATTCAGAGTCTAAAAAAATATAGGGGAAAACCTCAGGCAGAAAACCCCTTATGTTAGGTGATGTTAGGGCACTTGTTTAAAACTAAATGGTTAATCATTAACAGCTAGCAAAGGCAAATATAACAGTTCTGAGAAAATTATAACAATACAAAACAGATAGTAATCATACTTGCTGTACAATTCTGGGTAAAGGAACCAATAAAACTCTTTGTTCTAAAGCGACGTTTCGACTACTTTTATCATCTTCTTCAGGCTAAAAATTACAATAAAATATTCGATAATTAAATAAACACAACATGGCAAAGTATGTAAATAGACAGATTTACAACAATAATATCAATAAAAAGAAAATCCACTACATATCTAAAGGATATTTAACTAAGAACAATTGACAGCTGATGAATTCAGCCACGTTAAACTTTTCATTATTTAAAAGAACATTAAAATAAACAATCAACAGTGTATACGGAGGCAACTCTCCTTTGGGAAAACAGTCTGGATTGGTCTATTGTGTTGGCTGTGGGGGTTGTATCTAAATATGTAGGACAGACTAAACAATATCTTGAGACTAGGATAAAACAGCACAATAATGACTGTGTCAATATGAGACCCACAACCGGGCTCCCAGCTCATTGCGTTCAGAGTGATCACCGGTTTAATTTGGACAACCCGCGTATATTGTGTCGCGAAAATAATCTATACAAGCGCCTTTTTAAAGAGATGGTTTTCATAAAAGTTAAACCTAATTCCGTCAATTTTAATACTGATCATTCATCTTTAAGTAAATGCTACTTGCATTGCATAAACAGGTTGTCAGCCAACTGATAAGAGATTGTGTCTGGTTCATGATCTTTCAGTTTCATTTGTATGCTTGACAAACCAAAGGATGCATATCATCGATGTTGCCTCCCTATACACTGTTGATTGTTTATTTTAATGTTCTTTTAAATAATGAAAAGTTTAACGTGGCTGAATTCATCAGCTGTCAATTGTTCTTAGGTAAATATCCTTTAGATATGTAGTGGAACAGTAATAAGGTCTATATTTTCTTTTTATTGATATTATTGTTGTAAATCTGTCTATTTGTTCATACTTTGCGATGTTGTGTTTATTTAATTATCGAATATTTTATTGTTATTTTTAGCCTGAAGAAGATGATTAAAGTCGTCGAATTGTCTCTTTAGAATAAAGAGTTTTATTGGTTCCTTTACCCAGAATTGTACAGCAAGTAAAATTTTTGGGAACGAGAATTTAAATTGCCTAGATAGTAATCATAATAATCAGAGCAACTTCCATAATACAAAGAGAATAATAAACATGGTAAATATGGCAACTGCAATAATGCAACAAGAATTAATAATCATGGCAAAGGTATACTTCAATAATGCAACAGGATAATAGTCATGGCAAATATGTAAACGACTAATTATGACCATCGTCATGGTCACGGCCCCAGGGTATGTGAGCCATAACAATTATATTGTATGAGCTAAGTAATGGGGAACACGGGGAAGGTCATGGAGTTCCAGCGGCGGCTCTGAAAAAATGACAGAAAGTTTCGCGGTTGATAAAAAAGTATATTCTCTCATGCCTTATAGCACATGTCAGTAACGGTCCCTGCCTTAAGGCCTTGGAACCGCCCCTTCAAGGCCTTCGATCCAGGAAGCTAAGAAATCTCGTACAACAATATAGGAATAATCCACAATCTCGGGACCCCTAAATTAAATATCATGTAATACGAGCACATAGATAAATAGATAGCAGTACGAGATCATAGAAATAAATAACGAAAGGGCTCTCACTACTTGATAAAACAGTAAAACATATAAATAATCAACAGTAAATAAACACAGACATAAATAGCAAAAAGAGAACAATATGAATAATAATAAGGCAATTTCTACAAAGATTACAAGAAAACATACAACGAAATAAACAAAGGATCTCTCATCACTTAATAGAATGTGTATGTGAAGTGTAGTTACTATGAGAAAAAAATTCATACTTCAACACTCTGTATCTCGAAAACGAAACGTTTGCGACCCCATGTTTTTGGGACTTTTTTCTTAAACTCACTTAAGGAATCTCCCCTTTTCGTTTGTACGTTCAATTTAAGAACACCCTGTATTGTCTATTTCTGTGATTTTTTATGGCACTGTTGCATAGTAAGAAAAAGACTTCAAAATAAGGGCGCGAATCCTCCTGACCCTCACGTCAGTTCTTTCCTGAATTTTTGATTTAGAACAAGCGAGCTGAAACCGAATGATCTCGAACTAAATCACACCTAACACAATTTGTTATAACTCAGAAACTGATTTATGACCCCCTATGATGATGGTATCGGAAAAATTATAGCGGTATTTTTTGCATTCTGAAAAAGCAATTAAGGGCCCGGCGGATAGAAAACACAGGAAGGCTTAATTAAAGCGTCGAGACACGCAAAAATTTTTATCGAAGTCGGTGATTAATTCAGGTTGCATTGTATTTTAAGCGTAATTTAACATGATTCCATAGCATGAAATTGCACCAAAAAAGTCATCAGCACAGACGACACTGTCGATAATAAGGGGAACTGCAGACCTCGGCCGTCCGTCCACCCTTCGAGAGCCTTGACTTATTTAACGTCAATTTAATTATTGGAACGTATCGTCTGGATCACTCATTTCGGAGAATCTGGCCGAGGTAACCCAATGCGTGACAGATGGAACGAGAGTACTAAGTCCTTACAAGAATTATTGACATCGGAGCAGGCCTTGCAAGTATTGGGTTTTTTTTGGAAGACATTTTTCTTATTTTAAATGAACGCTTCATTAATTCAAATAACCCGGCATAATACTGGGTTTTATAAACGTTGATCATCTCGTTTATATATACAGGGTGAGTTTTCCAGTAGTGTTTGCTGCCGAATTATAAATAATGGCCGCCCTATTTCTTTCTTCTCATCCACTCTCGAATCTTTCTGAAACCTTCTGTCACCCAACTAATTATTCACTAGAAACCATTACCAAGAGTAGACGCAACCGAGTCCTCTTAATCGAAAACTTGAAGTAGGACTAATCCTCTCCCGAAAATTCCAAATATTCTAATTGAATGCGAACCAATAACGATAAAACGTCGGGCCTAACTAACTTCCTCCCGCGTCGTTCCCTCGGGACGCCATTCCGAGACCCGGCGACGGCCAAAGGAGGAAAACGAAACGTCGGAGTAACCTTCAGTAATGACCTGATGAGCGTTACGACACGTTTCCCGAAGGTTTCCTCATGGCTCCAATCAAATTTAACGGGAATTCTGTGAACTTCTTCCTCTAATAAAATCCAACAATGCCAAGCTTGCGTCTCAATTGAATCTGTTGCCTGGGAACGATTTTTCCCGATAGCTAAGTGGGAAATGGGGAACGGGGTCCAGGAATAAGGCCATCTGACTTTTATTTATCGCTATATTTTTCCTTTATGGGTTTTCGCGCGACGAGCTGAGCTTTGCATGGGGAATTTTCCTTTCTGATGCTCCAGCAGCCGTGATTTGAAGACTTGATGGTACCCATCCAGATAGAATGAAGAGGAGACGACATGACATGCAATCGGGCAAGGAAAAACTGGCACTACTTATTCGACATAAAAAAGCACCAATAGGGCGGAGAAATTAGGTTCCGATTAAGTGCATTTCATCCTTGCACTGTTAAGTAAATCCACGTCGAAAGTTGTAAAAAATAATCGCACGAAAATGTTCTTTTGGGCGAGATGAATCTTCAAAGTAACTGTAAACAACGCAAATAGCGCTGTCCGGATTCGTTTTATCCCGAATTTAATTTTCGGCACTTTCCTTGTGCACGATGGATGTATTTTGAGTTGCCTCACGGCGCTGGTGCGCGGTTGGCGAGCACGTGAACTAAAATCAATCGATATACGATCTCTAACTCAACAACCAGCGAACAAGAACGGTGTTGAAATCAAAATATTCTAAAGTTAGATAAACGCTTAATCATCTGTTTTTCGTGCCAAATGCACATAGTGATCATTGAACAGGAGAAATCTGAGTGATCATTTTACCAGCGCTGCTGTCCAGAAAAGGTTATCCCTGTATCCTTTTCCTTACCACCCGTCATTTCTGGTATAGCGTCGCAGTGACCAAACTAAGATCCATCTGAAGACCCTTTGGGTGAGTGAATTCTTAATTTTTCTTTGTTGGGTGTTCGCATTTTCACCTGAAATCGATCGCCAATTATTCATTGGCGGCTGCTTTGCGAGAGAGCTGTCAGCTGGTAGATTGCAACACTAGGGCTGTCCAATCCCGAAATATAAAAGGCAACCCTCCTAATACATTCGCTTTTATTCTACGATATTGATGATAATATTATCTTTACACCATTGCTCCAACCCATCCAGATCAGACTGGATGTTCTTCGTGTCGCTTAAAGTATTGACGTGACCCTTAAATAAATTTTAAGGCCGTCGGCAAACAGAAGGAAGAGTGCAAACCCAAAGCAAGTGGTGATGTCCTTAATATATATGTAGGGATCTCATGTGGTGGCACCACATATCAACAATATACAGCGCTTTGGTAGCCGAGAGGCTAGCGCTCAAAGTTCGTACCGACTAGGTGCCGGGTTCAACTCCCGGCGGTTCCTACTCTCACTGATTTCCCCTGCGTCTATGGCATGGCGCACACAAGCCATACTGATGAGTCCGAATGTGTGCGCCAATGACGAAACGCTCAAGTAGGGATAACACTTTCGATCCTACATATATGAGAAACAACAGAGGCCTCAAATGACTATCCTGCGGTACACCCGAATCGATTGTGGGTCCTTCAATTGCGCTTGACCTGATAATATAGCTTATCTTGGGCAAGGAAGGAAAAAATAAAAGGGGTGATTGTAACCAAAACACATTTATTGAACCCAACACATTGGGGAACTTTTAAGCCGTCTTGAGAAAGACAATTCATTGTTCATCCAATGGTTCGTAAAGATCATTTGCTGTTTTGAGAAAAACGATTACGATGCCCACTGGGAACCTTCGAATGGTCTTCTGGGTACCTGCTGTAGCGTTCGGCCTGGGATGTCTCCACTTGATGTGGCGGAGCTTGTTCTGCAAACCAGATGATTAAGAAGCTCTTGATGTGGGCATTATAGAGAAGTGAATGATGATTTCGGTTCATGGGTTCGATCTTTAATCCTTTTTTTTTCGCCAATAGGAACATCGTTTATGATTTAAAAATATTCTGCTATAACTCGAACCCCATATCAGGTGTGTTTAGGAGACGTAAGTCTGATTATCGTTAATTTAAAATATATATAATTTCTTTATATTTGATTTTCTATATCTGAACTGAATAAACAATGATTAACGGTATTTATAGTTGATAAATTTACAAAACTGTTCATTTACACCTTATATCATGAAAATAACATTTTTTTTTATATTTGAACTAAATTATTACTCAAGTACCAGTTCAACTATCCATTAGGTTGGCAAACCTCAAACACATTTTCGCACATTTATGCAAATCCTTATCCAATGGATCTGAAAAAAAAAGATATCACAGGAAATCAGACATCATCTTAATCAAATCCATGCATATTTGGTTGGCATAGTTTGAACAAGTTGGAACATTAACATTCAAGCAAACATTATGATGCAAAATATTCCAAAGGGAGATTGCTTATAAAATGGCAGTTTCTACGTGTTTTTTTTACTATAAAATACAATGACATGGGGCTGAAAAAAACAACCCCTATATATTGCATCAGCTTATATTTTCCTATTAAAAAATTCATTTGAAAAACAGACTCAACTTGCAATTTTTATGTCTTGAACTTTATGATCAAATGTTAGTTTCATCACAAAGAGCTTAAAAAAATCCAGTAAGATGGTGCCAAATAAATTTTTTTTATTATCTCTGTCAAATTTCATTCCTATAAATTTTTACAAAGCAGATATATTGAATAATTTTTGAAAAGAATTAAGATTTTCTGCTTCAATTCATAAACACCCTGTATAGAAATATAATTAACATATACTTATTATAAAATAGACAGTATTTTTTTATAAATAATCAAAACTAAATTGACACAATTAATAGAATCATACAATTGATTTAGTTTTAATTTAATTATAAAAGCAATGTAATGACATTACATATGACAGATCAGTTCTGCCAACTTAAACCACCATGGAAATATAGATTAAAGCACAATATTATTTTTCGCATCTTAAAATACTTTTTGTATTAAATTTTCAACAATAACTTCTAACGACAGTTTTAAAATGCATAAATTTTTGCAAATTTACATTTGGCAACACTCGAGTCACAGAAACAGTTGATATGAAATACTATACTTACATATCTTATGCTGTCCAACGATAGGATAGAAGATGGGTAGTATAATTGGATTTTCACAAATCAAAACAAACGGACTTTCACTCTCCCCGTTAGGATATTGCTTATGATATATTTCCTGACTCAAACAGTCTTCAACTTCAACGCATCCCAATAAACAACTAGTCGGATAAGTCGTCGGGAATTTCAGGCTTGGATCTATTGTGATAAATAATTTCAACATAAAATTAAGTCTTCCTCGTTAATTTCAAGAAAAACTCACCATCGTAATACTTTCTATAGAATTTTTCCACATATTCGATATCTTCGGGTTCTGGTTTATGAGCGGCAGCTGCAATCCACAGTACACCTCTGTGGTTTGTGGGCCAATTTCTCCCTTCATGTCTGAATAAAAGTAAGCAGGTGTATTTGATGTCTTCAAAAAACTTATTACTCACTTTTTCACCCCAGCAATCAGTAAACTCGCATAGGGTTGATGCATACTCAAACATAAACCTTGATCGAAACCTTCAGAAAATATTTTAGTTTTAAATGTAAGATCTGGCATCAATGCATCTTCTTTTTCAAGGTCAGGTTCAACACCCTTCGGTTTGACATGTCTCATTCGAAGCAAAAGATTAACCATTTCCTCATGTAGATTCTTCAGAATATTGAAGGAATAATCAAAAAGAAATTCAATATTTTTTCAAAAAATATACAAAGTTGAGTCCTACTTACTGCGACTGGTTTAAACTCGGATGATATTTGAAGATTCTTGAACAGTTGCTCAACATTCTTCAGATGTTTTTTACAGTCCTCCAACATCTTTTTTCTAAGTCTTTCATCTTCTTCCGTGGACTCAATAACTCTCCTAGTAGCGAAATCTATAGATATCACCATTGATCGTTTTTTTTTATCATTGTCACGATTAATTTTGAAATAGTCGTTATCATCATCATATATTACATTCTTTTTAGGAGCAAAATCTGGTGCTTTGTCATCGCTACTGTACTCGTTCAACTAAAAGTCAGCTCTGATAAAAAAAAGGCTTCATTAAATGACTTGGTACTTACATAGATTCCGCAGTATAAACAAGGACCAGGCCCTTCTTCTAGGCAATGTATTCGACCACAGTTCAAACAGTTATTCATGAATCCATGTATTTGTCCTTGACATGTACACTCGATACGCCCTATAACAAAAATATCAATAAATATCATGGAAAGTTCTGATGTGAATTCACTTCACCTTTTTTAATTTTTTCTTTCTCTTTGAATTGCTTAATATCTTGAAATTTTTTCTTTCCTTTGGAAGCATTCTTAGTTTTCGCATTAGAAGATTGCTCAGAGACATTGTTGTCTTGAACATGACTACTTTTCCTGTCAGAAGTTCTGTTAATGTTAGAATTTCCCTTATATCTTATCTTCGTCTTTTGGTTCTTATTTCTAAATAAAGTATCTCGTATTGCATCATATGCTCTTTGATGTGCAGTGCTTTGTATATCCATGATATTATGTGTAAACTCTTCAAAGTCTGCTTCAGTTTCCATTCCAAGTAAATACCTAATCAAACGAAAAGGATGCAAAAAATTATATCTAGAGAAATGAAACTTACTCCAATATGTTGTCTTCTGGTTCATACGATAATATTGTGGTTAGGTGTTTTTTTATTTCATCTTTATGAATTTCCATCGTATATTATTATTCAAAAAATCAAAATATTGAAGACAAGGAATAAAAGCAAATATAAAATACTCCAAAGTTTTGAAATTAATAACCTACAAATTTGACATTAACTAAGATTTCTAGAATAACGGTGTGTGGTAGTTTCGATTTTGTTTTACAGTTTTGGTGCCATGAGGATTCTTTCGTTTGCTTTTCGTTAGATGTCGCCACACAGTATTGTGAGCCATATATAAGATTCCTGCTTCAGAATTCAATATATCAGATGAATTTTTCAATTATTTCTACAAGAAAAATTGATCATAGTAATCGAAAAATTGCATGTTTCGAATGAATTCTGTAACGCAAATGTTAATCCTTGCGGACGTTGAAATGAATGAATGAAATCAAAGATCAAATATTTCAGAGTGATATGCATTGTTGCGCCATCTCGTAGAAGTCATAGAAACAATTCTCATTTTCAAGATTTGGAATGACGTTTCCATTTAAATTATATCAAGTCCATACATAAATATTTTAGATATCTTAACCCCGATCCTTAGTTTTTCCCAGAGAAAGTATATTTATTTCGAATTTCTTTTTTTCCATGTACCTAATTCTCAAAATGTTCGACCAAAATCCGAAATATAATTAATATAGCAAATGGGTTTGAATCAGTGGTGTATCCTTAGAAGGGGCGTAGGGAATAATGCTGAGGGTAAAAAAATAGAATTACAACATAATTTATTAATCCTAACAAGGAGATCTTTCCTTATTCGAGACATAAATAAATAAATAATATATTTTTTTACGAATGAATAATTTACAGAGGAATGAAATGATGAATGATTGTGTCAATATGAAGTAAAAAAAAATTAGAAGTATATGAGAAACATTTTCTCAAATTTTTTTCATTGAAATGATTGAACAAATATTCATTCATATTGCTTTTCCCAGTTTTTAACCCAAGTAAAAAGTGTCAAACTCATAATTTACAAAATAAATATTTTTGGCTAGAATCACTGATGAATTCACACTTAAAGTTCAAAAGCGATGATAATTTCACTAGATTGATTTGAAAGTTCAGATTTCTATCACAATATCAATAAATCATTTAACTTTGTCGTTTATGTTCGAAAAAAATGCTTCCAATGGAAGAATAGGATCTTCAGTTGATATGGTGTAATGATTAGGTACCCTCCTGCTATTTGAAGGCACAGATTTGAAATTTTCATATTCATCTTTCATTGAAGACGTCAAATCAGATACCCTTTGCGAATATTCAAAAGCATCATTTTTCAAAATATCTCCAGTCGGGAACAGAGTTGTCACTTCTTCCTTATGTTCAAAAATTTTCTCATCTATGTTCACTTCGCGATAACTCTCTGTTCCCACAGTTGTTGTTTCACTACGTTCTCCAGTTTCATTCGGGAGTTCGGTTCTGTTTTCAGAATCGTTATTCCTTTTAGAATTTTCAATTCTGGTTTTCAAGGAGTTTAACGTTGGTCTTCTCCTGCTAGAAAACAGATTTGGTTTTATCGAAATTTTGACCGTTGAACTTGGAAGTTCAGTTGTAGTTTTTGTTCTTCCGAACGGTCTCAATCTGGTGTTGACAGATTTCACGTTCTTTTCGGTTATAACTTCATTGACTGTTTGTTGTGAACTATATCTTGGTTCTTTGGGTATAAATCTGGATCTAGTGGTTTCTTCGTAGATTTGAGTCGTTGTGGAAGTTGTAGATAAAGGCCTTCTATGTCTCGATGGGAATCTTAACCTCACATTGTTTTCATTTCCTGGTTTCGGAACTTCTGTACTTGTTGAAGTTGAAGTATATTGATTGAGGCGCTGTCGATAATCTTTAACACTGAATCTAGGTCTGTTTGAAGCGTTGTACTTTATTGGTCGTCTACGATTAGATTTTGTTGGTGCACTTGTTGTGCTTGTAGTTGTTGGTTCTGGTGTAGTTGTTACTCTTTGAATTTCTTCTTCTACCACAACTTCTTCAAGGATGCCAGGTAATGGATCATCTACTTCGTTCTCAGGTATATTGATTGTAGTTAAAATTGCTGGAATTTCTGTTGTAGACACTTCATAAATGTTCCTTATTTCATTATCCTTGTTTTCTTCATCTGCAATTCTCGAACTTTCATGATTTTGCAAAGTAACATCTTCCTCTTGTGAACCACTTTCGTAAGAAGATATGTACCCAGTTTGGGCAGGCTCTGTCGCTTCTTCTTCTTCATTAGACTGTTCTCTATGGTATGGTCTTCTTCTTGTTTTCATTCTTTCAGTTTGTGCTTCAGTCTGACTTTCTGGTGAGTTCAAAGATTCGTCGTAATCTTTATATTTCTGAGTTGTGAAATACTGGATTATTGGTAAGACTTCAGTTACGTCTTCTTTAGATTCTTCTGTGGGTTTATTTGTTGTGAATTCTTCCGATTCAAATCTATTGGGCCTAACTCTCTTTCTGTAAGGAGGTCGATTTTCTCCATGGTGAGGTCTTTTACGGTGTCTATCTCTATGCCTGTTTGGTCTGTGATTTTCTTCCGAACTTGTTGGTCTGGGTCTACCTGGTCGTCTCTGTCTGTAAGGCCTTTCAGTTTCTACCTCTGCAGCAATATCTTGAGGAGTTGTGGTCTCTATGCTTTCGGAGGTAGCATCAGTAAGAACTTCTGCCGGTGTTGTGGTTCTTGGTAGAGTTGGTCTTCTTCTTCTGTGATTAGATTGTATTCTAATAGGTTGTTCGGTGGTTTGTTGATCCCACTCTGTGGTTCTTTCAGTCTCTTCGTTGATAGGTTTGGGTGAAGGTTTACCTGTAGTTTCTTCAATAGATTCTGTAGTGGATATATAACCAGGTCTACCCAAGATAGGATAATGGGTAGACACTTCCTTCACATCAAAAAATAAAGAGTTGCGTGTGTAAGTCTCAGGATGTTGTTTCACAACGTTAGAGAGCTGTCCGAAAATTGTAGATACATCATTTTGTGTCGGTGATGTAGGTACAGCTTTATCCGGTCTGTAAGGGGTAGGAAGGAATTGTGGAACATCTAACTCTACGTTCATCTGGATTTGATCAGAGGACGACGTATTTTCTTCCCATTTTCCTTCAGTCACCTCGTACGTCGGTTTCTTAGGGTATTCCGTGACAGGCAGTCTGGCAGCATGGTTTATCTGTCCAAATTCTCCCTCAACTTGGACCAAGTTCGGCATTGGATATTTCTGTATGTTCTCCCTGGTCACTTGAACAGTTCCCGGATTTTGGACTTGCTGTTTTCCATAACCGAACAAGTTCAGGTCGTAAGAAGGAAGTTGGAGGATGAGATCGTTAGGTCCAAGGGGATTGTGTCCAAATACGAACTTGTCATCTGGTGTTCTTATCTCAGGGTTGATGGTTAGATGCTGACCTTGATTGGCATCCCCGTAATTCTTGAATATTGGTGGTGGTGCTAGATTTTGGAGGTTGTCAACTTGGTAGGCTGGTATGATCTCGTTCGCTTGTTGCTTCTGGAAGATGATGTGTTGAACTGGTTGGTTTCCGGGTTGGTAGAGGGTATTGGGTGGGTAATGGTTGGAGAATTCCATGTGGGGGTGTTTCACGGTGAAGATCTTCTGGCCGTCGTTTGATATTCCTACAGGTTCTCTGGTTTTCACGTTCTTTCCTTGGGAGAAGAAAGAATATGAGCCTGAAAATATAAAGTTTATTCAGAATTTCAGTTTATTCCGTAGACTATAGAATACTATGTACTGTTAGTGGAAGTGTCACAGTCGACCATGAAGGATTTTTTTTGAAAGTATATCTATATCATCAAGGAAAGCTAAGTTATGCTGGGGGTCCCGGAATCTCTGCTGAAATGGACGGTCCATAGTGCCATAAAGCAACCGGTCACAGCGAATACATAAGTTTGTATGATTTGCACCATGATGCAGCACAGCCAATCATATCTGATTAAGTTGCAACATCATATTGTCTGCATAAACTCTGTGTGTGACTCCGAAGCTCAATAACGAATAAAATTGACAATAGTGGACTCAGAAGACGCCCATGGGGTACGCCACTTATTGTTGACTTCAGAAAGAGCAAGAGTTTTATCTAAGACAGTGTATCGTATATTGGGAGTAAAGACACTAGGAAGAAGTAAAAGATCTCGAAACCCCAAGGTGAAGTTGGAGCTGTTAGATCAATCATTCGTTCCAATTACTTTCGTTCCTGTCAATGAAACCTTCCCTCTGTGGATAAGTATACAAAATTTTTACTCACCAGGTGCTGGTGCTGGAACATAGACTTCATTCCTCGTGCTATGAGCTGTGACCAATTGCCCATATCCAGGCTTCTTGATCCTTTTCCCGCCATTATGACCATGATTCTTCACCGGAATTTTTTTGTGTGGATTTGGACTCCTATGTACAACAGCATTCAGCGGTATATGCGGTCCATGACTCCCATGGTTAGGTAGGACGAAATATTGAGGGGAGTTTTTGCTGTGAGGTGGTAACTTTCCTGTAAAAATATGTATCCTGTGTAATGATTACGCTTTGCCGCACATCTTGATACAAGATAACTTCTTTCAGCAGATTTGGATATTTTATTAAGATTTCATTTACCTCTGGAGTAACCGGGGTGGACAACATTGATCGAAATAGTTTTTAAGGCCTTGTGATCAGACCTCGTTGAACTGCTTGGACTTGTGACAGGCGTTGTGGTAGGTAATGGTTCTGCCTTCACCGTTTCCTTGAGAATTGGATTCTGGTAATATTTTATTTCATCTTGATAATTGCTGCTTGGTGGTCGATTGCTTCCCAGAATTGGTTTCCAACCATCGGCTCCCATTGAAATTGGATGCTAGGGATAAAAATTAATTCAATTTTGTTTTAATGTTTCTAAAATAATGTCCGGTATATTGTAACATCCTAGGTTTTTCCAATACAAAAAAATCGTAGTCGTGGGTTGCTGTTTTGCTGTTTACAGTTACTAAAAATGAATTTTTATGGCCAGAAAATCGCAAAATTTATTCCATACAGTACGAATACACTTTTTTCTGAAATTGAAATAATATTGAAGTACTTATGATAATAGTCATTTGAGATTTGAGGGAGAAAATTTCGATTATTAACAGGATACGTGAAAAAATTTTAAATACATAATGATTTCTCTTTCTACCCCAAATGTAGGATAAACATATGAAGATGTCGGATATTAAATTACAATTTTTAATTTGATATTTGCAATAAACATCGATAATAATAAACAATTTCACCCGCCTGCCGTTTAACATAGGGACGGCCAAGGGCTCTCGGCTGACCTCGCAAGTGTCACAGTCGAGGTATTGTATTGTTCCATTAATAGGAACTTCGAGCGACTTATGTGTTAGATGAAATCACAAACTGAAAGCAAGGGCTCGGCTGGCTGAGCTGCGTTATTACGTATAAGGACAGATGCGGGAACTTGGAATAAAAATTATTTGAGGTGTTTGACCGAAATAATGTGAACTTCGATGTGTTGAGTGGAAATATGAGATATATAGAGGGCAGAGGAAAAGATACTAAGGGAATTTCTCGAGATTTAAATATTGCTATTAATTTTTCAAATAAGTTTCGATTAAAAAAATATTTATTTTCGCCAGGCCGACCCTGCCTACCCTGACGAGCCGTCACTGAGTCCTATCCTTACTAGACGATCACATCAAATGGCCAAGTCTTTGTATCTGGAGTCAATCAGACTCCAGTGTCGTAGTTAGTTTTAAAAATAATATTTGTCACCCTTTTCGAAAGAAAAAGTGGCAAATGTTACAATATAGCTGTAGGAAACCGGATTCGACGAGACCACTTTTACGTGTAGTTTAAAGCATCTTTTGTTTCCGGTTCATCAGCATAAATATCACAAAAATAATCCTGTGGATGTCGCATGACCTTGGAATCCAATTAATTGCAATATTTCTCGAAAGAATATCATCACCAAATGTTTCTTTCTATAAATCAGTTATTACCGAAGCACATGAGGTGTAGCACCATCTGAAATCTAAATGGAACCAACACTTCTGAATCGATACTATTCAAATCATGAAACACATAACCATTGTCACGGTTTCAAAATTCCCGCTCCAGTTAGTACCTGCAAACCGAACTGGTGGCGTTAGTCGCAGTAGTTTGCCAGCTTATCTCGTACGTTTCGATGGACTCCGTTGTCGGTGGTCTTAGTCTGTCATCATGTGACGTAGGTTGTCAATGACATCGTTCTTCCCGCATATTTGGTTGAAATGTCCTGGAGTAATTAATCGCAATTTTGCGGATCTGAACAGGATTTTAACTGAAGCCCTGAGAGAAATCTTATCATGTTGGTTTGGTTTGTTCGTTGGTGAGATTTTTGCGCTTTAGCGGAGTGGCGTATTTGTTTGGAAAAACGACGTGGGATTGGTGTGTTAACCTATGTTTGTCACGAGGTATTTTAGATTTTTGTTCGTATTTTAGCATCATTCTGCTTCGAATTGGGAATTATTATTGTACCGTTGCGAGGTACCTCAGATTCTGAACTGTCTTTGAAGTCTTCGAGCTGTTTGTCTAGGCTGTCTTTGAATTACCGTCGAGCTGCCGTGGGAGCTGTCCTTGGGGACCTCCACCAGATTTCGCCATCTAAGATACCACACCTGTCGTCTACCCAGGGCGCATTACTGTGAGAAATTGTACTACGTTGGCCCAGGAATATATTTGAGCCCAGTTTCCATCTACGAGACTGTGAGAATAATTATGGGTTAAGAAACTATATCCTTTTGTACTTCAGTCAAGCCACGACCTAGACTGTTATAGAAGGTTAGTCTGTAGAATTTAGTTAAGATTGATTAGTATCAAAGAGGCCCAATTCAGTGAATACTGTTTAGTACATAAAACCCGACCTATCGAGAAGGTCGCTTAGATATAAGTAAAGAGCTATTTGTAACGATTACCATCGAGGCTCTAAGTATATACCTTGGGGTGATATTACTGTTTGTTTAGTAAGAGATAAAGCATTATATCGAATACTCGGGTTGTGAAGTAAGAACTAGTTAGTGATCTACCTTCTGTAAGATATATCCTCGTTTGAGGGACCTTGTGTATTTCATTTGGGCTCATTATATTATTAAATAATTGCTCTATATTCTTTCTACCAGCCACTACCTCCCGCTTGTGTGATCGGGCTCGTTTGGCATCCTGAGAGTGCGTTCGTTATTTTCTCTCTTTTGCGACCCTGAGATCTTTAGTTGTACTTTCCTCTTTTTTTCTTTGTATTATCCTAAAAGAGAGTGGCGCCCCTTTATAAGTAGTCTCAGCTCTAGAGCTAGCCGAGGAGGTACTTTGTGCACTCTCTGGAGCCGAGTGGGTTTGGTGACACCATTGATGATTTTAAAAATGAATTTCAGCAATATGAGGTGTGAGTCTTTACATGATTATCGGTCAATGCAAACTGAAGAGAAATTTCAAAACAATATGGCTTCTAGCATCTATTAAATCATAGTTATCCCTATAGAGTTTCTATGTTCTACATTAAAAACACCCTATACTTCAGTTCTTCGATGAACATAATCAATGTAATTTAGTTATTTCAATACTGTCCTAATTGCTTTATATGACCACATATTTCTAAAAATATTTGAAATCCATGAAAAAAAGAAGTTACCACAACCTTCGAAGTCTAGACAAGCTCCTGATAAAAAAATATTTGCTATAAAGGCTCATAAAGATTTCTTCAGCGGTACGTTCAGCTAAAGCATCAATAAACAACAAAAACCCAACTTGTCGGAACTATATTTCCATTTGTTGCTAAACATTCTACGGACGAAAGTTATTGAATTAATTTCTCACAATTAAAATACATAATGAAATCAATGAATACACCAGTGATGATTAGCTATCAACAATAAGGGGAAAGTGACTTTATCATATGGTTTGTTACCACCACTTCTTCCTCACCTGCATTCCATCTGTAGCATCTGCTGATCCAAGGAAATGGCATAGCACGGCTGTGGTAACTGTAAATGGAAGTGAAATTGGTATTAGTTTGGTTGATCGATCTTCCGTTTTGTTTGGATTGTTTGACCGTGAAAAGATCGATTCTCCGATGAATCTATTCACAGCCTGATTAGTTCGCATTTGAGATTTTGTATGGAGTTGCCTAGGTTGACTTTTACTTATTTTTTTGAGAGCTTCATTCAACACGAGCTTCATCATCAACAATATCTCGTCATCAAGTTAGTGACTTGATAAACGAAACTTTCTTGATTAATATTGTGTTTCTGGAAACTGACGTTTACAAAAGAGAAATAAATAAAATGACTTCACCCTGTATGATTCTGTGGAATAGATGGTCCTCACAATTTTTTAACAATAGATATCGAAAGTCGACATTTACGTTCGTATTTTGAAACGTAAACGTGACAAAATCCTTTCGAGAACTGCAATATAACATTCTGGATTATCTTTGTGGCGTTATGTCAAGTCATTAGTTTATGCTGATAAACCAGAAATTAAAGACGCTTTGGAAACCAACAAAACTCGTATTTTTAACGAAATAAGACCTGAAGTACATGAAATGTTAGTCCAAAACCCTCCTAGTCGTATACAAGTGCTGGGCACCTTTAGACCCATGTTGAATCATGCTGTAAGTGAGAACTATCGGATAAAACAGCAGGAGCTTTTCTCTCAGTAAATTTACTGAGAGAAAAGCGTGCAAAAAAGAGAGATGCAGTTTCTTCGTCTTCCTAACTATCTATGCTTGCAAATGACAACGTCAAAACCATCGACGGGCTACGATGTCTAAAATACATTTCATAAACACGGCAGACAATCCGTAAATGCCGAACCACGTCATTCTTTTAACGTGTTTGATCTCAATTGCATCACTCTGTAAGCCCCAGTTAAATACAGACTACTGCAGCTTCGACTGCGCCAACGGCGTATCCAAATTCGTCCACACCGTTTGCAAACGAGGTTACAAATGTAACCCAGAGATTACCTGTGAAGAAATACCCCCAGATGACAATTTCAGAAACAAGATGGTAGTCAGTCACAACGAGTACAGGAATTTTGTTGCCAACGGTTCCAACATGGAAGGCTATAATCATTACAAGAACCCAGGAGCTACGAACATGAATGCTCTTTCGTATGATTTGGAACTTGAGTACATAGCCAGATGTTGGGTTAATACTTGCACAACAGGAAAGCACGATGAATGCAGAGATGTCAGCAGGTTCTTCGTTGGTCAAAATATTTATTGGGGACAAAGATCAGACTTGCAAGAAGCTATGTCTAAACAATCTGTTTGGCTTTGGTTCGAGGAGATGCAACATATAACCAATTCGAAGTGGATAATGAACTTTCCAGGTACCAGTGGGTTCCCAAATGATCGAAGGCAGAGATTACACTTTACTCAAGTAGCTTGGGCCAATACCAAGTACGTAGGTTGTGCCAGGATCAGATTCAAGGAGGATTACAATCAAGGTACCCTCATTTGTAACTATGGACCTTCTGGAAACATGGTTGGAATGCCAGTTTATCATTTAGCAAGTGATCCCAGTAGCATTGCTTCAGAATGCACTGTGAGGAACAAAAAATGGAACGCTCTATGTGGGGAAGTTTCTTCGGTTGCTGATGATACATTTAAGCCACCTTATCATCTACCAAAACCTGTTGAACCGAAGAAAAGTCCCAGTTATAGTACAGTACGCCCTGCTTCACCCGATTGTAGCAGTGATGAAGGTTTGGATCTATTTTATTTTATTATGTTTTGCTCATCATTAACCTTACGAAGTTCGACTTGATGATCTCAGCTTTGTTAGGCTACTTCTGAGAATGGGATGAATATCTCATAGGGTGATAAGTCGGACATAGACAACACCTTTCAGGAGTTATTGAGATTGTTTGCTTCCCACATGGTGAAAGAGTAAGATATGCTGGTTCAATCTGGAAGGTTCAACACGTTTTTTGTTAAGGCTGGCACATTGTGCTGATGAGAGTCACCTCGAAGCCGGTCCACAGTTGCACGTGGAGTCTTGATTCTCTGGAATCATACGTCAATCGTGGCTAGCTCGCACCAATGAGCTTACTTAGAACATGTTAAAAAATGGAGAACTCTGTGGGAAATTCTCCTCTATTTCTGTAGAATCATTTACCTATCCTCCATTTTTTAAATCAAGGAGAAGGCCCAATTGTAATACTATCCAACATGATTTTCTTGATTACAGTATTTATAGAGGTTTGGATCTGTTTTGTACGAAGCATGTTTTTTAAGTAAGTACCGTTTTGGAATTAAAAACAGACGCGTGAAGATATCGCAATAATTTTATTTTTACATGAAAGCCTATATCTTAATCTACTTTTCAACATAATTTCCGTGAATATTGACGCACTTGTCATAACGTTGCACCAGTTTTTGGTTACCCTCCTCATAAAATTCTGCCGCCTGACTTGTTAACCACTGTGTCACAAATGTTTTGACTTCGTCTTGCAGACACTGACCGCCCAGGTGTTTCTTCAAGTGCAGGAACAAATGGTAGTCGCTGGGTGCCAAATCAGGGCTTTTCGTCCACTTTCTGCACCAAATCTTCGACCGAAGGACGCCCACTCTGTTCTTTTGTGCGGCCATCTTTAAATGCTCTCACCCATTTCCTTACCATTCCATCACTCATAATGTTTTGTCTGTAAACTTCACAGATCTTACGATGAATATCGATCGGTTTTACGTCTTTAGCACTAAGAAATCGTATAACAGCCCGTAGTTCACAATCAGCGGGACTCACGATTGTCGGAGGCATCTTAAACACTCAGTAAACAACGTATACAATGAACGCCGACCGTAGCGCTACGGCGGCGGAATCGTAAAACGGTACTTACTTAAAAAACATGCCTCGCAATATGAGTTTCTGATAATATGGGTTTGATTTGATGATCATATAGTGAGGAGTCTCTTAACAAAAAAATAATTTCGTAATGTATCATAAAATTGATTTTAGTAGATAATATTGATTGAAAGATAGTTTTGATAACAAATTCAATTTATTTTATAGGCCTTTCTCCTCAAGAGATACAATTTTGTAAGGAATGGAAAGCATCACAAGAAAAATCAAGAAATTGCAGTTTTCGACTTTCGCAGTCAATCTTTCTTGAAGTGGTTTTTTGTATTTCTGTTCTAATATTGAATTTTTCTGTAATATATATCCATACGTTTTATAGATGAGTATTAATTCGTTCGTATTTCATTTTATTTTTTATATATATAATAACTTACCAGTTAGCTGAAAATATTTCCATCGTTCTGATGGCATCATATCCTGAAATAAATAAAAAGAAAACATTGGATTATTTCATAAGAAAATATTTTAAAACAAAAATAAAAAGAGAGAGATTCGTATGATACAAGTACAAGTAAAGGACTAGTATGAGTAAATAAATAAATATGGGACATTTGAACTAAATAATCTTGTACTGAAAAATGTAAGTTTAACTGCCTTCTGGTAAGACGATATTTATATGAATAACTCCTAAAAAAGTGAACTGTTATGTATCACATAAGAACCGTGTTATTTTCCCAACAAATTTCAGCAGGTTAAGGTCGCAGACAATTAATTCAAAAAGGAAAAAAATGAAAACACACGCACGTCTGTATTTTCGGCGATTATAACTTATAACCAACCTAATAACAATCACAGGTTCACGTTTGTAACAACAGTCAATTATTATTATACGGTCTATAAAATACGTTTATTCCATTGATGAAAAGAGAAAGTGGTCGAAACGGAAAATACTTATACACTAGACGTTTCTCATTTCTATTTGAATTCAGTTTTTGAAATAGGCACTCTTCAACAGCCGCTTGAACTTTACGTAAATTTTGTTTTGTTGCTTAACATCCTGTGTTGGGTCCAGCGTTCTATATGAACCGAATTAAAATGAAGTCATTTATTGACATGAAGTGGACAGTGAGAAGAATGTGGAATTTACGAGGTATTTCGCGATTGGACGACCCTAGTGTTACAATCTGTCAACTGACAGCTTTGAGGTTATACGTAGTCAGAACGTTTTGACGTATGTGTTGTTTAGAGTAACCTGAAAAATTCATCTCGCCCAAAAATTAAATTAAATCGTGAACGTTTACGTGTGATTATTTTTTTACAAATTTCGACGTGGATTAACTCAACATCAGTGCATCGATGAAATGTACTTAATCTGAACCTAACATTGATAATTGCAGATGCAGAAATTGTTGTTCCGAAAACCATTGATGCTGTGCGCGAAATGATATTACAAGAATGACATGTGACCTATCTTCAGATTGAAACAACCTTTGGCATTAGTGGGACCTGCATATATTCAATATTGCATGAACATTTGTTTGCGTTGGATCCCACATAATTTGTCAATCACCCAAAAAAAGCCTCGTGTTCATTGGTCGAAAGAAATGCTCCAAAAATACGATCGCGGTGCTTCGAAGCAGGTCTATGACATCGTGACAGGTGATGAATCGTGGATTTACGCGTATAAGCCCGAAATTAAACATCAGTTGACTGTATGGGTGTTTCAAGATGAGCCAAATCCAACAAAAGTTGCTCGCGCACGAAGCACCTCCAAGCAAATTGACAAACTTGATATGTCGCAATTGTACCACTAGAACAACGCAGAACAGTCGATTCTGAGTGGAACAAAACCATTTATTTGCCAGTATCTTCCAAGAAATCAGGACAACCAACCGTCGTAGACGGATCACCCTTCACCGCGACAATGCGAGCTCAATATTTAAAATAAATTACAGAAAACTGCCTTAGTTACGATCGCTTCGAATTTTTTTTATTGCTACTGCGACCCAGAATACGTCTAAGTTTCAAAAAATGATAAATTTGCGATGATGAAGTAGCCAAAAATAATATTATTGTGCTTTAATCTATATTTCTCTATTTCAGCATTGTTTTCAGTTATATTTTTCGTTTTGTGTTTGGCAACACTGACATCGTATCCTTCCGAATGTCAACACGCGTCCATTGCATGTCAATTGTCAATATTAAACCATGTAGAGATTTGAACGCATTATTCAAATTCTATAATCTGTCACTTTTCGTATCAGTCACACCAACTGCGAAAATAAAATACAAAAGTCACTAGGATGTATATTCCGAATTTTTCATTGAATTCCAATAAATTTCTCACAATTCTTGACTAAAGTAGAGAAAATATCGTGTAATACTCGTTGCAGAAGGCCATTCCAACACTCACGCGTTCAAAAACTCGCTCCTTCGTCGCCCATTCTGCAATTTGTTATAGAATATACTAATTTCCTAATCCGTGGGCACAGCCAGTTTCTTATGACTCCAAAAACGTTTCGACGATTAATTCAAGATCAAATGTAGAAATTTCCAGGGATCGAAAGTGAAAACCCTAATGAAGTATGCATACCGCAACTTATCTATGCACGTATAAATTCAGTTCGGATCAGAAGTTGAAGCACGTAATTGAAATTAGCCAGCGATAAAAAACGAAAGTAGAGTACAAGCAATCTGATCATTCAAATATCTGGATAACTGTTACATTGACTGGTTAATTGCAAACGTTTTCGCACGGCGAAAATGATGAGAAATAATTAAAGTCCGCGACATGTATAACTCATCTCATAGATTGTGTTTTTGGGCATTTATTTCTTATGGAAAGTGATTATTTGATTGTTTGAATAATCATGATAAATGATGGAAACAGCACAAACAATCTTCAAAAAAATTTCATCAAGAACATCAAGTTCCTCATTCATGCATTTATTGATTGGAATAGATATAGTATTCGTGGATTATTTTTCCGACCCAAATATCGACCAATAGAATTGCACCATTCGACGTCACTTGGTACAACCTACATGGTATTATACTGATAATTTTTTGAAAATTTTTTCTGGTAGTTGCTATATATAAACAAAACATGATCCAGTCAAATTAAGCACACGTCAAACTGACAGGTTGAATTCAATTGTGAAAATTGGAGATTTTGCATGAAAATGAGTCGATTTGGAGTTTGTTCTCTGTCCACCATCGATAAAAAAGTCAAAGAAAATGTTCCCATTAATACGGAGAAGGCAAAAAAAACAGTTTGGAACCAATTTACTACTTTTTGTACTGAGAGGGAATACACATTGAGTGCTGAAACGACTGAAGCGCAATTGGCAAACATTATGAAAGATTACGCTTACAATATGAAGAAAATGGATGGAGAAGACTATAAGGAAGGTACAATAAAAACAATGTGGAATCAGACTGCCAAATTACTTCAAGAAAAGTATTTGGACGATTTCGACATCAAAATCAACCCATTTTCGGATGCTGCATTCAAGACCGCTCGAGGAGCTCGTGATGCCAAGCGTAAGGCTTTACAATCTATTCCGGAAAAACGGAGGGCAAGTGCAGCAGCGTTGGAGGAAAAAGATTGGGATGCAATGACCACTGTTTGGGACGAGGAAACTCCTGATGGCATCCAGAAAAAATTATTCATGATAATATCAGTGGAATTGGCTTGGAGAGGTGGTGAGGGCAGCATGGCGTCAATACATCACTTTAAGGCAGAACAGCGAAATGACGGGGAAACAACTGGGAGAATTGAATACAATCCAATTTTCAGCAAGACCACACAAGGTGGTGATAAAAAATTATCAGACAGCAAGTGTCTGGTGGAGAATCGGGAAATCCCTGACAAGTGCCCAGTGAGACTGTTCCAGAAATTGAGAGAGAAGAGAGATGTCAATATCAAGAGCGACAGACTATTCCTGACCCAAAATCCATTCTGGAATAAAGTTCCAGGCGCTAGGTGGTACAAGGATTCCCCAGTAGGCCAAAACACGATTTCAAAGTGGGTTAAGGAGTCAGCACAAAAAGCTGGGCTTGACCTTGGTAACAAAAAATCACCAATCACTCCAGTCGTGCAACAGCCGTCTCCAATCTAGCGAAATCGGGCCTGGGAGAGCAGCAGATAATCAAAATAACTGGACATGCCAACAGTAACTCCATCAAGCCGTATCTCCAACTCGACCAGGAACACCACGAATTAATTGTCAAGAAACTGCGAAGGAGTGAGCCTACTGCAGAAAATGCCATCAACAGCATAAACCTCATGCCATCTACCTCTTCTGGGACCATTACCGATAACTCTGACTTGAAGAAAACATGCACCAATGTTTACAACAATTGTATTTTTAATTGCACTACCCTGATTCTTAATTAAATGTTGTTTTATTCATTATGAAATTCTTATTTGTTAACTGTACATTTCGTCTCATGGTGCAATTCTATTGGCCGACATTTGGGACAGAAAAATAATCCCCCGAATACCACACGAGCTTCAAAATTATTTTGAAGCTCTTGTGGTATTATAAGTGATAATACCACGAGTGCTTAAAAATTTCCGAAAATTTTTTTTTCTTATAATTTGTTAAGAAAACACACATGGATAAAAATTTTCGTGAATTTTTAAGCACCTATGGTATTATCCCAGATTAATGAACACAACCTAAGAGCAAGATCGCAAAAAAAAATAAATAACCGTATATTATTCTCATCGAGAGATTAGCAATTTTTTTATTCAACCTATATCAATAAACCAGATCAATAATCGAAACAAGGAAGTGGCGTCCATCATTGAAACATCATTAAACTGGACCAAATTTCCTATTTGAAATTCTCCAATTTATGACCAACATCCTTTCTGAGTTAAGAACCTGAAACCAGAATAAATTTACATAACTGACCCGAGTGCAACTAACTTACGAAGGCGGCCTTTTATATTTCGGAATTAAAGGACAAAAACAAATTTCAACCATCGAAAATCGCTTTATTGTTTTCAAAATATCCTCCAAGTCTCTTATGAAACCTCACCCGGCAACACCGCATAAAATCTTTTTCCATTTACTCGGTTCACAATATCTTCAATCAAAAATTGCTTTATTGGCCAAATACGAGGCATGTTTTTTAAGTAAGTACCGTTTTGGAATTAAAAACAGAGGGGTGAAGATATCGCAATAATTTTATTTTTACATAAAAGCCTGTATCTTAATCTACTTTTCAACATAATTTCCGTGAATATTGACGCACTTGTCATAACGTGGCACCAGTTTTTGGATACCCTCCTCATAAAATTCTGCCGCCTGACTTGTTAACCACTGTGTCACAAATGTTTTGACTTCATTATCGTCTTGCAGACCGCCCAGGTGTTTCTTCAAGTGCAGGAACAAATGGTAGTCGTTGGGTGCCAGATCAGGACTTTTCGTCCACTTTATGCACCAAATCTTCATTAACGACCGAAGGACGCCCACTGTGTTCTTCATCATGCACCTTTGTGCGGCCATCTTTAAATGCTCTCACCCATTTCTTTACCATTCCATCACTCATAATGCTTTGTCCGTAAACTTCACAGATCTCACGATGAATATCGATTGGTTTTACGCCTTTAGATCTAAGAAATCGTATGACAGCCTGTACTTTACGATCAGCGGGACACACGATTGTCGGAGACATCTTAAACACTCAGTAAACAACGTATACAATGAAGAATCAGACTGTAATGGTGTCAGTGCGCAGACAAGAGATGTAAGTAACCAGCGCGCATGCGCGGAACGCTGACCGTAGCGCTACGGCGGCTGAATCGCAAAACGGTACTTACTTAAAAAACATGCCTCGTATTTCGGGTGAAGCAACCCAAAGAATAACATTATATCTGAGATGGCTGTAAATCAAAGAGTAATATACTATTAGAAATTAAACAAACTCGTAATCGTTATCATTTAATAATTCCAATATGGAATGAAAATAATAATGAATAAAAATAATAATGAATAAAAATAAGCGGCCTTGTATCCCTGAGCGGGGACGTATATTGCTCTGTTCCGTTTTTCTTCGGAACTGCCTAATCAGTCTTTAGGCAATAGACATCTCAAGTGTTTATTTACATCAGCATTCTTTCTAATGGTCCCCGACCAGCGGCGGCTTAGGCAATTTTTCTTCATATTTCTAACAATACATTCAAAAGTGCATCTCTTGTGAGTGATCCCTACAGTTGATGTATAGCATAGTATGACTTGCTCAATGTTTTGCAAATATGTTCAATATGTTAGTCCCATCTCAAGAACCTATCAACATTCAGTCCCAGAAACCAAACATGTTCAACTGCCTCGATCTGTCGATCAGCAACGGACAAAACCAGTGGAGAAGATTGGATTGTTTATCGATATTGGAATTTAATGATTTGGGTTTTATTTAAGTTGACCATAAGAGAATTACCTCCACACCATGTAATGAACTGTTGGACGAGCTCCTCACAGGTTATCTTCAGTACTTCTAGATTCCTCGATCGTAGAGCTACAGAAGTATCATAAGCAAACAAAATAATGATATCTGCCTTAATGTGGTCTGGCAAGTCATTGACAAACAACAAAAGAAATAACGGACCAAGAACTGAGCCCTGAGGGACACCAAGATTGGTGCAGTATTCTCTTGAATTACTGTTGTTATAATACGATCCGATAGATAACTCATTATCCATTTAAGAAATATTCCGCAGAATCCAATCTGATAAAGCTTATCCACAATGAATTGGTGTTGTTAAACACTCAAAAGCTCTATAGACAGATCGAAGAAAATGTCGACGACGTGATAGGATTCGTCCAGAGAGCAATGAACAAACTCAATAAATTCAGAGCAAGCAGTTTGAGTCGACCTCCCTGTCCGAAAGCCATACTGATGATCTGTTATTATTGCAAATTTGGCAAGGAAATCGCACATTCGTCGATATACACTTTTGCGTGCGTTTGAACTAATTGTCGAAGCACTTCAGCCATTCTGGTTGAGGTATATGCATTCTGAACGCATCAACCGCTTCTTCAGCTGTCGAAAAACGTTGACCTCCCATTTTATTTTGTACGTACTGGAATCAAAAGAGGTTATTCGGTGCCAAGTCAACACTATACGGCGGATGACTCATCAAATCGATGTTTTGAGTGCTCAAAGTTAGTTTTTTGACATATTTGTAGTAGATGCTTTGGTAATTGTTACAATGAATTCAATTTCGCTGGAAAATCGCATTGAAATAATTAAAACCCACAATGAAAATGGCGTTTCTGTTAAAATTACATTCGTGATATTTTCGGACAACATAATTGACCTTCTGAAACCACTAATAAGAAATTGGTCGCTAAATTTGAGGCGCCTGGAATAACTGCTGGGTTTTCTGAAAAAACCACTGAACCACTTCAGGTTCTCCTAACCGACCTTCAAGTATTTCACTTTCCCCATGAAACACCCTGTATTAAATGACATATGAAATAATTAGTATTGAAACAGTATCGAAGCAATGTGAATCTACTAACACTCGATTCAACGTAGCTCGTGGAATGTATGCATAAATCGTAAGATTTAAAAAGATGTATATCTAACTGTACATACAACGTGTCAGCTATAATCTAGTCGGCCTTGTTACATATTAGCTCTCATATTTCCGTTTGAGTGAATGTCATCGGATTCAGAAAAATTCCCACAATTTCCACCAATCTCTGGTTGATACTGTTTTGCAATGGCGGATATGTCATGTTCTCTATATACCAAAACATATACACATGTCTCATTATCTCCAATCTGCAATTATAGAGGCTTGGGATATAGATCGGAATCAAGAGAACAGACTTATATTAATATAACCTCGATGCCAAGCAAAAATATTTAATTTTTGGTGAAATCACCGTTCGATCTTATTCTTTGTGCAATGCGTATTGAGAGTTTCGGCTCCGTAAGTGAGCAACGGCAACACACATTTGAAATTCAAATTTCGAAGGCTCTCAATCTTACGAAAGGCACCATAATTCTGCATTTTATCTCAGAGGTCTTATTGTACCTTACAAAGCAAATTTCATGCCCAAGATAGTTATAAGAGGTGGTTTGTTCAATGGAGCTATTCTTCGCTCATGACGTCAGTCTCTGATCCTTACCAGATCTGGTCAAGTTCGCCAGAAGAAACCCTAAAGGTGTATCGAGCACGGTACGCCGCGCGCGGACAGCCGCGCTGTGATTGGACGACTGCCGCGCGCGGCAGTGTCTGTTACCAGCCGCGCGCGAATGTTTTTATTGTTCGTTCGTCGGTATATATGTGTGGACGTGAAATGTGTATTGTAGACTAGAATAAGAGTCTCCTGTATAAATATCGTAAAGTTATTGCAAGTCTCTCTTTCGACGTTATTGCTGTGCGCCAGTGAGTATCCATTTTTTTAATAAATGGTTCTACCAAAGTATGTATGCGTTCGAATTCTTCCAAAGTTAATCTTAAAACATGTGTCGTACGGTAGTTGATTTCGTAATAAATCATTTCCAGATTCTGTATTCTCTGTTGATAGACTCGCATCCAACATTGCCTTGTTTTCATGCACTTTGTTCTCTTCCTTCTACGTAATTTACGAATAATAAGCAGAGCTACAACACCCATTGTGTCTTCAATACGAAATAAAGAGCGCGGTGCCGCTCAGTACTGCCGCGCAAAAAGTCAAACTAGTTACGCGATAAATTTGCGTCCAGCGAATGCCGCGCGCGGCCGCGCGCAGCTGCCGCGCACTTTGCGCGCTGTGTTTGGACACACCTTTAATCAAACGATGAGGCCGCTATTTCGGGAGCGTCGTCAGCATATCTCAAACTGGTACTGAGGTTGCAAAAATTATAAAGTTCAACTTTGAACCCACACTCGTTTGGATATATCCATAAAAAAATAATCAAGCCAAATCAACTCCGGACTTCTGGAAGGCCACACATCAGTGCTTATCGAGAAACGATTTCATTCACCCCAACTTTTTGAGTAGTGGTACTAGAGAAGATGATACTTCAGGAAACCTTTCAAAAAGACATCTTGATCAGTTTGTTCTTCAATACTTCAACTGGTTTAACTCGTTGAAATCCTAAGTGGAAAACTGCACATTGAATATGGTAGGAACTAGAACACTGAATAGTGTAGTTTCTCTTCGGAACAGATATGCAAGTTTGTATTAAATATGTTTATTACGATGAAAGTTAATTGACCACTTGAATTCAGAAGCGAGAATGGTTGATGTTGAATTACATATCTGTTCTCCGCACTTCCCATAATATCAGAAGTTCAATAAAATATACTTGGAATCACACAAGGGGTCATCCAAATAGCTAAGTTAGTTATCCCAGAGTAATGTCATTTTTAAAATTTGTAATGGAACACCCTGTATATTATTTTGGTTTCTGATGAAACATTTTATTATGAGTACAAAAATATAGGTTCGATATTTTTTATTTCAATACCTAACGAGATATCAACTGAAAAGTATCTAAAGAATAGTAAAAAACTAATATTCTTTAATAAATATAAATAACTAATCATAATTATTAACTAAAACTAAGAGATTTACAAAATATTGAAACTTAACTAAACTAATCCATTTTTAGTGCGATGAATAGTAATAAACAATATAAAATATAAAAAACCTAACTGACTCTCACAAATTTTCTTCAATTTGCGTATTTATTTTCGATACAGAGGTGGCAACGTGTGTCTTCTAGAACATGTGACCTTCAAATTGTCAACCAGAGAATGAAGCAGCGGTGTCTTGACATTCACCTGAATTTCTTTCCATCTGTGGCCTCTGACATAAAATAGCAGAATCAACTAAAGTTTTTCTATTACTTTTTGGTAATATATTCGATAAGACAGTTTCAATTCAAAATATAAAATTTTATACAATGTTTTGAATGCAGATTGGAGAAAAAGTTTCTATTCGCAATTATAGGGGAATAGAGAAACGTACTATTTGCTCAGTTTGGCAACAGTGGACCTGAGTGGACCAGCTCAATACGTTACAATCGACCAGCTCTAAGTTTCAGATGCGACACTTTTCAATGTAAATAAAGGGGTCTATTCTTATATAGCCTAAGCTCCAAATCAAGTAATTTGATTGGTTACTATAGCTAGTAAAATTATCATAGTATTACGGGTGCTAAGCAATACAGCAATATTGAAAGCGTGAATGATGTGTTATACCAGATAACGAAACCCAAAGAAAATCCATTGAATCAAACGCAATCCAATTGTTTTCTCCAGTTTTCTGTGCAAATATACTTTTATCACTATTTAAATCCGAGTTTCTCAAACCTATCAGTGCATAGCATCATCGTTTTATAGATCCATAATGCCGATAAAATAAATAATGTAATGCACATGGAGCTACGAATATTTCCGAAGAAAGATGATTAATTAACAAAGCAATAATCTACCAACTGGTTATAATTGATTCGAAATGGATTTTTAAATGACCAGTATTTAATATGGAAGTTATTGATTTCATATATGGTACCATCAGAAAGTTTCACCCTGTTGTAGGTACGAGGCATGTTTTTTAAGTAAGTACCGTTTTGGAATTAAAAAAAGACGTGTAAAGATATCGCAATAATTTTATTTTTACATGAAAGCCTGTATCTTAATCTACTTTTCAACATAATTTCCGTGAATATTGACGCACTTGTCATAACGTGGCACCAGTTTTTGGATACCCTCCTCATAAAATTCTGCCGCCTAACTTGTTAACCACTGTGTCACAAATCTTTTGACTTCTTCTTGCAGTCGCTGACCGCCCAGGTGTTTCTTCAAGTGCAGGAACAAATGGTAGTCGCTGGGTGCCAGATCAGGGCTTTTCGTCCACTTTCTGCACCAAATCTTCGACCGAAGGACGCCCACTCCGTTCTTCATCATGCACATTTGTGCGGCCATCTTTAAATGCTCTCACCCATTTCCTTACCATTCCATCACTCATAATGTTTTGTCCGTAAACTTCATAGATATCACGATGAATATCGATCGGTTTTACGCCTTTAGCACTAAGAAATCCTATAACAGCCCGTCACAGCGGGACTCACGATTGTCGGAGGCATCTTAAACACTCAGTAAACAACGTATACAATGAAGAATCAGACTGTAATGGCGTCAGCGCGTAGACAAGAGATGCAGGTAACCAGCGCGCATGCGCGGAACGCTGACCGTAGCGCTACGGCGGCGGAATCGCAAAACGGTACTTACTTAAAAGACATGCCTCGTACTATCAGAATTTAAAACATGAGACATCAAATATTGATAGTGATACACAGTTATGAATAAATTAAGAAAAAAATCCATGTCACCTAATAAAGTGACAAATTTTCAAAATTTGCACCTCAATCACATTTTTAAGTACTGTTACACCATTTCTATAAGTATTTTAATAATGTAATCTTAAGAAACAAGGATATCAATTGCAACCACGCAAATAAAGGTCATTTTGATCTTAACTAAGTAAAATTAATCTTGACGAGTTTCTTTCAAGAAATTATTATCAGTCAACTTAGATAATCTACGTTGGAAAAAATGAACCACACTACCTTTGGCAAGTTTTTTGAAAAAGATGATGTCTTTGCGTCTCCGCGTCCTCTGGTGTTCCGCAGGGTTCCAGTTTGGGTCCTGCATTATTATATTATTCATGAATAACTGTATTGTTTTTGCTGGGTCTGTTACTTTTATATGTCGATGATCCGAAAATGCAACGTAATGACGTAAATGACTGAAATTAGAGGTCGAGGAACTATTTTTATAAGAGGTGTTATAAGAGGAATGTCCTTTATATTTCGGAATGGGACAACCCTAGTCTTGCAATCTGCCAACTGACAGCTCTATCCTAAAGCTTGACATTTGAGGTTAAACGTAGTCAGAACGTTTTGACACACGATAGCTATTTGTGTTGTTTACAGTAACTTAAAAGATTCATCTCACCCAAAACTGGAATTAAATCGTGAACCTTCTCGTGCGATTATTTTTTACAACTTTCGACGTGGATTAACTCAACAACAGAGCAAAATCAGTTATTGCTCCAAAACCATTGATGCTGAGTGCCAACTGATATTGCTAGATCATCATGTGACCTATCGTGAGATTGAGACAACCTTAGGCATTAGTGGGACCAGTATATAATTCAATATTGCATGTACCTTTGACCGTCAAAAGAATTTGTTCGCGTTGAATCCCACACAATTTGTCTAAAAAATGCTCGTGTCTGTTGGTCGAAAGAAACGCTCCAAAAATACGATCTCGGTGCTTCGAAGCACGTCTATGACATCGTGACAGGTGATGAATCGTAGATTTACGCATCAACCAATTCATCAAAACCAGATTCTAATTAAGTCAATGAAATTAGGGAAGTAATGAGTTCATAATCCCAAGGGAGGGAAATGTAGCTTTAACTTTTTTTTAGTTGTTATGGTTGTATTTTAGGCATGCTATAATTTATTACTCCAACTTCATGGAGGATCATGAAAAATAAAAATACAGTGTGTCCCATTTGAAATAACAGAGCAATTGCCAATTTGCACACATTTGGAAACACTGGAAGTTTGAAATTATTTAAAAATGTACCTTACAGATCCTACTATTGATCTACAAAATTTGAAATATTTTGAATGAATAGTTTCCATAATAATTTAAATAGGCCATCCACCTCGTAACACCGTATAATATCATGAATATAATCCTAATTTGAAACATTAAGAAGGCACTCACCGAATCTCCGTCAATCAGTATGTAGAACCTCGATTTTCTCACAAATCTACTATGGAAAGTCGGTTTAATTGCACTCCTCGTACTAATTTAGACTCGAAAATACACTTCACAACCAGTACCTCAAGTATCAGACAGTTAACTGGATGGCGGCTCCTGCTTAAGACTTCCAGTAGCTGTCTTAGGATTCTTAGGGGGGCCCCTTCCACGGTACGTCACTATACTGGTCCGATTTCGCGTTAGATTGATAGAAAATACGCGCTAATGTAGAGTTGCATCTGCATTGAATGCTCAGTGACAAGGGAAAGTACCTTTTTGAACGAATGCAAAAAGCGAAATTTTCGTATTTTCTATTTATTTGATTATTTGGAAAAATCATAGTTAAGCAATTACGAATTAATTTTCTCAAAGAAAAATATTTGCCAACAAAATCCTGAAAAAAGATTTTTGTCACAATTTTTTATTTAAGTCATTAATTCAAAAAGGTTTTCAGTTTGTGTACTTTATCATTGCTCATTTACGTTAACACAATGGTAGCTGAAGAAATTTGTCACCGAATCAAAATCGACCATTACAGTTTTGTTCAATTACAAGTTTCAACCCCTACAAACTTTTTAATGGAAAAAAATGGAATGACCTTGAAAATACAATTCAGCAAGTTTCAATAGGTAGCATAATCTCAAATTAAATAAGCCATGACGAAGTGCATATACTGAGAACCTCTTTGCACTTTTGCACTCATTAGAAGAGAAATTTTTTTCTTGATATTTTCGGACATAATCGACCTTCTGAGACCGTTATTGAGAATTTGGTCGCTAAATTTGAGTCGACGGGCCCAGTACAAAATGTGCCAACACCAGGGCCTGTTCGACCGGACCGTTTAATTGGAAACTTCGCAGCCGTGAGCCACAGTGTTAAAAAAGAACCAACAACTGGGGTTATCCTAAACCACCACATGGCGAATTTTGCAGAAGGATTCGGCTTTGAAGCCTTACAAGCTTCAACATGTCCAGGAATTGAAGCCGACCGACCATTCACATCGCCGTAGATTCGCTCAGTTCATTCTGGAACAACCCGCTGATTTTTCTGAAAAAATAGCCCATTTTCACTGGTCAGGGTACATCAACAAGCAAAATTACCGCATTTGGGCTTCTCAAAATCCTGGAGCGATTATTGAGACTGTATGGTTTGGAGACGTGATTGGGCCGTTTTTTTTTAAGATGAGGATGAAAATGCGGTCAATAGATCACGCTATCGCGAGATGTTAACAACTAAATTTTTGCCCATCATTGATGGAATGGATATGTGGTTTCAACAAGACCACAAGTCACACAGCCAATTAGACGATCAATTTATTGCAAACCAAATTTACTGATAGCATAATTTCACAAATTTCAGCTGTTAAATGGCCAGCCAGATCGTGTGATTTAATACCACTTGATTATTATTTGTGAGGCTATCTTAAGGATAGAGTCAAGACGAAGCCAATCGAATCGATTGCAGCCTTGAAACTCAAAATCTGTGAGGTGAAATAGACCCGACATTTTGTCAAAAAGTGATTGGAAATTTCGATGAAAGACTTTACTTCTGACAGCGTGGTCGTGTTGGACATTTGCCATTCTTAATTGCTGAACTTTTCTTATTGTAATACAATAAAAATTTGAATCATTTTTTATTTTATTTATTTATTTATGTTTGTGTTACCTGCATTACAAATATTGCAGTGTAACAATACAAAAGTTTTTTGACATCTGTACGCAGCACAAACTTTACTTAAATCTAAACTAAATTATAATCATAAACTTAAACTAATATACACTTATATTCCTAGTTTTTATCTTTTTTAAGCATCCCCACTTTCTCTCGCTGGTTTATTTATTTCCCAAGCTGCTACTATTTTAGTTTCTTACTTTCATTCCTTTTTTGTGGTTATTCTGATACTTTTCCTTTATGAGTATTCTGTATCATTTTTTTTATTTGATTTTTACTTAAAATTTTGAAATCATTTGGAAGAGATTTAAATACTTTCACAGCCACAAATTCCAATATTTTCTTACCCACTTTCAAATTTGGTTTAGGCATTTGAATCGATTTATTTCTCGTAAAAGCGTATACACAGTTTTTTCGTCACTGATAACACCATTGATTTTAACAACCTGCTTTCTATCACTTAAGTAGTCTTTAATTAACAAATAAGGTAATCCCCTTATTCCTATACTTTCAAGTTTTTCTAATAATAAATGGTGATCCACGTCATCAACATTTTTTGTTTTGAAAAACAAAGTTTTTGTTGAAAACCCTTTATATCTTACCATGGGTTTACTCCACGAAAATGACATTTCAGGGCAAGCTAGATTACAAAATACCCAAATACACAAATTAATGTTAAATCGAATGTTTTAAATTTTTCGAAATTTAACCTTACGATTTTCACGAAATCTCTAGACGATCATCGAGCTCGAGTACTTTCCCCGTTAACTTTTTATTTTCTGAATGGCATTTATTCACAATAGGTAATTTGAACAAAGATACCATGAATGAGGTTTGTCTATATCGTCTTACGCTTTCAATTCATGAGCTAAATTTTGAAAAAAAAATTAATATGCATTCGTAAAGAGAGAGTATCAATCAAAAGTGATTGTCTGTGCAACATATGGCATTCGTATCTTCTGATATTTCTTGAAGCATTTAATAGCCATATACTTGAGATAATGATCTTTATACAATATTGTGTGGATGACCATATTTACGATGTTCGTAAGTATTGGATCTTTGGTAAGTCAGTACTTACTACCTAGTGGATTTTAAGATAAGATGGCATAGAAAAAAAATGTACTATATTATATATATCTATGGTAACGAAAAATCAATTAATTTTATTACAAAAGGATGTGTGTATTTTCAATAAAAAAACTCCATTTTATTTCTCTTAAATATCTCCAAACAGACATCAAAAATTTATTCAGCAGAATGTAATCCAGGCCTTCTAGAAAAACAACGACATATAAGTACAACCTCTAAGATGGGCATCATTTCTTTTCCATTAGAATATTCGGTCGGTGAAATTGATAATAATGAAAGAATATCAATTGATTTGATCGTAATACTTTTATTGTTGCATGATAGGAATACTGATAATGTACGTACCCCAACCACAAAGAAGTTAATGAAAGTTGCTGCTCCTAAATTCTTCCATGCAATTTTTTCCATTCCTTTCGAAGAATGAATTCAAAAAGAAAAGAAAGAAACATAGGATATCAATAAAATTCACGAAACACTTGTAAGTTTTACAAAAGTGTTACTTCATTTTTACGATTAACGATTGTTAGGGGTCAGGTCAGACCCTCCATAGGTTTAATGAACTTTTCAAATCAAATCATAACAGAAACAAGTGTCATCTGTCAGATTGTAGCTATAGAAACGGAAATTCAAGAAGTAAACTAGCCAAGATTAAAAAATGCTCTAACTAATATTTTAAAAGGGAGGCTGAGTAGTTTATATGGTCTCATATTTACGCATTTATACACATCATATAATGCGGAATTGAATAAATAACAAATCAGTATGCTGTTGAAGTTTTTCGCCGACTATATTTAGGTTAGGAATTACACTTGTTGGGTGTTTACAACCTGTTGATTCGAGACAGGTAATCGGTGAAGAGACGATGCACCCTTGGAAAAAGATTGAAAATCAGAATGGTTTACCCCTTTATTTCAAGTACGTTTAAATTAATCGATAGTTGAGTATCTGTAATATAATTTTTTAGTGAAATTACTAAAGAAAAACAATGGAATCATCCCAAGTTTTCAGAGATAAAACAAAGATTGGATGAATGTAATTATGTCCGATATTCAACATACAGAGTCGCTCTGAAATTCAGAGCTTTACAGCAGGCTTTATCAAGTAGGTTTTATCATATAACATAAAAATATGATTAATAAAAATTACTTATTACAGTGGATAATGTACCACTCACTTTGGTTGGAGGAGTATTTGAAAGACATAAACTTGGATCAAACGAAGGAGGATTATTTTTGGATTGTTATGACTTGGAAGCAATCCTTCATGACATTTATTTTGCTTGCGATAAACAGAACCAAGGCAGTATTGATGTAGAAATTTCAACAGAATTGATGTTGAACTTGATGATAAATATTTATGATAGGTAAAACAGATTCTAATGTAATTCGATATGTTTGTTAATTTTTTGAATTATGCAGCGAGAAAACAGGAAAAATACAAGTTTTATCCGTTAAATTAATGTTGGCTATCCTCAGCAATTATGATCCTCCTGATTTATATAGGTTTCTCTTTGAATTAAGTGCAGATCATAATTATTGTGTAACAAGACTCAGATTGCAAGTTTTATTAAAAAAAATTACTGAGATGTTGGATTTTCTTCATGAAGATTCCAATTTTGGTCATCATCTCATCAGTTCTTCGCTGGATTCTTGTTTCTCACAAGTACGTACATTTCTTATTTTATTAAAGAAAAAGTTTATTTATTACTTGTATTTATAGTCTCCAGGAATGATAGGTATAACAGAAGGACTTTTAATGTCTTGGTTGAAAAAAGGACCACAAATATTGTCTTGGTTGCCAATTCTAACCAAAGTAAAATTGGCCGAAAGAGGTATGTGAGACGTTACCGTAAAATAAGAATTTTTATTATTTTTTTTGTTAATAGTTAAGCACAATACGAAATGCTCATCCTGCAAACTAAAACCTTTCACTGGGTTACGGTACACTTGTTTGAAATGCACGAATTTCAAACAGTGTCAGCGATGTTTTTTTACTGGAAAAACAATTGGTGCTCATAAATTATCACATTCCATGAGAGAATATTGCGTTGAGGTAAGCTTTAATATCTTTTGAAATCCTTTTTTTCAGAATTTTATGTTGTTTTTATAATATTTGAGTTTTTTATTTTGTACTTGATGGAAATTCGTTATAATTTAATTAAGGGAGGAACAGTATATTTAGCAAATTTTTATTAATATAAATGACACTCCATTCACGACAAGTTCTTTATGAAAGGTAGTGGTAATTTTTTTCCATTCATTTCTTAAAGATTTGAAGATCGACAGAGAAAAATTGAACAAAGCTTTTAATCTTCCACTGCTATTTGAAATGAGGCTCATTTGAATTTTCAGTGTAAATATAAATTCTCTAAGATTATATATTTTTTCAGGAAAACGGAAAAAGGCATAAGAATACATTTAAAAAAATTCTTAGCATTTTAATATGTAGTTCTAACCGAAAATCACCCAAAAAAAGTGATTCAGCGACTGAAGCAGTTGGGTGAGTTAATACTGGCTAAAATTAATTTATTTTAATGATAGATAAGCATTTCACTTAAACATATCGCCAACTCCAATTTTTCTGGCACAAAAGTGATAGTTTTGTCTGTTTTGAAACTGTTTTGTTTCTCTTTATCTATCTTCTTTCAATCTTTTTATATAATGTATAGTTAAAACGATGAAATTTAAGGGTTTGATTAATACTTAAGGAATGAGGTTATTCTTAAGTTTCAAGTCTTTCACAACCATTCTCACATTTATTTCAGGAAAGAAAATCACATTTTCAATCACGATTCACAAAGCGATGAAGTAGTTAGTGTTATATCCGATCTATCATCACCCTTAGGACAATTGCAGCTGATTATTCGACAATTGGAAAAACAAAACAGGTGAAAATTTTTTTTTATGATACTTATATTTTATTTTAAATTATTTTTTAACTTAATATTTCTTAGGGAACTGAGTACAATTCTATCTTCAGGAAGTCATAATGCAGAAGATATAAAAATATATTTAAGGACACATAATATGCATGTCTCTACACAAATTAACAAATTGAAAGTTTTAAAGGTAAATATATTTATATTTTTTTATATTTTGTTTATTATTTATTATAATTTTTTATATACAGGGTGTTCGGCACATGGACCGTCAAATTTTTTTGGGGCGTTGGTAGGGTCATTTGCTACCTTTTCAGTCTTGGAACCTGGGTCCTTAGTATTACGGTTACGGAGGTATGATTTTTTTATTAGGTTTTTCTAAATTACCCAAAATGTACCCTTCGAAGCCCCATAACTTTTTTTGCGTGTGCTTTTACATGCATTTTTTTATTGTATTAAGTCTACATGAGTGTGTGTTTGAAAAAAAACGTATTTATTTTTACAGATAACACCACAGAATTAACATGTGGGCCTTTTATTAAAAAAAAAATATGAAAGTATGAAAACATCTCCACTCCTATTGAAATTTTAAAAAAAGTTACAGCTATTACAAACTTAGTTTTATTTTAAAATGTTCTATGGTTTATAACGTTGCTAACAATATGGTATTTACGTAAGTCAATAAAAAAAATAATACTGCAAATAAGATTTTAGTCAGAAGAGTGAAGAAAGTCGCACCTAAATAAAAGTACGGATTTCGTCACAACACAGCAAGCAAGGAAATTTTACCTGCCCGTTTTAGACGCGTGTGAATTATTATTACTATTTCTGTCCTTAGGTTGGATTGGGTTAGTCGCCGCTGACTTGACCCTACCGTCATTCGAGATTTAACTGTCTCTGCTGTTGGAAGTGTCTGTACCGCTTTGTTCAGTTTTTTAAATTTGTATTTTTTTGTTTTTGTTACTTTTATCGACTTTTTGCTACTGTTGTTTTAATTTTGGTTGTTGATATGCCTAATTTCACCAACGCTGAGTATGCTGATATGGTGATGGCATATGGCAAGGCAATGGTGAAATTAGGCATATCAACAACCAAAATTAATACAACAGTAGCAAAGAGTCGATAAAAGTAACAAAAACAAAAAAATACAAATTTAAAAAACTGAACAACGCGGCACAGACACTTCCAACAGCAGAGACAGTTAAATCTCGAATGACGGTAGGGTCAAGTCAGCGGTGACTAACCCAATCCAACCTAAAGACAGAAATACGGGGGCCATTCAGAAACTAACCTCCACAGTGCGGGTAGTGGGGGGAGTAGCGCGCCATCTGTGCATTCAAGCGCTCAGCAGGTCAGTCGGCATCAAGCCGTAGTCGAGTGAACATCGTAACTGCGCTAGTTTAGTTTTTGTGGCAGTTTGAAATGTGTGCTGCAATAGAAAATTCCGCCAAATGCGAGGTGCGTGCTGTTATAAGGTTTTTTACAGCCAAAGAATACTCTGCAGCAGCTATTCATCGTGAGCTTTGTGCCGTGTACGGACCAAAATTTATGAGTGAAGGAGTTGTCCGTGAATGGGTACGTTTATTTAAAAGTGGACGAGAAAACGTTCATGATGAAGAGAGGAGTGGTAGACCATCATTGGTGACTGACGAACTCGTTCAGACAGTTGATGCAAAAGTTCGTGAAAATCGACGTTTCACAATGGCGGAGTTGTCTACTAATTTTCCACAGATTTCTAAGACTCTTTTGTACGAGATAGTGACAGCAAAATTGGGTTAAGTTCCAAAATTGGGTTAAGTTCTGTGCACGATGGGTGCCTCAAGGCACAAGCGGGTGATTTTTATGCAGAAGGAATTTCAAAGCTTGTGAAGAGATAAGATAAGTGCCTCAATCGTAATGGAGACTATGTCGAAAAATAGTGCAAAGATGTAGTTGTAAGATGTATATATTAAAATATTTTTACTTAACTTGGTGTATTTTTTTCAATTAACCGGAGGTTAGTTTCTGAACGACCCTCATAGTAATAATAATTCACACGCGTCTAAAACGGGCAGGTCGCCCGTACTCGCTGTGTTGTGTCGAAATCCGTACTTTTCTTTAGGTGCGACTTTCTTCTCTCTTCTGACTAAAACCTTATTTGCAGTATTATTTTTTTAATTGACTTACGTAAATAGCATATGGTTAGCAACGTTATAAACCAAAGAACATTTTAAAATAAAACTAAGTTTGTAATAGCTGTAACTTTTTTTTAAATTTCAATAGGAGTGGAGATGTTTTCATACTTTCATAATTTTTTTTTTTTTAATAAAAGGCCCTCGTATTAATTTTGTGGTGTTATCTGTAACAATAAATACGTTTTTTTTTTAAACACACACTCATGTAGACTTAATACAATAAAAAAAATGCATGTAAAAGCACACGCAAAAAAAGTTATGGGGCTTCAAGGGTACATTTTGGGTAATTTAGAAAACCTAATAAAAAAATCATACCTCCGTAACCGTAATACTAAGGACCCAGGTTCCAAGACTGAAAAGGTAGCAAATGACCCTACCAACGCCCCAAAAAATTTTGACGGTCCATGTGCCGAACACCCTGTATATATTTTTATAATTTTTTAGATTTATAATTTATTATATTTTATTTTTATATTTAATTTTAATCAGCAAAGTTATCAAAACTCTTATTGCAGGAATATCTGAAACTATCAGATACCGAATCTCTTATTAAAAAAGACGAAGGCAATATGCAATCCACCCCAAGAGTATTAAACGGTGCTAAGAGTAGAATCTTATCGAAAGATATGGAGTTTTTAAGTCCCATCATTCAAATCGATGAGAATTGCAGTGATTCCGATAATAGTGCAGTTAATACTCCTAAATCCGGCAGAAGCGTTGATGTATTTCCTGAAAATACACGATCAACTGCAGCTCAATATACTTTAGATGATATAAGCAGTTGGATTGGTGGTGAGTATAATGGTTGTCATGTGTCATATCTGTCAAAATTTGAGGTTACCAACGATAATGTCAAAGAAGGAAGGTTGAGATTCGAAGATTACATTCAAAGATTTTATGTCTATATCATGAATTGAAATAATAATATGTTAGGAACATCAATTATGTGCTTAAAAAATAGTGTCAAAGGCTTGTCTTCAGTGAAAGAAGCTCTATATTCCATTAGATCGTGGCTGGCCATGTTTCATAGATGTCTTAATAAGATGATTTTCAGTTAAATATTTGAAACTCCAGTCTGCATTATAATTTTGAATTTTCAATAAATCGAACCTTGATGTAAAATTTAGTATTTCACATGCTTTGTTGAGCGGTTTTTCGTTTGCAAGTTTTTTCTTGTTTATTAATCTTCATATTTTATCATTATCTGTTTAAAACAGTGTTGTATTTACTGAATGAATCTTTTAATGATCCTCTTGTCTCTTCATCTTTATTCCTCATGTTTTATCATCTACATCTATTATTTTGGTTTTATCAGTTTTTTTCTTATTTTCAATTGCTCAGATTGTGTAATTGTTATTTCTTCCTTTTAAATGATATTAACCAGTTATTAGGGGTTGCAATTATCTCCCTGACAAGGATTAAAATAATTTGTTGAAGTAGGTTTAATCTGCAATTTTATATATCCTTTCACTTTTTAAATAATTTTTTTTTCAGATAACCCTTCTCAGTGTCCAGATATATTTAAGAGTAAATCCAGTTTATGCCTTGGAAGAAAAATGCATACAGATTTGGACAAGGCTTTGGTAAAACTAGAGCAAATTCTAGCGAATAATTTTACTTTAGATGGTTAGTGATTTGTTTCATAAAACTGTCACGGAAAACATTATATTTGGAGTTTTTTTATTATTTCAGAATCACTGGTGAATTATGACGATGGACAATTGAAATACGCTGTTTCAGAAGTGGAGGGGGTGTTAACGTCTTTCATTGACACTGTGGAGACTAGCAGAGCTAGTTCTGCACACGGTTCCACGAACAAATTTTGAATCTCTCGAAATTCATAAATATGTGCAAGCATTGGTACCAAAGTTTGATTCTTCGAAAGCAATATTAGAAAAAAAGATTATATAACTTTTTATTTTATCAGTACTATATTATAATGAATTGTAATTCAAAATTAAAGTGAATCGAATATAAAATCTGAATATCATACAGTAAATATATACTTATAAGCGTAGTTTTGTTTTTTTATTGCTGAACCTTAGGAGTCTACTATGAAATTATTGTTTTAAATAGTAGACTCTGGCATAAATTTTGACGTGACAACGTCTTATAAATTGGTTTGCCGGGTGACACTTCAAGAAACTGCGTTACGCTCCGCTCACGTTATGCGCTCACAATGAGAGCGAGTGAGAGGCACGCGTCCCTTCCACTCGGGCATGGTTAGCCCGCCTAAGAGCGAGAGAGACAGACATAAAAAGTGAAAGGCACGCGTCCCTTCCACTCGAGCACAATTAGCCCGCCTAAGAGAGAGAGAGCAAAGGTAAACGCGTACGAATGAATATTCACATTAAAATTATTTTATCACTCAAAGTCGTTGTCACGTAAAACTTTCGCCCGTATACCGACTTTACAGGCAACCAATTTTAATCTACGAACAGAACGACATTTTTGTAAATTATTTCAACGGTCATCTAAGCTTTCCAAACATCAATCTTCTTCATTATAGGCTGATTTAGTCAGTATACGAATATGTTTTTTGAGTAAGTACCGTTTTGCGATTCCGCCGCCGTGGCACTACGGTCGGCGTTCCGCGCATGCGCGCTGGTTACCTGCATCTCTTGTCTACGCACTGACGCCATTACACTCTGATTCGTTGTTTACTGAGTGTTTAAGATGCTTCCGACAATCGTGAGTCCCGTCGATTGTGAAGTACGGGCTGTTATACGATTTCTTAGTGCTAATGGCGTAAAACCGATCGATATTCATCGCGAGATCTGTGAAGTTTACGGACAAAACATTATGTGTGATGGAATGGTAAGGAAATGAGTGAGAGCATTTAAAGATGGCCGCACAACTGTGCATGATGAAAAGAGTAGTGGGCGTCCTTCGGTCGTTAATAAAGATTTGGTGCAGAAAGTGGCCGAAAACCCCTGATCTGGCACCCAGGCAGAATTTTATGAAGAGGGTATCCAAAAACTGGTGCCTCGTTATGACAAGTGCGTCAATATTCAGGGAAATTATGTTGAAAAGTAGATTAAGATACAGGCTTTCATGTAAAAATAAAATTATTGCGATATCTTTACACGTCTTTTTTTAATTCCAAAACGGTACTTACTTAAAAAATCATGCCTCGTATTTGCAGTGGCGGCGGGGGCGGTCCGCCCCGGGTGCCAAGCATCAAGGGGTAACAACACGGTGACAAAGAAATACCAACAGTGCAGCAGAGAAAACGTCGATACAAGAGAAGCAGCATCCACACTTTTACCAGCTTTATGTGACTTCAGTTTTTTATGCTACCTCTCTTTTTGGTGTGAAATCCTAGAAGTTAATCAGACACAAAAGTATATCCAAACATCTGGACTATCGCTGGAAAAGTGTGTTATAAAGATTAAAGCCCTAAAAATTTTTCTTCAAACTCAACGTATACAAATAGTGGAAAGAGCTATTTCCTACGCAACTGAGAAATGTGAGGACTTGGATGAAAGATGAAGAAGAGGAAGGAGGAGATTCCGAAAACGAATGCCAGGAGAAATGTCCCAAGATGTTGGACTAACATTGCCAGAATAGTTGCATGGAGCTATGTTAGAATGTCTTGATAAATTTTACGAAGAACTAGAGCATCGCTACAAAGCAATGGATGATATTCTCATAACATTTGGTGTTGTTCAGTCTGAAACTCTACTTACGTCAACAGAAGAAGAACTTCGTGATAAAGTTCCAAATCTTACAAAAATCTATGATGAATTTTCTGCAGAGGACATTATTTTGGAGATTTTACGACGCGATCCAATGGATTACCTTGGAGCTTCTGAAATTTATTGTAAAATGGGACTATTCTGAGTCTGTTCCAAGTCTAGCTCTATGTCTAAGATTTTTTTTTTCTATTTGTGTTTCGGTGGCTACTTGTGAAAGAAGTTTCTCAAAATTAAAGTTAATAAAATCTTACTCAAGATCTACAATGAGCCAAACACGACTTTCCAGTCTATCCATATTGTCCATTGAAAAGGAGAGGAAAGTAAATTTTGATAATGTCATTGAGTATTTTAGCAAAATAAAGTCACGTAAACACGTTTAATATTTGTCGTTTTATTTTGAGGGTGCTCGATAGAAAGTCGCCCCGGGTGTCAACCTATGCTACGCCGCCACTGCGTATTTGCGGAATTGTTTTAAGTATGTGTTTATATAAATAGGTACTGACCAGCTGTACCTTGTAGTAAGCACTGAAAAATTCAAGAATTGAGCTACAAAAAATTTAAAAACTTTCAATAATGTCATGTGGTAGGTGTGGGCACAATTGAAAAACCAAGTTCTTGTTGAAAGGTCCTTTATTATATAATGGCGTACTCTAGTAAAACTAAAGGTATGTCCAAACATTGAGCAACCAGAGCGCGGCAGCAACACGCGGCATTTGTAAAACACATTTCTGCCGCGCTCTAGTTTGGACAAAGCTATATTTGCGCGGCACAACCAAGATTTGCCGCGCGCTTCAGTTGGCATCAGAACTAAAATAAAAGCGGTCGTAGGTTTGATCATTATTAAAAACTTGCGTAGAGCTAAGAAGAAACATATTTTAACGAGTAAATATCATTGTTATGATTATAGTAAGTAGGTCTAGATTTACAGGCAGACTCCAGTGGAGAATGAAGTGGGTAGCTGTTGGAGGTGTAACCAATAAAACACTCGGTTAACTAAAAATATACTCTCTATTCATACTAAATAAACAAACTTTCCAAAATAATACGTCTCACAGTCCTTGAAACAAATTAACAGTTCATATTCGGTACATCAGTCCTTAATCTAAATCACAAAATCTTCATAGTCCTTAACCTCTAAAAACCCAAATCCCAAATCTACTTGTCCATCACCAAAAGTCCAGTAACATTCCGTGAAGGGGTTAGAGTTAGAGTGCACACAAAGCGATTACAGTGGCGAGTTACTCGATGTATTAGGCATCAGAAGGAATTAGGCAAGCGAAAATGACTTAGACATAAAAATGGGTTAGGCATACCAAGAAATCAGGCAGAGAACGGATAAGGCAGTCGCTCAACAGTGTCCGTGGGGCACGGTTCCACACGGCGCAACTAGTGTCCGTGCGCAACAGAACCCCTCAAAGAGAACTGCCAAGGCCCAGCCCAAATCGGAGTGACCGGCGGTACGGCGTGCGCATGCGCAAACCACCGCGCGTTCACCCGCGATGACGACAGGGCCGAGGTCGAACCAAGTGCCTGCCGCACAGCAGCCCACGCCACGGAAAACTTCGGTCTAAGCACAATTGAGTTTCCCCATCTCGGCACCCAGATGTCGGATACGCAATACCGGCTAAAGGACCCAGCCGACACCCGTGACGAATCCCGCACCCCCAAAGATCGGGCCAACCCAGTGCCTGCCGCGCAACAGCCCACGTCACGGAAAGCTTCGGTCTAAGCACGATTGAGTTTCCTCATCTCGTACATCAACGTCGGCCCCGAGAGATGGACAGCAGGAGTCCGCCGAGGTAAAACGGCCCACAACCTAGGGACGATTGAGTTTCCTCATCTCGGCACCCAGATTCCAGATCCGCAATACCGGCTAAAGGACCCAGCCGACACCCGTGACGAACCCGTGCCTTCCAGGGGTCGGTTCGACAAACGACAACAGGGGTGGGGGGGCGGCGGGCACACCACGACCCTCACCGCGCAGCAGCCCGCGTCACGGAAAACTTCGGTCTAAGCACGATTGAGCTTTGCTCATCTCGTACCTCAACGTCAACTCCGAGAGAAGGACAGCAGGAGTCCGCCAAGGTAAAACGGCCCACAATCTAGGGACGATTGAGCCTGCTCCTCTCGGCACCCAGATGTCGGTTCCGCAATACCGGTTAAAGGACTCGTAAAGGACGTGATGCCCTGAACGCCCTCCTGCAGCCGTCGTTCGGTCTCAACGATCGAACCTCACACTCACCTCCTGGAATCTCGTCCTCCACAAGTGGTCCTCCGGTCCCCTCTCTATACCCCTTTCCTACCTTGGTATGTCTGCCTACCACTGAACTCACTACCAGCACTAACAACACTGCCTGGACCCTCCCCACTAAACGGTAGAGGCTTTCCTCTTATTTTGAGTTCCGCGCCGTACGAGGAACTGCCGTTCCAGTGCTCGACTCGCCTATAAGTACCATTCTCGGTCCCCCCCACCAACATACGTCGTGCGCACTGCAGATGGAGGTGGGAATGATCGGTGGTGTCTCCCCACTGTTCGGCGTGATCTCGCCGGAGTCGATCGAGGTCAACAGATTTACGCCACGCAAACAAAACTACTTCGTTACAAACTGGTAACACACGGTTGCCGCGCGCAGCAGTCGTCCAATCACAGCGCGGCGGACCGCGTGCGGCAGCCGCGCCCAATTGCCGCTCGATGTTTGGACACACCTTGACACGTGTTTATCTAAGGGATGAAATGAAGAAAAATAACAATATAGAATAAATTATATATTTATAATGTACTTAGTCTAAAGTCATTAAACTGGGTTCACAATCACAAGTTTCATCAATTGTAAATAAACATTTCTTGGAATTAACAATCTAATAACATGCATATATTATTATATTAAAAATTTAATAAATATGTAACTTAAAAATGTAAAATTTTGAATAAGCGGTTTTGATATATATAGCTCTTTCTTATTGCACTCAGGTATATAAAAACGCTAATGTATATACGGTATTCAGCTTATCATGGAAGAATTACCATCAGAGAAAAAATATGAATGGAAGTAATACGAGGTCTATAAATTGTGTAATAAGACTGGCAAAGTTGCGTTCGATCTGGCAACACTGGAAGCGCGAGGCTTAGTGGTGATCCACCTTCAATACATGTTAATTTCGAGCAATAATTATCAGGTTTTTCTTCAGACTTGGGAACAGTGCAACGGAAATTTCAGCAGTCCTACGGACATAGTCACGAGCCCAGGTTTTTCGGTGGTTTAAGGCATTTTCTGAAGGAAGAGGGTCGATTGAACATGAACCACGAAGCGGAAGGCCTTCATCTTCAAACCGATAAAAATGTCGACAGAATCCGGAACTTGTGCATTCAGATCGTCGCTTGACAGTCAGACTGAGGAAGAGTTAAATTTGACTCACACCACCTTTCATCAAATTTTGCCCAATGAATTAGGGATAAGAAAAATCTTTACATTCCTGTGGCTCCTCAACCTCCTTATTCACCCGACTCGAATCCTTGTGACTTTTTCTCTTCCCAAAGTTGAAAAATTACCTCAAAAGAAATCATTTTGAACGTGACAATATTGAATTGTAATTATTTTTGTAATAAAGAGTTTAAAAAAATCAGTCTCATTACTCAATTTACCTCGTATATTAAGTATCACTCAATTAGCCATTAGATTATTTTTATTTATATACGACTGTGCTTTTATTATTGTATTAACGAAATATTCAATTCAATTAGAAAAATATATATTTTCATGTAATAAAGTTTGAGTGCGGTAGAGAAACACTGAATTCCTCATTTTTTCAACCAACTAGTTGCGTATTAACAATTTAATAATGAGAACAATAAAAAATTAGAAGTTTGAAATAATAACAATTAAAAAATAGACCTATGATTCAGGAAGACGTTCAACAAAAGGCATTTTTTCTGTCCTAATTACGTTTTGAAGAATTAATGAGATATTTGCAGCAGTGTGTGAGTAGGTGCTTTTCACCGGGTGTATCTAAACTGGATGCAATTTCTCTGGTGTAGATGTCCAACCCGTACTGTCCTTCTTCTGGGAAACTGATATTAAAAATAACTATATCGTCGCTTATGTGGTGACTAACAAACTTAGAAAGTTTCTTTTCTTCTATACCATTTTTATGTAACGTCGCCATGAAGTCAGTCAACTGTCGAGACATGCGAAATTGGATTTCTAATTCTCTTCCAGCAAAAACTAACGCATCCTGAAAATTTTAAGATGTTTCTGATAAATATACATTTATTATTTATTTGTTACTAATTGTATTTTTAGGCCAACAATATCTTACTTGATGTGTGATTGGCACGAGACCAAAAAGTCTTGTCGCCTTAGTCGGGCCCCATTCTCCACTCGCGCAGTCAGGTAAGGGTACCATTACTGTCTGAAGATCTTCACAGCAAATTTTGAACTTGCAGACGCTCTTGAATTTCATTGGTTCCCCAGTCAGATACTCTTTGGGTGTGACAGCGTTAGCGAATATGTCCAAGAGGAAAGCACCACTGCATGGTGCATGTACCCTGAAGGCTACAATGTTGCCAACCACAGACTGAGAAAGAAAAGCTGCTATAAATGATTGTCATATAGTTATCATAAACTGAAATGTTTTTTACTAAGATTTAGTTTTTTTTTTAATTTGTCTCAAACAACTTACCTGCATCACGAACCTCTTCAAAGAAACTCCCTCGAAGCTATCTCCGTCACTGTCGTAAAATTTCAAGTTGTAATGGAAAATCAGGCTGCTCTGCATGTGATTCGGCATGGCTATCCTCACTGTGGCAGCACCTACAACAATGAAATGGCGATAAAAGAATGCCTCAGTTTATTTTTGACCTCACTTACCAGTAGAATCTGTGAACATAACCGCTTTGGTATCGCTGTCTGAAAAGTAAAGTCCATACCTGAAGAACAGAGATCGGACAAATGGTAGTTCCTCGAACTCTTGCAATGTGATGGGGTTCTTCAAAAGCTGCCAGTCAGATTGGAGAGGGAAGAACTCATATATGAACTCTTTCGGGTCTGTCAAGAAGTAGTGATCATCGTACTCGTACCTGCAGAGGATTCATCATTAATATTTAAAGTGGCTCCACGTTGGGCGCCAACAAAATAAAGTAGAAAAGAGTGCTTACAAACTGTACTACAAGAACAATTTTTATTGTTGCACATTGGAGTCCATCAAAGTTACAATATAAAATCCAATTGGTATCTACTATGTAACGATTACCGAAGATGCAAGCAATAAGAAAGGTTCACAAAATATGTTTCAAACGGCACGAGAGGAACAGTACAGACGCCAAAAATGAGAGGAAAACCCTCTGTTCAATGATCAGATTTGGATCCTGTGTGTAAAATTGCCCCACGTTGGGCGCCAAAAGACCGAAACAGCACGAAAAGAACAATACGGGTGTTTACCTTAGACTATCAGACTTCGTTTTATTTCCAGCCTTTGGTGCTTCTTTCGCATTCACCAAATGCCTTGCTCCCCAGTTGCACTGTACGAATCTCCAAGCACCAGCTACGTAGACTGCATTCCAGGAATTTCTGAATCTGTTGTCTTCGAAACGTACACCTGGCTGATATCCCGCAGATTTGGAATAGCCTTTGATGACAACGCAGTGGAGACCAGCATAACTGAAAAAATAGTATTTCATCATTCCAGAACATACCTAAATAGAGTTCCCAATATGGAATCTTTGCTACCTTTGGTGGGTTTATGAATTACCAAAGTTCTTCTGTAATAAAGAACAAGAATACCCTCCAAGTATTTTGTTAGATGCTCGTGAGTTTAAGGGTTTGAATAAATGGCTACCTTATGTGCATAACTCACCTGCATAATCTTTTAAATAACACATGGTAGCTTTCTGTACCATTTTTAATACCTCTAAGTAGACCCATTGGTGTATCGCCTCTGAGATTCTCATCAAAAGACATGGTGTTAAGGTTCTTCACGGTTATCCAGCGGAATATGGTTCTGGAAAAGATGAAATAACATAAAAGAAGTTATACAGATATCCCTGGAGAGCTCCCCAGTCCTCAAAGAGAAAGTCGTAAGTTTTGCCATCATCATGAAGCTGAGGAGAGGCTAAGAAGGGGCAAATCAAAAATATAAAGAACAAAATTGGGACGAGAACAGAAGCCTGTGGTACTTCACTCCTTACTGAGTGACAGGGTAACGCTTCTTCTTCCTATATATTCAAAAAGAGCTCACCTAGCTTTCTCTATGTCAGATCCACATCTTCCCACCAGCTGCCTGACCAAGTCCGTGAATGATTTCTGATCTTCCTGAGCCACAGAGATGGCGATCTGATCTACGTTGCTGAATTCCACTGGATCGTTGTAGACTTGGAACTTGCTGAGGGCAGGTGGTGCTGGTGCCGGTGCAATGCTGGGGTAGGGTTCCACCTCTTCCAGTGGCATCTCACCCTCCATGTACAACGATTCTGCCTGCATGAACTCGCTACGTTTCTCGTTGATGAGCTCCAGCATCTCGTGACTCTGCTTCTCGACCAGAGCTGCTGTAGCGGCCCTGGAAAACGAAATACATCAGCCGAGTTATCAGTTTTTGCGCGCTTATTCTAGTCTTTAAACTTGTAGGCCAGCGTGTTATCGTTTAGCCCAAATATCTGTAATTATGGAATATCCAGGCGAAAATGGTTACAATCGATTGTTATCGATATCTTGCATATTCTGAAATTTCAGAGTGATTTACGAGAAGATGAAGGAGTTTCTTTATGTGATCAAACATAAAATTAAGTTTTTTAAAATTTTGAGGGTTGATAAATGGTATTTTTTTGACCACTCTGTATAACTGACAACTTAGACCTGAAAACGATGGGTCAGATTGAACTTTTATCTAAGATCATCCCAAATTTCGAATTGAAATCTCAAATATTGAGCGCGTTATAGCCATTTTCCTTAGTCTCAAATTTGATTTAAAATTTTTGAAAATAATTTATAACTCTGAAACCGTTATAGATCGATCAGGTAAAGTGAAGTAGATTAATTGAAATATATATGGAGAATCTTTAAAAAAATAAAAATATAGGGTGTCCCATTCAAAATAACAGAGTTGTTGCCAAATTTGCATACATCTGGCAACACTGGAAGTTTCAAAGTATTTCAGATAATTCGATAACCTAAAAAGTTTGAAATATTTTGCATAATTAGTTTCCATAATAATTTAATAGGCCACCCGATATACCTTATCTTGATGTGGAAGTTTCGACCAAGAACAAAACATTGAGTGGTTGGTTATTTTGAATAGAAGATATACGTTTTTTGTATCACACTATTCCAGAGTACGGGAAAACACTCTAGAACAAGCGTGCAAAAAGTCCTGATCTCATGTCAGTGCTGTTCTACATTTTTTTAAAGGTTTATTGAAATCAATGGAATCAGCAAGAGTTGAGGTATTAAATGTGAGGTTTATGGAAATTGAAATACCTGGAATCAACATTAATGACCAAATTTATGCTGAGACACATTTCCTCTTGCAAAATTTATCCGTACACCATTGTTTGATCGATACCGTTGTTCCATTAAATAATTCTATGGTCGCTACATAGAAAGAGCTTCCGCGAAAATACGCGGTCTGTTCCGCAATTATCCCATATACGTTCATATCTTCGCGCTGAGACACCCAAGCAACTTCTGGAGAATTTATACATTACTAGCAACTTCAAACCTAACATTACATAAACAACCAACCTCTGCAAATTATAAAAATTAACTACGCGATGCAAATAAGAAGACAAGAGTTCGGAAGTCATTCTAATCTTAAAAGGGGTATAATAGAATACATCATGAGATCATTTCGAACTTTTCGTGTGAAACATTCAATTATTTTGGTTAAATGTGTCATTTTGACATAATATCTAAGAAACGAAAAACTCGGTAGATTTCTATAACTTTTCGAAATATGTGTAGATCCAAATAGGTAGAAATACCGATAAATCGGTAGCATCGGCAACACTGTGAGATAAGTCTATGTTCCTGACAGATTATACAATATGAATTAGTCTATGCATATTAACCTCTCCGATTCTACCTCCTGTTATTCTATACTCTATGGTTTGTCCCGTTCGACAGCGTTCTCGTGTGACTTAACCATAGATAAGACTTAACTATGGACTTAACATAAAACGTGGTAACAAAAAAGAATCAGACTTGGAATAACAAGATGCAAATGATAGAAATTGATTCTACCTTGGACTACCTTTCGTTGGTTTTCTTATATAAAAGCACTTGCGAGCAGTCAATTGAAGTAAAAACTACGTTTTTTTTGCTTCTATATTTTAAGGGCCGGTTGTTCAATCAGGGATGATCTCGGGATCTAGGTTGATTCGTGGATTAGTGGTTTTGGTCGGTTGTTCAATGAAGAATCAAGAGAAAATACCGGCTTAAGCCAGGATTATCCTAAGCGGGCATAGCTCCACCGATTAAGGAGATAATTCTCGGATTATAACCTAACTTTTGACATAAACAATAAATAAACATTCTACCCTTAGAATATATAAGAATAGCCCCTTTATTTACATTGAAAACTTAGAGCTGGTCGATTGTAGCGTATTTAGCAGGTCCACTTAGGTCATAAAAAAATTTTCGTGTTGCCAAACTGAGCAAATAGTAGGATTCTCTATTCCCCTATAATTGTGAATAAAAACTTTTTCTCCAATTTGCATTCAAAACAATGTATAAAATTTTATATTTTGAATTGATTCTCCCTCCTGTTATTCTATACTCTGTGGTTTATCCCGTTCGACAGCGTTCTCGTGTGACTTAACCATAGATAAGACTTAACTATGGACTTAACATAAAACGTGGCAACAAAAAAGAATCAGACTTGGAATAACAAGATGCAAATGATAGAAATTGATTCTATCTTGGACTACCTTTTCGTTAGTTTTCTTATATAAAAGCACTTGCGAGCAGTCAATTGAAGTAAAAACTACGTTTTTTTGCTTCTATATTTTAAGGGCCGGTTGTTCAATCAGGGATGATCTCGGGATCTAGGTTGATTCGTGGATTAGTGGTTTTGGTCGGTTGTTCAATGAAGAATCAAGAGAAAACACCGGCTTAAGCCAGGATTATCTTAAGCTGGCGTAGCTCCACCGATTAAGGAGATAATTCTCGGTTTATAACCTAACTTTTGACATAAACAATAAATAAACATTCTACCCTTAGAATATATAAGAATAGCCCCTTTATTTACATTGAAAACTTAGAGCTGGTCGATTGTAGCGTATTTAGCAGGTCCACTTAGGTCATAAAAAAATTTTCGTGTTGCCAAACTGAGCAAATAGTAGGTTTCTCTATTCCCTATAATTGTGAATAAAAACTTTTTCTCCAATTTGCATTCAAAACATTGAATATAATTTTATATTTTGAATTGACTTATCGATTCTCCCTCCTGTTATTCTATACTCTGTGGTTTATCCTGTTCGACAGCGTTCTCGTGTGACTTAACCATAGATATGACTTAACTATGGACTTAACATAAAACGTCACTATGAAACGTCGTATAACAAAATAGAATCAAATTTGGAATAATAAGATGCAAACGATAGGAATCAATTCTATCTTGGACTACCTTTTCATTGGTTTTCTTATATAAAAGCACTTACGAGAGTCAATTGAAGTAAAAACTACGTTTTTTGCTTTTATATTTTGAGAGCGCTGACGTTGGGTTAGTTTGAATGAAAACCACCTTTTTGTTGATTTCCTGATGTGATAGCCCTGATTTAGAGTCAATTACAGAAAAAATACTTCATCCACAAAAAATTACTGTTTGATGCGATAAAAAAGTTCTTGAAATATATAATAGTATATTCTAAAACAAGTTGCAGAAGATATTTTCTCTATTTCAGTCAAGAATTGTGAGAAATTTATTGGAATTCAATGAAAAATTCAAATTATACCTCCTAGTGTCTTTTGTATTTTATTTTCGCAGTTGGTGTGACTGATACGAAAATTGACTGATTATAGAATTTGAATTCAAATCTCTACTTGGTTTAATATTGACAATTGACATGCAATGGACGCGTGTTGACATTCGAAAGGATAGGATGTCAGTGTTGTCAACCACAGAACGAAAAATATAACTAAAAAGAATACTGTAATGAATTCATAACAGCACTGTTTTTAGTACTGTAATGAACACATTACGACACTGAAATAGAGAAAAATGGTTAGCAGTTTATTATTGAAAAAAGTTAGCAAGTCCTTATTGGAAAACCTTCACATTTTCATCTTCCGATGTTGCAAAATCAGAGCTTTCAATTCAAGAGATAATTTCAACGATTCAATATCACAGTTATAAGTTGCTCTAAATCAGTTTTCCAAGTATCAAAACACGTCTTGTCTCGGACAATTAACAGCTATTAAAGTGAAAGCGCACGAATGAATGAAAATGAATTAATCCAACCGAAAATTAAAGACTATGCCAGGTTACATTTCACATAAGAAATGAATCTGCAACCTTCAAATTTAATCGTCTGTGTGAAAATGTAACACGAAGTAGTTAAATGAAAACCGAGAAGATATTGTAAACGTTCCACAATAAGGTAATTGTCTGCAATTAATAGGTATTACCACTCTTCTGCCTTTATATTTCCTATGTAATAATTATCAACTTGGCTCCGAAAATAAGCGGATCATGACTGTTTTATGAGTCTATATCCATTAATAAATTAGATCATTACCTTTCGTGTTCTAGCATTTTCCTCGTCAATGATTCCTTCTTTTTGTCTCTTCGTAAAGTCATGTTTTTCTCTAAGTCGTCCTTCTCTTGTTGGTGCCTCAAAGTAAGAATATTCTGGTCATCTCTTTTTCTCTTCATCTGCATCTCTCTCTCGAAGCGATGTGTCAACCTTTCTAGTTCTTTCTCCCATTCGTCCTTAAAAAGTATAAAAAGGTTTTTTATATTTTTCAAACAAGATGTATAATTGGAGACGAGGTCTTGGCATGAAATGGCATTTCCAATATCAATTTTTGAATCATAATCATTTCACGAGGTGTAATGCAAAGAAGTTATCGGAAAAAACTAAACTTTGTATGGTATTATTTTGGGATCATTTGTGTTTTGACATTCTTACCCTAATTTCATCTTTTATTCGCCTTTCTTCCTCTTCTCTTTGTCTCTGGAATTTTCTGTACAAATCATCTTCTTCTTTTCTATGTTTCATTTCTAGCCTTCTCTGTTCATCTCGATCCTGAAAAAGCAAGAAGATCAATAAAAAAATTTAGAAAGCACTGACGTGAGGTCAGATTGCTTTGGCGCTCTTGTTGAGCTAAATCTATAAGCACTCTGATCACGTGAACAATAGTCTTATCCCGTACTATGGGACAATGTGATGCAAATATGAACGCCTAATGAATGAACAAACCTATATCTCAAATTAAAAATAACCATTCATAATTTTCCCCAAGTTTTGTTCGAAGCTATAATTCCCTTTTCCTAAAAACTGACGTCAGTGCTTTTCTGAATTTTGACAACGTATATTATTTCAGCCATCGAGATTGAATTCTCTCTCTATGATTTCCCGTTATGAAAAATTTTGATTAATATTACGCCAACTGACACTGATTAATGAGTCCGGCGTTTGTCAATCGAATATAGATCTGTGATGGCCATCGTTTAAAGAAAATCATCGGGACGTATGTCATTTTTCTTTTCTCTTGAGTAAATGAAAAAAATGATCATATCTTTAGATGGAAAAGAGCCACGGCAATGAAATTTGAGGATAAGTAAGATATCGATCTCCTCAATATATTCACGAATTTTTATTGAAATCCGAAAAATATCTTATGAGATAGTGCGGATTAAAAATTTTTTTTGGGAATTTCTTAAAAATTTTCTAGCGTGACGATTTCTGCTAAAATTTGCGAGCCGTTTTGTTGCAGCCTCCCTCAACAATATTTCAAGTATCAATTTGATCGTATGGATATTCTAGTAGTTATTGAGGAAACAAAATTTCAGATGCTCATAACTACTGAACCATCCGACGGATTCGGCCCAATAACGAACTTTACCGAGATATTTGGACAATTAACATATTCTGAAAATATGAAAACTCTAGCTCAGCTCTTTTGGATGCTAGAGAGGATACGGCCGGCCGGACAGACTCAACTTTCGCCACGAATTTTTCATCAGGGAGTTGAACCCAATCGATTGAGACTATTTTCGGCTCGATATTCCAAAATTACAGACATTCGAGCAAAATGATAGGCACTCTGTTCGGGTGAACAAGAGCGCCAAAAAACAACAAACATATATCATATAATCAACAATAACTCAATTGGAAGTTTTCTTCTGTTTTCACAAAAGTTCTCCCCAACATTTTAACAAAAATTTTTTCTTAACACACTGTTATAGGTAGCTCTCTCTAGGTATTACCATTGAGTATAAATCAATTCAGAGGGAAAACGCAGTTCAAAGAAATGAAGCCAGAAATTTACTAGTACGATTTCTGGTTTATAGATGGATTGTATGTTTCTGGAAATAAATGTATTTGTTCTTTACAGCATCTAACGGAGAGTTACAGAACTATTAGACGATGGCCAGGGCCGGCTTCAGAAAATATGTTGTACTTCATGAAGATTCATAGTTATGTCATTTCGATATTTCATCTGAACTAAGATGGCCAAGATAGTAGCATTATAAATTAATCTTAGTCTGATTGTGTTTATAGTTTTGCAACTCATCTGAAGTAACGAAATGCTCACAGAGGAAAAACGGAATAAAATAAATGAAAAATCTAAAGAGAATACTGGTTTATGTTTGTAGGATGAATATCTAGCCTGAAGTCATTATGAAGTGATTTTGGCGTAATGGAAAATGTTTTTCAAGATATATTCTTCAAATAATAAAATAAACAAAAATACAACTTGCATTATCCTCACAGATTCTCAGTGCAGGATATTACCATCCCGAAAGGAAAAAATCAAAAGGTGTGATGTCTCATGATCTAGCCGGCCAATTCACTGGTCCGAAGCGTGAAATAATCATATCGATATCAATTTTTCATATCTTCATTATATCACCGAAATAAAGGTGTATACAAAAATTCAGTCAACTAGGAATTTTTCCCCAGATGAAACCCAAAATGACTGGACTACTTGGCATTTTTTGCGTCTCTGGCTGATTTAAACTCAATTTGTTCAAAGGAATTTTATTTGATATTATAATCTTTAAAATACTTCTCCATTAGCAATTTCGCCGAACATTCCATATAATTTTAACAGTGCACTCTTCTATTATTTGTCGTTTCTCATATTGTAGACCCAGCAGTTCAGTTTTTAGTATATTTTCGTCGATTTCGTCTTCTAGAACAGCACCCGAACGATTCACGATTTTTGACGTGTACTTTTGACACATAAATTTGAAAAACATCGGCCTCAAGTTTGACCATGGATTCCACATCGATTCAGACCATCATCGGCTCAATATTCGAAAATTACAGACATCCGGGTAATACGATAACACTATATTATTTTCTGGACTGCGCAAAAAAATGATCATAATTTCGCAGAGCACTCGTTGGGACATCTTTGCGAATATGCAATAATCATAAGACAATCTGCATAATTAAACATGATGAAACGACATATCACAACATCAATGTGGAAACTCCAAGAAGTAATCAAGAACGATTTAGTATCCCACGACTCTTCAATTTTAACTTTTCCGTCCGAAGGGAAAGCCTCTAATCCTAGTGTCTGTATTATCAACTAATACATACTCATAATTGAAAAGTTCATTGTCTAAGCGGAACGACCAACTGACCTCATTAAAAACGTTTAATTACGACAGTTCCGTGTATTTCTATCCATTTCCTCCTCTCTGGTGCCATCCACAGAGGAAACGGTCGGTTCACAGAGCGTTGCTGTCTCACGGAAGGCCGTTTAGCATAGAATGGAATGCCTAACTGATTCTGGGTAGGTACAGTAAGACGTTGAGCTTCTTGGAATTCTACGTGAATAGGTACAGGTCGCTTCATTACGTGCATACTTATTGCTAAGATGTCTCACGACAGAGGATGAAGTTATATTATGTTCGGTTATGTTCATCAGTCTATTTTTATAGTTAACCATAGTTACAGAATTCTGTAGTCTCTTCAATGTTGGAATTGATTTCTATGATATAATACTCTGCAATTATATTCCTAAATATCCACCAGAATAACAATAAAATGATGGAAATTTATAACAGCTTTTTTCTTCATCTTAACAATCTAGGATATGCTTGAATTTCACATGAGCGGCAGAATTCACTGCATGTTTAAAATGCATGCTTGAGAAAATTTAAAATTCCCGCCGCTTCGTTCCAGTGCTACCAAATATGGCTGCCGATTCGTGTTACCAAAAATTAGTCAGAAGTTTTCATTTCTTGTTTATTAGTGCTGTAAATGGTCGTAACTTCGATACATCTTCGAGGAACATATTCAAGGTTGTTTCAGTTCGTGAATCTATATCGATCAAAAATGATTGATTTGGCAAAACACAGGTTTCTTTTTTCTAACCTTATATAAACTGTGAAAGTAACGTAGAAAGCATCTAAAAACGACAGGAATCTTTCTATTCTCCTTTTTATTTTCATGGAATTCGTTGGACGGTTACGTCATTATGAGGTAAGAGACTCGTTGAACCTTAGTGGGTTAAAGGCAAGAACAAGACCATAACCTCGCGGTTATTCTTGTGGTAGTCTACAGTGAAAGTCGTGGGTATAAAAGAATCAATGACGTTCATCGGCGGATTCTTGACTCCATCAATGGACCATCGGAACAGAGAAGAGGTGGACTAAATCGTATCTTTCGAATTCTACGTTGTTTGCCCCAGGATATCAGACAGTATGGGCCAAATAAGGCACTTCTTGACTAGCCATTCCACAGAAAACAATGTCATTGAGACCACAGTGTCCAAGTATAAGGTTCCTTCTTTATTATTATAGTTAATGTTATGTGACTTGACCGTTGAAGGGTGCAAGACACAATTGCACCAATCTGTCATCAGAACAGCTGTTTATTCGATCAAATTTCTCCTAGTGGCAATTTTCCATCTGCAATGGGTAGCGGTTCAAGTTCCGCAACATTAACTACAATACTCAATCTAGACTTGCCTAGATTTTTTCAAAATGTTTTTGGTTGGATTCATTTTTCTGCTGTTAAATATAGAACTTGGAATTTGCTATTGGACGGTCAAACTAAGTAAAGGACATGTTATACAGGATGAGCGCAAAATCGCTCCAAATATCAAATTTTAAGATTCTTATAGGTAAAACCACAGTTTTTAGGGTAACTGTCTCACAAACAGATATTATATTCATGCATACCTTTTTCCACTGAATTTCTATCTTATGGCTCCTCACAAAGATCCACAGAGAAACGAATTTTTCGAACATTTCGTTCAACACTCAATTTACAAATTCACCACTGAACTGTTGATATAACTTGAACCTTTCTCTTTCATTTAACCAGAAGCAATTATTATTTTAATATACCATAAAAATCAACCAAGTAGACGACTTTTACAAATCTGGTTTAAATGTCTGGCGTGGATTAAACTAGTTTCATTCGAATGCAATCCATCTAGAAGCTGTATATGTCAAATTTTGTCTTTTACTGTTTTAAAAAATGTATTTTTTTAGGCGATTTCGTCGGTCAAACAATGCTATGTAATAGTCGCTGTAGGTAGTCAATGAACATTAATCCATGCTCATCCCGAAATACAGACGCCATAACTTTATGCAGTCCACTCGGATGACTGTCGATTTGATACTGTAGTGAAATGATTGTGTTTAATTCGTAATCACAAAAATATTTATTACACTTAATCATCTCCAAACACTGATCTGAATAAATTCGTGTTACTTTTTCTCAAAAGTGAGTTAATTAAAGAACTTTTGGATTTAAATCTAGCAGCAGCAGCGCCATCTATGTGTCAAGCTTTCTCTAAAATATATAACCACTTCCCACAAAAAAAAGAATAGATAAAAAAAATAATCAAATACAAAAAACAACTCACCAAATAACAGTCGATGGGTTTCTCCCTGGATTGTCTGTAAGATTTCTGCAGTTCTGTTTGTTTGAGGGCGTGGGCAATGTGGAGGGCGCTGGCGTCGAACCGGCCATATTGGTAACCTGGAGAATCGTTGTGGATATTGTTCACTGGATAGGAATTAGGACTGTACTGTGAGGAATGTTTTTCACCGTAACTTGGTGAAAGGGGGGAATGAGAGCTGACTCCATTGACAGTTGTGCGCACGTGAATTGCTGGAAAAGATAGAAATCGTTGGATACTTGGAAAAGTTCACTTGGTTGTAATTTTTGATTTTCTATTTTGGTTTTATTTGTATTTTATTGTATTGAGGTTTTAGGATAGTAATTCCGCTAGACAGAGTTGCCCAATTACTTATGTAATATACTGTATATATCAGATGCGCATGATTCGTTATTAGACATGGAACATGGTAAGATCACACACGCATGATCTTTAGATTTCTTATTTTCGTGCATATTTACTGATCTAATCTGTGACGTTGTAACATCCTAGGTTTTTTTCAATACAAAATAATCGTAGTCTCATTCCATTCTATGCTGATACGCCACTGGCGGTTACCAAACCGTGGAAATAAATTCCATGGTCCGAATAAAAGAAAGAAGACGAACACGTCTGTCACTGCCTAGTCCCACGTCGATCTGCGCGAGTGAGTGAGAGAGAAAGAGGAAGAATGCAAGATGGTGGGACCCCTATCGGTGGAGTGAAGTAAGAGGGAGCCAAAAAGTTTTAGTAAGTGTCTTTGTATGAGTTTGAAAACGAAGCCATCTTACGTAGAGTGACTCTATAATATATTCTCATGAATTGCCAACACCTTCATGGACCAGGATCTGTGGTTGAACTACAGGAACGTATAATAACGTCTGAGACCATTGACTAGTAGTGTTACTAGTATGTTTGATACAAAGTAGTGGACGTAACCCTTTGTATGTAGCACCATAATGTTGTATCGAGTGCTGAGGGAGCTTTTATTCAATTACTTCGGTTTTCTTGCTGCTATTTATGTCTGTGTCCTTACTGTTGATTATTTATATATTTTGCTTTTTTATCAAGTGGTGAGAGCACTTTCGTTTATTTATTTATATGATCTCGTACTGCTATCTATTTATCTATATGCTCGTATTACGTATTTCATTTAGGGGTCTCGAGATTGTGGACCATTCCTATATTGTTGTATGAGATTTCTGAGCTACCTGGATCGAAGGCCTTGAAGGCCGGTTCCAAAGCCTTAAGGCAGGGACCGTTACCATCATGTGCTATAAGGCATGAGAGAATATACATTTTTATCAACCGCGAAACTTTCTGTCATTTTTTCAGAGCCGCCGCTGGAACTCCATGACCTTCCCCATGTTCCCAATTCCTTAGCTCATACAATATTATAGTTATGGCTCACATACCCTGGGGCCGTGACCATGACGTAGGTCATAATTAGTCGTTTACATATTTGCCATGATTATTATCCTGTTACGTTATTGAAGTATACCTTTGCCATGAATTGGACATTGAAAAATAAGATGACAAGTTAGTATTTTCATGTTTGTTTGCTTTCAACGGGTTTCTTTGTCGTGTTTCGTTGCGCTTCATTGATCTATGGGCCTCATTGATCTATTGTCTATATTGATCTATGGTCTATATTGATCTATGGGCTTACTGAACTACTGGCTTATGGATCTACTGGCCTTTATTGAACTACGGGCTTATAGAACTACTGGCTTATGGATCTACTGGCCTATAGATCTACCCGTATGTAATTTGATCTATGGTCTATATTGATCAATTGGCCTATATTGATCTATGGGCTTAGTAGTATCTAGTAATAGCAATAGTAAATTGTAATACTAAATTGAGAGTGGCGAAATGATAAAGCAACAAATACGAGGGTTGCTTTTTATATTTCGGGATTGGGCAACCCTAGTGCTGCAATCTGCCAACTGACATTTCTGTCGTAAACCTTGACATTTTTAAGATTATACGTAGTCAGAACGTTTCGACATTCGACCGCTATTTGTGTTGTTACCAGTAATTTAAAAGATTTATCTCTCACAACAGTGCATCCATGAGCTTCATTCAATTTTTGGCGATGAAGCTCCATCAAGAATCAGTGTTTATCGATGGTATGGTAAATTCAACCGAGTTTGTAGCTCACTCCAAGACGAATTTCGGTAAGGTAGTCCAAAATCAGTTAGTAATCTCAAATATACACATCGGAACCGAAAAGTTCCAGAATATTCCAACAGAAATGTATAAAAAATGTAGCGTTCCCATTGGCGAAACCGAAGTTCGGTCGAAAAAGAATAAAAGGCCGAATCCATGAACCGAGATCATCATTCACTTCTCTACGCTACCACATCAAGAGGTTCTTAATCATCGGATTTGCAGAACAAAGTTCCGCCACTTCAATTCGAGACATCCCAGGCAGCAGGTATCTAGCAGACCATCCGAGATCCGAAGGTACATAGAGGGCATCATAAATCAGTTTTTCTTTAATTCGAGTGCTACCACCACAAATTTGTCGTCAACAATTTTCTCAATTTCCTCAAATAGAGACTTGACTACTTCTAATTCAATTTGTGACACGTCCCTTTTAATAATGATCGAATTATCACTGTCAATTTATTCATGAACACAAAGTGCAGATTCACACAAATTTGAGCTGCAAAACTACCCACTATCCCCAATTAAATTACTGATGGGGATGCTACTAAAAGCAAGCTCAGTATCCCAGATCATATCCTCTGTCTTAAAAAATCGACCTGCCTGAGTATTTCTACAAATTCTGATTCGTTTTTCAGTCATTGAAAATGGATAGTTTTAAATGAGACACCCAGTATTTGCTACTGTTTCTGAAAAAATTCGACTTCAAAACCTATAATTAATAAAGCTCACCTTCCACATCACCCCTTCCAGGTCCCCTGATCTGCTCATTCACAAAACTACTCGACTTGGGCACGTTCAAGGCCGACCTTATACCCACCGACGACCCATCCAGATGCCCGGGTCCTATCTTAGGCACGTGACTGTTACAATACACCTCCTTATCCTCCTGCCTATGCTGATTATTGTAATAAGTCTTTAAAGTCAATTTTGTTCCGCACACCGCGCACTTGAAGCAACCACTGTGAAAAAAGGTGAAATCTTTCAACGGTCCGACCCTGTCCACTTGATATACGGTCTCATTGCAACGCAGGCACGTACTCTCGTAGAAATTGGGCCGGTACATGGCTTTGTAGCTGCTCTGAATCATGTCTTCTTTTCCCTGGGTTAGGACTGGTTGGCGGTCGGTTTATCATGTGGATTACTGACTGATTCTGATTGACACACTTCCTGCGGATGGTCAGAGCTGTTGAGGAAACAATAGGTTCATTAATCTGCTTTTGATTAGGGACGTTTCACACGCAGCCGACACTGTTATGATAGATAATTGCATGTTTATTGGTATGAAGTTTTGTGATGTTAGCAAAAGAAACCGACCACCAGTACAACTAGTGCCATCTGTTGTAATATTTTACCTGTAGATGGCTTAGTCCATCATTGATAACTGGTATAAATTTCATGACATTTGGATGAATACAACAAAAGGTATTACGTTTCAAATATCACTGTGTTTTGTACATCGGTCGGAAATAAATTTTAAACAAACAGCTGCAATTGATTTTTGTGTTAAACTTTTTCTGAAACTCACCAAAAGCGACAAAATGCATATGGTGATGACTGACTATCCCGTACGCAAGTTTACGAGTGGTTCCGGCGATTCAAATCGGGTAGAGAGACGCTGGATGACGAAAGATCAGGCCGTCCCAGAACCGGAAGAAAATATCGCAAAAGTGTGTGAAATCATCAAAAATAACGAAAAATCATTATTGACAGTTATTGAAAAGGAATTAGGCATTTCTCAAACAACCGCATACCGCATTGTGACCGATTGTGATTAGTAAAATATTCTTCTTCCATTTATTTTTGTATAACTTCAATATTTTTTGTTTTTCTCGTCTTCATTTCATGTTTTCTTTTAATTTTGTTCCTTACTTTGATATCATTTAATAACTGAGCTTCCATTCATAATAATTTAATTATCCCTGATCTGAATTCAAAGAATTTGGAAGTCTGTTTAGTTTTGGAATTATTTTCATATGATATAATACTCTGTATTTATATTCCTAAATATCCACCAGAATAACAATAAAATAATGAAAATTTATAACAGCTTTTATCTTTATCTCAATAATCTAGCATATGCCTGAATTTCACATGAGCGGCATAATTCAGTGCATATTTGATATAATTTAAAATTCCCGTTACTTTGGTAATTCAAATTTCCCGCTGCTTCATTCCTGTATTACCAAATATGGCGGCCGATTTGTGTTACCAAAAATTATTTATTATTATTCAATTTATATTTTTTACTAATTATTTTATTTTTTAAAAATTTTATAATTGATTTGTTTTTAAACTATCTATCGAGAAAATAAAAATATTTGAAAACCGGGTGGTACAGAAACATGACGCCATATTGCCGTAACGGACTTCCGTTGCAATGTCGTCCAATTACCTCTTAGTTGCGCCAAAAGAAGTTTTACTTCAAAACCTTTCAGTGTTCTGGGGGCATAAATAGCACCTTTAACCTTCCCAGCGTAGAATCTTCTTTGAATTGAAACTGAAACTCCGCCCATCTGCCATGTTCATGATAACTTTCAATCGATTTATGAGAATTTGACGATAAATGAGAATTACTGAAAATGTTTGTAGGTTAATTGTGATTAATCAAATCAATTGCAAATTGGGTACCTCACATTAACGACAAGAATGGAAATCAGTTGAAAGAAAGAAAATGTCTGATTCCTATGTCGAAATTGCCCAGACAAATGAAACGAAACTTAAAAATATCAATTCAAAGATTAAATATTTTGCAATATATCTTTTAATCTGTTTTATCAATGCAAGGTTTAAAATTAGAAACTTTCTTCTACTGTGCCTTTCTGTTAAGAACTGTTTATTTTTTTTAACCTTAGTTATAAATACGTGTTGAACTGTACCTACATTGTTGTAAATAATATTTTCAAGATGAATTTCTTCGTTTTAGTAATGCTTCTTTATGATGATTGTTTTTTTGTACTTTCTTTCATGAGGCTATATTTTTTTAAATCATGTTATATTTTAATTCACCAAAAATGAAAATAAAATGCAGAGTCGTAATATATTTCGAATAGAACAGTAGATTTCCCACAACTTGATTCATTAGTATTTGTAGTAATTATCTAACAAATTGTTTCCAAATTATGAATCACTGACTGATGAGTGGGGCGCGAGTCACGTGGTTTGTCACAAAACTATCAAAGTAAAGAATAGAATCGCTTAATTACATAACAAAACAAAGAAACTATTCGCAAGGATTGCATACAATAATTGTTATGATAAAATACATATAATTATTATTTCCCAACCAGTTTGTAGAAATTGACTAGATTCTTCCTAACCACGTCTAGTAAATGATTTAATAGATTTAATTTACTGCGATTTCAAATATTTTCATGTTATGGATATGCATTGCTATCAAAGTGAGCATGAAAACATGGAACCGTTAGTTTGTTACAGCAGTAATAAGATACGAGGGGTCTTTAATAAGTTAACGGGAAGAAAGAGAGCGCACAACTTACGTATTTACTAATTTTTAAGCCCATTTTCTGACGTTCTAGTAAAACGCCTGTAAACAAGATAACTTCCCAAAACAGTACCCACTTTGTACATACAGGGTGTTACTGAATTGAACGTACAAACGAAAAGGAGGGATTCCTTAAGTGAGTTCCATAAACATGGGGTCGCAAACGATTTTCGAGATACAGGGTGTTGAAGTTTGAATTTTTGCAAGTTTTTTCTCATAGTATCTAGACTTCACAAGATATTCAACTGAAATTTGGTATACATTTGAGAGTTCTCACCACGTGACATGGCAATTTCGCTCGAAGATCTATAGGGTGATATTTTTTCTGGAACACTGTCACCTGTTCTTCTGCAGAACTTTTTTCGGTGAGTAACTGTTAATTTGAAAAACTGTAAAAAGAAGCTTTGTTCTTATACTAAACTTTTCGGTCTCATGTAGTTTTGTCGTATCTACCATCGATTTCGATAAAAAAAATTTTGAACGATTCTCTCGAAATTCTCGTAACTATGATAGGAAGTCCAGTTTGTAATCTGTGGTGAATGAATTCAGTGCCAGTTTTGACACATCGAATTATTGAACGTTTGTTTTTTTAAAAAGTGAAGGTGGTTGCATTTGTGGCTATTTATTTTTTCAATGTTATTAAACTATTATTTTCATTACGATTTTTATGACTGTCACAACAATAATTTGATCAGAAATTAGAACCTCTACATATTTCAATATCAAAACATGCCGAATTTCACGAATTCCGAAATGACTGATATGCATTTTATGTATGGTCTTGCAAATGGAAATGCAAGAGAAGCTAGGCGTCTTTACATGGAACGCTATCCCAATAGAGTGATACCATATCATCGAATGTTTTCTGATATTCATAGGCGTCTTTCAGAAGCTGGATCTCTTTCCACGAAAAGAATTAATGCTGGGAGATCACGCATGTGAGAAAACCACAACTCGAAGAGGCAGTTATACGAAATAGAACAACATCCAAGAAGGATGTTAGGGTTAGTTTTTGTCAGTGGTACCTCAGTAGATTATTGATGAATCTTTATTTTAATTGCCAAATTCTATTCACTGATGAAACCTGCTTCTCAAGGACTTCAATTATCAATTTTCATAATGAACACGTATGAGCTGAGGAAAATCCGCATGGATATGTAGAAACCCATTTTCAAGAGCAATTTTCACTAAATGTGTGGGGGTGGTAATATCCCAAGCAACACACACTCTTCTAAGTCACATAAAGTAAACGTCTATTGAGATCTAAAAACATCTTAGCCTAATGAAAAGTATACAGAATATGTCATTTCCTAGACATGATTTAGATTGATATCCATTCTCTTTTTAATAGTGTTTTATGGGACGTAAATTAAGAGTTAATATTTTTGTGCCTATTTGACGTTGAAAAGGCAACTTTTTAAACTACTAGCCATAAAATTTTGAATGAGTTCAGAAAAAATTCTAAACTGAACAATGAATTGAAACTAATCATTTCTCCATGAAGCTCAAGTCGTGATAACATTCAGAATGTCCAACACGAAACTTCAAGGAATTGAATTCAATCCATCCATTTACGATCGTGTTTAGGTGGAGAAATTCATTGGTGGGCATCACACTAACATTTTCATGGAAAACTTTCACGTTCTTTTCAGCAAGATTCATTCTAAATCCCCGGCGAGTGCGCTATGTTTATTTTAGACTTATAATGGCCTAGGGAGTCTATATTCATTCATTGTATCATCGTGTTTTCATGTCTTCAGATCTTTACATGGTTAAATTTAAAACAATCTTAATTATGATATCGATCATCAGCTGCTGATAGCGCTTGCGCCTTCTGCTTCACTGGAAGCGGGAAAGCGTGAAGTCGTGTCAAGTCAGGAAGTCATTTCGTCATTATTTGGCTTTCCATTTCAATCGGCAAAGGGTGAAGATAAAAGATCAAGTGACTATACTTTCGTGACCCGCCATCTTGCTGAAGTTAAATTTCATCAATCAAGTGAATTAACGTTGTTAAGTTACCCCTGTCTCATGTAATCATTATGTATGTCTCGTACTGTTGTAATTGGTCATTTTACTGTGTAATATACCTGCCTTATTATTCATGGTTATTGTTGTGTATATTTCGTACTGTGTTAACTTATTCTTCTTACTGTCGTGATGTATCTTCTTGTTGTCGTTATGTATATTTCCTTCGGTTGATTATGTAGATTCTCTGCTTTCATTATTTATATTGCTTATTATCGTTTACCTATGCATGCCTCTGTTATTTATGTCCATAATGCATTCTGGTTCTTATTATTTACTTGTGATTGATATTCTATGAAGATTTGTTGTTTATTTATGCCATGATCTCGTACTGCTATTTATTTATCTATATGCTCGTATTACATGATATTTCATTTAGGGGTCTCGAGATTGTGGACCATTCCTATACTGTTGTATGAGATTTCTTAGGTTCCTGGATCGAAGGCCTTGAAGGGCCGGTCCCAGACGCCTTAAGGTAGGGTCCGTTACCATCATGTGCTATAAGCCATGAGAGAATATACCTTTTTTAATCAACCGCGAAACTTTCTGTCATTTTTTCAGAGCCGCCGCTGGAACTCCATGACCTTCCCCGTGTTCCCAATTCCTTAGCTCATACAATATTATAGTTATGGCTCACATACCCTGGGGCCGTGACCATGACGATGGTCATAATTAGTCATTTACTTATTTGCCATGATTATTATCCTGTTGCATTATTGAAGTATACATTTGCCATGATTATTAATTCTTGCTGTACCATTGAAGTTGCTATATTTACCATGTTACTATACTCTTGTATTATGGAAGTTGCTCTGATTATCCTGATTATCGTCTGTGCTGTATTGTTATAGTTTCTTTTCCTAGATAGTTATACTCGCCTTTGCTAGCTGTTAATATTTCATCTTTTAGTTCTAAACAAGTGCCCTAACACCACCTAAAGGGGTTTTATGCCTGAGGCTTTCCCCTATATTTTTTTAGACCCTTAATAAATAGCTGATTGTCTGGGTCTAACCGTTGTGTTTTATTTACCATCTTTGTTTCCCAATTATTTTCACTAATCTCAATTATCACGAACTTGAATTATTACGTAAACATGACGTAGAGTCCTACCCTTGCTAGACTATCACATTAAATGGCCAAGTCTTTGTATCTGGAGTCATTCAGACTCCAGTGCCGTAGTTAGTTTTGAAAATGATATTTGTCATTCTTTTCGAAAGAAAAAAGTGGCAAATGTTACACTATGCCAAATTTCAGTTGAATATCTTGTGAAGTGTAGATACTATGAGAAAAAAACTTGGAAAAAATTCAAACTTCAACACTCTGTATCTCGAAAACGAAACGTTTGCGACCCCATGTTTATGAGACTTTATTTTCTTAAACTCACTTAAGGAATCTCCCCTTTTCGTTTGTACGTTCAATTTAGGAACACCCTGTAGATTGCTTATTACCATATGTCATCCTATCTTTTGAAAAGAAAACAATATCATTCTTTTTTAAATGTTGAATATACCCTAATTTCGTTATGACTTGTTGAACCACCGCAAAACATCTAATTGGCTCTATCAGATGTTGGTGAAACAACCGATCATTAGAAAGACGCCCACCTGCATTTTTCTACCATTGTATGTCACAATCATATCCAAAAATAGACACCATTAATGAAAATGAATGAATATGCAATCAATCCACGCTGTAAATATTTCATTGGATACGCGAAGGTTGTAAAATGTGAAAACAACAACCGGCTATACAAAGTTGAACATCCATCATATGGGATTCGCCCTATTGTTGAATGTAACTTGATCTGAATCTCGATGTTTCATTTTTTGGCTTTTTTGATCGCTTAAGGCGAATTTTGGCGGTATAATCACGATTAACTATGGTTACCCTGACCGTGACGTCATAGTTAGTTGTAGTTACCCTTGACATTTCTGACAGATGCGAGTGTTTCAATTTTGTAAACACCGATATTTTTGATGAGGAATATCTCAACATTTTTAATTGTCAAAAGGTTTTTCTCTATTTCAGTGTCGTGATGAGCACTGTTTTTAGTACTGTAATGAACTTATTACAGCATTCTCTTTAGTTATATTTTTCGTTTTGTGGTTGATAATACTGACATCCTATCCTTTCGAATGTCAACACGACCCTTAGCATGTCAATTTTCGTATCAGTCACACCAACTGCGAAAATAAAATACAAAAGGCACCAGGAGGTATAATCTGAATTTTTCATTGAATTCCAATAAATGTCTCACAATTTTTGACTGAAATAGAGAAAATATCGTGTAATACTCGTTGCAAAAGGCAATTCCAACACTCATGCGTTCAAAAACTCGCTCCTTCGTCTCTCGTTGTCGAATTTCGCATTCGTATTGGAATAGGGCCATTCTGCAAATTGTTTTAGAATATACTATTAATAGGCTTTAATGTGGTAAGTTTTTTTTTTTCAAAGTAACTTCTGCTGGACACATTTCTTGCGCTAAATCAATATTTAAATTCTTCCAAACATTGTGTTTAGTACTTATCTTTTGGCTAGAGAAAAGTTTTTAATTTGTTTCCTTCTTCGTCACTGAAGATTCGGCTTAAATCTTTATATATAAAAATAAAACCCGTTTTTCGTTGTCATGGCATAACATTAAAACGGCTTGACCGATTTGGCTGGGGTTTTTTTTTGTGGCTTGCTGATACGCTGTACATGGTTCTTATGGAAACAATATTAAGAAAATCTCTCGGAAAATTGAAAAATGTACATTTTAATTGTTTAATCATTATTGCTTTCACTGAAACAAACTTGAGATTAGCTGTATAGTCTGTATGAGATTTCAACAAGAGATAAATGATATTCTGCCTGACCATACTTTTAAATTTCAACCTGTTCGGAATTATTTATAAAAGTTATCGGAAAATTTTTTTTTTCATCCCGTCGAATACTTAACCTTGATCGCAAAAGGTTGAAATTTTGATACAAGGTGTAAAATCAGTAACTTAACGATGGTTCAAAATTTCAACCCATTCGAAATTTTTTATCCAGAGTTATGGAAAGAAAACCCCTCTCCACTGCTTAGCCTTCACCCCAGAGGGTTGAAATTTCAACACAAGATGGATAAGTACCTACTTAACCATCCTTAAAAATTTCAACCCATTGGGAATTTTTTATCCTAAGTTATGAGGAAAAAACTTTCTTACCCCCTCCTGTGCTTAGCCTTCACCCCAGAGGGTTTAAATTTCAATACAAGATGGATAAGTATTTACTTAAACATGCTCTAAAATTTCAACCTATTCGGAATTATTTATCCGGACTTATGAGAGAAAAGACTTTCTCACCCCCTCCACCGATTAGCCTTCACCTCATTGGGTTGAAATTTCAATATAAGATATGTAATCATTAACTTAACAATGCTTCAAAATTTCAACCCGTTCGGGATTTTTTTACCGAAGTTATGAGAAGAAAACATTCCTCACCCCCTCCACCACTTAGCCTTCATTCCATAGGATTGAAATTTCAACACGAGATAGACAATTTTATGCTTGACCACGCTCTAAAATTTCAACCCATTCGGAATTTTTTATCCGAAGTTATGTGAAGAAAAACCTACGTCACCCCCTCCACCACTTAGCCTTCACCCCAGAGGGTTGAAATTTCAACACAAGATAGATAATTGTATGCTTAACCATTTCCTAAAATTTCAACCCATTCGGAATTTTTTGTCTCGAGTTATGAGAAAAAGCCTTACTCACCCCCTCCTCCACTTAGCCTTCACCCCAGAGGGTCGAAATGTCAATACAAGATGGATAAGTATTTACTTAAACATCCTCTAAAATTTCAACCTATTCGGAATTATTTATCCGGACTTATGAGAGAAAATACTTTCTCACCCCCTCCACCGATTAGCCTTCACCTCATTGGGTTGAAATTTCAATATAAGCTATGTAATCATTAACTTAACAATGCTTCAAAATTTCAACCCGTTCGGGATTTTTTTACCGAAGTTATGAGAAGAAAACATTCCTCATCCCCTCCACCGCTTAGCCTTCATTCCATAGGGTTGAAATTTCAACACGAGATGGACAATTTTATGCTTGACCATGCTCTAAAATTTCAACCCATTCGGAATTTTTTATCCGAAGTTATGAGAAGAAAAACCTATGTCACCCCCTCCACCACTTAGCCTTCACCCCAGAGGGTTGAAATTTGAACACAAGATAAATAATTGTATGCTTAACCATTCCCTAAAATTTCAACCCATTCGGAATTTTTATCCGATGTTATGAGAAGAAAAACCTATGTCACCCCCTCCACCACTTAGCCTTCACCCCAGAGGGTTGAAATTTGAACACAAGATAAATAATTGTATGCTTAACCATTCCCTAAAATTTCAACCCATTCGGAATTTTTTATCCGATGTTATGAGAAAAAAAACTTTCTTACGCCCTCCAGTGCTTAGCCTTCACCCCAGAGGGTTGAAATTTCAATAAAATATGGATAAGTATTTACTTAAACATCCTTTAAAATTTCAACCTATTCGGAATTTATTATCCGGACTTATGAGAGAAAAGACTTTCTCACCCCCTCCACCTATTAGCCTTCACCTCATTGGGTTGAAATTTCAATATAAGGTATGTAATCATTAACTTAACAATGTTTCAAAATTTCAACCCGTTCGGGATTTTTTTACCGAAGTTATGAGAAGAAAACATTCCTCACCCCCTCCACCGCTTAGCCTTCATTCCATAGGGTTGAAATTTCAACACGAGATAGACAATTTTATGCTTGACCATGCTCTAAAATTTCAACCCATTCCGAATTTTTTATCCGAAGTTGTGAGAAGAAAAACCTACGTCACCCCCTCCACCACTTAGCCTTCACCCCAGAGGGTTGAAATTTCAACACAAGATAGATAATTGTATGCTTAACCATTTCCTAAAATTTCAACCCATTCAGAATTTTTTATCCGAAGTTATGAGAAAAAACCTTTCCTACCCCCTCCACCGCTGAGTCGTCACCCCAGAGGGTTGACATTTTAATACAAGATGTATAATTATTTACTTAACCATCCCTAAAAATTTCAACCCGTTTGGAATTTTTTTATCTAGAGTTATAAGAAAAAAGCCTTTTTTAACCCCTCCCCTCTTAAGCCTTTCCTCCAGAGGGTTGAAAACTTTTTTGGGTATCCTATTTTTTGTCCCAAACAATAAAAGCAAAAATTTTCATTGCCGCTAATTATTTCGTTCCCCAGGCTGTATTGACTGGAGTAGTAGATTAAATGGCCATTAGCTCAGTTGGTTAGAGCGTCGTGCTAATAACGCGAAGGTCGCGGGTTCGATCCCCTCATGGGCCAAGAAATTTTTATCATTCACCGAATCAAGTAGAAATTGAAGAAGATGTAATTTACCATCTTCTTTATATACAAAAATGAAACCCGTTTTTCGTTGTCACCCAGGGAAATGGGAATTCATTTTTATATGGAGCATATTGTAGATTCCAGTTCAAATTGCATAGGTAGGTACTCATAGATAAAATAGGTCAGCTATACAAAATAAAGAATGCTTCAAAGCAACGAAGTTCACCGGGTCAGCTAGTTCTTGGTAATTTTTGAGAAAGGGCCTTCAGAAAGTTAATTCAAAATTGTCAAGTCGTTATTGAAAAATCTCTCAGTTTAACCTGAGCTCCAACGCGATATGACCTTACGTAAAGGGTTTCAATTTTTTTTTCGAGTGTTTGAAATGTCTCAACTCTTTTTGGTATCTATTCTCCATTCAGTACTTTTACTTACAGCAGAAAATTACTTCCTATGTATGAATTTGATGATAGTAGAACCTCTTACCTAAAGTGGATGTGCCGCTAGCTAAAATGAAATCAAAGTGAAAGTGTGTGATAGCAATGACTTCTGATGTGTTTCATTGGGAATTTCACGCATTTTACAGCCATTCACAATTACGGTATTGAAAACAAGATATCAAGTTCTAGCTCTACATTCTTGATAAATATTTCATACTCATAATTTACCTACAAGAGGTCTGAGTCAAAGAAAATTTTAATTTATGTTGATAATGAAGCGCACTACGCTTAACTACTATTTGACACTGCCCTCTATCGCAAGGTTGCCAAGTCAATTTTTTTTAACATCCCCAGATTGTAATCTGAAAAATCTCTAGAATGTCCCTAGACACGGAATACGTCAAAATTTTTGAAACAAATTCAATTTCTCAGAAAAAAAATATTTGGCAACAAAATCCTGAAATTGGGCGATTTTTTATTCATTTTAACAGAATTCTTATTGGTTATGGCTCATTTTCAAACACTCATACGCTCAAATCCACGATTCATCACCTGTCACGATGTCATAGACATGCTTCGAAGCACCAGGTTCGTATTTTTGGAGCATTTCTTCCGACCAATCGACACGAGTCTTTTCTTGAGCGATTGACAAATTGTGTGAGGTCCAACGCGAACAATTATCGCCAACCCTCGTATTATGGTTCCAAAGATACCTAGGTACCTCATTTGATGACAATTTCAGTAATATGACATAACTTGGCAAACACTCAACAGTTTTCGAGTTGTTAGTCTTTATATGAAAATACTTTGAGATGCTCCTAACTGCTGAACTATTCGACGGATTTGGCCAAATAACGAGTACTATGTTCTACTCCTTTTTTGAACTAGAACAAGTTATATAATTTTGAATTTGATTATCTTCAGTTATGATGAATTTTAGTTGTTCAAGTTCATAATCTCCTCATGAAACCCTGTCCAAACAATCCCATAATACAAAATATTGACAAATTCGATTATTTTGAAGATTTTTCGGAAAAAAATAGGGCAGAATAAAAAAAAAGAGTGTAACCTCCTCTTCGCCATTTTTTTCACATATGAACCTGAATAACTCAGAAACTGTTGAGTTTTCAGCTAACCATGCATATTGCTGGAATCGTCATGAAATGAGGTTTCTTGTGATGCCTTAATATACTGGGTGTGCCGTTTCAGATAAGAAAGATGTTTCCCAAACGAAATCATTGGATGGTTTGGCAAGTTTTTCGAATAAATATGCCATGGCATAAGAAATATCCGGTGTAGATCGTCTGAGATGGAACACCCTATATCTCTATCGTTCTCTAAATTTTTCAACGTGTATTTATGGATATTTCAATGAAAATTGTTGTCTAACACCAACAAATAGTCAGAATTAAAAAAAAAAAAGAGTGTGACCTCCTCTTCGCCATTTTTTTCACATATAAACCTGAATAACTCAGAAACTGTTGAGTTTCCAGCTAACCATGCATATTGCTGGAATCGTCATGAAATGAGGTTTCTTGTGATGCCTTAATATACTGGGTGTGCCGTTTCATATAAGAAAGATGTTTCCCAAACGAAATCATTGGATAGTTTGGCAAGTTTTTCGAATAAATATGCCATGGCATAAGAAATATCCGGTGAAGATCGTCTGAGATGATCTCTATCGTTCTCTAAAATTTTTAACGTGTATTTATGGATATTTCAGTGAAAATTGTTATCTAACACCAACAAATAGTCAGTCTTCATCCTGTATGTTCAAGTTCACGGTTATTGAACACGACATCCTTCTTTCACAGTATCTAGGCATGGCACCTATAGTTATGGGTATTCTAATCCATAAAGCACCATTTTGGATTAAATTAGATCACGTTTATTTCATTTCCCAACTCTCAATTTAGAAAACACCAAATGAAAATTAAAAGAATCAACCACGTTGAAAAAATAAATTTCTCATAAGTTACTGTTTTGATTTATTGAGGAAATATTCAAAAAATCATAGAGAGTGCCTCGCTCAGACGTCCAGTTATGACCATAAAGACCTCCAGACACCCCAACACCTTCTACACCAATGTATAAATTCAATCAAAGGTGTACATACGCAATTAACCTGTCTCAATCGGCTCCACGAAATTTTCTCTCACCTTAAATCACTAAATTCCAGAAGTATCTCTTTCCTTCTGAAATGTCAATACAAGATGGATAAGTATTTACTTAAACATCCTCTAAAATTTCAACCTATTCGGAATTATTTATCCGGACTTATGAGAGAAAATACTTTCTCACCCCCTCCACCGATTAGCCTTCACCTCATTGGGTTGAAATTTCAATATAAGCTATGTAATCATTAACTTAACAATGCTTCAAAATTTCAACCCGTTCGGGATTTTTTTACCGAAGTTATGAGAAGAAAACATTCCTCACCCCCTCCACCACTTAGCCTTCATTCCATAGGGTTGAAATTTCAACACGAGATGGACAATTTTATGCTTGACCATGCTCTAAAATTTCAACCCATTCGGAATTTTTTATCCGAAGTTATGAGAAGAAAAACCTATGTCACCCCCTCCACCACTTAGCCTTCACCCCAGAGGGTTGAAATTTGAACACAAGATAAATAATTGTATGCTTAACCATTCCTAAAATTTCAACCCATTCGGAATTTTTTATCCGATGTTATGAGAAGAAAAACCTATGTCACCCCCTCCACCACTTAGCCTTCACCCCAGAGGGTTGAAATTTGAACACAAGATAAATAATTGTATGCTTAACCATTCCTTAAAATTTCAACCCATTCGGAATTTTTTATCCGATGTTATGAGAAAAAAAACTTTCTTACGCCCTCCAGTGCTTAGCCTTCACCCCAGAGGGTTGAAATTTCAATAAAATATGGATAAGTATTTACTTAAACATCCTCTAAAATTTCAACCTATTCGGAATTATTTATCCGGACTTATGAGAGAAAATACTTTCTCACCCCCTCCACTGATTAGCCTTCACCTCATTGGGTTGAAATTTCAATATAAGGTATGTAATCATTAACTTAACAATGTTTCAAAATTTCAACCCGTTCGGGATTTTTTCGACCGAAGTTATGAGAAGAAAACATTCCTCACCCCCTCCACCGCTTAGCCTTCATTCCATAGGGTTGAAATTTCAACACGAGATAGACAATTTTATGCTTGACCATGCTCTAAAATTTCAACCCATTCCGAATTTTTATCCGAAGTTGTGAGAAGAAAAACCTACGTCACCCCCTCCACCACTTAGCCTTCACCCCAGAGGGTTGAAATTTCAACACAAGATAGATAATTGTATGCTTTCAACCATTTCCTAAAATTTCAAGAATGATAATCCCATTCACCATTCTTGAAAATTTCAACCTTTATCCGAAGTTATGAGAAAAAACCTTTCCTACCCCCTCCACCGCTGAGTCGTCACCCCAGAGGGTTGAAATTTTAATACAAGATGTATAATTATTGACTTAACCATCCCTAAAAATTTCAAGCCGTTCGGAATTTTTTTATCTAGAGTTATAAGAAAAAAGCCTTTTTTACCCCCTCCTCTCTTAAGCCTTTCCTCCAGAGGGTTGAAAACTTTTTTGGGTATCCTATTTTTTGTCCCAAACAATAAAAGCAAAAATTTTCATTGCCGCTAATTATTTCGTTCCCCAGGCTGTATTGACTGGAGTAGTAGATCAAATGGCCCATTAGCTCAGTTGGTTAGAGCGTCGTGCTAATAACGCGAAGGTCGCGGGTTCGATCCCCTCATGGGCCAAGAAATTTTTATCATTCACCGAATTTTGAAGAAGATGTATTTACATCTTCTTTATATATAAAAATGAAACCCGTTTTTCGTTGTCACCCAGGGAAATAGGGAATTCATTTTTATATGGAGCATATGAAGATTCCAGTTCAAATTGCATAGGTAGGTACTCATAGATAAAATAGGTCAGCTATACAAAATAAAGATGCTTCAAAGCAACGAAGTTCACCGGGTCAGCTAGTTCTTGGTAATTTTTGAAAAGGGCCTTCAGAAAATTAATTCAAAGTTGTCAAGTCGTTATTGAAAAATCTCTCAGTTTAACAAGAGCTCCAACGCGATATGACCTTACGTAAAGGGTTTCAATTTTTTTTTCGTGTGTTTGAAATGTCTCAACTCTTTTTGGTATGTATTCTCCATTCAGTACTTTTACTTACAGCAGAAAATTACTTCCTATGTATGAATTTGATGATAGTAGAACCTCTTGCCTAAAGTGGATATGCCGCTAGCTAAAATGAAATCAAAGTGAAAGTGTGTGATAGCAATGACTTCTGATGTGTTTCATTGGGAATTTCACGCATTTTACAGCCATTCACAATTACGGTATTGAAAACAAGATATCAAGTTCTGGCTCTACATTCTTGATAAATATTTCATACTCATAATTTACCTACACGAGGTCTGCGTCAAAGAAAATTTTAATTTATGTTGATAATGAAGCGCACTACGCTTAACTACTATTTGACACTGCCCTCTATCGCAAGGTTGCCAAGTCAATTTTTTTAACATCCCCAGATTGTAATCTGAAAAATCTCTAGAATGTCCCTAGACACGGAATACGTCAAAATTTTTGAAACAAATTCAATTTCTCAGAAAAAAATATTTGGCAACAAAATCCTGAAATTGGGCGATTTTTTATTCATTTTAACAGAATTCTTATTGGTTATAGCTCATTTTCATACGCTCAAATCCACGATTCATCACCTGTCACGATGTCATAGACATGCTTCGAAGCACCAGGTTCGTATTTTTGGAGCATTTCTTCCGACCAATCGACACGAGTCTTTTCTTGAGCGATTGCCAAATTGTGTGAACGCGAACAATTATCGCCAACCCTCGTATTATGGTTCCAAAGATACCTAGGTACCTCATTTGATGACAATTTCAGTAATATGACATAACTTGGCAAAAACTCAACAGTTTTCGAGTTGTTAGTCTTTATATGAAAATACTTTGAGATGCTCCTAACTGCTGAACTATTCGACGGATTTGGCCAAATAACGAGTACTATGTTCTACTCCTTTTTGAACTAGAACAAGTTATATAATTTTGAATTTGATTATCTTCAGTTATGATGAATTTTAGTTGTTCAAGTTCATAATCTCCTCATGAAACCCTGTCCAAACAATCCCATAATACAAAATATTGACAAATTCGATTATTGACAAATTCGATTATTTTGAAGATTTTTTCACATATGAAAAAACTAGGGCAGAATTCAATAAATGAGTGTGACGTCATCTTCGCCATTTTTTGGGTGTGCACATATAAAAAGATGAATAACTCAGAAACTGTTGAGTTTTCAGCTAACCATGCATATTGCTGGAATCGTCATGAAATGAGGTTTCTTGTGATGCCTTAATATACTGGGTGTGCTAACACCAACAAATTCATAATAAGAAAGATGTTTCCCCAACATATAAACCTGAAATCATTGGATGGTTTGGCAAGTTTTTGTGAATAAATATGCCATATAAGGCATAAACGAAATATCCGGTGAAGATCGTCTGAGATGGAACACCCTATATCTCTATCGTTCTCTAAAATTTTTAACGTGTATTTATGGATATTTCAGTGAAAATTGTTATCTAACACCAACAAATAGTCAGTCTTCATCCTGTATGTTCAAGTTCACGGTTATTGAACACGACATCCTTCTTTCACAGTATCTAGGCATGGCACCTATAGTTATGGGTATTCTAATCCATAAAGCACCATTTTGGAATCAATTAGATCACGTTCATTTCATTTCCCAACTCTCAAATTAGAAAACACCAAATGAAAATTAACAAAATCAACCACGTTGAAAAAATAAATATCTCATAAGTTACTGTTTTGATTTATTGTGGAAATATTCAGAAAATCATAGAGAGTGCCTCACTCAGACGTCCAGTTATGACCATAAAGACCTCCAGACACCCCAACACCTTCTACACCAATGTATAAACTCAATCAAAGGTGTACATACGCAATTAACCTGTCTCAATCGGCTCCACGAAATTTTCTCTCACCTTAAATCACTAAATTCCGAAGTATCTCTTTCCTTCTATCTACACTTTTCGAAACGTCACAAATACACCGATAAATGCGATAAGTGTTTACGCGTACATCGCCTTTGGAGACTTGAATGCTCGAGCGAACAACAAGCACCGAGAAGCCATGTTGTATGGACGAACAAGTGAACGTCGATTCTGTCGAACAGGTTGTTGAAATTCGGATCGCACCACTTGCTGTCGCCTCCTTCTATGTTCACCTGTTAAAAAAGTAGGTGGGGCGTTCGGGAATGTTCGCAGAGGTACGAATGAGGTAGGTATACCGGGTGTTGGGTAATTTGAAGCGATCCTTAGGTAACGTCATACTAGAGATTACTTTAATTCATTTCATTTCGTTTAAATAATTGCATATGTACCTATTTCTAATGAAACAAGATGTAAGTAGGTATTTTACGACGATTTTTAAACGATGCTATTAAGAATATCAATAATAGATAATGGAAATAGCCCAAATGATAATTTCAAATGTGTACCATTATCAAGAATATTTCGTCGTCAAGTATGAACAAATACAAATACTACTCATTTCCGTTCTTATCAGTTTGTAAGTTACCTCAGATAATTTTCCTATTAAATTCTCTACATTCAATTGGTTTTTAATTTATTTCTTAAAAGAGTTTATGTGAATACTTATTCGTCTTTATCGGCTTGTTTCCAGAAAAAAAATTAATGGTATCTGTTAAATGATAATTATCAACTTTGAAAAAATTGCCCCGGGTGAGGATCGAACTCACGACCTTAAGATTATGAGACTTACGCGCTGCCTACTGCGCTACCGAGGCGTTAGAAAGTGGGTCGTAATATGTAAACATGAAGTAATAAAAAATGTTGCCTTTTCTATACAGATTTTAATATGTACTCGTTCAACATTATAGATAAATTGCAGGTCATAATATCAAGGAAAATATCAAACCAAATTTTCAAGTGGTTAACGAAAACAAATTTACAAAAGTAATTATTTCAAGTCACAGAAGAGAAAAAAATATGATGATATGAAGCTAGCATTACTTTTCCACGAATTTTTATGACGTAGGAGCTGTCGAAGGAGGACCAGCGGAAATATTCGTGCAACTTTGCCAAGCTTTCTAATAATTCCTTCAACTTTTTTCATTCACGATTGTGCAGTTTTGCGGCTATGTAATTCAATGAATTTGCAGGATTAATCAAAGGCAGTTTTCAAATTTTTCATTTCAATACAATCTATCAGCGTGAGGCAATTCATTTATGAATTGTTTGTTCACAATCGGTAGATAGATTTAAAGAAAAATAACTTCAGAATTTATTCCATCAGAGGAGAAGAGATAATAATATGTGTTCGTGTGAAAAATCTTCGGTAATGCATGTTCTTTAAATTCCTTATATGAGTCGTTAATCTTTTTCGATCAACCAATTATCAAAATGAAATGTATAGAAAATACAAGCAAGAGGAGATATACTAATGAAAATTTATCGGAAATTTGGCAATGCTGGAGGTATATTTCACCATATCCCGCGTTAAATATCACCACGTCATAAAAAGTTGCTGAAATCCTGTTGCTAACTTCAGACAAGCTACTTCTATGTTCAGTATTTATGGAGTTTGTTATCAAGAAGGGATTGTTTATCGCCAAAGTTCCCTTGAGAAATATCTGAATTGAAATCAAATAATCCGGAAATTGACTGCTTTCAAATTCTTCCTCTATTTTCTATTTATGCAATATTTATCGAAACATATTGGAGTGTTACTACAATATGGTGAGGGTGGAGTAAGTGATGTTAATAGTGAATGATTATTGATGTTATAATATTTTTTAGTCTGTGGCTGAATTTCTCAAAGGATTACCTTCGTACGATGAGAATAACTTTACAAAATTCCATGTAGATAATAACAATCGATCCAGTTTGAAGAGGCCATCTGTATATATTCCAACCAAGGATTACCCTGCTGCACAAAGTAAGAAATTGCATTGAAATATTACACCATTCAAAAGAGAATATTAATATGACAATATTTCCTCAGTTATAGTAACCGAAAAAACAACAATACTCTTGAAGTATATGCAACAACATTGGGACAAAAAGGTAAATAAAACAAGTGAATGTTTTCACACTTTTAATTTTTTTCTCGTCTTAGGCTTCTCAAAAACGAGAACACTTAGTGGAAAATGATGAACCTGCAAGAAAACGACAGAGGGTGGAATAATGACGTGTACTTTAAACCCTATTGTATAAATTTACAGAGCTAACCTTGTCCTAGTTTAAGGATTTTCTGAAAGTTGTATCTACTTTTCATTCTCAGTTCTTTTATAATATTAGGTTTATTATATCTTGATATGTGAGAGATATTTATTATATTATTTAAGATTAGATAATAAATATGTCCCAATTTGTAAAATATGTTCAATACTTGTGTTATTTATTTTAGTATTCTTTTTACCACTTACTTTTTCTCAAATTTTAGTCCAATCTAATCTTCTAGGAAAAAAATTTTATATCAAGGAGAAAATTACATTTATTCTGAATCTACAAAGAAAAACATTGATACAAATACTAATAATCCAATTACTGTAGCAGATTATATGAAATATTTACAAATTTACACAGTAGGTACATCTCACAATTATGAAGTGGAGATAGAGTGGAAGTATCACAACATTAATCCACAGCATTACAGTAAAAATCTTCCGAAATGATGACTGTGAACTTAATTTTTAATCGCTAAGTATTTGGGTTGCCTGGGGATCCCACAACATCGATGATTTCTCCTGAATTCAAATGCTTATTATCGTTTTCCGAAGAAGGAAGCAGCTGAGATGGAATACTGAGGGTCTGTAACAAGAAAAAAATTTAATATTGGATTTACAATACGAAAAACTTCATTTTACCTTTCCTGGATTCAGAGCCTCATACTGATGTCGGAGAGATTGCAGTTCAAATTCACACGATGAAAGGGCCGATTTTAGCTCCATCAAAAGCACCATGTCGCTCCTGAGTTCGTTAAAGTGCATGCAGACTTCTTCTGTAGGAGTCGGGTTCAATTCTGCTAAACAAAGGGAGAAATCACATCATTTTTGGTTAAAAATCAATTGATAGAAAAGTTTATTATCCCCTACTTTTGTTACTCACCTAATCCCATCTCTTGAAGCATCTGTTCTATTCCTTTCGATTTCTTTTGTCCAACGTTAGCAGGAAGCTTCATTCTCTGCGATCTCAAAGAAACACCACTATTTTTATAGTCGGGAAATTTGATTCCAGCAGTCTCAATTGTCTGTAAAATATGCTGTTTAAAAAAAAATTGAAAGCACATTAGTTGACCATACGATACTCTGAAAACTTCTTAATGTACATTTTATTGCAAAAAAATTTTTTTTTAACAACCAGAAAATAAAAGTTCCAAAAAATCACTCACAGTTGTGTCAACTCTAGAGGGACGAGAAGGATTCGATAACTTCTTCTTTGGAATCTTTTTATCAACTTTCTTGGGGGTTTCAACTTGACTATCAGCTTGACTTATCAGTTTTTGTAAATCCTGAGTTTTGCGCTCACGTTCTTTTTTTCTTGCTTCAATTTTCTTCAACTCCCCCAACAAAAATTGTTCCTCCTCTATCTAGAATATCAGCAAATGCATTTATTTGTTTTTTTCACATATCAACTATTTTGATGGTTAAGTACCTGTTCTAAAGTTCTTTCATGCAGTCTTTTGAGTTGTTCTTTTCTTCTTCTCTCATGATCAGCATCATATGTATAAATTTTTTTATCGCCATTTAACTAAAATAACGTTCGTTTATTAGGTTGATTAAACACTTAGAAGTTATTACCTTCGAAATAGTTCCAGTAACTTTAAAGTACCTCTCCTTCAAATCTTCCACAGATCTCTTAGTAGGAAATTTTTCTTTATCAAATCTATCAGCCATTATAATGAACCGGAGGTCAAACCTACTTGCTAAGTCCATTAAATGGTCAGTCTCTTCTCTAGACCATTTATGGTCTTTCAGATACTGTTGATATTCAGCATCAGTATAGGTAGGAATATCAATTTTCTGAAAAGAAATCAATATATAAGAAAAGTTTTTCCTTATCTTCAGAAATCGTTACTTTATTAAACTTAGCGAAAGGATACTCCTTAGGTTCATCAGATGGTCGCCTCCAATGGTAAAATGTAGCGCCATCAGTTCTTGCTGGGTTCTTGAATTCCATCCAAGCCCACTTTCTGGGTTTGCGCATCGTCAAGTCAATTTTTTGTTTGTAACCTAAAACGGAGAAACTTTAATTCTCAAATAACTCTTGAAGAGAACTAAACTCACATGTGTCTGTTGGAAATAGAGGTGGAGCATCTTTTGTATCATTGTACAACAATGCATAAACCTCGCGATGCATTCCTTCAGGACGTTTAGGAGTTTTAGTCACATTTGTGAATTTCTTTTTTGGTTTGTCGTTTCCAAGGATAAATTCTTTAGTCACCTCCGGTGTTGGAGGCCTCTCCAATTCCATAATATCCCTTATATCAGCCATAATTCTTAGATTTCAATAGATTAGAGTTCTATACGACAATTGATTATTTAATAAAGTACTTGATATGAAAATCCGACTATTAAAAACATACAAATTTGTTTTAAATTAGAGCTCACAGTTCCAGCTATTTTCTTCTAAGTGTTATGTTTACAAATCACTAAAACACAACATATTTTTATAACCTCCAATAACATTGAAATTCATAGAATTCAAAAAATCGTTCATAGAGCATGGTTATGTGAACGCGGAACTGATACTTTGGAACAGGTCGAACTAGTGGACCTGATCACTACTGGCAATTTGATCACAGAATTTGATCACGTACGAACCACTAGGCCACCAGACCAATGCGGATCGCAGCATTAAATTTCTGACTGAGATCGGTACTTGTAGTCGATGGACTGGATTACTTAGCGCTGTACGCGTACACTAGATCAATTAGTTCGCTCTGCTTTGAGTTGAGAACGAAACGAATACAGTATTACAGATTGTGAACTAGGACCAGAGCAATGAATTGAATTAAAATTGCATCGCTAAGTCTGGACTTCCCAATTTAATGTAGATACTTCGTAGCTTTGATACTTATTATACATAGTGTACATGAATGCGAAGGAATTTCGAAAATGATTCTTTCGAGAAAATTAATGTGGGTACTTCCAAACAAGGGGTCGTCGAATTTGCTGTTCTAAATTATTATTGAATTTTTTTATTTAAATAGAAGTTGAAAAGATTCCAGAAAAAAAGCACCAATGCTGTCAATTGAATGTGTAAAACTGCAATACTTTCGGATATTCAGTTCATTATCTGGACCGGTTCAGCTCAGAACTGATCCGTGGAACTGTTGGGCTCAGCCACAGAACATAATATATATCATCAGCGATCCAAAGTTGGAGGTTAATCGACCATTACTTATCGCATCTCGGACATTCTCGGACAACTTCGGAACTTTAGCAGCAGGAGACTGGCGAGCCTGTTCACATCGCTAAAAAACTGTTTTTGGAATATTTAGAAAAATTTGTAAGGCAATAGAACTATTTGATAAGAGCAAAAAATATTCATCACTTTCATCAGTAGTTATTAACTTGTAACTTGTCTCCCATATTATTATATTTGGAGCTTTTTTTGTTCAAAATTTTGTTGGTATTCCTTTTTGTTTTGGTAATATTTACTGGGTAAAATACGTCGGCATAAAGTGCGAAGAAAAAGTTGAAATTCAAGTATTTATCCATCACAAATTTGATTGATGTGTCTGACAATGTTAATTGGAGACAAGTATCTCTTATCTTAATGATTGTATAAGTTTACTTTGTTGTGGTATGTTTTTGATATTTTTATGATTTCATAGCATTTCTCACTTCCTATGAAACATATCATTTTTAGCCGTTCATTAATTACCAAACAATTTATGATGTCATCTGCCAGGGATTTCCAAATTCCTGAAGGTCCCAGTCCGATGCCCACCATGGACTCAGAGGATGAAGAATCCTTTGTTGTTCTAGGTAAATCACTTATGCCACAATTAGACTTGTCATTCAATAACCTGAAAATTGAAAGCATTAAGAAAGAAGCAGTTGAAGAAGGAAAAGAATTGATCAAAAGTCTAACTATATCTCAACTTGAAATGCCTGATTTATCCGATGATAGTTTAGTTGAGGTAATTCATTTAATGAAATATGAATCGTTTAGATGATAATTTTCAAATTTGAATCTTAATTATTTTAGACAGAGAAGACTCAGTCACAGATTAGTTTGCGTTCAATAGTAGCCAATTCGTCCCCTGCAGAGGTTCAAGAAAAAATTAATTTGCTTGTTGATGAGAATATGAAACTTAGAGGTAAGTCGTCACAAATAATATTTGTCATACCTAAAGAACTGAATTATTTTAGATATAATTGTTAAAAATAATGCATCAATGGAATTACAACATGAAAAAATAGTGGCTTGGAAAGAAGAAGTAAACAATACCCACCAATTACATAAGGAAAAATTCGCAGAAGCTAAAGCATGTATAACTAATGTGAGTTTGAGAGCTGCATATTTGCTTCAAAACCGTTAATTTAAATGTTTGCAGTTGGTTGAAGAGAAAACGCGTTTGGTTGCAGAACTGGAAAAAAATGAAGAGATAAGACAATTGCAAGAGACAGAATTGTTACGAACGAGAGGACTATTGAAACAAAGATCATCTGAAAGAAATGTTCAAAGTAGTAATGATACAGTTGGGAAAGAAAAAGATATTGATGGTTTGAAGAAACAACTAGATGAGGCAGTTAAAAAACGGGAGGAAATAGAAAATTTTTTGAAAATCGTGTATGCCCAAAAAGAGTCTGTAAACAAGGAGAAAGATGAATTGGAACTTACTAAAAATAAACTTACTGTAGAGCTACAAAAAAGAGATAAATTGATTATAGAGGTAGGATTTAGTTTTCTGGTTTCATTGTCTAATTTTAATTGTTTCTAGATGGAAAATCAGCTTAAAGAAAAAGATGAAACTTTCAATCAGAAAATTTTGTCTCTTTATGCGGAAAATGATAATCTACAAAAACAGGCAAGAGCAACCGTGAACTTGAAGGAGGATCTAGAAAACGTACGTAAGCAATTGATGGCTTCTCAAGAGAATATAACACGCCTGTTGCAAGCGAATGGCATATTGGAAGCTCAACTGACTGCGGAAAAAGAAAAATTGAAGGAATTGAATAACTTGGAGTCTATTAAAGAAGAGTACGGAGTTTTACAACAACAGGTAATTCTACCGTTTTTTTCATCTTGAATGTTTTTCATTTTGTAATTTTTAGCTGGATATATATAAAGCCGATTTTGAGGAAGAAAGAAGACTTAAGGAGAACTATAAAGCGGAAAACAAACAGCTGGCAACTGATTTCCAACAAGTACAAAAACGTAATGGGGAGCTGCAAGATGAATTGGAAATATTGAAAGAACGTGGATGGCAATTTGTCCCAACAGGCCGTAGAACTTCGAGCACTTCCAACGTATCTGCAGAAGTGAGTACTATAATTATTTTTTCAATTAATTTTTTATGGTAGGTGTTCAATTTTTTTTTTTAATTAAATTCTTCTGTTTAAAAACCCCAACCCTTATAACAAACTTGAAAGTGACCAAAGGTTCGAACTGTTCATGTAATTGAAAAAATTTTCCATTATACAGGGTTATGATAAAGTAATGCACAAAATTCATAAAACATACAACGATCACTTTTGAAAAAAATGCAAAAACACGTCAAACGGTGTTTTATATTATTTTATTATATTTATTATAAATTATGACGTCATCAACATATTTTTTAATGGGAAGCTAAGATTTTTATTGCATTATGTTGTAAAGCTTGTTTTTTTACACTAGGGAAAAATAGTTGCAGTAGGGCTAACATAAGAAAAAAAAAAGAGAAAATGAATAAAAAACGAAATAAACTTAAGTTTCATGATAACTTTTCAATTAACTAAACAGTCCATTAAATCAAAACTATTTCTTATAGGAATTGTTCAAATTATGTCCCGTTAACTAACTGACATAGGCCAAGACGATGGTAGACCGTATTTACTGAGTTTTCTATCATCTGCGGAGTTATAAGAGTAATTTTGTGTCTAATTTTCCATTTTGTCTGGCCGGTTAATGTAGACCCGACTTTTCAAATATCCCCACAGAAAAAAATCAAGGGGAGTAAGATCAGGTGACCTAGGTGGCCACTCCATTAGTCCACGTCTTCCAATCCATCGTCCTTCAAACTGGTTATCCAGAAACCTTCGAACAGTAAGACCATAATGTGGTGGTGAGCCATCTTGTTGCAACACTGGGATCCAAGCATTCCTCATTATTTGGATCCAAAAATGCCTCAAGTAGGTCTGGAAGCACTGCCATACGAAGATGTTCCAAATATCGTTCAGCTGTTGAATTCCTCCGAAAGTAATAAGGACCAATAAATCTTCCCCTGACGATTCCTACCCAAACATAAATTTTTTGGGGGCGCTGGGTGTGTTTGGACTGCATCCAGTGGGGATTTTCCCGAGCCCAGTAGCGACAATTGTGTCGATTTACAGAACCACTTAGACAAAACGTTGCCTCATCGGAAAATATATATTGAGAAAATTTGGATTTTCTTCACAATGCCGCATGAAGATTTCACAAAATTCCAAACTACTGTCCCGATCATCTTTTGAGAGTTCGTGAACAAGTTGAACTTTTTATGGGTGTAGTTTTTCTTTTTGAAGCTGAGCACTCTCTTGTATGGGTAAAAACATCCAAACTCGCGTCAGGGTCACGTGATTGTCATCGAAAAAGCGTAAGATCGAGGAGTAGGAGAGGGAATAATATCCCACACTCTTTCTACCGTGCCTGCGTGTGCTGTTTCGTTTAGGCGGTGCAGGGCGCTTGTGCGAATGTTTGTGTATGTTAATGTAATATAAATTAGGTTTGTTCGCGTGGCAGTTCGGAACTGTAATTTTTGGTAATTTGTGGTTCCCACCCGTTCGTCTGGGACGGAACAGGAGTTCCTTGTCGTTCGTGTGGTCGAAACACTTGATTTCGGAACTGTTCTTTACTGTTCTTACGGTTCCTGATCTAGAGATGGTACAAGGTACAACAGAAGAAGCAGTAAATTCAAATCATCGGTGATTCAAATTTTCAGTAGTTCTAATTGGCAATTAAGTTATATATTTGGTGACTAGGATATTCGCATAGCTGTTTTTGAGTATATTTGATGTTGTGGGAGTATAAATTTTTAATCAATTCGTTATAATAGCTTCTCAAAATTTTTGTTATCTCAAAGAAGAGGAAGGATCATTTGCAATAGATGAATAAAACAATTGCATAGTTGTTGATCAAAGTATGTAAGATAATTATTTTATATCATTTATATATACAATATTTCTTATTTATTTACTATATATTTATTTTTGTTATTTCGTGATTGTAGTATCTTTATTTTTTAACCACTCAAGATGTATTGAAAATTTAGGAAGGAAACGGAGGAATGACCTCTTTCAAGAACACAACGACTTGTTAAAACAATTCTTATCTAAAAAATAATTACAAAGCTATGAAAATTGTTAGAAAATATTTTTATTTATTTCCCAAATGCCACCAGTTCCATATACAATTACCTAATTCTATTATATAAAATTTTCTGTACACAGTTTCCACCAAAATTACAATGAAATAACAGAAAAATTCACAGTTTATCCAGATATGAACTAACAAAAATAATTTCTCCACTGATGACCACTACTACATGTATTGAAATTTCAAATTATAATTAAATTAAATCATTTCTTTAAATATTTCATTACATATAAATTATATTTACAGTTATTTATATGGATATGTTTATGTTTATTTATTTATGACAAAAAAATTGTTCAATTTTAATATTTGTAATTTCTAAAGTATTTTCACCGTATTAATAACACAATAACTTATTCAATATCTTTTTAACACTATCCATGATATGATCCATGATCATTGAACTCTATATGAATACCTATATGGTATTTAGAGTTCAATGTCTATGATGTACAACATAACCTTATTTTCACTTATCTATGCACTTAACGAAATCGTTTTGAAATTATCTGTTCCCACCTGTTCTCACCCGTTCGTGTCATAGAACAACTTGCAACGATTCCAAGAGTTACAGAACCTGGTTCTCTGTGACCCCAGTACAACTGGGAACTGCCACCCGAACAAACCTATTGTCATTTTTGTGTACGATAGCGCAATAAATGAATATTGTATTCCACCACATAAATAATAGCACTTTTATACTGACAATGAAAGCAATTCATACAAAATTATTCTCTAACCATTCCAAAATATCAAAAATGCACAACGTTAATATTCAAGTTTTCACTTCTGCCGGCACTCCCGGAGTGCAACTCGTCTTTTTTTTAACATCTTTACTACAAACGACTGACTAACATTTTCTTGTAAGGCAATTTCTGTTGTAGTTGCGTGAATGTTGTCTTCTACTGACAGCAAAATATCTAACTTCACATCGTCGCTTATCAAATTTTGCAACAATTCTGCTTACTGTGCTTCTAGCAATTGGAGGTCTTTCCAAATGTGTTGCGTTAAATAAAGCACATGCTTCTTCGTGACTTCGAAGGCGATCGCCATAACCTACCATCATTAGAATTTCTATCCTTTCTCTTTCGTTTAAACGAGCCATAATAATAAAACTGGTGTCACACTAATTGTACGACTGACACTGACACACCGTTGTTTTAGTAAATCAATCGAAAAAATTGAGAAGAACAGATATTCTTACTTGATAAGTTTAAGTTTGACCTCTATTTATAATTGGTTTTGTTATTTCGTTTTTTATTCATTTTCTCGTTTTTTTCTTATGTTAGCCCTACTGCAACTATTTTTCCCTAGTGTGAAAAAACAAGCTTTATCATATAATGTATTAAAAATCTTAGCTTCCCATTAAAAAAATATGTTGATGACGTCATAACTTTGACAAATTTGACTTGATATTTTTGTAAGTTATGTCAAGAGATGCAGAATATAAAACACCGTTTGACGTGATTTTGAATTTTCTTCAAAAGTGATCGTTGTACGTTTTATGAATTTCGTGCATTACTTTATCATAACCCTGTATAAAAAAATCACCAAAATTATTAACTAAAATAACATTTTTTGCACCTTTCAGTCTCCGCCACCTCTAACATATGAATGTCCTATTTGTTTTCTGAAGTACAGAACGTTAAAATTCTTGGAGGACCATGTCTCTACTTGTAATCCTGAACCAACTTGGTTATAAAATTTGGGTATGGGTTGATTTTTTTTTTGTTTGTCGACATATGTGAACAGTGTTGTTATTTATTTGTTTACTTTAATATTTGGCGCTGCAATAACAAGCCTTGGCATTAATTCACAATTTTTAGTTGAATCTAAAAAATAATGTATTGTGTGTTTCACAATCAGTGATTATCGAATAACAAATTCGTTTCATATCAAAAAATATTTCACAACCTTCAATACGTTTAGCGTTTGATTAAACTGATACAAATTCAAGACTTATCTTCGTTTTGGTGCACATAAACTTGAATTAATTAACAAAAATTGAATAAAAACACTTGACTGTACGTTTTACAAATTTTATTTAAAGCATCGTTGACATGCATGTTTCGGGTTTCATCCCATTTTCAAAACTGAATATAAAACAATATCGGTTAATAAAGTACACATCTACATAACATATCAAGTAACACATGTTAAAATTGGTAAAAGATGGAAATCTAACTGATCATTTACAATGGGAAGATTTTGTTTAAAAACTGATATTATTTCTAAATATTCTAGAAGGTCCATGCGTTTACCTTTATGGCATTTGTGCAATATTTTGGTTTTTTCAAAAGCAATAAAATGGTTTGAGGTGATACAGTGGCTAGAGAAACTAGTAGTGGGTTTGTTTTGGAGGATTGATTTTTTGTGTTCATCAATTCTTTTTGCCAGTGAACGACCAGTTTGACCTATGTAAAATGCAGGGCATTCATTACAGTGAAGCTTATATACACCGCTTTATTGTGTGTTGTTCGCTCGATCCTTACCATTAAAGAACATTGATCTCAGATTTTTCTTATTAGTACAACTAATGTTAATATTATAATGTCTGAGTCTTTTGCAAATTTTATCACTCAGAGATGGGATGTAGTCGATATATGCGTATTTTTTGGTTTCAGTTTCATTATTTGGTGGATAAATTGAATGTAACAATTTCTTCTGCCGCTTTCTGAAAAGGAGTTGATCTATTATATCCGGAGAGTAGCCATTATTCACAGCTAAAAATTTCAGTGTGCGAACCTCCTTGTCATAGTTAATTTTTGACATTGGAATCGAGACTAATCTATGAGTTAGTGCGTGAAATGCTGACATTTTGATTTTATAAGGATGTGAACTACTATTTGGTATTAAAATATCAGAGAAGGTGGATTTTCTGTATATATCAAATTCAAGGTGTTCATTTTTTCTTTTAATCTGTATATCTAGGAAGTTCAGACATCTATTATCATCCTCTATTTCTAATGTGAATTTGATGGAATCATGGATGGAGTTCAACAATTCCAAAAATGCCGTCAATTCCGATATCGACCCAGTCCACTCGCAAAAAACATCATCCACATATCGCTTCCAGAGTAGCACAAAACCTGTCAAGCCAATGTCTTCTGAGGAAAATATTTTCTTTTCAAGGGCTGTCATAAATATCTCACTGAATAAATTAGATGATGGGGATCCCATAGGTAAGCCATTTAGTTGTTGGTAAATTTTATCATTGAATTTGAAGTAGCTCTGTCCCAGACATATCTTAAGAAGTATAGCCCGAATAATTTTAATTTATCTGACCGTAAACACCTAGCCGTGAACGTAGAATTGGCTTTAAATAAAATCGAGTCCCCAAATAAACGGAATATGGAGAAAGCATTATGTGCAGAAATTATCTCTAATTCGACTTTTAATAATAATAGCAAAGAAATGAAATTAGTGAATCAAATAAAGAAAAAATCCGCAGATAATGACTTGATTATAACGAAAGCTGACAAAGGCAATACTGTAACCATTTTATATAAAAATGATTATTTAACAAAAACGGAAATTCTTCTGAACTCCAACGATTTCAAAAAATTAAAATCCGACCCTACATCAAAATTTTAAGGTGAAGTCAAAAAAGCAATAAAGAACTGCCCTAACCTATTGTCCCAGGTAAATATCTCTCTGACCGTGATGAATCCCACAATACCTTCTTTATACTCTCTCCCAAAAATACATAAGGAAAATTGTCCAATGAGACCTATTGTCTCCTACACCAATGCACCAGCTTCAAAATTGTGTAAATATCTGAACTCCATACTACCGGAATTGATTCAACATAACGCTAAATATTCTATCAAAAATACCATTCAATTAACTAATGAATTAAAAACACTCAAAGTTCCAACCAACGCACTAATGGTTTCGTTCGATGTAGTAAATTTATTTCCGTCCATTCCAACCACAGTAGTCGAATCACTAGTGGAACAACAACTTGATGAAAACCCCTCAGTCACCATTGAAACGAAAGAAGAGGTAATGAGACTTCTTAAGATATGTCTGGGACAGAGCTACTTCAAATTCAATGATAAAATTTACCAACAACTAAATGGCTTACCTATGGGATCCCCATCATCTAATTTATTCAGTGAGATATTTATGACAGCCCTTGAAAAGAAAATATTTTCCTCAGAAGACATTGGCTTGACAGGTTTTGTGCTACTCTGGAAGCGATATGTGGATGATGTTTTTTGCGTATGGACTGGGTCGATATCGGAATTGACGGCATTTTTGGAATTGTTGAACTCCATCCATGATTCCATCAAATTCACATTAGAAATAGAGGATGATAATAGATGTCTGAACTTCCTAGATATACAGATTAAAAGAAAAAATGAACACCTTGAATTTGATATATACAGAAAATCCACCTTCTCTGATATTTTAATACCAAATAGTAGTTCACATCCTTATAAAATCAAAATGTCAGCATTTCACGCACTAACTCATAGATTAGTCTCGATTCCAATGTCAAAAATTAACTATGACAAGGAGGTTCGCACACTGAAATTTTTAGCTGGGAATAATGGCTACTCTCCGGATATAATAGATCAACTCCTTTTCAGAAAGCGGCAGAAGAAATTGTTACATTCAAATAATGAAACTGAAACCAAAAAATACGCATATATCGACTACATCCCATCTCTGAGTGATAAAATTTGCAAAAGACTCAGACATTATAATATTAACATTAGTTGTACTAATAAGAAAAATCTGAGATCAATGTTCTTTAATGGTAAGGATCGAGCGAACAACACACAATTAAGCGGTGTATATAAGCTTCACTGTAATGAATGCCCTGCATTTTACATAGGTCAAACTGGTCGTTCACTGGCAAAAAGAATTGATGAACACAAAAAATCAATCCTCCAAAACAAACCCACTACTGGTTTCTCTAGTCACTGTATCACCTCAAACCATTTTATTGATTTTGAAAAAACCAAAATATTGCACAAATGCCATAAAGGTAAACGCATGGACCTTCTAGAATACTTAGAAATAACATCAGCTTTTAAACAAAATCTTCCCATTGTAAATGATCAGTTAGATTTCCGTCTATCACCAATTTTAACATGTGTTACTTGATATGTTATGTAGATGTGTACTGTATTAACCGATATTGTTTTATATTCAGTTTTGAAAATGGGATGAAACCCGAAACATGCATGTCAACGATGCTTTAAATAAAATTTGTGAAACGTACAGTCAAGTGTTTTTATTCAATTTTTGTTAATTAATATCAAACTATGTTTCACCATGGGATAAGCGAGGAATCAATTACGATTAAACTTCAATTATAAAATATTTAAGTTCGATTTCTTTTGGAATGGAAGTTGTATAAAACTGAATTCTTTGTTCAATTAGCACTGATTTGAGGTATGCAATTTCTTTAAGCTACTGACAATTCCAGGGCACATGGTTTTTTCATATATTTGACAGTTCATGGAGGACAAACAAAGTTTGCTTTCCATTTAGGTACCTGTTGATATTTAACACGTGTTTTGTGATAATAGAAGTAGTTGAATTGTTACAGTTCATTATGTCTGACGTTGAATTTTCAATCAGTTTCAAGCCCGTTTGACATTTGTTGGTCCTCCACGACATTTGAGGTTAGGTCTGTGACGTCACGCTTGAATGGTCAATTGTTGAGTTACAGCCTGATTGACAATTATTTATCAGAAAGCAGGTTGTCTGTCTGCCAACATAGGGTTGCCTTGGCCAGAAATTTAAATGATAACTCTTGTATCTTGTTACACGACCACATGCTCTCTATAAATGGATGTATTATTTTTCAGACCCGGCTCGAGTGCCCCATTTGTTATTTTGGTTTCTTGGACTACCAGGCGCTGCAAAATCATGTGGATAGATGTGTGGTTATGAGTGATGCATTACCATAAAAGGGAAATTCCTAATTATCTTATTTTTATGAACAGTATCTTTTTCTAGAAATCTTCGTTTTTTATGTATTCAGTCTATTTTGAAATATTTCTAGATTCTTCTGATTGTGATTTTTTTTTTCTTATATATCTTTTTCTTTAACTATTATTATATATTAATCAGTGATATTTGAGTGATAAATTAGTATAATGATAAAGGATAGTCATTTGGAATAGAAAATGTAGAAGTAATGAATAAACATTTTTTCTTGGAATCATTCATTTGAACCATTTTCATAAAAAAAAATTTCAGGAAGTTTACGCTTACTGTCGTCATTTCTTTACGATAAGTTGAGATATCAGGAACCAATGAAATTTCAGGTTTACGCCTACTGTCGTCATTTCTTTACGATAAGTTGAGATATCAGGAACCAATGGGATTTCAGGAGGTTTACGCCTACTGCATACGTATGCAGAAGAGTGAATTTTTTTTAGATAAATATTTGAGTGTTTATCTATATGATTTTCGATTTTATAAATAACAATAATATAATATACCTATATATATATATAATTCAATAGGTTTTTTATTTTTTCCCACCATAATGAGGGAACCCTTTCTAGAGAACACTCAGCATATTTATTGCAGGGGAATATTTACGGGAGCGGGGGTGTACTGGGGGTAATTAATACAAGAGTGCCAATAAAACAAGGTAGTTCGATTTAATTTTTTTTATTTGTATTCATAAATTCAAGTAACATTTACATTATATACATTAATAATAAGGTATAAATTCCTCTGTTACAGTTGGCTCTAATTATCATTTGTATCTTATTTCACAAATAAAAAAAGAATTTTATGATACTTGAGCAAAAACCAACTCAAGACAAAACTTAGTCCTTGACAGAGTGACAGTGTTCGCAAAACAAGAAAGTAATATTATCTGTTCAAAGCTTTATTAATTCTCTTCAATTTCTTCTTTCTATTACCACCTAATTTCTTTGTGAATTTTTCTTTCTTTTTCTTTATGTTTCGTATTTTAGTCCTCACTATCTGCTTGAACTTTCTTCTCTCCTCTTCGAATTGCCCCTCTTCTTTTTTTCTCTCTGCAATTCTTTTCACAAAATCCAAACCCTCTGCAAAAATAGTTTTAAGTACAATACACAAATTTCTACATGCAAAATGATGAGACAATATTAAATACAATTTTTTTTTGAAATCATAAAAAAAAATAAACTGTTTTACTTCAGAATTAATTTTTTGAAGACCCTACCTTGAAATCTGAAATCGTCATCCTGAAGAAAAAGTGGTTCTGTCCATACTTTCTTCGGTTGTCGAAACTCTACTGGTTTTTCTTCTTGAATCTGCTCTGTCTCATCTTCGTCGTCAGAGGAATCATATTTGAATGGGTTCTGATCCGTAAGGTTGTCCCTTCTTGGAAGTGGAATTTCTTCATCAACCGCCTCTTCTAAAATTATAAGAATCAAAATGTTAATAAAAGGAAACATTTAAGAATCAAAAGTCCAAATTCTCAATTGAATGTTGAAGAATTCCTCACCTGTAACTTTATCAGTGTCAAATAGTTGACGAAGACTAAATCCAGAGGTGTTTTCCATCAACGATTTATAGTCTTTATGAAAAGTGACAGATCTCCCACTTGAAACTGGTTCAGCTTCTTTGATCTCTGCCTTTTTTTCATTATGAATTTTCTTCTTTTTACTACTCTTAGTATTATAAGTTTCTTCACCATTTTTCACATATTTCTCATGTTCTGGATTCGTTGGGTCATACCTAATGTATGGTTTCTCTTCATTTCTAGAACACAAAAAAAATTGGTTAACAAAAGTAGAAGAAAGATTTTTACAATACCAACTCACTGACTGAATCTCTTCCTCGAATTTACTTTGCTACCCAAAACTTCTTCTAAAATTTTTGAGTCATTCTCTTCATTTGTATTTTCTTCAATTCCATCTTGTTTCTCATCAAATCTGCTATCAAGTATGAATCTATCGTCCCTTTTGATCTAAACAAAATAATATTTAATCATTAATTCATTCATAATGAGAATTAATTTCCTTACCTTATCTTCTATAATTTTCTGTTCTTGTTGTTCATCACATTCAGAATCCGAGTCAAACAATTTCATTTTTTTGGATGCGCTACTTGTGTTATTACTTCCTTCAGTATGAACCACATCATCATCGTCATTGAATTTAATTATTTTTGGACGTGTCAAAAATGAACTAAATTGCTTTTTTTGTTGATGGTATGCTCTTATTTTATCTTGGACAGCTTTTTTCCGTTTAGCTTCTGACTCAGCCTGGCGATTGTCTAAAATTTTCTCATTCTTGGTTGATATTTTAGCGATTGGAGTTTTTCCAAAACTTTCAATTTTTAGCAAACCATTAACAAATTTTGCTTCTTTTTTAGGTCTTTTTACTATCAGTATATCATTGTCTACATCCACAGTATTTGTATTTACTTCTTTTTTTGAAGTTGTTTCTTCTTCATCAGAAGATTCAGAAGAACTTGAGATTTCCTTCTTATGATATTTTCCTCTTGAATTATTGGGGATTCATTAACTCTTTTTACATCACTCTTCCTTGTAGCAGATGGGTAAGATGATTCAATAGAAGTTGTATGAATATTTTTGTCTTTAACTAAAGGCAATTCATTGAGGTTCTTCACATTACTCTTTGTTGGTTTTGTTGAACAAATTTCACTGCTTTGGTCAACCAAATCAGCTGTGATCGCTTTATTGTCATTGCTCAACAACTTTTCTTCTCGCTCTCTTTTCAATCTCTCTAGAAAGCTTTCCTTAGCAATCCTCAATTTCACATATTGACCACACCATTCAGTCTCACTGAATTCTTGAAAACCTGTCAACAATAATAGTAATGAGTAAAAAGAAATGTTTCTAGTAACCAATTAGGTCACTATATTTTTCAATTCTGATACTCACAAGTCTGCAAATCTTCATCGGTTGTCTTTAAATTGACATAGGCGAAGAAACAAGAAGTATGTTTGTTCGTGACAATTTTTCTCTCTTTAATTTCAACAGAAATCACCTCCCCATAATTCGAAAACGTCGATTGAATTTCCGGTTCTGAGAGAGTTTCCGGAAGATTTTCAATGAAAATACGGAATTCCTTCATTTCCACTTCGGGCGATATTGAATAAAAATTGTAAAAATAAATCAAATATTTATTATTATCACATAGCGTTAGAAGTTGTTACAATAACATCATTTTATGAATACATTTCACATCAGGAGAAAGTAAAGTTAAATTACGACAAAAATAAAGGTTAAGGCATAGAATCTTAGAACGTAGCAACAGGTTCTTTATTCAAAGCATAGAATAGAAATAGAAGACGCAGACCAGAGAGTAGCAATTGGATAGCGTGCGTGTTGACATCTAACGCTCGTAATCCAAAACAAATGTGTCATTTATAGTTTTCTATTAAGTACATTTAGAACTGTCCTGACATCTATTATCGAGTTGATATTCAAATTTGCAGAAGTCTATTATCACGTATGACCTGACATCTATTATCAAGTTATTAATAAATTTGCAGAAATCTATGTATGCGTATGACCTGACATCTATTATCGAATTTGTTATTAAATTTACAGAAATCTATATATGCGTATGACCTGCCATCTATTATCGAATTTGTAATCAAATTTGTAGAAGTCTATTTTTGCGTATAACCTGTCATCTAGTGCCTTAATTAATAACTCTTATCGGTCTGAAAACACTCCGAAGGGGTAAAAAACTCCGCGATTCGGAAGAAAAAAGATTAGCAGCACTGAAGAACATGATTAACTCTCTGCTTATAGCCACTTTTCAGTCAGGTGCGTTGTTTTCCTTGATAAATATCCACTGGATCAATTTTTAACTTAAATATTGTTTAAATAAGAGTAGCGATTCTACCAAATTCTTAAAAATTGTCAGGCTATAATCATTCTTAAGGGGGAACAAACAGTTATAAAAACCAATCTGATATTTAGATTAATCAATAATAATCTTAAAACGACAATAATTGTCTTACACTTTGGGTTGTGTCTGATACATTTTTTTATTTATTCATATGAAACTGTATCACATAACTCAATTGAGAATGTAAGACAATTATTGTAATTTTTAAATTATTATTAATTTATTTACACTTTTCAAGAATGACTGGATCAATTCAATTATTTGAAATTAGTCAATTGAAAAACTTTTATTAATCAAAATCAATGTAAATAATACTAACAATCTTAAAATCAACAAATGTATACAAACAAAAGCATCCATTAAAAATAAGAACACTTTTGAGAAAGTATATAAACTAAACTAACAAAAAATACCCTCGAGGTGTCGTAAACGAGATTCTTAACAGTTTAAAAAATTTTTAGTGATGTGCATGTTTTACAATGAAAAAATAAACTTTAATCATCTTCTTCAGAAGAACTGAGCAACTTTCTCGTCTTCTTTTTTTCAATCACTTTTGCTTTCTTTTCTTTTGGTTCACTAAGGCCATCAGATTCTCCTTCTTTGGTTTTTCCAAAACCATATTTGGCCTTTAATCGCTCCCTGATCATCAAACCCTTAATCAACTTCTTCCAATTACCATACACCCTTTTTTCATATTTTTCCTGTTCTTTCTTCTCCAGCTCTTCTTTTTCCTGTTGAAAATTATTATAAACTGAAAAAAATTGATAGTCCAAGGCTAAATTGATAATGTAAATGAAATCAGGCGCTTGCGACATAAGATTCATGTGTGAACAAAACTTTACACCTCCTATGTAATGACTTACTATATTCCAAGCTGCAACTAGCTCATCTTCATACTCCTCACACACAATGAATCCATCATATACAGGATGACTCCAACCCCCGTGGAAATCGAAACCTACAATTGCGGCAGCACAGTCGATGTTCAATTTCTTAGCTGTTTTGTTCAAGCCAGCCACTTAAAAAAAATATATATAGGTAAGAAAATTATTTGATCTTCGCATATACGACTTACATCGGAGATGAACGCATTTTTTCGGTATCATACTAGGTTGGAACAAATCGACGTTTCCGAAAGCGTTTCTTGGCACGATACCATTTTCTGCCGTAGGTGGATCGTAATCTTCCACTTGCCATGGTCCAAATATTTCCAGGAGTTGGTCAGATATCAAGGTGTTTGAAAGCTGGATAAATATTCATAAAATGAAGTTGAATAAATTATATGTGGTGTCTTCGAATACAAATAGGCAACAGTGCGTATTAATCAGACAACACTGTTGATAACCTCTCTTTTTAAATGTCAAACGGACATTATAAGAGTGTAACTATATAAACCATTCAATAATTGACGCACCTTATCGTATTTAGGTCTTGCTTTCACAATCTTATATGGCTTTTCTTTACGTTTAACCACCTTAGCCTGTTTTAACCAAATATCTCTGGAATGGCAAACAAATACACAGTCCCTAGAATAAACTGGTTCATTTCGGACAAATCCTAATGGGGCAGCATTTGGCGGATATATAGCTTCAAATTTCAATAAATGCCTCTCAAGAGCATACAATGGGTGATTTTTGTACCTTTAAAAAAAAAAAAAAAATTTATAAATTACGATTCAATCAGTTTATCAAACAAATATCTCAGAAAGGATGCTCACTCTGAAATTGTGGTGGGCAATGGTTTTTCTTGCTGTTGCCTATCCAACTCCTCATCTTCTTCTCGATCTTTAGCATCCTTAGGACCAAGGAATGGTTTCAAAGATGCTTCCCACCATTTTGAGTCTATCCTCAATTTTCTTGTAACTGTATTGAAATTCTGACAGTATCTCCTTGTGATATCTTTAATGTGATTGTTATTATTCCATGCTAAGACATACGAAACAGGATGTGAAGCTCTCGACTGAAAAATTTGTGATAAAAATAATGAATGTGTTGATGAATTGTTTTAAACTTACATATAATTCATTATCGCAATATGCCTGACCACGGACTACATCTACGCTCATCCATTTCTCTTCCATTTCCAAGAACACCTCAAGCCATGTGTCACAACCTCTCTTTTTTTTAACAGGTTCTTCTTTCTTCACTATAACTTCTTCTTCCGTATACTCACTGTCACTAGATATCACCTTTCTACTATTATTATCCTTTGTTTTTCTTATCTTCTTTACTTTTTTCACTTCGTCTTTGATCTGTGCCTTCTTCTTAGCCTTTATGTGAATTATAATATTTTGATTCACTTTAACGTATTTCTTTTATAACTCAATTAATAATACTACCTTTAATTTTGGATAAAACTCATCATCACTATCATGATATTTTTTCTTTATTGGTTCTGGAACATAATCGCTGTCTTCAGTGTCTGAATTATGTACTGGTTTTCGCTTTTTAACCAACTTGCTTTTATCGATGTATTTCTGTTCTTTTATTCTTCCTTTGATGAGATTCATTATGTCCTGCCTTACATCTAATGCTTTCTTGGGAGAATTCTTATCAACATTTTCAACTAAAATAAATTTTTTATGTGAATTTTTTTCCTCCGGTTTTTTTTTGTTTTACCTATTTCTTACCTGCAGATTTGGAACGCCTGAGTTTTTGTAGATTAACTTTATCTTTTTTATCAGAATCTTCGTTTGCACTTTTCACAACCCCTTTTTCTGATTTCATTCTTTTTCTCGGTGTAACTTCAAAATCATCATCAGAAAATGTGTTGTCCTTTTCTACATAGGACTTTCTCGTCACGCTCTTCCTATGTTTTCTAGATCCACAATCTTCGTCATTAGAGGTTGAGGTATTTTTGAGATTTTTCAGATTAACCTTCGAAGATTTTTCTTTAGATACTTTACTGTAGTTTTTAGTGTAGAAGTTTTCGAAATTGCTCAAATTTTTTTTACTAGAATTCAAATATATCACTTCAATTTCGAGTATACATGTATAAGGGATCTGAAGAATACTAGAGAAAAGCAGGATGAAGGTTAAGTGAAGATAGACACATAGTAGCCAACAAGATATATGCAATATAAAACTGAAAACCATGAATAAAAACTAAAGTAGCTTTTAAGAAGAAAATTCTGAATGAAGAATAAATTTTGATAGAAAAACATAACATGTTTCTAAAATCAATAAAATAATATAAAAAAGGAATATTGAAGAATTAAAATATGAAAAACATACTTGAAAAAATAATCAATTGAATTGAAAGTGCTGTAATCTACATAATACAAACAAATTAAAGAGTAAAAAAGCTAAAACTGATGAAAAAAAAAAAAACAATCTGCACTATATGATAGTCCAAGTAATTAAAGAATTTGTAAATAATGACTATATTTGAAATATTTGGCTCCTATTCTATATGAAATCTGAGCTATTTTGAATTCTAATCTTGTGTTAATTTACGAGGACAACTTTCAACTAAGCTTTTAGAACTCACCTTTTTTCCGGAGACTTTTCGAAACCTTTGAATTCTTCTGAATCATCTAAGCCATCCAATTGCGGTATTTTCTTAAATTTCCTTTTCTCCACAGTGGATGAGGAACTCTTTGAGCGGAGTTTAGAGTGTTCTTCATCAATCCTATGCAATTTTACCTTCAACCCACCTGCACTTTTAGACCTAGTATGTGTTTCTACAGATGGGCTCTTCGATGAACTTCTTGTTACCCGCTTAGAATCTACATTTTTATCTTTCATGTTTTTCGATCCTGAACTTTGACGTTTGGTGCTTTGAGGCGCAGTCTTTTCATCTTTTTTATTTGATTCAGAAGTATCAACAGAAGGGCTCTTTGATGAAGATCTTGTGACTCTTTTAGATTGTAAACTTTCATCTTTTGTGTTCTTGCTAGATCCCAAACTTTTGTCTCTTGTGTTTTTAGATTCTTTATTTGTCTCATTAGATGTTTTGTTAGAAATTTTAGATGTGTCTTTGTTAAAATCTTTTTTTATGAAAATAGGTTCTTTTGTATCAATATCATTTAGTTTAGTGCTACGCTTAGTTCTGCTTTCATGTTGTTTTTTGGGATCAATCTTTTCATCAAGCTTCTTTATTTTATCTCTCGTTTTTAGTTTTTCATCATTTTTCTCTTTGTCTTGATTTTGGTTTTTATGATATCTTCCCGATGTTTTTCCTGATTCTTTTTTATCAGTATCACTGAAATATTTACTCTTTTCTTCATTTTTACTAGAGGAATGACTTCTTTTTTTATCGGACTGTTCATTTTTCACTGTTGAACCTTTGTCAACTAACGATTCTCTTTTCTTTACATCAGAAATTTCATCCTTTATTTCAGTAGATTTTATATGGATAAAGTTTTTTTTCTCAGTCTTTGTTTCCAGTTTTTCCGGCTTTTTTTCTATTTTTATACTTTTTTTCCCAGAATCTTTCGAATCCGAAGGATTGCCAAGAAAATGTAAATCGCTCATAGGTGGCCTCAAAGGTTCAACTTGGAGGGATAAAACCAATCGACATTGTATTCCTAGAGATCTTAAGATTACGATGAATATCATGACCATCATACTTTTTGTATATGCTTCTTTTTTGTCAATCTGCTCGATCAATAACTCCTCTAATGAGGAATTTTCAGGAATACTTCTTTCAGCCAGAGTAATTGTTTTTTTAAACCATTTGAGTATTTGTTCTAAGTAGTCTAAATCTATTCGTTTCGAAGGAAAACTTTTTTCCGATGGAATTAACGATAAACCAAGTGAGAGCATACATTGATCGTTGAGAACACTATTTAAGTAATTTCCATGCGCTATCCAACATAAGAGATGGACTTTATGGATTAATAGTTGATTTTCTTTTCTCCTTCTGTTCAAACGTCTTTTAAGAGCAGTCAGTAGATCATTGCCTGTGAAAAAAATTTGTTTCAGCTTAGCGACCCAAAGTAAAAAAAAAATGTAGAATAGATATTAACAGGAGTTCCCCAGGACACCATGATTAAATCTTTCTTGTTTGTGATTTCTGACAGTTCTGTAACTAGTTTACTACGTTTTGTTTGAAATACTAAAAATCATTTTGGATGCAAACAAATGACAGATAAAAATAATCATATTTCGCTGTATATTATACAAAAGTATAATAGTATATTCTAATACAAGTTGCAGAATGGGCACCTAATCCAATATGAATGCCAAATTCGAAAACAAGCGACGAAGGAGCGAGTTTTTGAACTCATGAGTGTTGGAATTGCCTTCTGCAACGAGTATTAAACGATATTTTCTCTATTTCAGTCAAGAATTGTGAGAAATTTATTGGAATTCAATGAAAAGTTCAGATTATAAATCCTAGTGCCTTTTATATTTTATTTTCGCAGTTGGTGTGACTGATACGAAAATTGACAGATCATAGAATTTTAATAGTGCGCTCAAATCTCTACATGGTTTAATATTGACAATTCACATGCAATGGACGATGGTTGACATTTGAAAGGATAGAATGTCAGTGTTGTCAACCACAAAATGAAAATGATAGCTCTACTGAAATAGAGAAATTTCTTTTTTTTTCTCTAATGACTAATGAAAAATCAAATTTGGAGATTCTCTCAAATAATAATTTCAGTGTTCTGTGGATGAAATTAATGTACAGACCACAGAAATGCTGAAAACTTGTCAAACTAACATATTCCCCAATGACATGATTTTTGTTCATCATCAAATGATCACAATTTGAAATGGCTAATATCAGTCTCAACCTACCTTTTTTTTTCTTCATATTCGATGGTAATTCTACAGTAATTTCCAATTCTTTTTTCGGAATCAATGATTCTTCTTCGTTTGTACCACTTTCATTTATTTCTTCCCAATCTTCTTGTTCAGAATCAGAATCAACTTCTTTACTAGTGTTACCGACTGAAGATGCAGTACTACATTCTTTGCCTGAGTCATCTCTGCTCTTTTTCGCTTCTCCGATAGCTAACAAATCTTCAATATTTATTTTTTCTTGAGATTCCTCATGCTTGATAACATTTGTTTGTAAATTTTTAGCATTGTATTGCTCGACACTTTTTTTGCTTCTTCGATTTGCTTGGAGAAATCTTGTAGTTTTTGGAAATTAAGCCTTGCAATTTCTGCTCCATCGTTGATTGCTGCAATATTTTCATTATCAATCGGTTCATTGTTAACTCTTATTTGAGGAATTACTGGTAATGGTTCTTTTTCCTCATCATCTGAAGAGTCTGAATCAGATAATTTTGTTGGTTTGACGCCACTGAATATTTCTTTTTCGATGATATCGAATGAAGGAATATCATCCTTATATTTATTGCTTTTAAAAAATGAGGAATTGAGATCAATTTCATCGGCAGGTTTGAGGTAGTTTTCAATATCACTTTCGCTAGATGAAGATGTTATTTTTCTCTTTTGCTTATTTGGTGTTTTTTTCTTCACAAAGTCTTGGTCACTATCGCTGCTTTCAGAATCAGAGTTGTTGAAAATGCTTTTTCTTGATGCCCTTGATCTTCTAACTGGTTTTGTGGCTTCTACTTCTTCGACTGGTGAAGATATTTTCATTGACCTTGTGGATCTTCTTTGCATTTTCTTAAATCAAATAATACATATCAATATGAAAAAATTACCATCAATGAAAATTATCTATTTGAGTTCTGAGGAATCTAGATAATTGAAGAAATTTCTAAAATTCAGATTATGAATGGTTGAACTTACCTTGCGATTTTGAATTTATTAATTATTGTGCAATGCCGCCAATTTTTTTTATTCAATGAAAAATACTCGAATATGATCCTAATACTAGCTCTCCATTTTTATTAAACATATAATTAATGAGGAAAATTTTTCCAATGAAAAAATATTACAATATAATTTGTACAGATTAACGAACACCACTTTGTTTTGAACGATATAACAAATAACTTTTTTTTTAATTTAGCCTTGACACATGAGATTTTAGGTTAGAAGTGGAAAACCAGGGGCGGAACTGCGATTATTTGGTAGTTCTACCTCAAATAGATGTTTATTTCCATTGTGCGAATGAATTAACGATAAATTCGTAGATTAAATTTAAACTATGGATAAGTTATTCCATCTTTTTCGTTCAAGACACCTAAGGTTCTTTTCTTGACTTCGATTCATAGGTACAAAATTATCTTGATATGTGAGAAAAATTTATTTCTTACGCTTGATATCAGCCAAATAAATGCCGAATCAAACCAGTCAGTTTTTGAGGTGTTTGCCATGATTTTAATTTCACGGGATACTTATGAAAAACTCAAAGTGGAGAAATTTACTGAATTCTCACTTTCCGAGTCTTTTTACACATGATAAGATGATATTTCCCAGATTTTAATAGGTGGAATTTCAGAATGAAAATTGGGTTGTTTTTAGGTCTCAGGACGTTAATTTCCCACGTCCATTTGTGTCATTTCGAAAAATTTCTTGTATTCATCGCTCACTCCTTAGAAGTATTTAATTACTTGAAGACCTCTGCTAGAATCGAATCTTGTCGATAAAATTTTGACAACCTCCTGCATAATCTGAGCTGGATACACTCCAATCAGTAAGCGTTATTCTTGTGCGCATGCGCAACTGCAACGCCGTTGTCACGTCTTCTCCTTTATCTAGTGGTACATATACTTTTTTTTTATAAATAAATCTCAAAAAATATATCTATCATAAAAACGTATATTTCGTAATACGTGATTTGCACAACTATTAAATTGTTGTCCAATTGGAACAAAATGTTGAGCTTCATACTACTTCAATGCTGGCCATACTTTTGAAGGACAAGATTTTACATATTTCCAGAAAAGATTATTTACTCAAATATTCCGTTTCTCCATCACATCCAATTTTATCTTCGAAAACATCTGAATAACATTTATGAAAAAAAGTTTGCGAAGCTTCGTGAAAATCGCCAGGCTACAATTTGAAAAAAACCCCTTTGTTAAAAACATATGCGGCTCATGTCGGTGCAATATTATTATTATTATTATTGTGCATCTGAGCATGAGGAGGAAATTATTATTTTTATATTTAATGAGTAACCGCTCGCTGAATATGCTGAATTTTCAACTATAATTATTCTATTGTTGTCAGTCATCGAATATGAAGATATTTTAGGGATGCACTTTCGTATGAGGGGATAATTAGTTTTTTCAAAACTCCTACACAATTGTATTAGTATATCACTCAGAGAATAAGAGCGCAAAATCTACTTATACTATTTTTCCTTATTTTTTATAACATAATTAATCAAGAATATCTAAAACTATTTTCAGTTTTAGCATTGAGTATAAATAAAGTAGATTTATACTCAATGGTTTTAGTAATATCGAAAATAAAATACATCTGGCAACACCGAATTCAAGTATGATATCGCAGGAAGCGCCATTTTCTAAGCGTCTAGTGATTGTTTGAGAAACGCTTTTCAGCCAGTGTTTTTACCAGGATAGTACCAAAAATTTAGGAAAGTCAAGTTAAAAACACAAATTTGCGCCAGCCGGTATGGGTGATTATCAAGTTACAAATGTACAGCAAGATTCTTTGGGCAGTGTCCAACTGGAACTTGGAGGAAATCCGAATGCTTTGGCATTACGGCGGCCTTTCGACCCTTTAGCTCATGATTTGGAGGCCGGTTTCAGATTGACAAGATTTGCAGATCTAAAGGGAAGAGGTTGCAAAGTACCTCAAGAAGTTCTAAATAAATTAGTGGAAGGTCTTCAGCAAGATTTCAATACTGCAGCAGATCATGAACATTCCCATTTTATGCATGTGGCTATTCCAAGAATCGGAATCGGCTTGGATTGTTCTGTGAGTACATCAAAATTTTATATTATGTGCAGATTTTATAAAATATCTCATTTAAGGTCACACCACTACGTCACGGTGGATTATGTTTGGTGCAAACGACAGATTTCTTCTATCCGCTAGTAGATGATCCTTATATGATGGGAAAGATAGCTTGTGCAAATGTTTTGAGCGATTTGTATGCAATGGGAGTTACGGAATGTGATAACATGTTAATGTTACTTGGAGTAAGCACTAAAATGACAGAAAAGGAAAGAGACGTTGTGATTCCTCTGATTATGAGAGGATTTAAGGACTCGGCATTAGAAGCTGGTACTTCTGTGACTGGAGGGCAGACAGTTGTTAACCCATGGTGCACTATAGGAGGGGTTGCAACCACTGTATGTCAGCCAAATGAATATATTGTTCCGGATAATGCTGTTGTTGGAGATGTTTTAGTACTGACAAAACCCCTTGGCACCCAGGTAAGATATAATAATATACCTTTCATTCAAGAGCTTGTGTTCCCTTCTTTAAAGGTTATTTATTAGAACTAATTTATGTACTTCCGTGAGGAGCTTTTGAAATGTGTTGTAAAATACTAGATCTTCAATGTCGACTGTTCTCGGTCTTCTGCCATTTGTTAGAATAGTCATTAAATTATTTTGCTTTAAAGAAGTTATTGTAGCTTCAGTTGCATTCTTTCTCAACGGAACTATTATGTTTGTTATGAATTATCCTTAAAAGCTTTGTTTTGACAGATATCTGATGCGAGTTGAAGACATTGAGGTTATGTTTCTGTTTTTGCAGGTGGCTGTTAATGCACACCAGTGGTTAGACCAGCCAGAACGTTGGAATCGTATTAAATTAGTTGTAAGTGAAGAAGATGTACGAAAAGCATATCATAGAGCTATGGATTCTATGGCTAGGTTAAATCGTATTGCGAGTAGATTGATGCACAAGTACAATGCCCATGGAGCGACAGATGTTACTGGTTTTGGGCTTCTTGGGCATGCCCAAACTCTGGCATCACATCAGAAGAATGAAGTTTCCTTCGTTATTCACAATTTGCCAGTTATAGCCAAAATGGCCGCTGTGGCTAAAGCATGTGGCAATATGTTCCAGCTGCTTCAAGGACATTCTGCGGAAACGTCTGGAGGTTTACTGATTTGCTTACCAAGAGAACAAGCTGCAGCCTATTGCAAAGATATCGAGAAACAGGAAGGTTATCAGGCATGGATTATCGGTATCGTTGAAAAAGGCAACCGCACAGCGAGAATCATTGATAAACCACGAGTGATTGAAGTACCAGCCAAGGAATAGGAAACTCCTGAAAGGAACCAGCACTGGATATGACTTAGCCGTTGATTTTGTAACTGCTTTGGTCATAAATTTGTAGACGTAACATCTTCAATAATTTTCAGTTCTTCCTAATCAATATTATCAGGAAATGAAAATTTGCGTCATATTTATGAACTTGAAATTTCGATTGAGTTGACTTTGAATTCTATTAGTTTGTATGGTACTATAATAAAAGATGTTCATATTTGGTATTTTGTATAGATTTTAATTACAAGACTATTTAAGTAACTTAATTCTTTAATTTCCACGCTTTCATCCTAAACTTGATAGAAAATCATCTTTTTTATCCATATTTCGATTGTACCATAATGAAATTTAATAATCGATGAAATGATATGAAAAAATGTCATTGGGATCACCTTTTCACTATTCAAAAATGTGAGCTGTTAGGGGTTGCGGCAAGATATCAAACTCATTTGAACACTCTTATCTGTATAGATTGTACACATAACCAAACTGCTGACACATAAAAAGAAGCTTTAAGCTTCAAATATTTCATTATCAATATCACAAAATTCTATTTATTTACGAGCGTTGAGTGAAATAATTGGACATTTTCTTAGTTAGAGTCATAGATAAAGAAGTTTGTCTATGGTTACGGTTCTCTTGAATCTATGAACAGAGTTTTCATAGATATATTTCTGCTCTATGACCAGTTTTCTATAAAAATATCATTAAAATTCTATGATGGTTAGATAACCTAAAATTAGCATTGTTTTACTTTTTTTCATTACAATATTTATCAGATTGTTCACAAATTAAATATTCATATGTCGAAGAGAAAGATACAGAATGAAAATAGTTCCTTGGAAAAAAAACCCAAAACTGCGCATTGGTCACTTGGACTTTTAGAAGCTATTAAAAACCCTGCAAATATAGTTCAAGAAGATTCTTACACCTATGTTATCAGAGATGCTTTTCCAAAAGCAAAGTACCACTATTTAGTGATAAGCAAAGAGGAAATCTCTCTATTAAGAAAGTTACCACCAAAAATTTAGATTTGCTGAGGCATATGGAAAACGTAGCTAAAAAAATTGTTAAAGATGTCTCAAACAAAAACTCTAACTTCAAAATTGGTTATCACTCCCAACCGAGCATGGCAAGATTGCATCTACACGTGATCAGTGATGACATGAACTCTAATTGTTTAAAGAATAAAAAACACTGGAATAGTTTTACTACAGCTTTCTTTATTAATTCAGAAGATATTATACAAAATTTGGAAAAAGATGGAGCCATATCGTTTCCATCAGACCAACAATGTAAAACATATTTAACTCAAGACCTAAAATGTAATAAATGCGATTATATACCCAAGCACATTCCTGATCTGAAAAAGCATATTTTAGAACATTTGAAATAAAAATTTTAAGAGCATTGTAGTAATTAGTGATTCGTTTGTTTTTCTATTAAACCATCAGTAGCAATGAAATACCAGTGATATTTGTGAATTAAAATCATTCCAAGGTTCAATATTGGCTCTCCTTGTATTTCTATTCATTTCATCAATTTATGAGTATACTTTGAAACCTTCTCTTTCAATTCTTCCTAGCGTAGGAAATTTTTTATTTTGGAGAGGTTAACCTGATACTTGATCCTAATTATCTTTCAATCATCTATCCAACTGACTCTAATATAAGAAACTTCATCATCAAGTAAAGAAGCCAAAACTGCTCCCTTTTTAACAGCAGTCGCTAATCTCCCAAACGCAGTTATTTCAGTTGGCATCATGTTTTCCGTTTCTTCGACACATCTTACAATGAATAAAGCATGATGCGTTATAGGATCACCTGAAATAATCCATAAATAATTATGAATCCATTGAAATTTTTAATTGATGCTCGCTCACCTTTGTAAACTAGGAAATCACCACCAAATTTTTCACCTGACGTAATGTAATAGCCTTTCTCCCACAAATCTTTGAAAACAGAATATTTCAGAATATTTTTCATTTCTGGCATGAAGTCAACAGGTTCTGAAAATAATTAGACTAGTTACTGAAAATTCTATTCTTATGCCTAAAAAATTTTAGTTGTCTTCTAGAAAAAATCCAAATCAATGTATTTACTTACCGGCTACTGAACACATTGGTGTTAAAGTCAGTGGCCAAATCATTTTGTCGTTTGTTATATCCGATGATCTACTCAACACTTCATTGAATATTTCAGATTCTTCTCTAGTATCTCCTTTCTTTCGTTTTGATGCAATTATCTCAGTTAGTTTTCCTTCCAGTTGTCTTTTCCTATTATTCTTATATACTTCTATTTCTTCAGTCAATAATTTCGATTCGAAATTTATAGAACTGAAGTTGCCTTCGGCATAATTGACAACTTCCCCGATTCCTTTTTCAAGAAGTAAATGAACCTCTTCAGGCATCAGTTTCAAGGGTAACACTAAAAGAGATTCTTTTGAAAATTTGTTTATTCAGTAGATTGGTCCATACCTGGTACATTTCTCAAGCTACCAACCAGTTTACCGATTATTCTATACTTTTTTCGAAGAATTTCCCAATCTAGAATGATTAAATAGGATTAAAAAATCGAATAGATTTTTATGCATAATAACCTTCATCATCAAAAATAAATATTTCCGAATGAATTGGTATCAGTTTAATTTTTATATCTTCTGCCATTATAAATCTTCAAATCCACACCTGCTGTCTAGTTTATTTATCTTCATCATCACACGTTCGAAAATGTTGGTTATGTTGATATTTTTTACAGAGCAGTATGAAGCAGGTAGTCTATGGTATGAAGTTTCACTCCATAGAACCATAGAGTAAAGATACCTTTAGTATCTTTACTCTATGATTTTCATTTAATCATTAAGATATTGAATTACCTCTTCTATGGTTTTACATATAAACAAAAACACATTTGTTTATGGTTTCACATATGTCAGTGGAGTACAGGAGAAATAATTAGGTTGACAGGTGTAATTTGTATACATCGAACTTTTTATGTGAAGGCTATTGTGTTTATTTTCATTGCAATATTTTGTATAATTTTAATAAAATGGGGAGCTATGCAAAAGCACAAATGGTTGGATATATTTGCCGTTTATGCTCATTGCCTAAGAAACAAGTTATTCATTTATATAGTAGTAGAGCACAATCCCTTAAATTACTGGAAAAAATAAAATTACTACCTATAACAGTGAGTTTTTTTATGTATACAAATGTTTCATTCATTAATGTGATATATTTGTTTTCAGGTTGAAAAATACGATAATTTACCTAAAACAGTTTGTTATAATTGCATCGAAAGGTTGGAGCAACAATACAGATTAATACAAAGAATACGTAAAAGCAGCCTTATCCAGAAGAGCCATAGCATATTTCATGTAAGTTTTATTGTTATCTCAATGTTTATAGAGTTTTATAAATTTATCTCTTGCAGGGTAACGGTAAATGCCCAATTGAGTGTCCTTTACATAATGTTAGTTCGGCTAGGCCTGCAGAAAGTGACTGTCCTACAAGTTCGAGTAGTTAAGTGCAATTTTTTGTATACGAGAGACGAAGTATTATAGACAAGTATCCACGAATTTTTGAGTGTTTTTATTCTTTACACAGCCTGCTTTAAATGTACACATACTTTTGTGATAATTATTAGTTTAAGTTCTAAACTCGAAGTCACAACTTGCCAATGACAACCTTAATTTTGTAACAAATACAGTTTCGTAACATTTATATTCTGTGTTATGTAGTAAATAAGTAATTTTTATTTTCATGAATAATTTGGGGTTTGTACAACAATGTTTATATTAAGATCAATTATTTATACATTGAATTCAATTTGTGTTTTAATAGTCTTAAATTTTTTTGAATGCATAAGTTTTATATTACTGGAGTTTTCATGAATTGATATCGGATCTTTTTTTAATCGACCTTCATCCAGTCGATTCTACCCTCCCTAAGGATGACGGAATAAGATTAAATTTAAAATCCAGTAAGTACAAATTATATATTTACATTCTGGGAAACTTAAAGTGGGGACATTTTCAACACAGGACAGAACTTTCTCCTGAAATAATTACTATCTGAAAAAATAAAATATAATGTATTATAGATATTTAAAAATTTTTAATAATGACAGCATCTAATGCATGAGTTAATCAACACTAATTCATATTTACTTTCACTAATCTAAAGTTAATTGCTAAGAAAAAATCTGGTATAAATCAAACACTATGAAATAAATAAACTTCAGTTTTTCTGTCACTGTTTTCTGGAAATTTCTTTGGTTTTAACAGATCTATATTGTTTTTTGATTAATTTTTTACAAGCATGTGTATGATAACTCAAATATCCAAATCAAATTGTTCATATTTCTATCTATAATAATGTATGAAAAATATAGTGTTTAATTTATCTTCGTTTTGTTCTGCATTCAATTTGCAATTTTAAATCAAAAAATACAATCCAATATTTGATTTGTTTATCTGAACAGATGCAAAGTCTGATAATCCAAAACGAAATAAATAAAAATTTACATTTTCTTCATTTCAATATGAAAAGAACTTCTATAAAATTTTATTCCATTTGTTCCGTAACCATTGTCCTAGAAGCGAACAAATTCAAGGTTAGAGTACTTAAGAAACAAGGTAAAGAATTCTGCTGCCTTAAATGGTAGTCGATCATGCTTCTCAACCCAGTGCTGAATTCAGTTTCGAGCAAATCCATCAAACCCTGTTTATTATACTGGAAGCATAATATATCATCTTCACTTTCAGAGTACGTATTTATGAGTTTATAAAGAGACTTGGAGTTTCTGTCGATTTTATAACCAAACAGCATGTGTATCACGTCTTTGAACTCTTTTGCGGAAGATCTGAACTGCTCTTTCATTTGAACAGCGAGCGCTTCCTTACTTGCTAATTCCTCTTTTAGTAATTGCACTTCTCTTGTCGATAATGTCATATCAGCTAATTTGCTACTCTCCAATCCTTCTTCCATATTTTTTACTTTTCTTTTAAGTCGATCGACCTAAAATTTTAATTCACTTGATGCTACGAAATCTTCATCGGAATTTCATGCTGGAGATGCTTCAAAAATGACTCGATCTGGACCCTAATAAAGACTGCCAACATGAAATATGTCTCTCAATCAAAGCTCATATTTCGGAATGTGAAAAAACTCAACTAAGCCATTTTACATCAAAATTTCAACATTAATAAAAATGTAGTGTAAAAAAATTGTATAATAGTATATTCTAAAACAAGTTAAAGAATGGGCACCTATTCCAACACAAATGCGAAATTCGAAACGCATAAGTGTTGGAATTGCCTTCTGCAACGACTATTAGACGATATTTTCTCTATTTCAGTCGAAAATTGTGAGAAATTTATTGGAATTCAATGAAAAATTCAGATTATACCTCCTAGTGCTTTTGGTATTTTATTTTCGCAGTTGGTGTGACTGATACGAAAATTGACAGATCATAGAATTTGAATAGTGCATTCTAATCTCTGCATGGTTTAATATTGACAATTGACAAGCAATGGACGCGTGTTGACATTCGAAAGGATAGGATGTCAGTGTTGTCAACCACAAAACGAAAAATATAACTGAAAACAATGCTGTAATGAGTTGATTACAGCACTGTTTTTAGTACTGTAATGAACTCATTACGAACACTGAAATAGAGAAAAACAATATCTGTAATTAGGTGTAAAAAAGAAAATTTATACTTTTGTGTAGAAGTTATATATTCCGAAGTGCATCAAGCAAAAAAAGAAAAGGTGACTAGTTTCGGGTTTAAAATCGTATAGGACCAACGTATTCAGTATGTTGATCTTTCATATTATTATTTAAAGGAATATTGTGAGAAACTCTAATTTCATTAGCTTGGTTAAGTTCTATTTAGGTTAGAATCTTCTACTAATATTACACAATCAAATAAACTACGAAATAACTACCATATCTAAAAAGTCGTGAGCTTTCATCAAGTTATTTATCACACAGAATGAAAAAAACTCACCTCATCCTGCAATTTATCGATAAGAATTTCCCTCTGACTGATACATTCCGATAAGGGGTTATTGGCAAGGTGGTATACGTTACCACCTTTCAGCGTATCGTTCCCAACGAGATATTCTTCAAGTTGGATTTCTAATTGGTCTTTTCTTTCTCTCAAAAGAGTATTCTCCTGTTTCAATTGATCTATGTCACTTTTCAGTCTTTCTATCTGCTCATGTTTGATAGGTGGCAAATCTGAGAAGTTAAATAAAAATAACAATTGAACTAAGTTTGATACAAGGAGTATTAAAAATTTTTGAAACTTTTAAAACATTTGTTAGGAGCAGGAATTACTTTATTTATAATTAGGTCATTGCGCAGATTTACTGATATTTTAAAATGCTAATCCATAGACTTTCACTGAAAATGTGTATGCAACGGCAGAAAATTATCAAATTGAGACAATTCTCCAAGAGAGGTCTTCGGAAAATTGGAAAAATAAAAAAATCTGTTAAATTTTCATTCATTATTAGCAATATCCTTTTTGCTTGTTCAATGAAAGTTTGTAAGTATTCATCCAAGTCGACTATGATTTTTTTTTAATTTTAAGATTCTATTTTAAGACTGATAAAAATCTGAATATTCATACTGTAACATCCAATACAAAAAAATCGTAGTCTCATTCCACCCTATGCTGATACGCCACTGGCGGTTACCAATCGAAATAAATTCCATGATTAGAATCAGAGAAAGAAGAACGTGCCGCACTGTCAAGTGCCCGCGTCGATCTGCGCGAGTGCGTGGGAGAACAAAAGAAAGAAAGAATGCAAGATGGTGGGACCATTATCGGTTGAGTTGTGAGAGAAGTAAGAGAGACCCAAAAAGTTTTAGTTAGTGCCTTTGTGTGAGTTCGAAAACGAAGCCATCTTACGTTGAGTGACTCTAGAATACATTTTGCAAGTATAATTGAGACTATTTTAAATGTTATTTGTTGCTTGTTCATTTTATTAACCTTTGTTGATGAATAGCATTGAGAACTGGATTGGTTCAGTGAATTTATTATTTTTCTATTATGTTTGTGAATTAATACTGTTATTATGCAATATTATTAGGTTTCATGATGTATTAGGTGATTTTTGGGCTCTTGTCATTGATTCTGATTTCTTTGTGAATGTAAGGCTATGTTCAAGTTGTATTACACTGCTTGTTACCTAGGACATTGATTATGTAGCCTAGCCATGTAGTTTCACCAATTCAGACTACAAATCTTGGAGTTCGCATGTCAACTATAACAAAGAATACCTTCAGCTTACCGCAAAATTTACGTAATTGTACTCAAAGCAATTATATTCATCGTACTCTATTTTGCAGCATAAATTGCTAGGGCCAGGATCTGTGGTTGAACTAAAGGAACGTATGATAACGTATGAGATCATCGACTAGTAGTGTTACTAGTATGTTTGAAACAAAGTAGTGGATTTAACCCTTTGAGTGTAGCACCATAATGTTGTATCGAGTGGTGAGAAAGCTTTTGTCCAATTACTTCTTTTTTCTCGCTACCATTATGTATATCTCTATTTGTTGATTATGTGTATTTCTTACTGTCGATTATGTATGGTTCTTAGTATCACATTGTGCTCATGTTCCTTACAGTTATTCTGATTATATTCACTTACGGTTACTATTATATCAAGTGACTAGTAAGCGGGTAGATCCATAGGCCCATAGATCAATAAAGGTCAGTAGATTCATAAGCCAGTAGTTCAATAAGCTCATAGATCAATATAGACCACAGATCAATGAAGCCCATAGGTCAATGAAGCGCACAAAAACACGAAACACGGCAAAGAAACTTGAAAGAACGCGAAGAAACACGGAAGAAAGCGAACAAATAGAAAAAACACGAAAAAACCCGAAGGAATGCAAAAAACTACGTCGAAAGCGAAAAAACATGAAAGAACCGGAAGAAACACGAAAGAACCCGACGAAAAACGAAAGAACGCGAAAAAACACGAAAGAACCCGAAGTAACACGAAAGAACGCAAAATATCCAAAGAAACCCAAAAAACCCCAAAGGAGCACAAAATAACCGAAAGCGCGCAAAGAAACTTGAAGGAAAGCTAAAAACCCCGAAGGAGCACAAAAAAACCGAAAGCGTGCAAAAAATACCGAAAGAACTTGCAAATTGCACACCCTGTATGACATTTCATTGAAATTAGCTCTTTTACGCGGAAAAACACGAAAACTTGAGAAAAACTCTGGTGAAAGTCAGCGATACGAATGCGCAACTCAGATGTGATACCATGTATATGAATCGAAAATATTTTATCAAATTAAGAACCCGTAAGAAGAAACAGCCGAAATTACTCGATAGAAAGTATTTGTTGATAATAGATAACGCATATGGGACATCCTGTATATAATTGAATCGCAGTGGGTGCTTTTTCCATAAAAAAACCAAAGGAATATCGTTTCAATTCGATCGATTCGCGATCGGTGAATTTCACAAAGGTAAAATAAAAATTATTCGATAAAGTTCTGAACGTGTAACCATGAACAGTTCATACATGAACTGAGTAGGTCCGATTTTCAATCATGAACTGGCCGAACATTTTGCTCTTCGAAGCCGAACCCGTTCCGGATGTAAATTTCAATGTTTTATCTTGCTACTTCGATATAAAAATTTGTACCAAGAGGTAGGAAATTTACCGTAGATTCGATTTCAGGCAAAGCCAGGCCGTTTCGGGGCTTTTACCGCCCTCACGAAATGAAAATGTCGGGGCGGTTTTTTGACGTTTCTCGGTACTCGCGGGTCGAAAATGGCCGTTTTAGTTACGTTACTTTCGTCCATATTTCGGGGGGCTCCGTACAGAGATATAGAGTGGGGAGAATACGCTTCGACCACTGCGCATCCAAAATTGGTGTCAAATTTCCACCATTTTTATACTTTCGTAGTCAGCTGTTCTAGGTTGACATACTTGTCAGGTGAGTTAGAAATCACTCGAATTTTACATTGTGCTGATAGATACTTCGATACTTTGAACATGTCTTGTATTGTTAAAACGTGTAAAAACTATAAAACAAAGAAGGTCGAGGAAATATCATTTTATACGCAAGTTTTTATTGAAATTATCCGACTGATCATAGCGCATGGCATTGTTTATTTGCTCAGTGGCGTGTTGTTTACTTTCCACAGTAATATTATTCTTTTTAGTTTCTCAAAATCAGTTGATAAGAGGACAGTTTGGACTGATATTTTTAGTGTAGATTCTGAAGCTATAGATTTATCTAAGAAATTGATATGCTCTGTACATTTCATTTTCATTTTATACAAACTATCTCTCTGATACACTGTTTTCTACGCCAATGAACCGAAAGTATAAAAATGGTGGACGAAAAATTAGCCACTTCGCGCATCTCGAAGATCATTCTCCCCACTCTATATCTCTGGGTCCGTACCGGTACCACACGTTGAGAAATATCTTCTTCTCGAAAAAGCGACCGATCTCGGCCCGCGAGACGGTCCGATTCGTACGTGAGATCTTCCCCCTTGGGGACACTTTTGACGATTTCGCGAAAAACGGCGTTTTTCGACATTTTCGTTTGGAAATTTCTTTGGTTTTAAGAGCTTCTCCTAGAAGAGGATACGCCCTTTCGATCTGTATTAAGATTGTTTCCCCGGTCCCCCCGTCGAGTTTCGAAATAATCTTCTCTGGCCTTAAGGCAGGAACCGTTACTAACATGTGCTATAAGGCATGAGAGAATATACTTTTTAAACAACCGCGAAACTTTGTGTCATTTTTTCAGAGCCGCCGCTGGAACTCCATTACCTTCCCCGTGTTCCCAATTCCTTAGCTCATACAATATTATTGTTATGCCTCACATACCCTGGGGCCGTGACCATGACGATGGTCATAATTAGTCGTTTACATATTTGCCATGATTATCATCCTGTTGCATTATTGAAGTATACAGTGTGGAACAGCCAAATGGAATAAATTCGATAACGAATAAATGAGAGCGTGTTTGGAAAAACGCTTGGACACGGCGATTTGTATTTTTAACTGAGCATTTTTTCAAAAAAAAAAATTATATAGGGTGTGTCATGTGAAAAAGTGGCAAATGTTACAAGCTTTGTAATTCAATTCATAAATACCGGCAGTGTGAGTATTATCAATGAAACATACCGGCATTGGAATCAGTTTCAACATTCTGTAGATCGTTTTCTAACTTTGCTACCAGGTCTCTATAATCGGTAACAGTTTTTTCAAGATTATCTACTCGTTCTCTCAAAGACTGAACTTGAGACGCTGCTTGAGTACCAGAACCTACAGGAATTCCGGTCATTGTTAAATCTCTTTCGTAGGAATCTAACTGAAGCCTGAAAACGAATATGTAAGTGTTTTCTGCTTAAAAAAATTAATTATTCAATGAAACCAACCTGTAGCTATCACGTTCCCTAGTGACCAATAATAATTTTTTTTGCATACGATGGATGATATTTTTTTTTTGCTCTTCAGTAGTACTTAATTTAGCGATCAATTTTATATTCTTAGCCAGCTCTTCTTTAGCTACCCTAGCTTCCTGTAATGATCAAACAATAAATTATCAAGCGTGGCACTATGAAAACAATTATACACTGAAAAATGTCAATGATATTCTACAATCTATAGAGCCAGGCTCCAATATAATAATTTCAAAAAAACTCACATGCAGAGCAGTATTCAACTGAGATTGTAGGTTAACTTTTTCATCGGTGAGGCTCAATTCTTGATGTTGCAATCGTTCAACTGCAGAACGTAATAAATGAGGTAAAGCAGAGTCGTTTGCATCAGACACTTCCAGAATTCCTCTGGCAACAGCTTTCCATTCATTCAGATAGACTTCAGTTTGTACCAGTTGCATCTACATAAATTAAATATTAAATCGATAAAGAAAAACAACATTTCATCACCTAATACCTGTACTGTAGAGAATTTCGATTCCTGTTCTCTGAACTTCAAAAGCCTGCTCTTTAAATCATGAACCTCTTCTTCCAAAACCAATTTGTTTTTAATTTCATCTTTTATCCTTTGGTTTTCATCTCTAAGTCTTTGATTCTCTTTCTCCATATCAATATACTGGGATAACTTCCGAGCCTGTTTCTACGAAATGAATGAACTTTGAAAAGACTGAAAATCACTGAAACCTTCATATACCTTAGCTTGATCTTGATACTCCAAGTAGTTTTCTTTTACATATTCGTATTCCTTCAATTTTAAACGCAGTTTTTGAATTTCAGCATTTCTCAATTCCAACTCAGCTGTTGCTGATTTTTTATCAACTATTCCTTTTTCTGAACAGAAGGTAATGATTAAGTTAATCTGACAATGTAAAATTAAAAATATTACCAAGTTCCTTATATAACTTTTTATGCACTTCAGATTCTTCTTCTGACGATTGAAGCCGATTTTGCAATTCTAAGACTTCTCTTCGGAGAGATGCAATTTCAGAATTTTCCTCCCCCTCTTGTGCTCTAAACTCAGAAGTCACATTACAAACTTTCTTTTCCATTTCTTCCAGCTTTTGATCAGTCTGTATCTTCAGATTGTTATACTTAGATTTCAACTTAAATCAAATAGATAACAATATAGAAATGAATAATTTATATGGAATATTCTTACATTCATAATTTCGTGCTTCTGTTCTTGCTCTCTTCTACGAACTTGTTGCAATTTAGCTTCCAATTCCACAACAGTTTTTCTATCTGCTTCATGCTGTTTTTTCAAGGTATGATTTTCATTGTCAAATAACACTTGGAGTTCTTTTCTCAAGTTGTGCATCTGAGATATTCTATTTTCTAAATTGAGAATGGTATTCCTTGATTCTAATAGATCAGCGCGTAGTCTTCTCATTTCACGTGGAGATCCTAGATAATCAAAATCTATCTTAACATCAGCACGAAATTTTTTGGGAGTCACTATTTCATCATCATTAACCGGATTGGGGGCTGGTCTTTTAAGTGGAGTTTTCTCCAGGTCTTTGGGAAGCTCTTTAGGAGCATTTCCCAAAGAGTTCACTGATTCTGTCATGTAATTCACCATTTTGCATATGGTATCGTTAATTTCGTTATTTCCATTTTGAGACATGATTCACCAAGATATTAGTTTATGATTTTAACATAGATTTGTTATGGTATAATTATGATCTACGAATTAATTAATTAATATAAAACCGAAGAATACAAGCCGCTTTTTTTCCGTCATCACATAACCTGAAAGTAAAACCATAAAACACTTAATCTATGAGCACAGAGTTCAAATGTGAACTTATCCACGTTTTTCAGCATCGTTAGCTGACGTGGGGTGCATCGATGATAGCGGAATTGCAGAGCGGCATTGCCAAACGTTTCAGAGTTTATGACAATTCTAGGACAACGTGTATGTATTTGCATTCCAATGAGAAACATGTTTTAATGAATGATTTCTTACCAAAACAAGCTTTTATTAAAATTACTCCACTGCATCTGAAGCTACACTTATAAGCCCAAAGCTTTTGTAGGGAATATTAAAAAATTCATTTCTTTCATTAGAAAAACATACAATATACATAAATCAAATATGTGAGTTGGTCAATTAATATCGTATGATTTTATACTCAATTTTGATAAGAAATTTTGGAAATTTAAAAGAATTATTTTATTGAGTGGCGATTATGTCCCAATCCCAATAAAACAGAGGTATCTTGTTTCCATCTGAATAATCATGAAAAATATAGGAAATTAGATCTAACTTTCAATAATTCTCCTATCAAACATAATTTCTATCCAAAATACTTTGCAGTTAAATTAGATTCATCTCTCAATTACAAGGCTCATTTAGATGATTTGAATCTGAAAACTAGGAATAATAATCTTCAGAAAATAGCTGGATCATCTTGGTGTGCTGATGCTTCCATTCTTTGCACAGCAAGTAACATTTTATATTTTCAGAATCAACCGAGCTGGTCGAGCATATTTGATAACGACGCTAGATAAATCCTATATCAATATTGTCTCTCTGCACGTCATCGAGAGTGGATAACTTCACAATAGTCATACATACGAAGTATTCAGTGCCATAGAAATAATTGTTAGTGCTGATTGCTGTTTATTACAGAACATAAATATTTATCTGTTTTTCAACAGAGGTTATCTTTGATAATTTATTTATTGATAAGTGATTTATATCTTTTAGTTCAATTAAATGGAATGCAATTTCAATTCATGAAATTCTAAAAGAACTGACTGTTGATGTGATAATGGTTACAAATATGGAGAAACCCCTTAAAATAGCCTTTATCCACCCAGATTTGGGAATCGGAGGGGCTGAAAGATTGATAATAGATATGGCAAACGCACTCGATAATTATGAAGTTATCTTTCTTGTTAATCACTTTGATCGTAATCATTGTTTCGACGAATTGAAGGACGAACGTTATGAAATCAATGTTTTTGGGGATTGGATTCCCGGCAGCATATTTGGTAGATGCAGAGCTCTCTTAGCTTATATAAAAATGATCTATTTGATGTTGGTTTACCTTATTTTTTATAGAAAAGAATACAACATCGATTTCCACATAGTAGATCTAATTCCAGTCGCTATCCCCATTTTAAAATTATTCAATGAAAAAGTTTTATATTACTGCCATCATCCTGATTTGTTAGCGACTACCAGAGAAAGTGTATTGAAAAAGTTGTATAGGATGCCCATAGACTGGGTAGAATGTAAAGCTACAAGTTATTCAGATGTAACTCTAGTTAATAGTGAATATACAGCAACAGTTTTCAAAAGAACTTTTCCACAAATTGAGAAACAAGTTAAGGTTCTATATCCGACAATATCATCTTCGGTCATAGAGCTTATGAATTCCAGCGATTCAATACCTACAAAAGAAGAAGTCTTGGGCTTATCAAAGGATTCTATTATATTCATGTCAATTAACCGGTTTCATCCTGCAAAAAAATTAGAATTGGCCCTCGAAGCTATGAGTAAATTAGAAGAATTGAAATGTGATTTAAAGAAAGAAATTCATCTTGTAATGGTTGGAGGCTTCGACCCTCGTTCTGATATTAATAAGGAATATTATGAAAAACTACAAGACCTGAAGAAGAAACTTAAACTTCGTAACACAATTTTTTTGCAATCTCCATCAGAAAGCGAGAAAGTTAAACTTTTACATGTTTGCGATTGCCTACTATACACCCCTGTCAACGAGCATTTTGGAATTGTTCCTCTAGAAGCAATGATGGCTAAGAAACCTGTTATAGCCTGTAATAGCGGTGGTCCTAGAGAGACCATAAAAAGTGGCTACAATGGATACTTATGTGAACCCAATTCAGAAAGCTTAGCTGAAAATATGAACAAATTAATTAAAAACAATAACTTTGAGGAAATGGGTCAGAATGGATATCACAGATTGAATGCATATTTTTCTAATGAATTATTTGCGAAGAAGTTAAACTGCATTATATCAGAAGCTGTAACAAGCTAAATTTTTATTGTATTATAAAAATCCAGGAGATGAAAATAAATGTATTATTTATTATACGAAACTAAAAATTCAATTTCTTCCTCAGTTATTCCAATTTTAAAGCAGTAAGGCCATAATTAATTGAAGTATCAGATGTGAAGGACCATTTGTTCGTCAAAAAATTATATCGGAAACCATGTACCACAGTTGTTTGACAGTTACCTGAAATGAAATGTCGAAACTTTAAATGAATTCATTTCGAGAATGTAGTCTTTACATTTTTCAAGAATTCTCTGCACTTCATGGGGCTCTGTAAATTTCTCTATCTGATGAATTCCTCTAGGAACTAAATTCAAACATTCCGCAGCTCTTATCCCTAAAATATCAGCTAAAAGTGTCTTGTTAAGTGTAGTGATGAATATACTTCCTCTAGGTTTCAAACATTGGGTACACATCTTGAGAAAATCTTCCCTATTATCAACATGTTCTAAAATTTCAGAAGCCACAACAGCATCATATTTTTCCTGATTTTCTACAGCATGTTCCTCTATAGATGACAAGACATAAGTTACATTACCAACATCATTTTTTGCTGCATGATTTCTTGCAATTTCGATTGCCTGCTTGTTGGCATCTAAACCTGTTACTTTGGCACCTAATTTACACAAAGGCTCCGATAACAAACCACCTAGCAATAAAATTAATGAAAATCTTCATTGAGATCCTTGTTAAACCTCACCTCCACAGCCAACATCAAGTATATGAAGATCTTTAAGAACTTTCGAAGAATTGATAAGCTCGGCCTTCACAGAACCATTTTGTATAAGACCCTCTCTAATGAATGGCACTCTAATTTTATTGAATGAATGCAAGGGCTTGAAGCTACCAAATTCATTCCACCACTCAAGTGATAGTTTGTCAAACAAATCGATTTCTTTTTGATCAATTGTGGAAGCTCCACTAGATAAATATCTGTAAATAGGTTTTTATTATCTCAAAGTTACACAGTTTCATTCCTTAATATCTACCTGACATTTTTTGGTAGTATACTAATTCTTCTCAAAAACATCATGACTTCATTTTATTAAATGGAGTTTTCTGTTATTATCAACATTTTGGAAACATACCGAACCTAACCTAAAAACGTGCTCACCTCTGCCAGAATTCTGAAAATGATTTGATCGGTGTTTAAAAAAATGAAGAGAGAAGTGAGTATATATGAAAGAATATATTGAAACTTGTTTTGGTGTTTGCTTTTTATTAATATGCATATTTACACCTAGATCTTGAGATCGTTCAAATCCCTTCACAAGGCAGGAAAAGCTGTCTTTGCTGGGGATACAGCTGCTTTGGAAGGAATTCGAATTAAAATAAATGAAGAATACAAGAAAAATAAGATTTTGAATGATAATGAAAAGATAGATGAGGTAAAATATGAGTTTACAGAGAAACTATTACGTGCCGTAACGTTTGCGAATCAATTTATTCAATAATTTTTATTTTGCAGTTAATCAAGTTCTCAAAAGAAGTAGAAAAAGAGTTGCGAAGCACTGTCATCCAAGCTGTAGAAATCACACCTGGAAAATATGGTATAAATAGTCCCTGTTGAGACTGATTCGAAAATTTGATACTTTCCTTTTTATTGCAGAAGCTAAAATACGGCCAGATACAATAAAATTGGATAACGTTCCATTCAAAGTAATATGTGATATGAAGACGGAAAAAACTTGAAATGTTTCAATTTTGAATGTATATTTAGTAGTCATTTAAAAAATTTAGTAGTATTAAAGGTGTATGTACCTAACAAATGTGTTTTTTTAATTTGCAAGTACGTATCTAATAAGTCGAATACATAAAGAATGTTTTATCAAAGCGCTAATGATCTTCGGTTTTTTAACATGCTGAATACATTTTTTTGTATTTTGTTTTCCAATTTGAATGCAATTTTTAAATGCATCTGTTTTCACTTTTGATAGATGATTTATATTAGTGCTTTGTAAACTAAACTTGATTCCTACATCACAATATTATGTATTATCGAGAGTACCTTAATGAAAGTTAAAAATAAAAGCTATTTGAATTAATGGAATTTTTATTGCCATTAGAAGAGTCATGAACGAAGATTAATCACTGTTATCTCATGAAAGAAGACAGGTTAAGTCAGTAAGCTGTAAATACTGGAATCAATAATATATTTTGTAATGGAAAATGGTTGTAAAAAAATTGGATGAACATGATGGTGAAGTATTTTTAGCATTTACTCATAGTTCTTTCTGTTTCCATAAACAAACAAGCCTATCAAGATTTGTTTATTTTCATTTTATTGTTTGTACTAACCTCAAAGTTGGGAAATCTTGATCTTGAATTTTCGCTAACTGCATCCGAAAAAAGATCAATAAATCTTAAACACCTCCTATTATGCGCATGAATATAGCACACAACCCCCTGTTACTTTACATCCCCTGTGTAGAGTGGTTATTTTCAATGAACACATATTTAATCAATAAAAGATGTAACTCCAAAACGTTTGTATTTTCCTTAAACTATCGAGGTATTCGGCAAAAGAAAACAAATATGCTTTTCAAGTTGCCGAATTGTAATTTAAATCTATAGAATAATTAGGTTTTGCAAACTGACCAAAATATTCAAAATGCAAACTTTACGGAAGAAAACTAGCCCCTTCAAATGTAAGTGGATTCTGTCTTGCCATGTTTATGATTCTGAACTTGCTTTCATAAGAAATCATAATTCTGAATATGATTTGTTTTTTAGACAAGCACGACACCTCAAGATTTGGGGGTGAAGGACAATGTTTCAAAGCGAAACTTATCGGGATATTGGAAGTTTCCGAAGCCAGGGGAGACAGAATGTGCCAAGAAGCTCTTTCAGATCTTAAAATGGCTATCCGAGCGGCTGGTGAACATAAACAGAGAATTACCGTACATATAGCATTAGATGGTTTGAGATTACGAGATGAAAAAACTGGTGTAAGTTTAATCCAAATGTTTTCATTGGAATCTTACTCTTGAAAGAGTTCAAGTTCAAATTTGAATATAATTTTTTTAATTTCTGGTAGGACTGCTTGTATCATCATCCAGTTCACAAGATTTCGTTTATTGCCCAAGATATGACTGACTCGAGAGCGTTTGGTTATATATTTGGTTCTCCGGATACCGGTCATAGGTTTTTTGGGATAAAGACTGATAAAGCTGCTAGTCAGGTGGGTAAAGGCATCATTTGATTTAATAAATCAAATATTTTAGTGTTTCTTCACAGTGCATTTAATGAATTATTTCATTTTGATTTTTATAACGTTTTAGGTTGTTATTGCTATGAGGGACCTATTCCAAGTTGTTTTTGCGTTGAAAAGAAAGGAAATAGAGTTGGCGAAGCAACATTTGGAAAAAAATTGTCTTTATAATTCACCGTTGTTTTCTGATAGTTCAAGTAACAAAGTAAATGAATTATCACCTCAGTTAGACCATCAAATAACTGTTGGATATTTCAGAGCGTAACTCCAGAACTTCCAGCTAAATACGAAGCCATAAAAGGTGATAGCAAGGCTTCATCGAATTCTGCCGATTCTAAAATGAGTGGAACAGCTGTCGCAAATCTTGTAGATCTGCAATTAGAATTGAATAGTCTTCAGCAGGGACTTCATCAGATGGAGAAAATAACTCCTTCTGAACCGTTTGGTTCAAAAGATGATCCATTTGGTGATAGTTTTACTTCGTTTCCAGTAAGAAAAATAAGGGCTGTTTATTGAATTTTTGTGTAATGAATTTGGATTTTAGAATCCAATACTTCCACCCCCTCCATCGTCAGGTAAGGAGAGAGCGTCTCGGACTTCAGATTCAAGTAATTTATTTAGCCCTAAGACTCCTCATACTGGCGATAGTTTAGCCACTTCTAGTGGACTCGATTCTTACTCGTTCACAAGTGCTCCAACTACAGATTTTAAATTTTCAAGGTGAGTTTGATACTTTCATCTTCTCTCATGAAGCATAATGTGTTTGACCGGCTTACTGCGATTGCATTTGTTTCAAAGCAGTTACAAACCGGTTCAGATCAAAATTCTCAGATAGAAAATCAGTTTGAATTTATAAAGCTTATAATATGACTGAAATATGTTATTTAATGACTTTGAATGACTTGAACTGCTACTTGACAGAGATTTCAGTAGCAGTCACGAAGAGCCAAGCAGTGGAGAATGGTTCACCCCATCCAACAGCCTTTTTGAAGATGCCACCTTGCTATCGGACACAACACAAAAAACAGCCAAAGACGACAAACTGGAACAAACAAAAAAAGATATATTGTCACAGTTTGACGTGTTTACAGAGTTAGATCCGTTAGGTAAGCATCTCATTGGACATGAGATTAGTTTGGTGTTCGTGATAATAAGTAGCTGTGCATGAGGTATTGTTTGGAATGGAATCATTCAAATTTTCTACTGATCTGATATCTTGCAATTGAAGATTTATATTCAATTTGATTTATGTTGGAATTTACGACCATTTATCCTCAGTGGAGTAAAATCTGATTGAACATTTAGAATCACTTTTAAATACAACCCCCATTTCAAAAGAAACTGAACTAAAAATAAAATAGTACTACCAGTGCCATCTGTTGTAATATTCTGGAGATGGCTTATTCCCTCATTGACAATTGAATTTCATGACATTTGGAAGCATACTAAACAAAGGTTATGGGGTTCCAAATGTCAGTATGTATGAGTTTGAAACAAAGAGCTGCAATTGATTTTTGTGTTGAACTTGGTAAACCGAAGATCAAATAGTTGATCGAATTGAGCATTGCACAGACATCGTTAAATGTGCTTGGAGGATCAAAACTTCTTGAAATCCATAGTAGATGATGACGAGACGTGGTGTATCGAATATGAGTCCGAAACAAAGCGCCAAAGTGTAACATTTGCCATTTTTTAACCTAACTCGCACAAGCTTGAATTAGCTTCTGGGGGTGAAAGAATGACAAATATCATTTTCAAAAAAGAATGACAAATATCATTTTCAAAATTAACTACGACACTGGAGTCTGGATGACTCCAGATACAAAGACTTGGCCATTTAATGTGATCGTCTAGCAAGGGTAGGACTCTACCTTATGTTTACGTAATAATTTAAGTTCGTGATAATTGAGATCAGTGAAAATAATTTGTAAATAAAGATGGTAAATAAAATACAACGGTTAGACCCAAACAATCAGCTATTTATTAAGGGTCTAAAAAAATGTATGGGGAAAGCCTCAGGCAGAAAACCCCTTATGTTAGGTGATGTTAGGGCACTTGTTTAAAACTAAATGGTTAGTCATTAACAGCTAGCAAAGGCAAGTATAACAGTTCTGAGAAAACTATAACAATACAAAACAGATAGTAATCATAATAATCAGAGCAACTTCCATAATACAAAGAGAATAATAAACATGGTAAATATGGCAACTTCAATAATATAACAAGAATTAATAATCATGGCAAATATGTAAACTTCAATAATACAACATGGATAATAATCATGACAAATGTATACTTCATTAATGCAACAGGATAATAATCATGCAAATAGGTAAACGACTAATTATGACCATCGTCATGGTCACGGCCCAGGGTATGTGAGCCATAACTATAATATTGTATGAGCTAAGGAATTGGGAACACGGGGAAGGTCATGGAGTTCCAGCGGCGGCTCTGAAAAAATGACAGATAGTTTCGCGGTTGATAAAAAAAGTATATTCTCTCATGCCTTATAGCACATGATGGTAACCGTCCCTGCCTTAAGGCTTTGGAACCGGCCCTTCAAGACCTTCGATCCAGGTACCTAAGAAATCTCATACAACAGTTTAGGAATGGTCATACATTTTGGACCGTAAGTTTGATTTTAGGGAGCACATTGTCAATGCAACCGGCAGGGCATATAGGATCCTTGGATTTGTTTTGCGTAATTCCAGAGAGTTTTCTGTGGGAACGTTAAGAACCCTATATGTTTCCCTGGTCAGACCAATACTGGAGTATGGATCACCTGTGTGGACACCTTTTTACGCCTGTCATACCCGTTCAGTTGAGAGGATCCAGAGGAGGTTCCTGAGTTATCTTAATTTTAGACTTGGAGGTATATATGGTGGTGCACTCGGGCATGCTTGCGATTGGATACCCTGGAGGTCCGTCGATGGTTGGCGGACTTTTGCTTCTTGTTCAGGTTGCTTAATGGTACTGTTGATTGTCCAGGTATCCTTGGGCTCATTGATTTTAATATTCCTCCGAGATCAACCAGGAGTGTTCAGCTATTTCGGAACCGACTACATAGAACTAATTATGCTAAGCATTTGTTCCCATCGCGCATGCTCGACTTTGGTAATAGATGCGGTGATATCCATTTTTTTTCGACTTCCCTGCGGACATTTAAAGCTGGGACTCTTTCGAGATTGAGAGAGATCTTCTATGGGTCACCGTTGGTGTGAGTTCCTTATCTGTGTATATTATGCATTGTGTATTTTCTAAATATGTATATTTTGTATTTTATTGTAAAGTTTATATTGAGGGTTTCCCGTTGTTCCTGCTTAATGCAGTGTTAAATAAATAAATAAATAAACAACAAATTTGGATAGAATGTCTATCACGAGTAAATAATAAGTACCAGAATAACCAGAATGTATCATGGACATAAATAACATAAACAGGTATAGGTAAACGATAATAAGCAATATGAATAAAGAAAGTAGATAATCAACATAACCAACCGAAGGAAATATACATAACGACAACAAGAAGATACATCACGACAGTAAGAAGAATACGTTAAAACAGTACGAAATATACACAACAATAACCATGAATGGTAAAGCAAGTACATTACACAGTAAAAGGACAAATTACAACAGTACGAAATATGCATAATGATAATACGAGACAGGAGTAACTTAACAACTTTAATCTTGATATAACACCATGGTGCTACGTAAACTGGTTACATCCATTATTCCATATCAACCATACTAGTGCTACCACTAGTGGAGGTCTCCATATATTCCTGGTGTTTAATCACAGGTCCAGACCCTCAGAGCGATTGGCAATTCCTATTGTACCATAGGGTACAGTAAATAAAATTGATCTGTTACACTCCAGTAACACATTGTAGAAAGCTGAAAAATATATTCGAGCGGCACTCAATGTAACAATGGTTTCGGTTTAGCACTCACAAAAGCACTCACTAAAAACTTTTCGAAAAAGAACTTAATTCTCTCACAGCTCAACTGATAACGGTCCCACCATCTTGCATTCTTTATTTCTTTTGTTCTCCCACGCACTCGCGCAGGTTAGGGCTCAACACATGGTTTCTGTTCATAAAACCATTCGAAATTCAACAAGTAATCAAAATGAATTGTTTGTAATTCTGTCAATATTCCATCGCAAGATTTATTCGTAGAAAGTTTGAAAGTAATCAAATAGAGAAATGAGTACGAGTTATTCAAATAAACACTCTCTTTATTTATGGTCTCTAAAGGACTACTAGAGTTGTATTTTGAATATCTCATAATCTGTATGCATCAACAGATATTCATTATTTTTTTGGGTAAAATTACTTTTCTCAAATAGGAGTATGTAAATCTTTATAGAGTGCAGATGGAGTAACTTGTATAATTTTTTTTTAAAGATGTCGCCTTTTTAGCCTTTTAAATTATCAAGTTTCTCTCCGTCGCACCATGTGAACAATAAATTGATCAATTAGCATTAAAATAAATAAAAAACATGATTATTATAGATTTAAGTCTATATGATGTATTCTCAAATCATTGAAAAAATTTCAATAAGGAAATAATCAGCAGCTTTGATTAACTGTTAAAAAAAAATGACGAAGAAGGTACCATTTAGCAAAATTTTAGACAGCTGCTTGCGATCATGAACACTCAACTCCAATATAGGTACCGATAGTAAAATCTCTGGTAAAATAAAATAAAATATAAACTATTTTCGATTTTTCTGTTTGTTGTTATCGTTTTTTGGTGACCTTTCATCTCAGTTAGTTTTATATTTTATTTTACCTCAGGTACAGGTAGAAGTAAGCCCTATATTGATAAGAAACATTTCTTTCAAGAGCTGAAAAACCCGCCTAAAAAAGCACTCAACGATCTGGTGCAACAGAATCAGAGTGACGTAAAAGAAAAAGGTTCTCGAATATCGAACGTGAGCACCACCCCTAAGAGCTTGAGCGATTTCGAAACAGACCCGTTTGGCGAAGATCCTTTCGTCTCGCTGGACCCCTTCGCTGAAACTGAATTCAAGCAAGATCCTTTCGAGAAAGATTTCAACGAATACAAAAAGGATAAAATAGAAGTTGGGTTTTTATCGAGACCTTTATCGAAATCGCCAAACTCAACAGCTCTGAGTAGTTTGAGTCTCACCGGAGGAAGCTTGAAGAATGTACAGTTTAGAGACAGCGTAACGAGTGTTAAAGATGGCGGGTTGGATGATGACAGTGCACCGGAACCACCACCTCGACCGGATACGGCAATGGTTCAAATCAAACCACCTCCGTTACCACCGAAGAAACAAGCGAATGAGTTGGTCGTTAAACCTCCTCCAAGGCCACCACATGTCGAGGATTCCTTGTACGGTTACATGGATAATTATGCTACAGTCTCGAGTGTTCTGAGTTCTTCGATAGAAAGAAGTCCAGCCTTGCCTATACCCATGCGTAAATCTAGGTTTGATGCAGATTCGGCTGCTCCTGAGAGACCCCTGAAGCCAGGAATGACACATAGCTTCGAAGATGATTATCTTACACCCATTCAATTCTCGAAACCGGGAGAAAGCATATTATTACCCTCAACTAATCTCAATAAATCGCCACTGAATACTCAAAACGTGATATCTAACTTAAATTCTCAGGTAAAAGAAAGCAGTAACGTAAGTGATAGCTTAAGTAACAGTCTAGATGGATTAGACATAACCCTAAGTCAATTAACCTTGAGCGGATTGAACGAGTTGGCTGTGAAACTCAATATACCGACTACACAATTGAGCAACATGACCTTGGTACAATTAACAGAGTATCTATCGAATGTGATCAAGTCCAAATCGAAAGATACAAACATTGTAGCGGAGAAAAATAAAGAAAACGATAAATCTATTGAGTTCCCAGCTTTTCAGGCAGATTTCGAGACTAACTTCGATAACAAAAAAACCATTAATGATGGCTCTTACGACAGATATGCCGTTTTCAGGGAGTTGATGAACGAAGAGATCAAACAGACAAAGATAGACAACGAACCGCAAGAGTTCGAGGAGGTTAAGATGGAGGAGAACATTGTATTTCCTCCGATAGAGGTTAAGTCTACCGTAAACGATGTTAAAACTGCTGAAGATAGATATGCAGCTTTGAGAGAGATAGTTGAGGAGGAGTTGATGAAAAATGGGACCAAACTGGCTGAAACTAAAGAAGAACCTTTGGTGATGGAAGAGAACGAGAAGACTGAGGATAACTTCGAAGATATAATCAAGAAGGAGGAAGAACTCCCCGAAGAAAAGAACGAAGAGGTCGTGAAAAATGCTATGATGAGTCCACCGAAGTCTCCCCTTAAAGTTTTTTCGAAAAGCCCTATTTCCAATGTTATAAACGAGATTATTCAAACAAACACAAGGTTGAACTCTGGATCTTTGTCCGATATCATTAGTGGCAGCTCCCCGGAGGTCGATAACATCATGGGTGGCTCTGAGATGGCCAACAAAAACACTGAATCCACCGGTAAGCCATATTTCGAAATTTTTCTTCCATAAACTCTATATTTATGTATTAGTTAGAGCTGAAAAAATCTTTTGAATAGTTCGCAATTACTACAATAAATATTTTCTCTATTTCAGTGTCGTTATGAGTTCATTACAGTACTAAAAACAGTTTTTAGTTATATTTTTCGTTTTGTGGTTGACAACACTGACATCTTATCCTTTCGAATGTCAACACGCGTCCATTGCATGTCAATTGACAATATTAAACCATGTAGAGATTTGAACGCACTATCCAAATTCTATAAACTGTCAATTTTCGTATCAGTCACACCAACTGCGAAAATAAAACACAAAAGGCACTAAGAGGTAAAATCTGAATTTTTTATTGAATTCCAATAAATTTCTCACAATTCTTGACTGAAATATAGAAAATATCGTCTAATACTCGTTGCAGAAGGCAATTTCAACACTCATTCCGCAGAATATACTATTGCTGGCACTAATGTCTCAATATTCGTGAAAATGACTTGTTGAAGTGGAGAGGCTAATTTTTTGAATAATATTCATATTTGCTATAGATTAATTTTTGTTATTTCGATTTTTTGCACCAGAAAGTTGGGCTGTCTTTGATCAAGCAAGCACTCCACAAGTTTCGGTCAGAGAGAAGCAGGCTGTGCAAAGTGAGGAAGGTCTCTCTTGGTCTAGCGACAGTAAAGATGGAAATGGGTCGCCTTCCGATTATCGAAAGGGAGATTCTGAGAGTGGGGATCAATGGTCCAGAAAACCTGGTAGGAAGGATCAGGAGGGATGGTGGGACACTTCTGTAGAGCCAGAAAGTGAGTATCTTTTATGTCGGAAAATGGAATTGACGACGCTTCACAGTAGTGTAAGCACTACCTTTTGTCAACTTCAGAGTGTCAGCTTGTAACATTTGCCACTTTTTTCTTTCGAAAAGAATGACAAATATCATTTTCAAAACTAACTACGGCACTGGAGTCTGAATGACTCCAGATACAAAGACTTGGGCATTTAATGTGATAGTCTAGCAAGGGTAGGACTCTACGTCATGTTTACGTAATAATTCAAGTTCGTGATAATTGAGATTAGTGAAAATAATTGGGAAACAAAGATGGTAAATAAAACACAACGGTTAGACCCAGACAATCAGCTATTTATTAAGGGTCTAAAAAAATATAGGGGAAAGCCTCAGGCATAAAACCCCTTTAGGTGGTGTTTGGGCACTTGTTTAGAACTAAAAGATGAAATATTAACAGCTAGTAAAGGCGAGTATAACAATCTAGGAAAAGAAACTATAACAATACAGCACAGACGATAATCAGGATAATCAGAGCAACTTCCATAATACAAGAGTATAGTAACATGGTAAATATGGCAACTTCAATGGTACAACAAGAATTAATAATCATGGCAAATGTATACTTCAATAATGCAACAGGATAATAATCATGGCAAATAAGTAAATGACTAATTATGACCATCGTCATGGCCACGGCCCCAGGGTATGTGAGCCATAACTATAATATTGTATGAGCTAAGGAATTGGGAACACGGGGAAGGTCATGGAGTTCCAGCGGCGGCTCTGAAAAAACGACAGAAAGTTTCGCGGTTGATTAAAAAAGGTATATTCTCTCATGCCTTATAGCACATGATGGTAACGGTCCCTACCTTAAGGCGTCTGGGACCGGCCCTTCAAGGGTAAGAAATCTCATACAACAGTATAGGAATGGTCCACAATCTCGAGACCCCTAAATGAAATATCATGTAATGCGAGCATATAGATAAATAAATAGCAGTACGAGATCATGGCATAAATAAACAACAAATCTTCATAGAATATCAATCACAAGTAAATAATAAGAACCAGAATGCATTATGGACATAAATAGCAGAGACAGGTATAGGTAAACGATCATAAGCAATATAAATAATGAAAGTAGAGAATCTACATAATCAACCGAAGGAAATATACATAACGACAACAAGATACATCACGACAGTAAGAAGAATAAGTTAACACCGTACGAAATATACACAACAATAACCATGATTAGTAAGGCAAGTACATTACACAGTAAAATGACTAAGAACAACAGTACAATACATACATAATGATAACATGACATAGAGGTAACTTAACAACGTTAACCTTCGATATAACACCAGAGTGCTACGTACACTGGTTACATCCATTATTCCATATTGACCATACTAGTACTACCACTAGTGGAGGTCTCCATACGTTCCTGCTTAATCACAGGCTCAGAACTACAGAGCGATGGGCAATTCCTATTGCACCATAGGGTACAGTAAATAAAGTTGATCGGTTACACTCCAGTAACACATTGTAGAAAGCTGAAAATAAGGCATTCGTTGTTATGGTAGACACCTGAACTGCAAAGGCAATAATATCGAAAATGATGGAATCACATGCTATAAGGAGTTACATGAATCAAACAAAGTATTAAGTGCACAAAGGAAATAGAGTTATATGAATCAGACAAAGCATTATGAGAACAAAGGAAATAGTTATATGAATCAAACAAAGCATTATGTGAACAGATGAAATAGGGTTATATGAATCAAACAAAACATTGTATGAACAAAGGAAATAAAGTTATATGAAGTTAAACAAAGCATTATGTGAACAAAGGAAATAGTTATATGAAATCAAACAAAACATGATGTGAACAAAGGAATTACATTCACAAGACAACAGTATTAATGACAAATGCCCAAACACAACCTAATAATACATCATTGAATTAAACAATAATTAAGGAAACAATCTATAATAATGGCCTATATATGAAAACACTAAATTTCCTGAAACAATGAGGATTCCAATGTTGTTTACCAACAAAAAGGTTAGTAAACGTTTAGTCGTTCATAATATTTAAATTAATCTGAATTCTACCTGAAAAATAGATTCGGGCGGCACTCAATGTAGCAATGGCTTCGGTTTTGCACTCACACAAGCACTTCACTAAACACCTATGCTAAAAACTTTCGAAAAAGGCACTTAATTCGCTCAGCAGTAAACTGATAATCATCAACACCATCTTCGATTCCCTCCTTCCTCTGGTTGCTCCACGCAGTCGCGTAACGTGCTAACTTCACGCTTCTAACCATCGAATGTATTTTGACAATCAACTCTCTTTCGAGGTACGTGAGGCCAGTGGCGTCTCAACATAGGGTGAAATGGGATTACGATTTTCTTGTATGAAAGAAAACCTAGGATGTTACACCATGATGATTTCTAACCCCATTTACGATTTAACTTAACCTCAAAATGATGGCACATAGAAAAATATAATGACATGAAATTCCTGTTGCTGCGATACTAGCGCCCTACAAATTTTCACCCTGAACTAAAAACATTGTCCAAATTCTTTCTATAGGATCAGATCGTGGACTTATCGAACGATCTTGTATGCATAAATTTCTTTCAGTGCCGTACAGTTCGTCGAACAGAAGATCTACGGACAGCTACGACGATGAGTACTACGAATGCTACGAGAGGCCCAGGCGCAGGAGACAGGGGGGTTGGGGCGGACACGGCGGCCAGATGACGGGAGGTCATTCGTCCAGTTCGAGGGATGTCAGTCCGTGGGAGGAGGAGCCCAAGAGGCGGGAACCGCGAGAGAGTAGGAGCGCCGAGAGAGTGGGTTGGTCGAGGTCCTCCAAGCAACAGTTCGACAGGTATAGAGACCGTCGACCTACCGATAGCTGGGACGAGGAGGATGAATACGAGTGAGTTTCAACTGTAGGTGATTCAATTTTGCTTGTTTTCGTCAAATTGTTAATTGATAGATGAAAGAAAGATGTATCAAGTGTTTACTTATATACTTATAACAGAAGCTGCATGGGAATCAACTATTAAGGCCCGTTTGCACCAACGCCCCTTAAAATGTCGCTTAGCTAAGTGCCGCTTAAAGTTAAGGGTCGCTTAATTTCATCTCCAGTTGCACGACTGTCACTTAACAGAAACTTAACTAAGCGACGCTTAACTTTCTCAATCTAGTGACATTTCAGTATTTCATTTCTCCCTAGATCAATAAAGCGATTTCATTGGCTACACGCAATATTGTGGTTAAAGAAATTTTAAATATTTCGTCTATTCTATGGCAGAAATATTTGTTTATAAATTAATATATAAATAAACAAGCCCGATATGGTTTGAATTGAAGACTTTATACGTATGGACGCCTAGGAAATTCTCTTTCCACAATTTCTACTATTTCTAAGTCGTCATGAAATGCATCAAATTCATTAAAGAAGTCCATTATACAAGTTAATAACGTTGTTCGAAGTATATATTACAATTACGATTAATATTATTTTAGTCACATCACACTTGTTCGAAAATCACAAAGAAATACTAGACAAATATTTGGAAAACCAAACAAATCAAATTATTTTAGGTTAGAATCATAGATAAATACCAAAATAAATGTACATTTACCTTTGATTTATGAGTAGAATCCGCCCTCAAATAGTTAAGTGGCCATGAATGAGCACTTAAATTTAAGGCTCGCTTAAGGGATTTAAGTGCAACGCAATTTAAGTTAAGGATTCATTTTGAGAGATACTTAACGCTAAGTGTGGTTGGTGCAAACGGGCCTAAGAGAAGTTAGTTGGTCCTGGACTCGAAATAAACAAGAGATTGGCAAACAGAAACAAGAGGATTAATAATTTGAAATATTTTGACTAAAGGCTGATTCTCAAAGCTTTGTAGCGTCGCTGGGGACACTCCCCACTTTTATGTTTACTCCTACTTGGATCGTTCTAACTACAGAAGGGGCGTGTCGCGACATACTCTGATTGGCTGAGCTGACACCAGCGGCGCTTCTAAGCTCTGGGAACCAGGCTTTGCATTCATTTGGCGTGTACAGTGATAATTTACTCTGTTTAATTTTTTTTCGAATTCCAATTAATTCTTCTAGGTATGATGATCCTAGGAAGCCCCATTGGACAGACAAATATGGCAATAGAGAACCAGATAGGTTCTGCGCAGGCGGGAGAGACATCGACAACGAACCTAGAGGTAGATGGAACGATGACGATCGCAGACGTAGAAGAAGGAGAGAAGGTGACCGAGATCATCGCTGCTGTCCAGATTGGGAAGAAGAAGAACTGGGTGAGCAGACTGTTACAACATATTATCTTGCTGTAATGAAAACTTTTTAAACACAAAGTGTTGACAACAGCGAATTTTCCATCAGAAGACGCGAAGCCTTCAGTATTGATTTCGTTCATGATTTTTAGCCATTGTCTCAACCTTCTGATACCTTTTACAAACGTTTAGTATATGTTTGTGTGTTTGCTGTGTATAATTACAATTTTTTTCAGATAAACCTTCGGGTAGATACAGCAGCTCGGGCAGGTGGTCTAGCGCCAGTACTCCACCGGGTCCTGGTAAATGGAGAGAGAGGAAGCACGATGACAGGTACTACAGTAGGGAGGAGTCTCCGTGGGAGGATGAGTATCCCTTGGAGAAAGAAGAGACCCACCCCTCGCATTACATACAATCTAAACGAAATTGGAAAAGGCCTAACAGCGCTTCAGAAATGGAGAGGAAGATCGGGGATTTTAAATCAAGACATTTAGGTGAGAATTGTTCTGTTGAAATACGTTTTGCAGAAGCTCTTAATGACATTGACCTGTTCTTATTTTGTCTATTGACGATTTCCAGCGGGCAGCGACGGCGAACGGGACAAAAGGTACAAAGGTAACAGACGGTCCAGAAGCAGAGACTCCCAATATTCGGACCCTGCGGCATACCGGCATAAACCGGACACAGGTTCCTTGTCCAGAGACGTCTACAAGAACAAACCTCACGGACAATACGCGAAACCCCAGTTCGAATCAGATTTCTCGGACCTGCCACCTGCCAAGAAACAAATCGACAACAGCCCTTCGGACCTGAAGAAAAGTTTCACCATGCAGACCCGCAAGAAGAAAGAGATGGGGCCCAAACTGGAGGATAACACCAACACCTTCCCCAGGAAGTCGTCCAAGTCCAAGCAGGGCTTCGATAACAGCTTCCAGGCGAGGGAGGCTGAAGCTGACGTTCCCATGATGACCAAGACGGCCAAATTGAAGCAGCAGCTGTCCATGATCGAGTTGCAGAGGAAGAACTCGAAGGAATCGAGGCCTAGAGCTTATCAAAATAGGTCGAAGTCGTTGTTCGAAGACGATTTCTCGATGGACAAGGTCCATCATCCTTCCGAAGATAATTCCATATCCGTGATCAAGGAGGAACTGACGTGCGAAGAAGGTGACACGTTCGAGTATGCCCAACACTCCAGCAGACTCGGTAAGAGGCTCTCGGGTGTGCTGAGGGCCGATTTGAAGAAATCCGAATCGGTGAACATCTTTGCCAGGGAAAACGACCCATTCGATGATGACTTCTTCTGTGAGGACTCGGGCGATGTGCATATGTTCGATGCTAGTGATAAAAAAGATTTAAAAAACGGTGATAATAAATGGACTGAAGACTAATACAGTTTAGGTAAAATAGAATACTCAAATTGATGTTTCAAACCTGAGACTTCTTTTAAATACGGCCAGGCTTCACGAAATTATCTTTTGGTGCCTTAGTCTCAATTAAAGGTAGTGCCGAGGTTTCGGAGAGTACAAAATCAATTTTTTATCCGCGGTGAATGCTTTTTGTTGGTTGTTGCTTCGGGGAACATTACGCGTCGATTTTGGAGGAGTATATTTGTTCCTTGAGTTATTTATTTCCTCTTATGGCATTAAGTTAATAACATTCGATAATTTTACAAAAGTTAATGATCAAGAAACTTGAACCCAAGATACCACCCAACATGCCATTGCATGTGGAATCCAGAACCAAAGACACCACTCAACTTGCATATATACTACTCATATTCTTTGATCCATTTTTTCAAAAGTGAATAATTGAAGAAGACACACATACTTGATAATGCCAACATATATGAATATGTGTATGAATATAACAAAAAAATTCCATTACTACAGCATTTGGAATAGCCAATAGCAAATTAAAAATAAACAGTACCTGCATTTTTTCAACAAAAAACAAGATGAGATTTATTTACAATCGCAAATTCAAATTATCTTTCCTTTGGGCATTTCAAGAATATCTTGTTTTTCCTGCTTTTACCAGTATAGGTAATCTCGTAATTCCTTCAGATTTTTAACCATTTTTTTTTATTCTTACTTGCCTCAAATGCAATAAACTAACTATCTGTGATATTTATATATTTTATACATTTTTTTGCCCGATGATTATTAAAATTCTTTTTGAATTCATTATGTTAGAATTTTGTTATGTTTATGGAGTGGTAATCTCACGATTCATAACGAAAAACCTTTTAAACAAGGTGTTGAAAATTTTTTATAATTTTCTTGAAATAAATCTAGATCTGAAAATAAGTGAAGAACTTTTGATGAATAAAATTAAAGATCTACAAATGAGACTTTCTGGCGTTATAAAAGGTTTTGTTTTCGGTTTTGATTAAATATTACGAAATTATAAGAATCCGCCATTTCTCATTATGTTGCTATGCATATTTTATTTCATAATCAACTAATACATATTTGATTTTCTCTATTTCAGTGTCGTAATGAGTTTATTACATTACAGTACACTTTTTAGTTATATTTTTCGTTTTGTGGTTGACAACACTGATATCCTATCCTTTCAAATGTCAACACGCGTCCATTGCATGTCAATTTTCTTATCAGTCACACCAACTGCGAAAATAAAATAGAAAAGGCACTAGGAGGTATAATATGAATTTTTCATTAAATTCCAATAAATTTCTAACAATTCTTGACTGAAATAGAGAAAATATCGTCTAATACTCGTTGCAGAAGGGAATAGGTGCCCATTCTGCAACTCTTATTAGAATATACTATTAATTTACGACAATGCAAAATGTTCCTCTGAATTCGCTTTAAAAATTCAATTGATGTGAATCTTAAAAATTTCCTATCCTAAATTCTTAAAAATCCTTAACCAAGGCACTATAACGAATCAACAATAATTCTCATCTTTATTTATAATGTTATTTATAATTTAAAATACAATATTTATTAGAATTTTATTGTTTTATGTATACTACCTAATAAATTGTTTTCCAATGAAAAGTTTTTCATTCCTCTATACGAGAGTTACCTTTTATATTTCGGGATTAGAAAAAAAAACAAATAATAATCGAAAATCGCTTTATTGTTGAGGTATCTCCAAACATGCGTTCAGAACGCATCAACCGCTTCTTTCACTTTATTATTTACTTACGGGATCAAAAAGAAGTCATTCGGTGGCAAGTCAGGACTGTACGGCGGATGACTCATCAAATCGATGTTTTGAGGGCTCAAAATGCAGTTGTTTGAGAGCTCGCATTGTCGTGGTGAAGGGTGGTTGGTTTTCCTGATTTCTTGGCTAACAAATGGTTGTGTACCACTCAGAATTGACTGTTCTACGTTGTTCTAATTGAACAATTGCGACATGTCCAGTTTTTCCGAAAAAACAGGCGACAATTGGCTTGGAAGTGCTTTGAGCGCGAGCAACTTTTTTTGGATTTGGCTCATCTTGAACATCCATACAGTCGACTTGCTGTTTACTTTCGGACTCATACTCGTAAATCCACGATTCATCACCTGTCACGATGTCATAGACGTGCTTCGAAGCACCGCGATCGTACTTTTGGAGCATTTACTTCGACCAATCGACACGAGCCATTTTTTGAGCGATTGAAAAATTGTGTGGGATCCAACGCGAACAAAGTTTTTTGACGGTCAAATGTTCATGCAATATTGAACGTATGCTGGTCCCACTAATGCCTAAGGTTGTCTCAATGGAATTTCATCGCCAAAAATTGAATTAAGTTAATTTTTGTCGAGTTAATCCACGTCGAAAGTTGTAAAAACGAATCGTACGAAAATGTTCACGATTTAGTTCAATTTTTTAGGGCGAGATGAATCTTATAAGTTACTGTAAACAACACAAAAAGCGCTCTTATGTCAAAACGTTCTGACCATAGAATTCTGACTGCGTATAACCTCAAAATTGTCAAACTTTACGATAGTATTGTCAGTTGGCAGATTGCAATACTACGATTGTCCAGTCCCGAAATCTCGTACATGTTACACTCCTTAAACGTTTTTTATCATTCTTTCTGTCTGTAAACAAAAAAAAAAATGAAGGTAGGATGATGGAATGAAAATATCGATCATTTCTCAAATATAATTATTCAAGAACGTAATACAATATAACTTATTGTCAAAATTTGAAAAACTAAAAAATGAAACAAGCGGATTCTTTCAAACAATAGCAGTACCTAAACAAAAAGGAGCGGTTAAGACAAGTAGACTAGAAAATGACACATTTTTGACCAAACTTTGATTCAAAACTAAAACTTTCATCTGACCTGCTGATAGTCAACACATTAAAAAATAATTCACGATGACAAAGAAAATATTTATCATTACAAATAAATAGTCAACATCTGAGAAACTTAGCAAGATTCTCTTGTCCCAGAGAAAATATTGCAACAGAAGTTTCAAAGTAACTTTTTACAACCTAATTTCAATCAGGCAATATTTACAATAGATTTATCAACATACAAGGGCAGTTCAAATAGAGAGGCAATCGTAGATGGCGCGCATTTATGATTCGAAGCTCATTCCTCGAGTAGCTGGGTTCCTTACAAATATGACGTCGATATAGTTGATAACTCATACGGACATTTATTTTGATATTATTTGAATCAATCTTTATCGTATGGACACATTTCCTAAAACATAGATAATCCAGAAGAATACCTACGTATAGCTGAAGAATTCAGGTCTCCAATACAAGAATTTTCTGGATTACTATAAAATAAACATTCCCAAACACCCTTCGAAACACTCTCTGCTCTATTACCTTGAATAATTCAAAATATTCAATTCAAAATGCAGGTTTTTGAACCTAAGTCGTGAAATTTCGGTTATCAAAAGATACCTCACTTGGCTCCATCAAACTAATAAATTAAAAGTATGTTTACTCTCAAACATCTAAAAACAACACAACTGTGGTACATCCTCAACATCAGCTCAGTCTTCACAATATATTAAAACTAAGCTAAAACTATATACAAATCACAATTATTCACCTTCGATCCTCGAAATTGATCACTTTTCGGATCCTGTCTATTCTACTTTCCGATTTCACCACGCTCGTTTGGGAGGAACTTTTAATTTCAGAGTCACCACTATTGCTGTCTCTATCCCTTAAGGCGAACTCTTTACTCGAGCTGGCAGGGTTGTAATCTTGCGGTGCTACATATCCTCGTGGTTTAATGTTCCTGATTTTGCTTTTGTTTACTTCGCTCATTATTTCATCCACCGATTTCCCTTTAACTACCGAGTAGACATGTCTTCTTGCTATCCTCAACATTTTTTCACTGGTACCACTGGCTTCCAAACGTATGTTCTCAGAAACGATACACCTTCTGATCACCCTGGCTAAGACCGAGGCAAACACTTTGAACTGTGTATGCGAGGGGGTTATGTTTTGGTCTTTCAGGGAATCATATACGGCCCATTGCAGTTTCTGAAAAATTATTTTGTCAAATAAAACCGACAAACATTGAATTTTCAAGTACTTTCTGGACCCTTTTTGAAACTTATACTACCACTAGCTTTTTTATGAAATAGTAAAAACTATAGTAAAAGTTGAAATTCGTGACAAACCCTTCAGAAATATCCATTATTGTTTATTACTAAAATATTATGCACCACAAATTGTTAGTAAAACGTTAGGCTTGTAAAATTGTGAGTGAAACTTTGGACTCCAAAAAATATTAGTAGAAGATTAGGTAAAACATTATGCTCCGAAAAATGTGAGTAAATGTATAGGTATTCCAAATATTAGGAAAATGCTATCCTTAAAAAAATGTTGGTAAAACATTAGGCTCCAAAAAATGTAAGTGAAATATTAAGCTTCAAAATTATTAAAATTAAGGCTCCGACAAATATGAGTAAAACTTAAGGCTCTCCAAATATTAGTAAAAAATGTTATCCTTCAATAAGTGTTTGTAAAACATTAGGCTCCGAATAATGTTAGTGAAACTCAAGGCTCCAAAAAAATATAAGTAAAAGACTACGCTCCAAAATTACTAAAATATAAGGCTCCGATAAATACGAGTAAAACTTTAGGCTCCCCATATTAGTAAAATGTAATCCTCCAAAAAATGTTGATACAACATTAAGCTCCAAAAAATCTGACTGATAAATTGAACTTAGAAAAATTTTACTAGAACTTCAGACTGCTAAAAACATTAGTAAAACAATATGCTTCGAAATTACTAAAATATAAGGCTTCGACAAATGTGAGTAAAACTAATGTTATACTTCAAAATATATATAAAACATTAGGCTCTGAATAATGTTTGTAAAACTTAAAGCTCAAAAAAAATTAGTAGAACATTAGACTCTAAAAATTATTAGTAAAACAATATGTTCCGAAAAATTTTAGTAGAAGTTAAGACTGCAAAAAATATGAGTAGAACAATATGCTGCGAAATATCTAAAATATAAGGCTCTGTCTGACAAATGTAAGTAAAACTTTGGGCTTTCCGAATATGAATAAAATGTTATCCTCCAAAAAATGTTGGTGAAACATTACGCCCCGAAAAATGTTAGAAAAACATTAGGCTCCAAAAAATTAAGTGAAATATTAAGCTACAAAATATACTAGTAAAATATCAGGCATCTGAGTGAAAAATAAGCTTCGAAATTCTTAAAATTAAGGCTCCGATAAATGTGAGTAATACTTAAGGCTCTCCAAATATTAGTAAAACATGTTATCCTTCAAAAAATGTTTGTATAAAACTTTAGGCCCCGAATAATGTTAGTGAAACTCAAGTCTCCAAAAAATATTAGTAAAACATTATGTTGAGAAAAATTTTATTAGAAGTTTATACTGCAAAAAATATGAGTAAATTGATATGCTCTGAAAATTACTAAAATATAAGGCTCCGACAAATGCGAGTAAAACTTTAGGCTCCCTAAATATTAGTAAAATGTAATCATCCAATGTTGGTACATCTTGAGGCTCCAAAAAAAATTAGTAAAACATCAGACTCTAAAAAAATTAGTAGAACAATATGTTCCGAAAAATTTTAGTAGAAGTTAAGACTGCAAGTAGAACAATATGCTGCGAAATTACTGAAATATAAGGGTCCGACAATTGTGAGTAAAACTTTAGGCTCTCTAAATATTAGTAAAATGTTATCCTCCAAAAAATGTTGGTAAAACATTAGGCTCTGTGAAATAGTAAAACATAAGCCTTTAAAAAATATTGGTAAAACATAAGGCTCCGAAAAATTTTATGCTCCAAAAAATATCAGTAATGCATTCGGCTCCGCGAAATATGTTAGTAACACTGAATGCACCAAAAAACGTTGGTAAAACTTTAGGCTCCAAAAAATATTAGTAAAACTTAAGGCTCCGAAAAAGAGTTGGTGGAATATGGGCTCCGAAAATGTTAGCCTACAGAAGATTAATTGAAACTGGCTGTCTTACCTTTTTATTACCATCACTCAACTCTCCCATGTTCCGAGGATTGGTCAGAACGCTTTCGCTCCTAGTTCTGGTGAAGGAAGTTTCAGCCTTGTGTTCTCCTTCGGAGTATCCGTAGGACGATTGGCTCCTGAAGAACTTGGGCTGGTTGAAGTTGTTTTCATCATCGTCGTCATCCCTCTTTCGTTTTTTGTCCAAAGAGGATTTGATCTTGAAAGGGGACTTCTTGTTGGGGCTTGGAAATAGGGAGGCTCTGCTGGCGATCTTCTTAGGAGAAGAGAACAGGGATCGTTTTACCCCTCCGCCACTGGCCAGGTCCCTTTCGAACGCGTTGACCGAAAGCCTGGAATCTGAAAAAAAAAATGGCTATCAACATTTTGTTTTGTTTAATTGGTTATTAAAAGCAGAACAAAAGTTGGGATCTAAAATTTTGTAATTTGTAAATTCAGTTAGGTATACTCACTAGTGGATGTGTTTTTCGACTTGCTGTCTTTGTCAGGACTTTGAAACAAGGCCCGTTTGGAATTGGAGATACTAGAAGAAGGTTCCATCATGTCCTTCAAATCTCCGGAGAGTAAGCGGAAACGCATTATCAACTTCTTTTTGGCCGAGCTACTAGGCGTCCTACCACTGCCCGGACTGAGATGTGGCGATTTCAAGGGTGTCTTTCTCGGGCTCTTTTTCTTGTTCAACACTTCTAATTTTCTGCAATTACAATTAAAAATTGCATTATCCATATTTAGTTGCGCATCTGTGTCCAGAGTAGCGCACCCAGTCTACGCGCATGACCTTTACCTATCAGGATACAAAGCTACTCTTTAATTAACAAAAACCCTGGCTGAGTTATAAATACTTTTGAAATTAATAAGAATATAAATTTTTGTGTGGATGAGAGATAAATTGATCAAATGAATTAAGGAAATTCTAAAGGGATTATTCAATGTTTCAAGTTAATTACTTGTAAAAGGAGACAGTTTACATAACGATGCCATTTGAAATAAAAAATAACTGATATGGTTCCGGTATAACTGAATGTTACTCAAGTAAATCTTCTGTTCACAACCTGAGAATATTTATAAGTAGGCTCCCCCAATACAAGTAGAACATTAGGCTCCAAGAATGTTAATACGACTTTAGGCTTCAAAAATATTAGTAAAACATTATACCCCGAATGATGTTGCTAAAACATTAGGCTCCGAAAAATGTTAGGCTCCAAAACATATTATTGAAACATTATGCTACAAAAATTTCCCGGAGCCTAATATTCTACTTAAATTTTTTTGAGCATGTTTTATCAACATTTAAAATAATATTATATAATTTTGAAGTGCTTAATTCAGGTTATGTTGAAATGATCTGGTTTTTTCATATGAATCCTAATAATTTAATAACAAATGAGTTTATACCCTAGTAATGGAAAATTACTGGGAATAATCCTTATAGGTAATATATATATAACGATGAAATTTAAAATAAAAAAAAATTAGTAATAAACTTCTGGTATAACTGAAAGTTTTGATGATACAAAAACCTACACTAGTAAATCTTGTGCTCACAATCTGAGGATATTTATAAGTAAATCATTAGGCTACCCAAATATAAGTAAAACATTAGGCTCCGAGCATATTAGTAAAACTTTGGGCTCCAAAATATAAGTAAAACATTAGGTTCTCAAATATTTTGTAATTCTTTAGACTCCAACAAATATTATCGGAACATTATGCTCCAAAAATATTAGTAAAACACTGGGCTCCGAAAGGCCTTGAATTTTACTAATACTTTTCGGAGCCTAATTTTAATATTTAATATTTCTCAAAGCATGCTTTACTAAAAGTTTTTGAGTATTTTTTATTGATATTTGAAATAAAATAGTTCAGCATTCAAGTGTACAATTCAGGTTTTCTTCTTTGTACAAAAGGTGAATATACTTACTTATAGTCAATGAGTATCTGCCGTGCCCTGGAAGCTGCACTGGACGAAGTGCCAACCTGTAAGCTGGCACTGGAAAAGGTTATTCTCCTCTTAGCCAAATGGCTCAACCTCCTACCTGGCGATTTAGCAGGCCATTTTGGTTTGATAGATTTACGTTTGTTGGGACTCAAGTACTCAGTCTCTATGGACGTGCAAGACGATTGCGTTTCAGCACCGATGTACCTTAGAGCATATTTTTCGCACAAGTGTTCGATTTCCTCCGAAATTCTGTTCCTGTTATGACTGAAAGCAAAAAAAATAAATAAATACTCAATAGCAAGTATTAGAAAATAAGATAAGTCCTTATGAATGATCTGAGTTGGTCAATCAACAAATTTTTTTAGATTCTTTGCACCTGGGAGTATCACAAAATACCTGATTTATTTTTTTCTTGTGTATTTTAAATTGTTTCTGCAAGCGTGATTTTTAAAAATTCATATCTCTTTTCGTAATGGGTATTTTGCAGTTTTCTTTTTTGTGACATTATTGTCTTCAATGTTGTTTCAATAAAAAAAAAAACTGAGCTGAAATTATTTTACGTTTCTTAGAAAAGGTACTTGAAAGTGGGAACTTAAGTTTTAAGTATGACTTTTTCCAACATTCAACTCCAATTTAAAAATACAAAAAGAAGTTTCTATAGCTTCTGACTGAGTTAAAAAAAACTCTGTATGCTTCTAAACTACCAAAGTAATACAAAAATAGTACTTAACAGCCTCAACTCCTGGGAAATACTGAAAAATTGTAATCAGATTCTCTTAAAAAAATCATTTTGGTGTTTTCTGATTGAAGCTGACATACAAATCAAAGAACTGCTCGCACTGCAGGCTCCGACAAATATGAGTAAACCTTAAGGCTCTCCAAATATTAGTAAAAAATGTTATCCTTCAATAAGTGTTTGTAAAACAGTAGGCTCCAAATAATGTTAGTGAAACTCAAGGCTCCAAAAAATATTAGTAAAAGATTACGCTCCGAAATTACTTAAATATAAGGCTCCGACAAATACGAGTAAATCTTTAGGCTCCCTAAATATTAGTAAAATGTAATCCTCCAAAAACTATAAGTGAAATAATAAGCTACAAAAAAATAGTAGTAAAACGTTAGGCTCCAAAAAATCTGAGTGAAAAATCGAGCTTAGAAAAATGTTAGTAAAACTTCAGACTGCTAAAAATATTAGTAAAACAATATGCTTCGAAATTACTAAAATATAAGGCTTCGACAAATGTGAGTAAAACTAATGTTGTACTTCAAAATATATATAAAACATTAGGCTCTGAATAATGTTTGTGAAACTTAAAGCTCCAAAAAAAAATTAGTAGAACATCAGACTGAAAACTATTAGTAAAACAATATTTTCCAAAATTTTAGTAGAAGACTGCAAAAAATATGAGTAGAATATGCTGCGAAATTACTAAAATATAAGGCTCTGTCTGACAAATGTAAGTAAAACATTGGGTTCTCCAAATATGAGTAAAATGTTATCTCCAAAAATGTTGGTAAAACATTACGCCCCGAAAAATGTTAGAAAAACATTAGGCTCCAAAAATTGAAGTGAAATATTAAGTTACAAAAAATACTAGTAAAATATCAGGCATCTGAGTAAAAATTAAGCTTCGAAATTCTTAAAATTAAGGCTCCGATAAATGTGAGTAAAACTTAGGGCTCTCCAAATATTAGTAAAACATGTTATCCTTCAAAAAATGTTTATAAAACATTAGGCTCCTGAATAATGTCAGTGAAACTCAAGGCTCCAAAAAAATATTAGTAAAACATTATGTTGAGAAAAATTTTATTAGGAGTTTATACTGCAAAAAATACGAGTAAATTCATATAGCTCCGAAATTACTAAAATATAAGGCTCCAACAAATGCGAGTAAAACTTTAGGCTCCCTAAATATTAGTAAAATGTAAATGTGTTGGAATAGGTTCCCATTTTGCAACTTGTTTTAGAATATACTATTTCAATTCATCATTCAGTCTATCAAAAATTTGAAATGGCTAAAAAGACTTCAATACTCACTGCAATCCATGATTCCTAGAATACAGCACCTCCGGAAACTCTTTATTGACGTCTTCAATTCGTCCTTCAACAAGAATGGAATAGGAGTTTTCCACTGATGTATTTTGACTGTCATTCAACACCGACTTGTCTTTCAGACTGTCATTCGTCGCTAGTTCCAGATTCTCTTTCGTCCAGAATAAATTTTTGTTGGCTTCCAATTTCTCTAACATGTCGTCAACTGTCAACCTTGTGATCATCAAGTTTGGTGGTGGAGGTACGCCTCCTAAAGTTTTTTGCACCCTTTTGACCAATCTCTGATCAAATTTATGTACAAATCGTTCTTCTAAAGGTTTAAACGTTGTTGTAGGTTTAACGGTACTGCATTCGCTATCGGAAAATATATCGAAGGGACTACCAATTTCACTGAGTTTTCTCTTACGACTTTTGATTGGAGTTTTGCTCACTTCTGCTTCTAGCCTGAGATTTTCTTTATTTTCAATGGAAATTGATCGTTTATAGGTGGAGATTTTACTTGGGCCAGCCTCTAAGATATCTCTGATTTTTATATTTGTAACATTGTTCAGTATGGGGCCCCCTTTAACTTCATTATCAGATTTTTCTTTCATTTCTTGAATTTCTGCATTAACAACTTTATTATTTCCTTCTAACATAGTCTGGGGAACATCTAATTTTTTTTTCGTCTCTTTGTAAGTTTCACTTGACTTAATCGCATCATCTTTCGCTCCAGAGTTATTTGAAGTAACAGATGAAACATGTCCAGCATAACCAACCTCTTCAGGATATTCTTCCGATTTTTCGGGGATCGATTCTACATTTAGACACTTTGGAGAAGTTATCTTAAGTGATATTGGATTACATTCTGAAGGCAATTCTATTAATCCATTATTTCCATCAATGAAAACAGGAAGTTGATCAATATTGAATGCCGAATCATTATGTACATCCTGCGAACATTTTTCCAACAAACTTTCATCATTTCGAACATCAACAGATTTTCTTGAGTTATTTTCAACCACAGAAGTGTCAGTTGCATAATCCATACTCTTCACGACCAAACTAGTTGTTCCATTTGAATATACGCTATCAAATGAACTTTTAAAAACCTGGTTTGCATTTTCTAATGGAACATTTTCGAAACCAAAGAACGGTCCATCACTAGGATCACTGCTAACGCATTCACCTTCTTTGCTAATAGGAGGACTCTTAACTGTACTGTTCAAATTATAATAAACAGGTTTTGCGACTGCAGATATTAAGGATTGATTAGAATTTTCTGAATTGAACCGAAAACTGTCAAAGCTAGGAAGAACTGCATCTGTTTTAGTGATATTGTTAGGATTGATCATGTTTGACAACTCTACAGAGTCCCATAGTGGACAGTTTGGGTTATTCTCTTCCTCAGAAGGAGCAATCATTGTGTTTTCCATATCTGGACGTTCTAAAAGTGCATCTTCGCTAATGTAGATAGATTTTGGGAAAAATGATTTCAAAATCTCTACTGATGAATTGTCTAATGTTTCATCAACAGAGTCAGAATTAGATTCTTGATCTAAGTTGTTAGAAACATATCCACTATCATTATCCATTATCAATAAACAACTAGGTGCCTGACTCCTCCTAATTGAATTACTGACGACATCCATAATATGTTTTCATTTAGTTATCAAATAGGTCGTAAGGTTAAATTTCTTAATTTTCTGAATGGTAACATATAAAGAGTACTCACAATTTCAGAACTATTCATATCGTAACTGTAATCGAGTGAGAGTAGCTGACCTAGTCACTGAAATTTTGCACACATCACACCTGCATATTTTGAATTCAACAATAAGATTTTTTGGTTTTCAACGTATTTTTAGGAATCTCATAAAAATGTTTGAAAAACGCTGAAGAACCCTGGCGGATTCCAGCTTTTAATATACGTATTCTACACGAATCTACAGTATATTTTCGTGCAGAAATATAACAGAATCGAAAGATAAATAAGCGCGCTAATTAAAATAGAAATTTGGAAATCCTAAATTGACAGGTACACAGTAATCTCAGCGTAGGTTCTGTGGCGTAGGTAAACCCACCGAACACAGAACATGAAAACTACATCATGCAGCTGTCATGTATTTATTCAGACCAGAGCAGCTGCTAAAATTACCAAAGTTACCAGATCGGTCAATGACACTGGTATTCGAAAATCGATTGAACCGAGAAATGTTTACGTTCACTAAGAAGAAATATTTTCTTTAATTTTATGGTACTTGGGCATTTTATGAATATTTAAAAGCTTTCTAAGGAGAACTGATAATTATTTGAAGGAGTATTTCAGAGGTCAAGCTAATTAAATTAAAATGAAAGTCTGTAGGTACAGATTAGGTCATTCGGATTTCACGTTCTGAGTGTTCCAGAACCATCAAGAGTTTACCTATTTATTATGTGCATTTCCTATGTGTGCACAATCCTGATGATTCTAGAATAGTCAAATCGTTGACCCGAAATGACCTATTAATCTCTATAGGTACTTCGATAGACAAAGATCTGCATTGTCAAGTCTTTTTGATTCCGTTGCCTTTAAAAAATACTTTCTGACAATCCTAGGAATACGGATGTAACATTAATTTCTGATTAAGACTCAATTTTAATACACAAAATGCTGTATCTAGCGTTCCAATAAACTGAATCGATAAAATTAATTCCTCCTTATCGAACGTAAACGTAGTTCAATGGTTTTTCACGACGCACTGTTTTTCAGCGACGCCACTGAGGGTCGGAAATTTGGCATAAAATTAGTGACCATCGAAAATGAAGCTCATTCATGGAGGAAAATTTTCAATACTCTGTACTCTGTCACATGAAATGAAATTTAAAATTTTGACATTGGACTGAGATTTTATGGAAATCAAAACAGAATAAAAATAATTTTCTACAGCTACTTAAGTCGATTTTTACAATAATTATTCATTAATAGAAAAAACTAAATAATCACCAGCACCTTTAGTAGGAATGGAATTTGATAATTAAATGTATAATTGTTTTATTATAGCTCAGTAAGGTATGAGAATTGCATGTAACACTTTTTTTTATATTGTATTTATACAGATGTTTGGATTTGAATTATATACTTGAAAATTTGATAACTGTTATCAGTTTTTCAACATGATAATGTTGTTGTGCTCAACACAGTAAATCAATGACTATTGTGTCCTATTTCAGGGGAATTTTTAATGACTATTGAGCGATGTCAGCCAATAATCCAACTGATGCGACTCCTGAAGGAGTAAATCCTGAAAATAATGCCATAGAAAATGCTCCACTTATTGACATTAGGATAAGAAACAATCAACAAAGTCCAATTTTTCATATGAGAGACAGACTATTCCATACTCTGTTTTTCCGTGTGGCAGTAGCTTATGCAAGGACATTTCCTCCACCTTTTAGGCGATTTATAGAATTTTTCATCTTGTTACAAGCGATATGTTCGTTCTTCATTCTAGTGTACATACACATAGCTTTTTCTAGAACTTCTTCTTGCCTTCAGAATGTCAAAGAAGTTTGGCCAAGAGATGGTATATTGCGAGTTGAAATCATGACAAACCCTTCGCCTGATTATAGTATTGAACATAGCTATGCCAGAGAACAGAAACTGAAACAGGGTAAAGAAGATGAAATACCTAGTGTTTTAGGCTTGTTGACAATTGATAATTTTATCAATCTTGAGCCTTCGACGATCGAGCAGGTTTCGCAAGAAACTGAACCTCTAGATCAATCATTAGTTGGTAGGTGTAACATAAGAAAGAATTTAAAGGAATGTATGGGAATATTTTCAGGTTATCGTAATGTGAATCAGTATCCGTCTAGCATAAAAAAAGGACCTTCAGTTAATGTGACTAAAGTGACGTCGAATTTATGGGATAGCTTGGACGCGGCAAAGAATTTTTTCTTTCCTGGTAGTATCCAGAATATTTCGAAAGATTCAAACATTACGGACAGCAACTATGACACCTTACAAGACAGCCTCAAAGATAAACACAATAAAGATAAGGATGATTTTAAAGATATGGGTAATTATAATATATGATACAATGATTAAGAATATGGCCTGAAACGATGGGTGCTCTTCAAATTTCATATGAAATTTCCTCCATTTCAGTTTGGCCAGACGATCATTACATAGTTGAATATTCCCTCGAATATGGTTTCTTGCGACTAAATCCATCCACCAGGGCAAGATTGGGTATACCAGTTCTCATCGTCACTTTAGATCCTACCACGGAAAAGTGTTTCGGAGATTCTTTCAGTAAAATGATACTAAACGATTTCTTGGGATACGACGATGTCTTGATGGCATCAATCAAGGCTTTGGCTGAACAGGAGAACAATAAAGGTTATATGAGGTGGGTATCGTTGGAATGATCTCCAGACATCGAAAAGAAGTTATTACCGACAAACAAAACTCAGATTTGTGTTATGAATTGAGATTTACTCTACTAATTTAACTCAAGAAGTTTTAATAAAATAGTTTATTGATTCAAAGAAATATTAACACTGTTACTGCTTTATAGTTTCGTAAATTTCATCTATTTAGTATAAATAAGTGAGGTTATCCATGATCAGAACCATAGATTAAATGAAAATTTCATTGATTCTTCGGTTGCTATGGTAACAGATCTTGTTGTCAGTCGACGCCATGTTGTGTTGGTTAGGTTCATTCTACATTAAAAAAATGGGGTTACTTGAGCGAAAAGAACAAATTTATTTGATAAGTGATAGCATTGGATGATATATAGGTTAGTACACTAACATTTAGTAGCTGATTATACCTAAATTTGACATGTTTTTTACTACGTAATACTCGGAATAGTTTTGAAAGCATATATCAAAATATAACAAAGGGAACCAGATAAATGAATTACCGAGAAGTAGTCTCGATTAAAGACACAAATATAAGAAATGTGGCATAGTTAAAGAGAAATTAAACAATAATTACAGAGTAACAAATTACAGTTTTAGGTAATAATTACATTATCTTATTTCAGAAATGTTGTTACTGGAGAACACTATCGCTTTGTCAATATGTGGATGGCTAGAAGTGCATACTTTGCTGCCTTCTTCATCATGATCATATTCGTAAGTTTCATGAAGTGTTCTGCTTCCTAGTTGTGTATAATTTATGAATTGCGCAGAAGAAAGATTTCCGACTGAATGCATTTGACCATTTTGTGCATTTCAAATATTCTTATTTTGTTGTAAGTGATCTTTTCGATAGTAACACTGAAAATCAGCTAACGGTCGTTTTTAATAACGTATTGATGATTACGGACAGATAGCCATCTCCGATTTATCTATCTTTGTCGCTATCTCTCTGTGTTTAGCATTTCCAAACATGGTTTAACCTTACCTATCCATGGAAGATGATTGATAGCCGCTTTTCGGTGCGATTAATGTGCCATGACTCTATGGTAAGCTCATTCGTCTATGGATCTATGGGCAGCAGGTTCAAGGTCGGCCAAAGAAATAGTATATTCTAAAACAAGCGACGAAGGAGCGAGTTTTTGAACGCATGAGTGTTGGAATTGCCTTCTGCAACGAGTATTAGACGATATTTTCTCTATTTCAGTCAAGAATTGTGAGAAATTTATTAGAATTCAATGAAAAATTCAGATTATACCTCCTAGTGCCTTTTGCATTTTATTTTCGCAGTTGGTGTGACTGATACGAAAATTGACAGATCATAGAATTTGAATAGTGCGTTCAAATCTCTACACGGTTTAATATTGACAATTGACATGCAATGAACGCGTGTTGACATTCGAAAGGATAGGATGTCAGTGTTGTCAACCACAAAACGAAAAATAAAACTAAAAACAATGCTGTAATAGTTCATTACAGCACTGTTTTTAGTACTGTAATGAACTCATTACGACACTGAAATAGAGAAACTCAATTTTTTGTATACTCAACGTTTGTGTGTATAATGGTTATCTTAATCTCTTCTGGTTTAGAGAAATTTTGGGGTTATAGATTTGACGAATATTACGATTTTTGATAATTTCTGGTTTATCAATGGGAGAAATGTTTAAATAACGTGATTTAGTCTATATAAAATAGTAATAAGATCGTGAACCAGAGAAAATTTTGACAGGTGGTCCCATTAGGGACCCGGAAAGCGAAGCTTTCCGAGCGGCCCGCAGGTCAGCTCGAGAGGCAATCTTAAAAAAAATCGAAAAGGCGTATCCTCTTCTAGGGGAAGCGACCGCGAAAACCCCCCCGGGCGCTCTTAAAGTGCCCGAAATTATCAAACGAAAATCGCGAAAATGACGTTTTTCGCCAAAGGTGTCCCGGAATAAGGGAATAAACTCCGAAGCCGGAACGCCCCGGGTCCGGGAGTCACTACATATTCCGAGAGCAAGGACCGGGGATTCCGCGAACCCATTAAATTCCGGAGGTCCCCTGATTCTTGGCTAAAATCCGTGAAAACGGCAATTTTTAGTTTCGCCAGCCCCCGAACGTCCTCACCTATGATGCTTTTGATCCGTGCGGGCGCTACGAGCCCCTAAACGCCCTTTCCGTGGTAGAAATAGAAACTTTAGGAAATTTCCAATCTCCGGGTACCAATTTTCATATCCAAGTAGCGAGATAAGGCCGCGAATTCTTCATTCCAAATTCGGCAATTTTCACGAAATACGCTGTGAAATGTCACAATTTCTAATACGATTCCGATGATAGCCGAACGCGAGCTCCAAATTTGAAAATCCGGCATCGATTTTTCGCTCAATATGGGCGGTGGAAGATTTTTAGCGCCTTCTAGCGCTCGAATAAGAATCTACAGGAGATTCCGAATCTCTAGAGACCACTCACGCTTCACGAATCGCAAGAAAAACACCTCAAATATGCGTTTGAAAATCGTCATTTCAGGCTCGATTTTCGCGCGAATTCATTTTCGTCGCGAATGCACACAGATCGCGATGAATCGCTATACAGGCTGTGCATTCGAAAAAATCGCTATACAGGCTGTGCCCATTGAAAGCACTGATTTTCACCAGATTCTTTCTTCGAGAGATTTTCCGTCTGAATTTTTTATGGAAAAAGCACCCACTGCGAACCAATTATAGAGTGGGATCTAATTTCGATAAAATGTCATACAGGGTGAACGATTTACAATGAATTTGCGATCATGTGATATACGAGGTGCTCAATTCACAAGTTAATTTGATTTTTTTCGCGCAAATTCGAGTTTTTTGTGTTCCTTCGGTGTGTTTTGGTTCTGAATTCGATAAAATATATTCGATTCATATACAGTGTGTCAGATCTGAGTAGCGCTGACATTCACCAGAGTTTTTCTCTAGCTTTCGTGCTTTTCCGCGTAAGGGAGCTAAATTCAATGAAATCTCATACAGGGTGTGCCATTAACAATGATTTCGCGATCGATTGATATACAGGGTGTGCAATTTAAAAGTTCTTTCATTATTTTTTGCACGCTTTCGGTTTTTTGTGCTCCCTCGCGGTTTTAAGCTTTCCTTCGAGTTTTTTTGCGCGCTTTCGTTGATTTTGTGCTCCTTCGGGGTTTTTTGTGTTTCTTTGGATTTTTTGTGTTACTTGGGGTTCTTTCGTGTTTTCTCGCGTTGTTTCGTGTAATTTCGGTTTCTTTCGTGTAACTTCGGTTTCTTTCGTGTTTCTTCAGATTCTTTCGTGTTTCTTCAGATTCTTTCGTGTTTTTTCGCGTTTCTTCGTGTTTTCAACGGGTATTTTGACGTGTTTCGTGTTTCTGCGAGCTTCATTGATGTATGGGCCATATTGATCTGTGGTCTATATTGATCTAAGGTCTATATTGATCTATGGTCTATATTGATCTATGGTCCATTATGATCTATGGTCCATTATGATCTATGGTCTATATTGATCAATGGGCTTATTGATCTACCCGCTTACTAGTTTAATGAAATATATGAACAAATTGAATAATAATGACTATAGAGTAAATAATTAGATTTCAGCAAAATAAATATGTGGAATTCTTTCCCCAAGTCAGTTTTCAGACACCGTATGAATCGTTTTTGGATAATATTTTTTATGGTAGTGGAATTTTGTTTATTATCATAACAATTGTAGAAATTGTTTAGTGCATAGATTCAATAATGCATTATCATGGTGTGTGTGGTTTGGATTCAAGCAATAGGATGATAAGTTTCGTTATTCCCAGTATTTTAGACTGATTTGGAGCAGCCATTTCTAAACCGACAGTATGATTTATAATAACTCACGTATTACATACGAAAAGGAAGAACGAGAGGAGGTCCCAAAGTTCCTCGAAGGTCACAATTTGGCGACGTACACGTAACCTAGATTAATCTCGAACATATTTCTCGAATATGCAATTCCAACGCCTTCGTTTTGGTGGTTCAAAATCAGCGGGTAGAATGTTGAAACGGAAACACAGGTACTAAAGGACAGATTTGGAGGTTAGATATGTTATCGATAAAATGGGAACTGTCGAGATTCGGCAATTTATATTGCTTCCTCGTTTCTCTCGCTTCAATTCTCTAAAGAAATCAAATCAGGTTCGAAAAAAAAGCGGAAAAACATTGTCCCGACAACGTGGCAACGTCGCGCAGTTATCCGGGATCGTGGAGAGATGACGAGGAGGCGCCGTTAACGCGTTACCCGATAGGTGACATAATTACGTTGTAGTAGGCCACTGGGAGTCAGTTAACCCCTAACGACTCCGGAAATGATTTATTCGGGACCGGAAATATGATCGTCCTGATTAACATCCAACACTTCCCCGTCTGTTCGCACCGATTCCCTTTCCGACGCTTATTTTTCCGCCGCCCCCTGCCGCCGCCGCCGCTTCGAGGAGGATTACTTTAATTAACTCTCCCGAGATGTCCTTTTTTCCGACCTCACCTCCTTCTTTCAACCCGGATCGGGCGAATGGTGGGGCGGCGAAGGCGACTACGTCATCCCTTTGATCGTGGCCGGAAGGAAGTCGTGAAATTAAAAACTAATGAAAAATATTTCCCGACTTTTTTTCTCGTCGGGAAATTGAGTGTCACGACGGATTTGTCCAAACAAGTATTTTTAAGGGGGGTTGAATCGAGTTCGAGTTATTATCCGTGGCTCGCTATGAGGCAGAAGTATTTTTCGATTTCTCTTTTATTTCTCGTCCTTTCCAGATTCCTGTTTTATGGGATATTATTTCGAAATGAACGGGATCAAAGTGTGGAATCGTTGCGCTTATTATTTTGGTTTATTTCAGGATTTTTCTTTGGGGGCGAAGGCTTATTTGGCGTCGGTATTTTCCTCGGATACTATAATTTTTAATTAATTGAACTGAATAATGTGAATTGCCTACCATGAATCAATTTTGATCAAACCATTTTCGCCAGGTATTTGTAGGGATGGGAAAAGAAAGAAAAATTATATGTGCCGCTTCTGTTTCTGTGGTTTAATCGTGAAAAACGCAATCCAATCTCAATATTTAGGAAACAAAGAGGTTAAATAGCACAATGTTTAGATCCAAACAATAAATTATTTATTCAGGGTCTAAAAAAATAAAGTAGAAAAAGCCTTAGGCAACAAAAATCCCCTGTACTACTATACATAACACTACAAGATCAAATTATCGATTCCCATCTATTCAATATTAACTAAATTAGACCATGCAATCATTGTGGAGGTAATTCTAGGCTAATGAAGCCACAAGCTAAGATATCTAAACTTATCTGGGACATCTATCAAATGTGACTGCTTGGAGATCCATCGTAGGAGCACGAGGTACCCTTGAGTAACTTGGTGTTACTCCAGAGTAACAATATCCTCCCATCCTATATAACATGCGTCAAAGCAGTTATTATTAGTCATCAAAAAGTTGTCATTACAAAATACAATCATAACAATTTAGTGACAACTTCAATAGTACAACAGGAATAACGATCATGGCAATTATGGGAACTTGAATAAATAGTATATGCAAAACTAGAACCATTATCATGGTCACGACCCTAAGGTATGTGAGGCATAATTATAAATATTTATGAGCCAAGGAAATGAGGACACAGGTAAGGTCATGAAGTTCCAGCGGCGGCTCTGAAAAAATAAAAAAGGTAACAGTGTCAAACAAAGTAATTCTCATGGCCTTCGATCTAGCTATGTAAGAAATCTCATTCAGTAATATAGGAATGGTCTACAATCCCGAGACCCCAAAATAGAAATATTATGTAATACAAGCATATAGATGAATATACAGGGTGTGCGGCACATGGACCGTCAAATTTTTTTGGGGCGTTGGTAGGGTCATTTGCTACCTTTTCAGTCTTGGAACCTGGGTCCTTAGTATTACGGTTACGAAGGTATGATTTTTATTAGGTTTTCTAAATTGCCCAAAATGTACCCTTCGAAGCCCCATAACTTTTTTTTGTGTGCTTTTACATGCATTTTTTTTATTGCATCAAGTCTACATGAGTGTGTTTAAAAAAACGTATTTATTGTTACAGATAACACCACAAAATTAACACATGGGCCTTTTATTAAAAAAAAAAAAAAATTATGAAAGTATGAAAACATCTCCACTCTATTGAAATTTAAAAAAAGTTACAGCTATTACAAACTTAGTTTTATTTTAAAATGTTCTTTGGTTTATAGCGTTGCTAAACATATGCTATTTACGTAAGTCAATGAAAAAATTTATACTGCAAATAAGGTTTTAGTCAGAAGAGTGAAGAAAGTCGCACCTAAATAAAAGTACGGATTTCGACACAACACAGCGAGCAAGGAAATTTTACCTGCCCGTTTTAGACGCGTGTGAGTTATTATTACTATTTCTGTCCTTAGGTTGGATTGGATTAGTCGCCGCTGACTTGACCCTACCGTCATTCGAGATTTAACTGTCTCTGCTGTTGGAAGTGTCTGTGCCGCGTTGTTCAGTTTTTTAAATTTGTATTTTTTGTTTTGTTACTTTTATCGACTTTTTGCTACTGTTGTTTTAATTTTGGTTGTTGATATGCCTAATTTCACCAACGCTGAGTATGCTGATATGGTGATGGCATATGGCAAGTCTCGATGGTGTTGCTCGTGCAGCTCAAAGGATTTATCAAGCCAAATTTCTGATCGAAGATTACCCCACCACGAAACATTCTCGACGATTAAGAGAGACTGGAAACTTAAATTTTCAAGAGCCTCGGGTCAATGTGAGGCAACACCATGTAGCAGTTGACGATCAAATACTTCAAGCCTTTGAAGACCCGAGGCTCTTGAAAATTTAAGTTTACAGTCTCTCTTAATCGTCGATAAGTCGTCGAGAATGTTTCGTGGTGGGGTAATCTTCGATCAGGAAATTTGGCTTGATAAATCCTTTGAGCTGCACGAGCAACACCATCGGCCTTGCCATATGCCATCACCATATCAGCATACTCAGCGTTGGTGAAATTAGGTATATCAACAACCAAAATTAAAACAACAGTAGCAAAAAGTCGATAAAAGTAACAAAAACAAAAAATACAAATTTAAAAACTGAACAACGCGGCACAGACACTTCCAACAGCAGAGACAGTTAAATCTCGAATGACGGTAGGGTCAAGTCAGCGGCGACTAACCCAATCCAACCTAAGGACAGAAATAGTAATAATAATTCACACGCGTCTAAAACGGGCAGGTAAAATTTCCTTGCTCGCTGTGTTGTGTCGAAATCCGTACTTTTATTTAGGTGCGACTTTCTTCACTCTTCTGACTAAAACCTTATTTGCAGTATTATTTTTTTTTATTGACTTACGTAAATAGCATATGGTTAGCAACGTTATAAACCAAAGAACATTTTAAAATAAAACTAAGTTTGTAATAGCTGTAACTTTTTTTAAATTTCAATAGGAGTGGAGATGTTTTCATACTTCCATAATTTTTTTTTCAATATAAAGCCCACGTGTTAATTTTGTGGTGTTATCTGTAACAATAAATACGTTTTTATTTTAAACACACACTCATGTAGACTTAATACAATAAAAAAAATGCATGTAAAAGCACACGCAAAAAAAGTTATGGGGCTTCGAAGGGTACATTTTGGGTAATTTAGAAAAACCTAATAAAAAAATCATACCTCCGTAACCGTAATACTAAGGACCCAGGTTCCAAGACTGAAAAGGTAGCAAATGACCCTACCAACGCCCCAAAAAAATTGACAGTCCATGTGCCGAACACCCTGTATAGCAGTGTGAACCTTTGAAACAAATGAACGAAAGTTCCCTCATCATTTGATAAAACAGTAAAACATATGAACGCTCAACAGTGAGAAAACATAAAAATAAATAGCGGCTAGAAAACAAACATTTCTAACAATAAGACAACATACAGAAAGAAATCATTTGATATGGTAATAACTTTACGCACTAATTATTAGCCAAAAAATTAGGCATGGCATTATTTATTTTATTAGTTATTTTCAATTCGAAAAATAGGTTTGTTCATTCATCGTGGCGGTTGTATTAGTATCACACTGTTCTAGAGTACGGAAAAAGACTTCAGAACAATATCCTTACCTCAAGTCAGTCCTTTTATAAATTTTTCTTTAAAAAAAAGTAGGTTATACTGAAACATAAACTTAGTTGTATATTCTAAATTCAAACGACAATAAAAACGCCTAATTCGTCCTTCTCTTACGTAAAACCGGTTGTTGGGGCAACGTAAACGAGAAGGAAGGGCGTTTCGACAACATGTGCCATCACCAGGTACCGAAAGCGAGATATCCTCGTGTTTTCGGGGTCACGTGGCCGCGACTGAGGCAAGAAATCTTCGTTTCCATCGCGTGCCACGCTCCGGTGCACAATTTCTGGCTAACCCTCGGCTGTTGCTGATGTTCATTTTCCACGCCTCAATTAGCTCGGAAAGTTGTTCTATGGTCGATGGGAAAACGTGACGCCAGCGCCTCGTGCTCCTTCACCTGACGACGACGGCGTCCTGCTCTGAATACGCCTTTTTGGCCTAGTTTACAGACGGACGTCAGCATTATTAAAAATTCATCAATAAGTTCCAGATGACGTCACTAAAAAAATATCAATAGGATTTTCAGAAAGTCTTAACTTCTAACATCCCAGATAATCGAGTTCAATTTCGCCCTACGTTTGATACGCCGCTGTTTTCCATGTCCATATAAAGAAAGCAGGTAGCTCTTGATATCCTTCTGTTCAAGTTTGCAAAAAAGTATAGATAAATGAAAATACACTTGACGAGTTGATTCTGTGGTTCTCCTCTTGACATAATGTGCTCCATGGTAACGATCAAGCACTGTCAAATTTCATTGAATGTTTTAAAATGCCGCGCTTCAGTTTAATGCAAGTGATCATATAGGTCGAGAAATTGGGAATATAAGATCATAAAACACCAAAAAAAAATGATTTTGTCTTCAACCAGTTTACGGTGTTTAGTGAAATACTGTATTACAAACTTTGTGCTGATATTTCGAATGAAGAATATACCGAAAAATTGGACATGAAAACAAAACGTGGAATTGGCATAGAATATAAAGAAGGTATAGTAGAAGCCATTTTTCGCAAATCGTAGGAAAATTTCGACATTCCAGATAAAATATCTTTAAGAAAAAGTTTAGGTTGGCCGAGTGTTAGGTTATATTCATTTCCTCGTAATTGTTCGTATTCTAATGATTGAAAACACGTTGTTTATTAGGGAATGATTTGTATTTTGAAAATTTCGAGAGATTGCAAAATACATTTTAAATTTAGGTTATTATATTTACAGATACGTTACTTAATGGGCAGTAAGTATGATGTACATGATTTTCTAAGTATCTAGCTATCAACCATAGAATATTTGAATTTTCTGAAGTTTAAAGATAATCATAGATAGATATGTCGTGTGAAAATAAGACTTTTGATGATTTAAGGTATGGTCAAATAGTATATTCTAATACAAGTTGCAGAATGGGCACCAATTCCAACACGAATGCGAAATGTATGTTTGATTTGCCTTCTGCAACGAGTATTAGACGATATTTTCTCTATTTCAGTCGAGAATAGTGAGAAATTTATTGGAATTCAATGAAAAATTCAGATTATACCTCCTAGTGCCTTTTGTATTTTATTTTCGCAGTTGGTGTGACTGATACGAAAATTGACAGATCATAGAATTTGAAAATGCGTTCAAATCTCTACATGGTTTAATATTGACAATTGACATGCAATGAACGCGTGTTGACATTCGAAAGGGTAGGATGTCAGTGTTGTCAACCACAAAACGAAAAATTTAACTAAAAATAATGCTGTAATGAGTCCATTACTGCACTGTTTTTAGTACTGTTATGAACTCATTACGACACTGAAATAGAAAAAATTTATATATTATGTCATTATAGCTTTGGAAAAAAGGGGAAATTTATCTGGGTACATAATTGTGCCTGATTCTCATTAAAAAAAAACACAAGTTGGTATTGTATTTTTGAAAATAATTGTAATAAAAAAAATTGATAATTTCAGTGAAATCAACTTAAAAAAGTGCCCTTATAAAGTTTTCTTTTCAACTTAATAACGTCAGGAACTTTTCATTTGATGTATTTTCTTAATTTTATGCCACCTTCTGAGTTCCCCTCACTAGACATCGAATTTAGGACAACCGGTACGTAAATTATTACTCTAAGGCTAGTTACACACACATCGATTTTGGACGTACGATAAAAGTTCGTACGAACATTTATCGTACGTCCAAAATTTAAAGTAGCTTTCAGACCTGTCGATTTCGTATCGTGGACGTACATTTTTGATGATTCGCTTCAGTTGCTTGTCAGCATGAACTCTTTCAAGACGCGTGTTCTTGCTTTGTGGTTGTTGTACCGTCGGCGTAGATGAAGGCGTATAACCAGGAGTCAGTGGGTTCATCCTATTAATCAGAGAAGACTAGATGCAGGGATTTTTCACACGCTTTATGAACAATTTCGAAGTGACGAAGAAAAGTTTTTTAATTACTTTAGAATATCAACAGCAAGCTTTGATGAATTGTATGAGAAAAAACTAAATAATGTCACCAAAAACACTGCATTACTTCCTTCTCTGGCGGTTAAATCGCAACTAGTAAAGCCAAGCGAACTTCGGTTGTACGAACGAAATTTGATGTGTGTGAAGACGCCATTTTGATCACATGCGCCACTGTTTTCACGACCACTAGACGGCGGTCGTGTATAGTCGAGACAATGGACGACCGCAACACGGCGTCCGTACGATAACTTTTGAGAAACTTTTGAGAATCGATGTGTGTGTAAAGACACAATCATTTCTTTGCGCCACTATTGGAATTTGGTCGTACGAATTTTTATCGTACGTCCAAAATCGATGTGTGTGTAACTAGCCTAAGTGGTGAAAATAAATTATTAAGTTATTAAAAAAGCACTTGTTATATCTGACTGAAAAAATGTTACAATAATAATAGATCTCATCATCAATGTAATTCCTGCCGAACGCCGAAGTTTGGCTGGAGAATCGTGAGAAATGGCATATTAATTGTGCCCTAAAGTAGTCCGCAGGTTAACGGGCGTTTCTAAGCCGAATCCCGCGTTATGTTAATTCGCTTTCGCCCCCCGTACGTATCCGCCAACTTTCTAATTGTGTTACCGTCAAAAAGTGAACCGTAAAATTTTACAGTCGATAGAGAAACGGTCCTTAATGAATTCACGCGACTCCGCGAGCTCCGTAAATATTCAAATTACCGCCCCCCCCGGCGGCGTCCTTTCTTCGAATTCGAGGTGGGTGATTTTTTACGCGATACGATGCCTTGGAAGGAGGCGGTTATGTCCATAAAAATTGCGATAAGGTTCGAATGATTTGGTTTTATTACTTGCGTGCGATGATGTTTCTTTTTGTTGGCGATGAAGCAGTTTTCCAGGCTCTTCAGGAGCGTGAATAAGAATCAGGAAATTCATAGAATATATTTTTCAAACTGCAGAGACTAATTATACCGGCTACTGGTCTATCTATATCACTATTCCAATCGCAATTGAAAAATTAATTCGAATCTTTCGTAAGCCTTGCCATGACCGATTTTATTGCACCCATAGCATCCTATTTCATTCTAATTGATTCTTTTCGTTTATCTGTTCTTTCAATTGAGAAATAAATGTGTTAGATCCGTCATTTCAACATGTTTTCCGTTAAAAAAAATACAGTCTGGGTCCAACGATACTGAACTAATTAATTTGTGGTGTTTGAAAGAAGAGAAGAGACACGTCGCGTCTGATTGATTGGCAAAACAACATGTTGACGTAACCTGAGATATGAAACGAACCGCATACAAATTTATCGTTGTCAGATTCTCCATCATCAATTGACGTAGAAACTCTTTGAGGGAATTACTACAATTGGAGGATAAATGATAAATTCTAACTAGGTGATGGACTTCAGGTCAGTAGTTTCTCAAATGACCAGTAGAGGCATATCTGAAAGAAATATATGCAGATCGTTTATTGCACCTGTAACACCATATTTGAGTCTTATTGAAATTTTTTTTGCATCATAACATTTTTATGTATTTGCATTTTTCTTTCGAAGGATACTTTTCCTAGCTTTATTTTTGTTATAGGTTTGAATTTTTCTATAGAAAACCTAGGGGCCATAATCCTTCTGCCCTTAGGAATGTGATTAATTTGTAATTTGAAAAGTACCTCTAATTCATTTTAAAAACATAATGCCTAAAATTTTGAATCAACGCCCAAAAGAAATCATTTTGTATCTCTAATACAAGAAAATTCCCTTCTCAGATGACCAGTTGAACCACCTTTGAAACCAGAATATTCATGACCGATTTCATTGCACCTATAGCACCGTATTTCAGTTCGATTTTCTCGTGTCTCATATCACTTTTTATGTATGCATTCTTCTTCTCTGGGATGCGCTACCGTCATTTTAGCAAATCCAATTTTAATCTGCTTTGAAAAAATTGGAAATAGTATATTATATACCGCGGGACTGAAGTAGTACATTTAATCCTGAAGGTAAAGTTTATGGCCCGACCGCAGGGAGCAGCTTTCTTGAAATTAGAAAATGCGACGTCTTATACGGGACATTGTTTTAGACGCACATCTGCGTCTTTGTTAGTAGTCCATTGAAATCTTACATTTTAGGTTGCGTTTTTTAGAGGACGCAATTTTATTTTTTTGATGTGTAGGGGGGGTCAGTGTAAAGCTAAAACCAAGTTTGTGGGGTCGCCACCCTTGTCCCACGGCCGCCATCTTGAAAGTAGGGGTTGAAATGGTATTTGCGATATATCTCTCAAACTATTTATTTTATAAAAAAAATTTATTAACATTTTTTGTTGCAAATTAAATTCTCTACAACTTTGCTCCAGTAACTTTTTGTCGTAGAACTATAAATAAAAAAGTTATAAGCGAAAATCTCCGGAAATTTGAGAAAAAAATTTATATTTTTCGATATAACTTTTTTTTTATATCATTTTACGAAAAATTGATGTCTGACCATTTTTGTACATCGTTTTTTGAGGAACAACTTTTATTCGCATCATTTTTTCATTAAGTCAATAGCTAAGGTTTTACAGCGCTCCGAAGTGAGTACTATTTTTCAGTACTCAGGTTTTATGTACGGAGATGTCATTGCAAATAACTTGCTGTTTCTTCATGCTTTTTCCGGATGTGACACAACTTCAGCTCCTTACAATATCGGTAAAATGAAATTTGTGAAAACCATAGAGAAACATTTAGAGTTTGCAAGTGGAACGGCTTTGTTTCTCAACAAGAGAGTTGACCATGCTTTGCTCACTGTAATTGGTGAACGTTTTTTTATCTCTTTATACGGTGGTAATAAAGATGATAATTCTCTTGACAGCCTAAGATACAAACAATTCGCCAAGGCAGTGACAAAAAGTACATTTAACTTATCATCACTTCCTCCAACACAAGACACAGCTCGCTTTCATACTTTCCGAGTCTACCATCAGGTCCAGTCGTGGCTTGGTAATTATAATGATCCTGAAGACTGGGGCTGGAAAAAATGTGGAAAATTATTGATGCCAGTGCAGAACTCTAAACCTCCAGCACCCCCTGAGCTTGTAAAATTGATCTTTTGCAAATGCAAAGGAAACTGTGGAGCGATGTGTGGATGCCGAAAAGCAGGAATGAAATGTTCTGCAGTGTGCTTCCATTGTTCTGGAGAGACTTGCAGCAACGTAATGGAACTCTCAGATTTAATAAATGAAAATGACTTTGATGATGAACCGCCAACATTAAAACCCCTTCCTTCTCCAGTTCTCCCACTGGTATTTAATTCAGAAAGCCGATCAGATGCTGAGCCGCAGCCTGGTCCATCGAAACGACTGAGGACGGAGTAGTTCTAATTTAGAATATCACCGTGGATTATGCCTATTGGGGATACCACGTAAAAAAAAAAAACGCGCCTCTAGACTCTACCTCGTGGGTGGTGGGGAAAAGAGTCAATAAATTAATTATTAATAATATTACAAAATTTGTAATTGAAAAAGTTATAATAATAAAGTAAAAAGAAAAAAAAACAATAACGGATGACATGTTATAGGTACACACGTATAATATAGGTATAGTTAAGAGTACTGAAAAATAGTACTCACTTCGGAGCGCTGTAAAACCTTAGCTATTGACTTAATGAAAAAATGATGCGAATAAAAGTTGTTCCTCAAAAACGATGTACAAAAATGGTCAGACATCATTTTTTCGTAAAATGATAAAAAAAGTTACATTGAAAAATATAAATTTTTTTCTCAAATTTCCGGAGATTTTCGCTTATAACTTTTTTATTTATAGTTCTACGACAAAAAGTTACTGAAGCAAAGTTGTAAAGAATTTAATTTGCAACAAAAAATGTTAATAAATTTTTTTTATAAAATAAATAGTTTAAGAGATATATCGTAAATACCATTTCAACCCCTATTTTCAAGATGGCGGCCGTGGGACAAGGGTGGCGACCCCACAAACTTGGTTTTAGCTTTACACTGACCCCCCTACACATCAAAAAAATAAAATTGCGTCCTCTAAAAAACGCAAGGTAAAGCCTAAAAAATGTAACATTTCAATGGACTATAGCTGATTCGGGAGCAACAATAGACGTGCCGAAGAGACATGGAGGATGGAAATCCTCCAACGTGGCCGAGGGATATATTGAATCGTCTATTAAAAATAAAGAAAAAATTTCAGATAAAATATTTGGTCAAGTCGCCGATTCGTCCACTATAGTTATGCCACAGTCCTCATTCTCGCTTCCTGTTTCCGCAGGATCTTCGAAACAAACACCAGTTCAATATGATAAGGACCTATCTGTTACTCGTCAGTTACCTGCTGCATCAACCCAGGAAAGACTGGTCAATATGACGAACTGTCACAATATTAATTTGAATATTAACGTTAATTACCATTCTAATTAATTGTATTTTTCAATAAAATATCTCTTAAATTCGTTTGTTTGTGATTTAATCGTTCCGGGAGTTTCGTCAATATTTAATCCCGGAGGGATTAAATGTGACACTTTAGTACCTGTCACAAGGGAGTGAAGTTGGCCCGGAAGTACGAAAAGTACTTTATATTCATTTCACGAACTGCATAGTTAAAACATGGATCAACAAGTCCCGAGAATAACAATGAAAATAAAATTTTTTTGTAAAATTTTTTTTTCATCAACATAATCACCTTCTAGGGTGATACAATCGTTCCAACGCTTTTCCAATTTTTCAAAACCATGTTTATAAAAAAAAAAATTATCTTTCGCTTCAAAATAAACTTCAGTTTCAGCGATGACCTCCTCATTTGAGCCAAATCTTTTTCCCTGGAGCATTTTTTAAGATCAGCAAAGAGCCAGTAGTCACTGGGGGCTAAATCTGGCGAGTATGGGGGGTGGGGAAGCAGATCAAATCCCCATTCGTTCAATTTTGCCATTGTTTTTATCGACTTGTGACAGGATTTTTTTTTCTCTGTATGTACGGTCGTTTTTTTGCGATGTCCTCCTTCAAACGCACCAGCAAGTCAATATAATAATCACTGTTGATCGATTTACCTTTTTCGAGGTAGACAATGAAAATCACGCCATGCGTATCCCAAAAAACTGACGCCATGACTTTGCAGCGTTTTCGGGCGTTTCAGGCGGCTTTCGCCAGCTGTGCGCCACTCAAATGACTGCCGCTTCGTCTCTGGAGTGTAGTGATGTATCCATGTTTCGTCCATGGTCACGTAACGACGCAAGAAATCTTTTTTTGTTGCGAGTAAATAGCGATAAACAAAAACAATCGCGGCACCCACTTGGAAAACACCTTTTTCATGCTCAATTTTTCATGAAGGAGAGTAAATACACTTTCATATGATATCTGTGTCATCTCAACAATCTCACGGAGCTTCACTTTACGATCTTTCATTATAATTTTTGTCACTTCATTCGCATTTCCCGGTATAACGGCTTCCACAGGTCTACCCGAGCGTTCCGCGTCATTTGTGTCGGTACGACCACATTTAAACTCGGCAAACCACCGACAAATCGTTGCTTTTGATGGTCAAGAGTCCGGGTAACACTTTTCAATCCATTGTGCATGGTGTTTTTACCCATTAAAAGACAATGTTTTATCAGAACACGAAACTCGTTTTTTTCCATTTTTTAAACAGACTACATAACGACTTTACTCCAACCTCGATAACTCAGCTGTTTCTGGTCCGATCGATTTAAAATTTTGACACGTTTCAAGCAAAGGTTAGTTCTCTAGAAAGACGTGGTTACTGGTTTACTACGTGCGCCATCTCTGGGTTAGGCTCGAGACTTATTGATCCATGTAGTATAAAGATGATGATACGGTGCTATAGGTGCAATGGAATCGGTCATGGCTTGGCATAAACGACCCGAATATTCTTGTTTCGGATGTGGATCGACTGATCATCTGGAAATCGTATTGCGAGGAAATTTCGACCAAACTGCGTGTTTTCTCCGTTTGGAAAAATACAGTCCTAATTAATTCGTGCTGGTGGGAGGTAGAAAAGCGACACGTCGTATCTGATTGATTGGCGAAACAACATGTTGACGTAACCCGAGCGATTGTATCAGGGAGTTCGTTATTTTCGATACGAAACGGACCGCATGCAAATTTATCCATGTCGATAAGTTTGCCTTTATCATTTGACGTAGAACCTCTCTAATGGAATTACTACGGTTTGAGGATAAACAAGGATTCTAACCTGGGGTGTAGCTTGGAAAAAAATCCAAGGCAATCCTTCATAATGATACAGTCCGTCCAAGGAATATTGACATCGAGGACTCTTGTAGAAACCTGTAACTGAACTAAACTGTTGATGAACCTAAAGGGTCTTTCAATAAGAACTGGAAGAAATGGAATTCATTGTAACAATTACCAAAGCATCTACTACGAATATGTCAAAAGAATGTCAATGCTGTCGTGTGGTAGGTGTGGTCACAATTAAAAAACAATATAAGAAGAGAAGGTTTTCTACGATAAAGTAAGAAATTGAGGTAAACCTCTACATTTACTTGATATTTGAGGATTCATTAATTAATTTTTTTTTTATGATCGAAAAATCATTAAATTTGTTTCTATTTATGATCGAAAGATCACAGTCATTTTATTTCCAAACGATGTTTCGGCCTTTGCCCTTTTTCAAGTTGTCAACGTTGACAATTCCAAACATATATTGAAAAAGTTCAAATTTGATAAAGGACACAGCCCGAAACGTCGTTTGGAAATAAAATGAAATTAATTCATGAATCCCTAAATATCAAGTAGTTGGGATAAATCGAGCTGAATAATTGAACCGAGGTAAATTATTGCTGTAGCAAGACATGTGAACATGATGAAATAGAGAACTAAAATCATAAAATAGAATTAATTAAAAACACTCTTATGAGAGCACGAGTAGTTGTTGAAGATAATGAGATCAGGCAATATAAAACTCAAGTCATGAGGAATTGAAAGCGAATAATTACAACTTATACTTATTTGAAGTCTGGAATCATCAAGGGATACATCCAACTAGTAGCAACAGAATTTCTGAGAGCAGCATATATTGTTTTGAATATACATCGAAAACAGATCTGGTTGGTACGAGGCATGTTTTTTAAGTAAGTACCGTTTTGGAATTATGAAAAGACGTGTAAAGATATCGCAAAAATTTCATTTTTACATGAAAGCCTGTATCTTAATCTACTTTTCAACATAATTTCCGCGAATATTGACGCACTTGTCATAACGTGGCACCAGTTTTTGGATACCCTCCTCATAAAATTCTGCCGCCTGACTTGTTAACCACTGTGTCACAAATGTTTTGACTTCGTCTTGCAGACGCTGACCGCCCAGGTATTGCTTCAAGTGCAGGAACAAATGGTAGTCGCTGGGTGCCAGATCAGAGCACTTTCTGCACCAAATCTTCATACGACCGAAGGACGCCCACTCCGTTCTTCATCATGCACATTTGTGCGGCCATGTTTAAATGCTCTCACCCATTTCCTTACCATTCCATCACTCATAATGTTTTGTCCGTAAACTTCACAGATCTCACGATGAATATCGATCGGTTTTACGCCTTTAGCACTGAGAAATCGTATAACAGCCCGTAGTTCACAATCAGCGGGACTCACGATTGTCGGAGGCATCTTAAACACTCAGTAAACAACGTATACAATGAAGAATCAGACTGTAATGGCGTCAGTGCGTAGACAAGAGATGTAGGTAATCAGCGTACTTACTAAAAAAACATGCCTCGTATAATGACGAATCCATCTGGAAGGTAATGTAATCGTATGTGTTGAAATTGCATAAAGATAATTCGAAATATGATGGAATTATGTTATAAGAGATGAATAAAAATGTGAACTTTGCAATGAAATTGATGAAATCGGTGATCAGTGGACAAAATGGGCACTGATGAATAAATAAGTGAATATATACTTCACTTCTTGTTTTGAATATCTCGATGTATGTTTTCGGCTATGAAATTATTCATCGAACTTATTTTTCAATCTACTGTCGTCCCCAGAAAGTTGTTCACACATTTTTTCGACTCAAACTGTTTGTTTTGGAATCTGCGTTCAATTAATAATTCCTAACCTATTTAACCCTTATGACAGCATTATGTGTGCTTGGTTGTTCAATGTGTGGTTTGTTTTCAGACGGTGTCCGTGTCCATGTTGCTGCGATACTCACATCATCAGATATTCGTGTTCATAGGTGAGTCCTTTGATTTATCCTTTCAACACGTTTTGCGGACATTGCACTTATTTATCGGCCGCGATGTTCGGTTTTAGATGGCGTAGAATGCGCCAGATATGCGCTTTCAAGTGTCTACAATCATATACAGGGAGTGGTCACGTTAATTCTAGTTAATTCTATATTAGATGTTGGATATCCGATCTTGAATTAACTGAGTTATTAACTGCTATCTGTAACATCTCATACATTAGTCGATTCCCTCAGTATGGTTCCCTATTTAAAATTTTAACGTTTTCAAAGTCGAAACTATGTCCCGTGCTCACGCAATGTTCAGCTAAGGCTGTTTTTGGGTTGGAGATGGGCAAGCGGACAGATCTCATGTGTTCCTGGACTCTCGATTTCAAATATCGCCCAGTTTGTCCTACATAGACACTAGAACAATCTGAACATCCTATCCTGTACACTATATCAGAAAGCATAGTAATGGGTGTTGGGTTCTTGATGGCACTGAAAATTGTTTTCCAATTGTATTGGAGCTCCTAAATGACACTTTAAGATTTTCTTTCTTAATGATCTTGGAGAGTTTCTCTGAAAGTCCTCTGACATACAAGAGGGTGTCATATTTTACAATTGGGTGCGTGGACCCTCCAGACGAAGGGATGTGAGGTTGAGGAGGCTTGACTGGTTCTGCCAACATTCTGTCAATCAAATGAGTTGGGTAGTTGTTGCTCACTAAAACCGATTTGATATATTTAAAGTTTTTTTCATGATATATGATGTCAGACAGTTTCAAAGCTCTGAGCTTCAAATTTTTTATTATATTAATTTTGTGAAGCATGGCACGATGGGAAGAAAAGCTCATATATCGTCCAGAAAATGTAGGTTTCTGATACCAATCCACATACAAAATATCATCACTCCCACGTTCAATCTTCATGTCTAGAAAACTGAGTGCTCTATTCGACTCCAGCTCTATAGTGAACTGCAATTTTGGATGATATGAATTGAAAATGTCAAGCACAAGATGTTCAGTGCCATCCGGTATTATAATAAAATGTCATCCACATAACGTTTAACGTCCACAAAATCATGCATTAATGACCCATTTTAATGCACAATTTCTTTCTATTTTAATGCACGATTGTCATTAGCAACCGAACATAGAGTATTCAGAAATAATATGAGGAACGTCACAACTCGACTGATATCTTATTTTTATGTATGAGGTCTGTGACTCTCACTCTTCAATCACAGAATAGTAGCTTATTTATCTCTGGTTCCATTGTTATTCCACAGAGAAAAGAAATAATGAAACGAATCCAAACATAATCGATCTGTCAAATTACGAGGATATAAAATATGTATTAGGTGTACAAATAAGTTTCCACGGTTTGTCAAAAGATGGCCCCACCAGAAGGTTATGGAGAAATTGTCAGATGTAAAACGTAATATCCCAAGTTTAGTCATCTGGCAACACCATAACCTTAAAGTACTAGTGATTCCGTATCAGCATCACGTAATTTTTTTCGTGCAAAAATGTCAAGTTTTATTCCGAATAAGCATCATTTGCGGGAACTTTTGATTTACTTCTTTAATGTGGAAAAATCTGCAGCTGAGGCGCATCGATTGCTTCTAGAAGCAGATGGTGAAGCTGCTTTAAGTGAGAGAAGTTGTCTGGAATGGTTTCAAAAGTTTAAGAACGGTGAGTTTGACGTTAAAGACAAAGAACGCAGTGGAAGACCGAAAGTGTACGAAGACATGGAATTAGAAGCACTATTGGAGGAAGATTCGTCCCAAACGCAAAAAGAACTTGCACTTACTCTACAAGTGACTCAACAAGCAATTTCACATCGTTTAAAATCGTTAGGAATGATTCAAAAACAAGGAAATTGGGTTCCATATGAACTAAAGCCGAGAGACGTTGAACGCCGATTATGCATGAGTGAAATGCTGCTTGCCAGAAATAAAAAAAAGAGTTTTTTGCATCATATAGTCACTGGTGACGAAAAATGGATTCACTACGATAATCCAAAGAAGAGAAAGTCATGGGATAAGCCCGGCGAACCATCAACATCGACAGCTAAGCCGAATATTCATGGAAAAAAACTCATGCTCTGTATTTGGTGGGATCAGCTTGGTGTCGTGTATTATGAATTGCTGAAACCAAACGAAACCATTACTGGAGCTCTCTACCGAACACAATTGATGAGATTGAGTCGGGCACTTAAGGAAAAACGCGCCCATTACTACTCCAGACACGACAAAATTATTCTTTATACTTGGAAACACTCAACTGGGAAGTTTTACCCCACCCGCCGTATTCACCAGACTTAGCCCCTTCTGATTATCATCTGTTCCGGTCGATGGCACATGGTCTGTCTGAGCAGCGCTTCACATCATATGAAGACACCAAAAATTGGGTAGATTTGTGGATAGCGTCAAAAGATGAAGAGTTTTTTCGACGGGGTATCCGAATGTTGCCAGAAAGATGGGGAAAAGTAGTGGCAAATGATGGAAAATACTTTGAATAAAACGTAATGTACTTTTCCTTTACAATAAATTCCTAATTTTTTATAAAAAACCGCGGAAACTTATTTGTACACCTTTAAATTTGTAACTTTAAATTTTTGACGTCAAGAACTATGGTTAAAATTAATGCAGTTATCAAAGACTTACCCTGTATATTGATTTCTTTGTCATTAATGCTGGATGATCATCGAATATTACAATAGTGAAAAACAGTCTTAAATCTAAATTGTGGTTGCACTGTGGTGTGTATGCACTATATTTTTGAATTTGGTATAAAATTTTTCATTTTGAATATATTTTCTGATATACAAAATTTATCATGAATTAAGTTTCATTATAGTATCAGCTCGGCGAAGGTCGATTTAGTTTTGGATCTCAGACCGTAAGATATATCTTGTTGCATCTTCGGGGAAGTCCCTCCACCCCTTGGAGCGACTCACGCGTACGTAATACCTCGACGTCGTCGCTTCGTTCTGCCCGAAAAGAACAACGGCACAGGGACGGGTCGGGCATAAATTGTTGCCGATGATTGATGGCCGTAATCCGGTCTCGCTGAAAGACTGAAGAGTCAACCGCCACCACGGCCTGATGTCTTGCCGGATGAATAATGGGAGGACCGCATTGAACCCGAGACGGATGTGAAGGCCGAAAGGAACTACGGATCGATAACGAAGGCCCTTCGTCATGAATACGGGACAAAAGAAGACTGTATCCTCGAATTGGTCATTATAATTCGATGGGGACGGCTGCACGTACGAAAAAACATATATTACTTGGTCCCGAATCTGACCTTAACTTACAGTGCCATCTATTTTTTATTCCAGACATTTTGACAGATTCCAATAGAACGATGTTACCTCTTGTGGCGCCCTCTAGAGCATTTTATTTGAATTTTCATAGGAATCCATGGAAGCGTTGGTTTAATCCTGTATTTTTATGGGTTTTGAAAACAAATACTTTCGAAATGACCATTTTTTCAGATTTTTTTATTTGGCTTTATCCCAGATTGGTGATGTTCAACTCAATCAGATGGCGCTAAATCTTGTGTTTCGAGTGTCTCATCTTGTTCAAAAATCTGGTTGTTGAGATTTTTGGCTATTACTCAAAAGTGGACTGTTACCAAATGATTGAGTCAGAGATGTGAAAATAAAATGTTTATTGTACAAAGTTCACATTCACATAATAAATAGGTACTCGCACGAAGTTAAATTATGTACAAAATTAACTACATCTAAACAGAGTAGACCTATTTACAAAGATGAGAGATTTGAGTGTTCGAAGTATTGAGAATTTAACCTGAGAAAATGTTTAGTATGTCTCACAGTTGAACAAATTTGAGTAAGTTGTGTTGCATATTGAGAACTTGAGAAAGTTGAGAGGAGTATCATATTGATAGGCGACAGACCTAAAGAGTGATAGAGAATGAAGAATTATGAGTTACAACGTTTACAGTGATAGCCTGTCGTATCTATCAGAAAAACAGAAGTTAACTACATAAATTATCTGTTTGAGTTGATCATGCATCAGATGAGACTTGAGAATAGAGAAAAACTTTGTAATGATTCAGGTACTTGAGAAATTGATAAGTTTTTTAAGAAAGCATCTGTATCATACTAACTTAAGTTGAGAAATTTATCATAGAATGATCAACGCTTACAGGAATAGCAAAGTCTATTAGAAAAGCAGAAGATTACTATGACATTGAATGATTGATACGAGAGATTTGAAATGATAGAGTGATAAGTTGAAAACATTATTGATATAAGCCTTATAAATTATGAGAGGTTTAAAAGTAACAATTACAAATTATACTTAAATAGTCGAAGTCCAACCAACTTGGAGACATCGGGTGGCCTCTGTCAACCAGGTCCAGCACGGTTTATGTAAACCATCTGTCAAATTGAAAAGTCTTGAGTAGATAGAAAAAACTTGTGGTTGTAGGGTCCTCCCCGATGCACCCAAGCTGGCACGTTGAGGTATCTGAAACTTATAAGGCCTGAGAAGTCTATTCATACAGAGTTATAAATGCATACAGGTTATGACATAGTTTGATTAGAGAAAAAGTAATGTTAGAGATGGTAAAATTGCGACAAAATATGGTAACATGATATGCACTGGAAATGAGTTTGTGAGAACATAAGAGAAGTGGTTTGAGGCAGAAAGTTAAAAAACGTGGAAAATATACGATGTAACCTGCAGCAGAAGTGTAGAGAATGAAATGTAGAGTGTATAAACGAATAAATGTGCTAGGATTGAGCTAATGTTTAAATGAGAAGATGAAAAGCCATGCAGGTGAAGGAACACATGTGCAGAGAAAGCTCGTGCATGTATTTAACGAAAAACTGTACTGTACCTTGTTGAGATGAACGAGTGAAACTTAATAAAAAGTCTGTCTTATGTATGGAGGAGTCTTGAAAAAGACTGTTCAGAAACTATATAAATCACTAGCACTTTTAAAAGAGAGGTGTAGGAAATGTAGGATCGTAAGTATTATCTCTACTTATGCGTTTCGTCCCTGGGGCACACATTTGGACTCATCAGTATGGCTTGTGTGCGCCATGCCATAGACGCAGGGGTTAGAAGTTTTGAGGGAGCCGCCGGGAGTTGAACCCGGCACCTAGTCGTTGTGAAACTTGAGCGCTTACCTCTAGGCCACCGGAGCGCTGTGGATTAAGCTATGCGTGGCTATATAGAGTGTCGCCAAGAGATCCCTATACACTCCCCTGCCGCTAACAGAGTGCCGCTACACACTCCCTTACCAGTGACGGAGTAACGAAACCAATGCGTGTTACAAGGTCAGTAGGTATAGCCGGGTGATGTCCACCTGAGCTGAGCTACACCACACGGTATGGTGCGGATGGGTGATGTGAACCTAAGCAAATCCGCAATACCGCAGCAGATCATGAATATTGTACGGAATGGGAAAGGCGTCTAGAGTTTCGTTGGAAGTTGCAGAGAGGGAGCGAGTATACCTCAAGCGTCGACCGTCTGCTTTCCAAGACACGTCGTAAAGACAACCGTTCCCATCACGTCGGGGTCACCAATGTAGGATCGTAAGTATTATCTCTACTTATGCGTTTCGTCCCTGGCGCACACATTTGGACTCATCAGTATGGCTTGTGTGCGCAATGCCATAGACGCAGGGGTTAGAAGTTTTGAGGGAGACGCCGGGAGTTGAACCCGGCACCAAGTCGTTGTGAAACTTGAGCGCAAACCTCTAGGCCACCGAAGCGCTGTTAACTAAGCTATGCGTGGCTATATAGAGTGTCGCCAAGAGATCCCTATACACTCCCCTGCCGCTGACAGAGTGCCGCTACAGAGGAAAAAAGAGCGAGGGTAATAATGGCGTATTCAGGAACGAGAGAATCGTGAATAATCAATTTTGACAGAGGTTGAGAATCAGCGCATGTTTTTTAAGTTGGCCATTGTCATCGATTTCCGTATTGATCGGTGTCAGTTCCGACTTGAAGTTGGCTGCTTGAGGTGACCGCTTGAGGTTGATATCATTGGCGTAGAGTGGGTCATGAAGATGGGTTAAAAATTCTTGCAATTTTAAACACATCTATACACTGTTTGCAACGTGCTGGAAAATTTAATTTCAATTGTTCAAAACAAAAAGAGAGTGCATCAAAATGACGAAGCGAAGATATGATTTCGGCTGGGTAACTAGATCGAGGACGATCCCGATCGATAACCAAATGTATCAGACTATCTCGAATAAAAAAAATTCAATTTAGGCATCCGTCAATCACATCGACCGTAATATTCCGCCAGCAGTAATCGTCGACGCCCGGTCCCGGGGAACTCTAATAGTGCGTCTTGTTGTTACGTGACTTCCGGTAACGTGTCCCCCTCACGGCGGCGGGCGAATCCGGGCCAGATCTGGCCATTTTTCTTTATTTCGCCGGCCCGCAAGTCGGATGTAAATACGGAAAGACCGGTCCGTGCGAACGTGATTTATATCCGGGAAGATATAAGACGTCGCTTCTGTATTCTCCGAACCTACCGGGATTTCGTGGGATGATCCCTCCAAGACCGGGAACGGGCCTTATGTAAAAATCGGAGCCGGGTACGTCCGTCCTCTGACGTATAAAAATTTGAAGAGACCAACTCGCGTTATGTATTCAATATCCAGTTTTTTTTTAATTCAGAAATGAACAAGTTTATTCTTGAAACTGTAAATAAATTGAAAATTTTCCGTCGACCTCCCAATAAAAGCTCTGTTTAACGTCCACAAAATCATGCATTAATGACCCATTTTAATGCACAATTTCTTTCTATTTTAATGCATGATGGTCATGGGCAACCGAACATAGAGTATTCTGAAGTAATATGAGTAACGTTACAACTCGACTGATATTTCATTTTTATGTATGAGGTCTGTGACTCTCACTCTTCAATCACAGAATAGTCGCATATTTATCTCTGGTTCCGTTGTTATTCCACAGAGAAAAGAAATAAAGAAAGAAATCCGAACATAACTTACTTTCAAAGTAAAAGAGAATGTTAATTTTGATAGTTTTCATAGAGTCCGAGCATTTTTAAAGCAAGTTTCCGTAAATTACCGATCCAAAAAGTCTAAATTTTAATGCAAGAACAATGCTTTCAATTTGTAAAAGAAGCAGATATTTCAAATCATCTGATGATAAAGGTGGGAAATTGGAAATTATTAATTTTGATTTTATTAAGGCAGCATTTAATATTTTGTTTATTCGTCCAAAAAAAACCTATTTCCGGACTTGTAACGTAAATTACTATTTCCGTTCTTATAATACGAATGGGAAATTTTTTTGGGTGAAACAACAGGGAATGCTCAACCAGAAAACACAAAAGCAACAAGCGGAAGTGCATTACGTACATCTCGCAAACTTCATTAAAATCGCATTCCGCCCACGTTTACAAACCAATATGAAGAGCATTATGTTATGAGATCATGAATACCAAAGCTTCCCTTTTCGTGCTATGCCCGTGAGATGCAATATTTCACCGCTGCAACACTCCGATAATTCCGCATTATTATCAAAAGTTTCAAACTTGTTTCTTTTTCAACTACTTAATCTAACTTCTAATAGTTCGGGTAAACTGCGCGTTTCATGATCCAGAAAATTTTCTTATTTTCCGATCTTCCGAACATCCATGCATTGCTTCCTGGAAGCATAAGTTTTGCGAAAGAAGACTTCATTAAAAACTAGACGCTAGTTAGAATTTGAGTTACCGGGAAATTGTTTTTGGATTGCTATACATGGTGATTCACGACGACCTCCCGTTAGGATTACCTCCTTAACTGCTTGATCAAATGTAAATTAAATAGGAGTTTGAGAGCATTTCCAGTTAACGGGAAAGTATTTTCATTTCCGAACTGTTTGGGACACTCTATATAGGGTGAGTCTTTGAACACTGCGTTAATTTTAACCATAGATTCTTTACGTCAAAAGAAACATTTTCTTTCTATAACATTTTTCCAAATTTGGCCCCGTTCAAAAGATGTGTTGAAATTTCATAAAAAAATTGCATTTTCACCTATTCAAACGACTAAATCAATTGAAATGATCTCTTGTAGAAGGTTTTTGATAACAGTCATGCATATTTTGGCATCAATAGATTTATTCCATTTCTTGTGGGTTTCTCACTACTATTCTAAAGATTGGTTAAATTGCATGAAAAACAAATATCGCTTGAACTAAAGGTCCGTATCTTGTACTTCCTGGAATCATTAGTTTTTTTGCAGATAAAATCATTCTTCATCTTTTCCCCTAAATTGTATCATTCTTGAGATATTTGAAGTTGAAAGGAATTAAATCGATATAATTTTGTCCAAATTTTCAGATTTTCCCAAATCCAACTCTGTGCTGAAATGATTCAATAATCAGATTTGTTCAATGTTGCCATATTTTATGTCTTTATTAAATATTTCTACAAAAGGTTAAGGAAATCTCTCCAGTCCATGGTTCCACTACTAAACACTATAGATGAAATTAACCACTGAACAATTTTTGTCTTATATTCACTACAAAATCTAAATTGCCATTTGCTGTATTCATTATTAATGATGTCTAGCACCTTGTTTAATATTTAATCCATAGTAATATTCCATAATAAATAGAGAAAAAGATTTCCATCACTCACATAGGTACTTCGGTATATTTTCATGATGACCGTTGAAATAGGTAATATTTTTTCTGTCAGGACCTTTTAAATTGAAGACTTGTCTTTATGAAGAGCTGGTTCTTTATAGCTTCAGACTTTCAGGGTTCATCAAATTATATCTATTCTAACATAGGAATACTTCAAATTAAGCTCATATGTGTTTTAAAAACTTCGAACCCAGTCTCCTAGATTTGTTTTGTACGTTTATAGAAGTTTTTTCACATCTTTATTTCATACACTTATTCAACCTGGTTCACAATCTTAGGAGATAATAGAATTTGACTTAGTTTTAATATTTCTGAATGTTTGTTATGATGCATGGTTAATTAAAATTCAATCAATATTGAAACTGGAAGCTATAGGCTCATAAACAAGAAAGATTAGAATAGAATGCATTTTCTGATCATAATCATTTCATACTGAATTGAATTATTTCAAACTATCGAAATTATCCTTCCAATATTTTCCACATTTTTTTTTAAATAACTGTTGACAGTTTCAAACAGTTTCAAAACAACAAGGAACCACAGAACAATATTTTATTGGGAACTACCCACCACAGAGACGTTATAATAACATTTTAATGTGATGTGAGTTATTCTGAGAAAAATTATAACTAAAGATCAATTATGGTTACAGATATTATCTTTCATTTAAAAAAACTTTGCAATTATGCAATTATTTTTTTTTATCTCCTGGGGTTCGGTAATAAATTAATATTCTATGATAAGGTATTAAAATTTGACATAATCTATGAATAAACATTATTCAATATTTATGTTTTTTCATATAAGGTTAAAATAAGATACTCTGATTATAAAAAAAAAAAATTTATTGTAAAGGAAAAGTACATTACGTTTTATTCAAAGTATTTTCCATCATTTGCCATTCGGATACCCCGTCGAAAAAACTCTTCATCTTTTGACGCTATCCACAAATCTACCCAATTTTTGGTGTCTTCATATTATGTGAAGCGCTGCTCAGACAGACCATGTGCCATCGACCGGAACAGATGATAATCAGAAGGGGCTAAGTCTGGTGAATACGGCGGGTGGGGTAAAACTTCCCAGTTGAGTGTTTCCAAGTATGTTTTTACCGGCGCCGCAACATGTGGACGAGCATTATCGTGTAAAAGAATAATTTTGTCGTGCCTGGAGTAGTAATGGGCGCGTTTTTCCTTAAGTGCCCGACTCAATCTCATCAATTGTGTTCGGTAGAGAGCTCCAGTAATGGTTTCGCTTGGTTTCAGCAATTCATAATACACGACACCAAGCTGATCCCACCAAATACACAGCATGAGTTTTTTTCCATGAATATTCGGCTTAGCTGTCGATGTTGATGGTTCGCCGGGCTTAACCCATGACTTTCTCTTCTTTGGATTATCGTAGTGAATCCATTTTTCGTCACCAGTGACTAAATGCAAAAACTTTTTTTATTCCTGGCAAGCAGCATTTCACTCATGCATAATCGGCGTTCAACGTCTCTCGGCTTTAGTTCATATGGAACCCAATTTCCTTGTTTTTGAATCATTCCTAACGATTTTAAACGACGTGAAATTGCTTGTTGAGTCACTTGTAGAGTAAGTGCAAGTTCTTTTTGCGTTTGGGACGAATCTTCCTCAATAGGGCTTCAATTCCATGTCTTCGTACACTTTCGGCCTTCCACTGCGTTCTAAACTTTTGAAACCATTCCTGACAACTTCTCTCACTTAAAGCAGCTTCAAAATATGCTTCTAGAAGCAATCGATGCGCCTCAGCTGCAATTTTTCACATTAAAGTAAATCGAAAGTTTCCTTTAGAATGATGCTTATTCGGAATAAAACTTGACATTTTTGCACGAAAAAAATTACGTGATGCTGATACGGAATCACTAGTACTTTAAGGTTATGGTGTTGCCAGATGACTAAACTTGGGATATTACGTTTTACATCTGACAATTTCTCCATAACCTTCTGGTGACATCATTCATTGTTGTTAAAGACTTTAATATTTTTAACAGTATAATAACAAGAGACCTCATAGACCTGTTCACTGGTCTCTGTCAAGGAGAGGAAACTTCAGAAATATCAGTGTTTGGAAAATCATAGATGATTTTTTCTGGCTTTGAGTGAAAAAAGCCTTGGAAGTTTTCATAGAAATGATGGTTTTCATGATTTGGAAATTTTAAGAAGAAAATTACAAATGTATGATGATAACATCCAATAATTCTGAAGTTTTTTTGGAATTTCTCACTAGAAAGGGATGGTTTATAATCTTAAAGTAGGAAGAAATTATAGTAGAACAACAAAAATCTATGTTTATGGTGTTAAATTTTTTTATCAGAGAATGAGATAAAATTTAAAAAATTTCGTAATTTCCTGTTCACGTGAGAATAAATTTTCGTTGAAAACAGATGTACAGGGTGGGTATATTTCGATGTTTTAGTACAACTTTCAAATCAGAGAAGATAGAATAAATCTGATACCCCACTGTCGTTTTCTTTTTCTGAGAAACTAACAAGAGAGGTATTCATTTTTGGCTACCTCCTTTTGTTTTTGAGTTACCAGCAAAATTTGGAAAAATGGCGATATGGAAAAAACTTTATATCTCCGCTGATACTGATGGTAGAGATCTGAAATTAAAACATTTTTTACGTTGAATCCAATGACGCATTTTTCCTTTTTGCACCATTTTCAATTACGAAGCTATGATCTAAAGTTATGTTTTTTCAAATAGGAAAACTATATTTCCGTACCATTTTCTGAAAGCGTTTGAAATGAGAACTACTATTCTTTTGATGTTGTATTTAGAGGTCTTTTAGAAGTGTAAAGTAAGTTTTCTGTATCACCGGAAGTTATAAATCTCGGCAATCAATTTGGAAAGAAAAAGACTCAAACTAGAAATTGCAAATATTCAACTGCAAATCACCCTGTTACAAATTATCGGGAACTTCGGCTCCCCAGTTGATTATTCGCCGTATAGAATATTTTCTCAACAACGTAGTAATACCTAGAGACGATGAGTAATCCAACAGCTGAAATGGCATTCTCTCTACCTTTATTAACGCCCGGTAAATTATTTCATCTGGTCATTGCACGTATGCATATCTGATTTCCCAAATGATCCCGCATATGTGATTCTATTTTTGTTATCATCTGCCCAAATATTATTTTGCATACGCTATGAATTTCCCTTCATTTGAAATCCCGAATTTCGATGTTATTACAGTGAAATCTATATATATCATTCTGAGTAATCATGAATTGGGTTTAGTTTAATTAATTCAAAAAGTTTACTGGAATGTATACGTAGTGGAAGAGCCAAATGTTTACCTGTATTTGGAAAAGACCATAGACGCCAGTTGTCCATTACAGATTCCTCCGCGATCTTATCTGGCCTCTATCCAGGACAATAGATCAAGTTGAGACCTGTCCCCTTCGAAAATACAAGAAACACCAAACGGCCAGATTGAATAAAAGACTGATTGATATTTATTATGTTTCAGTGGAACTGCTCCAGATGTTGGAATTCAACGTGTCTGTCACGTTCCCCGCCGCACCGATCCTGACCGTCATACTGGCCCTGGTCGGTAAGTGACAAACGATTTTTTTTTACTCCAGGTGACGAGCACTGTTGGATCGTCCATGAGATAGATTCTTGCCGATTGACGACAATAAATTGTTCTTCTGTGCAACCAAGTGATATTACTACTTCAATAAGTTACGGGACTATGTACTAGATGGCGCTGCTTACCGAATATCCATGTGATTATTCGAAAGTGCAGCAGGAAATATTAGGTGTACAAATAAGTTTCCGCGGTTTGTCAAAAGATGGCCCCACCAGAAGGTTATGGAGAAATTGTCAGATGTAAAACGTAATATCCCAAGTTTAGTCATCTGGCAACACCATAACCTTAAAGTACTAGTGATTCCGTATCAGCATCACGTAATTTTTTTCGTGCAAAAATGTCAAGTTTTATTCCGAATAAGCATCATTTGCGGGAACTTTTGATTTACTTCTTTAATGTGAAAAAATCTGCAGCTGAGGCGCATCGATTGCTTCTAGAAGCATATGGTGAAGCTGCTTTAAGTGAGAGAAGTTGTCAGGAATGGTTTCAAAAGTTTAAGAACGGTGAGTTTGACGTTAAAGACAAAGAACGCAGTGGAAGGCCGAAAGTGTACGAAGACATGGAATTAGAAGCACTATAGGAGGAAGATTCGTCCCAAACGCAAAAAGAACTTGCACTTACTCTACAAGTGACTCAACAAGCAATTTCACATCGTTTAAAATCGTTAGGAATGATTCAAAAACAAGGAAATTGGGTTCCATATGAACTAAAGCCGAGAGACGTTGAACGCCGATTATGCATGAGTGAAATGCTGCTTGCCAGGAATAAAAAAAGAGTTTTTTCATCGTATAGTCACTGGTGACGAAAAATGGATTCACTACGATAATCCAAAGAAGAGAAAGTCATGGGTTAAGCCCGGCGAACCATCAACATCGACAGCTAAGCCGAATATTCATGGAAAAAAACTCATGCTGTGTATTTGGTGGGATCAGCTTGGTGTCGTGTATTATGAATTGCTGAAACCAAGCGAAACCATTACTGGAGCTCTCTACCGAACACAATTGATGAGATTGAGTCGGGCACTTGAGGAAAAACGCGCCCATTACTACTCCAGACACGACAAAATTATTCTTTTACACGATAATGCTCGTCCACATGTTGCGGCGCCGGTAAAAACATACTTGGAAACACTCAACTGGGAAGTTTTACCCCACCCGCCGTATTCACCAGACTTAGCCCCTTCTGATTATCATCTGTTCCGGTCGATGGCACATGGTCTGTCTGAGCAGCGCTTCACATCATATGAAGACACCAAAAATTGGGTAGATTTGTGGATAGCGTCAAAAGATGAAGAGTTTTTTCGACGGGGTATCCGAATGTTGCCAGAAAGATGGGGAAAAGTAGTGGCAAATGATGGAAAATACTTTGAATAAAACGTAATGTACTTTTCCTTTACAATAAATTCCTAATTTTTTATAAAAAACCGCGGAAACTTATTTGTACACCTAATACTACTTCAATAAGTTACGGGACTAAGTACTAGATGGCGCTGCTTACCGAATATCCATGTGATTATTCGAAAGTGTAGCAGGAAATAATATTGATGAGTGGAATTGTTATTTGTGCAACCAGTTGAGAAAATGGTTATTTTCTGAATTTCTTACGTGAATTTCTATTTTAGGAAGATTTTATAAATTTTTTATCATGTTGATCTTTGCGAATTTTTGCAAGTCTATTTGTTTCAACCTAATTCAAATATTTTCTGAGTTGCAACTTGATACGAGGGATATTTCAAAAGTTATAGAGAAAAACGAATTTCAGATGCTCATAACTCCTGAACCATTGGACGGATTTTGCCCAATAACAAAATCGACCGAGATATTTAGACAGTTAACCTAACCTGAAAAACTGTCGAGTTATTTTGTTTTTAGGGTTGTCAACACTGTACTGCATAAATGGCGGCAAATTCAATTCTTGCGTTAATTTTTTGACGCTATTTTTTAAATTTCAGGACTTCGAGTATTCAGAATTTCCTTTGATGAGGAGTAGGCGGTTTCTTCCAACAGTGTATTAAGTATTATCACTGTCAGTATTATTTTTAATAATTGAAGTTCGATATCTCATATCCAGAAGTCCATAAACGTCTTAAGCAATTCAGAAAAAAAAACCACTGGCATCCAGAAAAGTAAAAAACTAAACCTGACCCGTAAAACAGGAAGCATCGGCTAATCCGGAATAATAGAGCGCAATAAGCAATCACGCGAGAAAATCAAAGCGAGAGCGATATTGCCCGCCGTCCCCGAGGACAACATTCCGCTTTGTCCCCGGACCGCATCATGATCATCATCGTATCCGAATACTCGACCGGATAATTATCCGAGACCCGGCTGCCGCCCGACCAGAGGCGGCGTCGAAGCCGAAACGTTACGGCGCCAAACCGCAAAAGAACATATCACCTACAACTCGGCCACGAAGGCGGCGGCGTCGACGATGAATTAATGGCCGTTCGGCCCCACGCCCGATCGAGCGTCCTAATCGAATCTCGAGCATTCAAATTGGTTCAATGATCCGCATTAATCGATCCGATATTAGTACGAATCGACGCGCACAAGTCATTTCTGCTCAGATTGTTCCAGATGCCGATCGACCGAAAAATGGCATTTCGGCGGGGGCCGTTTCTCTCACTGATGTCAGAATGGTCGAAAATAATAGTTACGTGACAATTCCGGAAAATGAGTCCAAAAAAAACATTTTCCGGCGCGTTGTGTAAAAAATATTTTTTCGGCAACCGTGAAGAATAACAAATCAATGAGACGATACATTTTTTTTAAAAACACTTTAATTCTTATTTGAATTAAACAGAATGGAAAATATGACATATTATCAGAAGCATTCTGATTCTCATTTTTATTAATATTTGTTCGCATTTCACATTGAGGCGCCACAAAAGCTTACCTTCATTCAAATAGGCGCCCGTAAGTCGCCGATCATACCATATATGGTCATTGTTTCACCTATATATAAGCTGCTAATCAAAGCGTTTCTTATGCTCCGAAATCATGAAAACTATTTCAAACTCACAATAAAAAGGTACAATGCTGAAATTCCTAAAATCAACAGTCACTATATACATTCATAATTTTATGGATCTCTGATGAATATCTTATGAGATATCATTTTTCCCTAGGCTTTTATGTCATACGCCGAATTGTGCCCCGTCACTAACCCCTGATCTATATACTTTATTGTTTGCTAACTAAATATTGTAAGCCAAATGTTCAAAAGAATATATACTACATGGATCAGTAAGTCCCGAGACTAATGCAAAGATGGCGCTCGTAGTAAACCAGTAACCACGTCTTTCTAGAGTACTAACCTTTGCTTGAAACGTGTCAAAATTTTAAGTCGATCGAACCAGAAACAGCTGAGTTATCGAGGTTGGAGTAAAGTCGTTTTGTAGTTTGGAAAAAACCGAGTTTCGTGTTGATAAAACATTGTTTTTTCAACAACGGATTGAAAAATGTTACCCGGACTCTTGTTCATCAAAAGCAACGATTTGTCGGTGGTTTGCCGAGTTTAAAAGTGGTCGTACCGACACAAATGACAAATGAAACCGTTACACCGGAAAATGTGAGTGAACTGACAAAAATTATAATGAAAGATCGTAAAGTGAAGCTCCGTGAGATTGTTGAGATGACACAGATATCATATGAAAGTGTATTTACTATCCTTCATGAAAAATTGAGCATGAAAAAGGTTTTTTCCAAGTGGGTGCCGCAATTGCTTTGGATGGAACAAAAACATCAACGAGTCAATGATTCAGAAAGCTGTTTATCGCTATATACTCTCAACAAAAAAGATTTCTTGCGTCGTTACGTGACCGTGGTTGAAACATTGATACATCACTACACTCCAGAGTCGAAGCGGCAGTCATCGAAGCGCTCGAAAACGCAGCAAAGTCATGGCGTCAGTTCAGATACGCATGGCGTGATTTTCATTGACTACCTCGAAAAAGGTAAATCGATGAACAGTGATTATTATATTGACTTGCTGGTGCGTTTGAAGGAGGAAATCGCAAAAAAACGACCGTACATGCAGAGAAAAAAAATCCTGTTACAAGTCGATAAAAACAATGGCAAAATTGAATGATATCATATAATTGAATAAACAATTAGAATTTTTTTTTAATATCCTAGTTTGACGATTTTCACAAAACTCAGCAAATATATTCATTTCAACCCCTGTTACTGCAACTTAGTAGTTAAATTCATTCATTTATATTCCGAGTTGCTTGCTCGATTCAATAATTCTACACTCTGTATATGTTCATGTCATTTTCCGATGAACGCGTAACATATGTTGGAGCATATGACCTATGTCGAAAAAAGGAGTACTGAAGCCGCGCTCGTCCGGTGAAGTGCAACACTTTTCTTCGCAATAAATGAATTTCTCGTTAATTCTACAAGTTGGAACTCTAGTGAAAAAGTGACTATTCTCGCTCGTGAGTGCCTGGACAAGTTAATTCAGCCGTACTGTGAAACCAGGTAGGCAGAAGTCGATACTCCAGCATTTCGCATTTCTTTCGAGTAATTTTTTCTTATTATCAGAATTTCATTATTAATTTTTCTTTCGTTTTCGTTTACCTTTCAAAGGCCCTTGTCGTGCCAACCCCATTCAAGTTACAAATTGACCGGATTTTCACATTCAGGAGAGTGAAAATTATATATAATGCCATTTAACTCAAAGAAACCAAGGAGGATGTCGAAGGCAAACGCTTAGTATCAATAAAACTGGAAAAAACCATCTTTCTACGAGGTTATAAGCGGTAATAAAATCGCCACTTTCCAGATTCCACCAATGAAAGAAAGAACCTCTTATATATCGACATTGAATAGAAATACCACGTTGAATGGTTTGTCGTTAATGCTGCTCGTAACTTTTCTCTCCGATTCGCTAGTTTTTATAATTCAAATAATATTTCACTCTGAATGCTAATTTGCCGTTGAAATCAATTCTATCGAATATAGATACGAGGTTAGGTCCAACAGTTCGTTGAAGGACAGAGTTTTAATTAGAATGAAATAATACATCTATTATTTCATTTCAATATAACCCCCTTAAGGTGAATAGATCATAAAAATATTTCTCATCTTTGTTTTAAAGAGAGTCACAAATAAAAATCACTAGGCACAACTCCTGGATTGTAGGGTGGGTGAACTAGTGATTCGAAGCCATGCACACGTAAAACAGCCATCGCCAATTGGCTTCTGTGAACCGGTCACTTTCCTCGTTGTTTTTATTCAAACGTTCTAGTGCCGTCACGTAATTTTAGACGGTAATGGGCCTTTGTAATCATGTAAGCATGGCGCTAAGCGGCCAAACCTATTCTTTACTCCATCCCCTTCCACTAACTTTTGAATCTCCCTCGTATGCTGCTAATTTCAAGAATCGATATCTATCTCTCATTTTGACATCTGATCTCCTGCTCACAGAATCATAAACTTCGATTGAGAAAAAATTTCAGACTGAATTTCATAGTTTTAAAAAGACTACAGTCCTTAAGGTCTTTAATGTGGTGTAGCAGAGCATTAAAAACATACAACGAGATTCTTGCATAGAAATATTGAGAAATTCTAATCAGGAACATGCTCAATTTGAGTTATTCACCTCACTGCCGACAGTAATCGCTGATATGTACTTAAGAAAAGGTGGATGCGCCGGGATACACCAGAATTCCCCTTTCCTTACTACTTATTTCATGGTTTTCCTAGGGCGAGTTAGATGAAACTTTCCCCTTCAATACCGAATCAGGGGGCTAAGTTTGAGATTCGAATAATGCAGTTTTAATAAATTTCGATTTAGTTCAATCAAGACGCATTATACCATAGATTACACCAACTCCCATTAAGGCGTTTTCTATAACCTATCTAACCTACAAATATTGCAACTGGGATTGAAATAATCTGTCATTTTGTATCTATGTCTGTTCCAATATTTTAGCTGCTGGCCATTGCCATATATCGCTTCTTTCGAAAAGAGGTCAGATAACGAATCATAGATAGCAACTTTCATTGTTATTCGCTTACCTGAGTTTCAAAGAAGTTTGAGTTCAACCAAAAAAGGATCTTTAGTAGGTAGATCCTTTACTGGCCAAATTCGACCAGTAACGTCTGAGATCTGTAAGAGAGTAAGATAGAGACAAAGAAGAGAAAGGAATTAAAGTTTCTTCTGAGTTTGCCAGATTCGGTGAGAATTATGGAAACTCGAGCACGTCATTTGAACACGATGCCAAGATAGCAAACCATAGAAAATCCTGTACATCTTGAAGATGGCAATCGACATTCGGACCGTCGGTAACCGATAACAAGTCGCGGAGAAATGAGAAGCCTCGAAACAAACAATTGTTTTCGGTTACCGGATTTGCGCTTCAGTCGGCGCCCCCCGCGGCATTCGTAATTGATTTCGTTCCATTAAAAATAAATCTGGGCTTTCTATTTTCCAGCATGACGTTGTCTTTTTCTCTTTTCCCGGTTCAAACTGCTAATTAATCAGAAAAGGAACGACTCGTAGACGCTAGGTAAGGGGTCCATTTTTGATGTTGTTTTTATTTGTTGTTTATAACATTGTTACAACTGGGATTGTTCGAGTTCGACGATGCTGTTCGAATGGCTTGCGGGCCGACACGAGTCGACTGAAGGGGCGCTAATGAGGGGAATTGGTTCAAAAATTAACCAATAAAATAAGAGAATATAAAACGGTGAATTTCGTAGATGGTGAGTACAAGATTGGTTCTACTTCGTCTGATAAGTTCCGAGAGGGAGTTTCTAGAGCAAACACGTACGATATTTAAAAAATTCTACGAGGATATCAATTTTTTGGAATTTTTCTTATTTATTTCTCAACATAGCTCCATACACTTATCCCAGCTCCTCGTTTGACCTAACCGTGTGGTCATAACCTTAGACTATATAAGAATAGACCTCATTATTTACATTGAAAAGTGTCGCATCTGAAACTTAGAGCTGGTCGATTGTAACGTATTGAGCTGCTCCACTCAGGTCCACTGTTGCCAATCTGAGCAAATAGTAGGTTTCTCTATTCCCCTATAATTGTGAATAAAAACTTTTTCTCCAATTTGCATTCAAAACATTGAATAAAATTTTACATTTTGAATTGAAACTGTCTTATCGGATATATTAGCAGGAAGTAAAAAAAAACTTTAGTTGATTCTACTATTTTATGTCAGAGACCACAGATGGAAAGAAATTCAGGTGTAAGTTAAGACAACGCTGCTCCATTCTCTGCTTGACAATTTGAAGGTCACATGTTCTAGAAAACACACGTTGGCACGTCTGTATCGAAAATAAATACGCAAATTGAATTGTTTATTACTTTTCATCGTACTAAAAATGGTTCGTAAGTGTTAATGTTGTAATAAAGACAGGAATTTCAATCCGAATTTATCGTTCCATAGATAAGTGTATTGTTAGAACCGAAGTATTTAGTTATTTACATGTCCAGTAGCGTAGAAAGTGCTGATGGGGAAGTTTTCAATGAGATTATTATAAGATAAATATTGGTACCAAGAGGTAGGAAATTTACCGTAGATTCGATTTCAGGCAAAGACCGGCCGTTTCGGGGCTCGTACCGCCCGCACGAAGCGAAAGCATCATCGGGGTTTTTGACGTTTCTCGGAATTGGCGAATCTAAAAATTGCCGTTTCACTTAAATAAATGGCCAATAGAGATCGTTGTGAACTGTTGCAAAATATTGCGAGAGTTTCCTATCTAAGTAACATTGATTTATGGTTATAATCTATGCTAGTATAAATATTAATTTAACAAAAAACAAGATGAAAATTTAAATAGATGGACGATAGAGGTCGTTGTGAACTGTTGCAAAATATTGCGAGAGTTTCCTATCTATGTAACTTTGATTTATGGTTATAATCTATGCTAGTATCAAAAATTAATTTAACAAAAATAACAAGATGAAAATTTAAGTAAAAGGCCGATAGGAGTCGTTGTGAACTTTTGCAAAATTTTGCGAAAGTTCCTATCTATGTAACTTTGATTTATGGTTATAATCTATGTTAATATCAAAAATTAATTTAACAAAAATAACAAGATGAAAATTTAAATAGATGGCCGATAGAGGTCGTGGTGAACTCAGTTGCAAAATATTGCGTGAATTTCCTATCTATGTAACTTTGATTTATGGTTATAATCTAAGCTAGTATCAAAAATTAATTAAAAAAAAATAACATGATGAAAATTTAAATAGATTGCCGATAGAGGTCGTTGTGAACTGTTGCAAAATATTGCGAGAGTTTCCTATCTATGTAACTTTGATTTATGGTTATAATCTATGCTTGCATCAAACATTAATCCAACAAAAATCACAAGATGACAATTTAAATAAATACTAATAACAAATACAGTTGCATGGATATTATAAACAGAACAAAAAGTCATTTCAGGAATCATTTAAAACTTGATGAAAAAAATTATCGATTAATAAGATAACTCACCTTTTCTAGGACAACAAAAAGAGCAAAAAATTACATCCATTACGGAATTATCAATATAACTATTTCGGCAATGTTATGATTTACGTTAGCGTTTGGACTTCAGATTACAAATTTCCTCCTGCGATAATGCAGAGTTATAGAAAATTAATTTCCGTAACAGGCGCAACAGAATTTATTCAATAAATATTGGAATTAGGTTGGAACAAATGAGCTCGTAAAATTTCGCACAAATCGACACGCCAAAAATTTATTTTTTTAAATTTCCAATATAAAATTATTTAATACTTTATACCTCATAGTATTTCCAACGTATTTAAACAAAGATTTGAGCATTGTTATTGACATCTAACATATTCTCACATTTCATTGTCTTAGCTTTCTTACACTGGAAGATATAATTACTTTCTCATTTACTTAAGTAAGTAATTTATGAGAACGGTTCAATTGTTTTTAGGTAGGCGGATACGTAGGTAACAGCAGGTACCGAAAAGAGCTATCTTTAGAGTTAGGTATAGGTGCGTCAATAGGTTTTCAGTGTTCCGTTGAAAGAAGAAGAAGAAGAAAGAAGAAGAAAAGTTCAAATCTAAGACTAAACGGTTGTATATACCGTACACATTTCAAAGAGAGCCAAATTCAGAAGGTATTCTGCTTATTACCGTTTGTAGCTTAGAGAAGTTAAGTGCTCATAATTGTTTCAAGATGTCTTTTGAAAGTTTACCAAAAGATATGAAGAGGCTCAGAGCTTGTATATGCTGCTCTTTGATCAAATCTTATGATCAATTTTTGAGTCGTGGTTGTGATAATTGCGAAGCCTTTTTAAAAATGAAAAGAGATCCAGATGAAGTTTATGCTTGCACAAGCAAGAACTTTTGTGGTATGGTTGCTTCAATGTCGCCCACTGAGAGCTGGGTCTGCAAATGGCTGAGGATAAATAATTTACGTCCAGGGATATACGCCATATCAGTATCCGGAAAACTGCCCGCAGAGAAAACCAGGCAATTGAAGAGGATGGGCATTGTTGTACAAAACAGGGATAGAGCTCAGTGAATGCAGTGGAGACGCGACGGTAATTTTTAAAAATAATTTGACGATATAATAAGCAAACTCAAAAAAATGTCTATATTGTGAATGTATATATGTAATGGTTATTTTAAATGAATATAAGATTTCTAAATTAAATTTGAATTTTATTAGACAGTAATGAGTAATAAACAAAAATTAAATGAGCTTGCTAAATTTCACAGAAACTGACGCTGGAATTTTTTTTATTTCTAAAATCAAAATATTCAATACTTTCCGAGGTATTTAAGCAAATGTATGGACGTTATTGATTTATCATATATTTTCAAATTTCATTGTAGTTTTCTATCATCAGAAGATATAATTATGTTTTAATTTAGTTCAACTAAGCAATCACAGAAGTTAGTGCCAATTAATTACGTCGACATTTAAGTGTTGTGTCGACTCTTGGAACATTGAAACTGTGGGGAACTTCGGACAAAATTTCCTATCTCCCAAAATCAGCTGCGTTAAAACCATTTTCAGATTTCGAATTGGGCAAATGTCCCTCTGAAGTTCAGTTCAGTTTGAATGAAAATACCTTCAACAGCATCCACAATTGAATCTGAATTGTTTAAAAACATTCTTTTTCTCTTAGAAATTCACTCACTCGTGTTTCATCAGATGAGGTCCGTATTTAGGGACAGAAACAAAACGTTATTTTCGTACAGATTTCGGGGGGCTCCGGGGCCCGTACCGGTACCACACGTTGAGAAATGTCTTTTCCGCAAATCGCCAGGAAGTTTTGACATTCCTGTCAAACTTTATTGAAGAAAAAGTCAGGACTTCCTTACTGTAAGGAAATGATATTTCCGTACAGTTGTTAGTGTTCTACATAAATGATAGAAAACACATTGCTTATAAGGAATTAATTTATATTTTGAAAACATCAAGTCATTGCTGAATACATTTTTAAGATCAGTTTGTTATATTTACTGTAATTTGACAGTTAGTACAATTATTGAACATTGGAGGAACACTCTTAGAACTATGAGAAACATTTTGGACAACATGCAGGGTGGAAGGGTCATTTTGTTGAATATTTTGTACTGTGAAAATTTTATTTGCCACCTCAACCTTATTGTTAAGCGATTCTTCGATATATCCTTCAGCAACGTTTGATGACTTCCATCCGCCATGCCTCTTTAAACTAGTTATGTCGGTACCAGAGTCAACCAATATTGTTGTAGAAGACCGATGAAAGCAGTGACCAGTATATTCTGTCGGATTTACCAAGTTCAAATAAGTAGCAACTATTTTGGGCATTTTTCTAAATTGATGAATTCCTACCACTTGTCTACAACCCTTTCCGCTTTGATATTTAAAGAAAAATCGGTCACTGTTCATATTTTCTGGTATTAACGAAACATACTTTCGATAAACATTCAAGTAGATCTGATTAATTACAAATGATCTTGGTTTGTTGGTTTTCGAATCAGGTATGCTGATTAAAAGCTTAGATTCTAAGTCTTCTATATCGTGTACAGTCATTCGGACTAACTCATCCATTCTGCAGGCCCCAGAAATACCAAATATTACAGCCACCTAAAAAATAAATAAAGCTATAAACTAAATAGAAATTTAAAAACTTGTAAATTACCTTAATCATTAAATTTTCTTTATCTGGAGCTTCCTGGATAAATTTTTCAATTTCTTTCTTCGTTAAAATCTTAGATTTCTTTGCCCTATAACCTTGAGCTTGCCGTTTCAATAAAGAACGAAGTTTTGAGTATGTAGATATATCTACATTGTGTTTAAGTGCAAGGGTTGACTTCAGCATTGAATAATTGGCCCATAATGTTGAAGATTTCATCTTTAAACAAAGGTCTAGGAAGTATGCCATTACAACATTTTCTGAGAAAGAACTCGTATTTTTACTCATGCGATAATCCATAAAACGTCTGTATGCATTTTCGTACTTTTCTCTTGATTTCTTTGGCAATAATTCTAATGAAGCAGTATTCACTGCCTCAACCAGCTCTGGAGGAGTCCCAGGAATGGAAATTTTATCATCACTTTTCATTTTACTTTCGAGAACACCAGCAATTAAATTTATAAGCGTCAAGTTTGACAATTCAACCTCAATACGTTTCCATAGTAACCCAAGTAATTTTATTAGGAATTTCAAAGCACCATTTATTTGGGAATAAAATTATCGCGTTTTTTTTTTAAATCAATCAATATCTGTCTGTCGAATTTTAAACGATTTGCTGAAAAATAGTATGTTTACCTCGTAGGAAAAGCCACATTCCTGGACTCTTCACAGTCGTCCAGGAATGTTAAGCTTTTCCTACCCGGTAAACAATGTACTATTTCTTGAAAAAGCAACCGATCTCGGCCCGCGAGACGGTTCGTGAGATCTTCCCCCTTGGGGACACTTTGGACGATTTCGACGAAATACGTCATTTTCGTCTTTTTCAGATCATTTTGACCCTGAAGATATTGCGACCCGAGTAAATGGGAAAAGATTTTATGCGGTGTTGCCGGGTGAGGTTTCACAAGAGACTTTCAATGAGGGAGTCAAAACAAATCGACATTTTACAAAGGAATGCTTTGTCTATCTTATATAGTCTAAGATCATAACTGAGAACTCATCATATATATATAATAGTAGTAATAGAACTCCTAATTTTTGATCCCGTGCTCTAACCCCAAAAAGATTACTTCTAAATTATATATAATATAGCACAAGAAAAATACATATTTATAATAGCATGTATATAGTACTTAATCGAAATGTAATCAACTTGACACCGCCCACTCAAACTGCTCTCTCAGCCGAAAACGAAAAAGCCGGCCTCGCGTCACACGGAAAAGAAAAACATCTAGCTCATCTTCGTGTTCATAAATAATCGAGCCGACACACTGAGAAACGGCGCTGCCGGATTTTTAGCAGAGCGACGGGACATTTTTCCGGTAGAGACGAGAGCAGGAGATTTTCCGCAAATTGAATCTCTGTATTTCTTTCCCGAATGAAGCATTAATAGGAACAAATTGTTTTCGCTCCCAGAACGCCTCGGGTTATAACCGAGGCAACTCACGGATATTATTATTATGATCGGGACTTTAAAGCGGGCGACGCCTAGCTGCTCGGAATTCCTGATGATTCCCTGCCGCCTCCCGTACCCGCGCCGCCACCGCTCGGGACGGAGAAACTTGCGTCTTGAATAAAATTAAAAACGGGGAATAACCGAGACTTTTTTTTGTCATGTAAGCCCTTCCCGAAGGGTTATCATTGCACCTATATCTGTTTTCCTTTGAAGGGTGTGTTAATAAGAGCTCGAGATGTAAAATGCGAGCCATTTTTCTGGTTCAGGGATACCACGTGATTTTGACATCTAAAGTTGACTAACGGCCGTTCGCGATAACGTATTGAAGATTTCGGATATATATCTATCTCCGATTTGTCTGTCTATTTTTGTCGCTATCTCTCTGTGTTTAGCATTTCACAAACAAGGTTTAACCTTACCTATCCATGGAAGATGATTGATAGACGCTTTTAGGTGGATCTATGTGCGATTAATTGTCCCAACTGCCAACAAGAGTGTCCCTGTGGTAAGCTCATCTGTCTACGGATCTATGGGCCGTAGGGTCGAGGCCGGCCAAGGAAAACATAATTTTTTGTATGCCCAATGTTTGAGTGTTTAATGGTTATCTAAATCTCTTCTGGTTTAAAGAAATTGTGAGGGGTTATACATTTGACGAATATTATGATTTTTGATAACTTGTGGTTTATCAATGGAAGAATTGATTGAATTACGTGATTTACTTTAATGACAGAGCTACTTCAAATTCAATGATAAAATTTACCAACAACTAAATGGCTTACCTATGGGATCCCCATCATCTAATTTATTCAGTGAGATATTTATGACAGCCCTTGAAAAGAAAATATTTTCCTCAGAAGACATTGGCTTGACAGGTTTTGTGCTACTCTGGAAGCGATATGTGGATGATGTTTTTTGCGTATGGACTGGGTCGATATCGGAATTGACGGCATTTTTGGAATTGTTGAACTCCATCCATGATTCCATCAAATGCACATTAGAAATAGAGGATGATAATAGATGTCTGAACTTCCTAGATATACAGATTAAAAGAAAAAATGAACACCTTGAATTTGATATATACAGAAAATCCACCTTCTCTGATATTTTAATACCAAATAGTAGTTCACATCCTTATAAAATCAAAATGTCACCATTTCACGCACTAACTCATAGATTAGTCTCGATTCCAATGTCAAAAATTAACTATGACAAGGAGGTTCGCACACAAAAATTTTTTTAGCTGGGAATAATGGCTACTCTCCGGATATAATAGATCAACTCCTTTTCAGAAAGCGGCAGAAGAAATTGTTACATTCAAATAATGAATATGTCTGAAAATTGTACGACATATATCGAAAAATACATCCATCTCTGTGCAAAAAAATGTGCATCAACAGATTAAGTCAGACCTTATAATATCAGATTAACTTTGTACCCAGATAAGAAAAATCGTGAGAGGCAATGTTGAATTTTCTGTTACAAATCAATGAATATATTGCGACCCTGAAAACATCTTTAGAAATATTTGAATCCTTCGGAATCCTTACAGCCGTAAATTTTTGTAGCACGCCGAATGGTATCCTATGTCCGTGTCGATACCACGTGGCAACTCGATTTCGGAGTAAATAGACTTCCTGCTTACTCTCTGTTTTTACTCCGATATTCGGCCACTTCTTTGCACTTTTTTAAGCGTCTCTTCTGTAAATTTTTTCACTTTCTCATTCGTTGTTTCTTTACAAAACACACAACTTAGGTCCGACATTTTACACCATCACAACCGCACAACGTATTACAACTAAGTGAGCGTCATTCCAACGTTTGGAGCAGCTGGCGAGTGAGCTGTATAATACTAAGAGACAGGAGCGTATATAACAGAGGCCTATAACAGAGGCGTCGGTCAGGCGACTGAAACGTTATTTTCGTTTTTGGGAGTATATGCTACACTGAAAGTGTCTGAAAACAGGTTTTTAATCCTGGCAGCAATACAAAAAGTTGAAAAAAAATTATCCGTATTGCTATGATACAGGTCAAAATTTTTTGACATTTTCAAAAATGCGCTCAGGCTATATGCTACGCGCAAAATGTCTGAAAACAAACTTTTTCGTAATACAATTATAAAATCTATGTACATTTTCACTATCAGACGTATTGCTATAATACCGACTGTCTTTTTTTATTGACACAGCAGAAATGGCCTCCCACGCAGTTGCTACACTTTCGACCGTTACTACACGCCTAGTCGGGTTCAGAATCATACAATCTAACGATTTTATAGGGTTTTTGCCGTATTGCTATGAGACATGGTTTTGGTCGTGGGCTCTCGTACTATTGTATCAATATAAATATGCGCAATTATTTTTTTGAGAGAGATCGAATCGTTTTTGAATGATATTTTTTATGGCAGTGGAATTTTGTTTATTATAATAAGAAATGTAGAAATTGTTTAGTGTATAGTTTAAATAATGAATTATTAGGAGTGCTTAGCAGACATAGATTCTAGTAATTGGATGACTAAATTGAATAATGATAATTTCCGTTTCTCAGTTAGATAATGGTGATAGATCGTAATTGATTCCTCGCTTATCCCATGGTGAAACATAGTTTGATATTAATTAACAAAAATTGAATAAAAACACTTGACTGTACGTTTCACAAATTTTATTAAAAGCATCGTTGACATGCATGTTTCGGGTTTCATCCCATTTTCAAAACTGAATATAAAACAATATCGGTTAATAAAGTACACATCTACATAACATATCAAGTAACGCATGTTAAAATTGGTAAAAGATGGAAATCTAACTGATCATTTACAATGGGAAGATTTTGTTTAAAAGCTGATATTATTTCTAAGTATTCTAGAAGGTCCATGCGTTTACTTTTATGGCATTTGTGCAAAATTTTGGTTTTTTCAAAATCAATAAAATGGTTTGAGGTGATACAGTGACTAGAGAAACCAGTAGTGAATTCTTTTTGCCAGTGAACGACCAGTTTGACCTATGTAAAATGCAGGGCATTCATTACAGTGAAGCTTATATACACCGCTTAATTGTGTGTTGTTCGCTCGATCCTTACCATTAAAGAACATCGATCTCAGATTTTTCTTATTAGTACAACTAATGTTAATATTATAATGTCTGAGTCTTTTTGCAAATTTTATCACTCAGAGATGGGATGTAGTCGATATATGCGTATTTTTTGGTTTCAGTTTCATTATTTGAATGTAACAATTTCTTCTGCCGCTTTCTGAAAAGGAGTTGATCTATTATATCCGGAGAGTAGCCATTATTCCCAGCTAAAAATTTTAGTGTGCGAACCTCCTTGTCATAGTTAATTTTTGACATTGGAATCGAGACTAATCTATGAGTTAGTGCGTGAAATGCTGACATTTTGATTTTATAAGGATGTGAACTACTATTTGGTATTAATATATCAGAGAAGGTGGATTTTCTGTATATATCAAATACATCTATTATCATCCTCTATTTCTAATGTGAATTTGATGGAATCATGGATGGAGTTCAACAATTCCAAAAATGCCGTCAATTCCGATATCGACCCAGTCCATACGCAAAAATCATCATCCACATATCGCTTCCAGAGTAGCACAAAACCTGTCAAGCCAATGTCTTCTGAGGAAAATATTTTCTTTTCAAGGGCTGTCATAAATATCTCACTGAATAAATTAGATGATGGGGATCCCATAGGTAAGCCATTTAGTTATTGGTAAATTTTATCATTGAATTTGTAATAGCTCTGTCCCAGACATATCTTACTGTGTGTTACTTGATATGTTATGTAGATGTGTACTGTATTAACCGATATTGTTTTATATTCAGTTTTGAAAATGGGATGAAACCCGAAACATGCATGTCAACGATGCTTTAAATAAAATTTGTAAAACGTACAGTCAAGTGTTTTTATTCAATTTTTGTTAATTAATGGTGATAGATGTTTGCGTCATTTTGTATTCAGAATGGTTGTGATCTAAATGAATTTTGGGAAATTAGTGAGATTAATCAAAATTGGCGGTCAAATTTGAGAGAAAATATGTTGATCGAAGATGCAACAAATTAATCAACACCATTAATCTTTCATGTTATATGTATGCCTTCAAATGCTTGACTGGAATCTGTTGCGTGTCGTGTCGCATACCTTCAAAAAGGAAAACTTCCCATGGAAAGCAGAGTGCCCGTTTTCTCAAAATTCATCACAACAAAGGCAAATTCGCCGTGAAAGCGCAGAAAAAACAGACGGCAACAATTTTCCACCTTGGCAAATTAAATGAACGGGAAAAAAACCCCCCGCCGAAAGGAACGTGAGATACAGGTCAGATCGGCTCGTTCGTAGATTTTTTTTATCTTTCCATCTGGCGGAGCGGCCTCGGGCCGAAAACAAGGGAACATCGCGCGGCAGAGGCCGTAGGGTGGGGGGAAAAGCAGCGCGAGGGCACGGTCGGGGCTGGTGGGGGTTGGGAATCAAGGTTGTTGATCTCGTTTTCGCGAAAGGCTAATTCCGGCCTTTCATTTAATGGAGTATCCATCCATTCTTCACAATTGCGCATTTCCTGTAATATCGATCGCAAGGGGGTGGGGGGTTTCCTCTCGCTCGACGACGGATTGCGATCGGACGCCGGCTGCAGGACGCACGTCAACGTCATGGCACCGGGTCTCGGTCAACGATACCACGTGATCGAAGGAATGTCCAGAGGATGTGAGACAAATTTATTTATAGGTCACAGTCGCCATTATCATTATTGATTAATTAACGATGGACAATTATTAGGGCTGTTTACAGCGAAAAACAGAAAAATCTAAGCTACCTCATCATAACTTCTAAGAGGACGAAACTGTCTTGATATCGAAAGTAGGGGGTTTCCAATTGATACAACTCTAAGTTCGTAGTGAACAATTTATTTCGGTAAACTTGATATTTCCATCATGATAAAGTTCACGAACGAACAACGTCTGCAAATTACGAAAACTTATCACAGAAATAAGGTAACTGCTACTATAAAAGCATGATGCTTTGGCCTGTATAATTTTGAGGAACATTTTCCTGTTGACTGTCAGTCGTCTTTACGATTGCTATGTTACTGATCAATTGCTTTTATTAAAAATATACCAAGATTTTCATATTCATAATGACACAAACAACGTGATTTTTTTCCAGCCTAGTCCGGGATTTTCTCAGATAAAGGCGAGAGGCAGCGTCGAGATGGTCGTATTTTGCCCTTCAAAGCCCGCGAAATCTTCGACCTCCAGCGCCCTCTAAACGTCGCCTATCCTCACGAGATTAAATATATTTCAGAATCAGAACAAGCTTCCAATGTTTGAAGTACAGCTTTACCGAAATGAAAACTCGTCTATATTTAAGTATCGCCGTGGCATCAAAAACGCATCACCGATACGCGGATACAACCCCTACAGAAACAACAAGAAAAAAAAAGCGGGGTAAAGTTCAAGGAAAGCCATCTATTCATTTTATATTTTCGCGTTTCTTTACACAGTGTTCTCACAAACGTGTTTCACTTAAGGTGCGACAATAGTGAAGCTTTACGATTGTCTCTTTTATACGCCATAAAGCGTTTTTACGGTTTGCTTTATATAATATAAATTTGCTAGGCGGGATACGGCAGAAGTCGCCCGCCACTTGTCGGGCTTTCCCCCTGTTACATTTTAAATTATGAGTTGTACTTTTCTCGCTTCTTTTCTCTCGGCATGCGTCGTTTATTTGAAACGATCGACAAAGATCTGGCTGAATCCAAACTTCATAGATTTCGGTGTCCAATTGATATTCGATCTCTCTTTCATTTCGACCGAGTTTCTCTTGTGGATTGATTTTTAAATCGATGTCATCATTCTTTTAATAGTTGAGACACAACATATATGCAACCAAATACAAATTTCTGTAAGCCGTTGAAAGAAAACAGTCTTGGCCAAATCTTTCACATTAAACAAAAATCAGCAGAGTACCTTGAACACATCCCTTAGGTACTCCACTTATTATGGAAACGGCTACATGTAAAAGAACTAAAACAGATATTTCAGATTCTCGTAGATCGCTTATCTTTGTGGTTTTGCGCGCCTGTCCATCGCGGCGCTTCATCCGTCACGTGTTTGTGAGCTAGGCGGTTTTTCAATTAGCGGATTTTACGATTCACGTAGAAGGGACAACAGTAAAACGTCTCCATTGTCGCATCGTCGTTCCGGCGAACGATCCATAAAGCTGGGACGAACGCAGGAGAATGACACGCGAGCCATCTTTTCAATATCGCCGGCAAGTTTATTGGGCTTCAAAAGAGAAAACGTTACGCTTTTACAAGTATTCGCACGGAGCTCTGAGGGTCGAAGAATATCAGCGTACGTAAGAGGTCTTTCTCATTACATTCCTTAGCGATGGAAACTACCTTTCTGTTTCTTCAATTCAATGTTTAATGCAGGCAAAAATATCGCCAATGCAATTTTGAATTCTCAAACTGTTTTGGTATACATCGCCACCGCAACTGAAGTATTTACGAAGATCTATTGATTTTCGATCAAATTCGCTGAACAATGAGCCTTAAGGACAAGATTGCCAAGATTATAGTTTATCAGAAACCGTTGTGGGATCGATTTGAAATTGCCGAGTACTTTACAACTAAACGAAACATTGCGAAGAGGTGGATGCGCCGGGTGCCCCAGAACCGACTTTGCTATACTACTTAATGATTCTCTTGAATGGTTTATTTATGGAAGCATTATTGAGCAGCGTAATTGCTGCGTCAGATCTCAGGGTCTTCTAACGAGGTCAAGAAGTTGTTTATAATTAGTTGGTTTGGGGTTCACCTATAATAACATTTTGAGAAATAAAACAGTGGCTTCCTGTGATCAGTTTCATCGCGAGATGAATTTTGATGTAAATGTCATTTTTCTAGTGGAAACTAATTCTAGAAAGTAGTCATTAAGGCGCTGTTCTGAAATAAAAAAAAATTAACGTCCAAAATCGAGGATTTCAAACCGACGCCATTTCAGGATCCGTCTCTACCAGCCGCGGAATCCAATTACGTGTTAATTAACAAGGAAGGGATTTCTTTCCCGGTCATAACTTCGGCCTTATTGTCTTCCGTTCGGTCGCCTCCGGACAGATCCCGGGTAACGGTACGAAAAATAAGAAGCTGGGACTTCCGACCGGCTGGAATAACCCGCGAGATCGTCCGCGGAAAGTTGTGCGACTTTTCCCGTTTACCGATTTTGTTTATGTCGGCGAGCACCTGAGCCCCGGGAAACTTTTCCGGAAGAAGTTTGCGCGTATTTCTGAGGTTTTTTTTTCTACACGGATGATAAGCGTCAGTTGTGATTCTGAGTTATTCGATCAGTTTCAGCTTTGCACCGACTATTCAGAATATTTGTCCACGAGAAATTCGTTCCTCCTGCGAACATTTCTACCGACATCTTATGTCGTTTTCAAAGCAAAAATTCAGAAATTGGAAAAATTGAAGTCGACATAAGATGTTGGGAAGAAGAACCATAGAAGATGATTGTTAATGCCCAAATAAAAATTTTTTATTAGTACCTCATCAACAATTCTCGTCAACAAGTCTAAAAATCCGTGCAGATCTGAAATTGGTCGAATTACTCAGAATTACAACTGACGCTTATCGTCTGTAAAGAAAAAAAAAACAAGTTACGGTGAATTTGAAGTTGTCAGAAGGTACAACTCAGAATCGTGTTCTGAAAAAATTATTCTTCCTCTCGTTATTCTGATATCATGATGAAAGAAGACCAAGTTTACTTTTAGATAAATTATCCTGATTTTGTTGCCGTATGCAACGAATGGTTGAAGCTATTTTATGTTCAGTTTTAAGTAAAATAGGGTTGAGGCTGAAATTAAATTAAAGGAAAACTGTAATTTGTTTATTTTTCATTCAAGATATTTGTAATTTGAACTTGAATATAGGCTTATGTATTCAAGGGAAAAGACTTTTTTGAGGGATTATTGATTCAAAACGAAGAAATGCTTAATTGAACAATTTTTCGCAGGAATGGAGGCCATAATGTCAGAGTTCTTCAACGATACCACCACTGCTTTCTATATAATCATCATGGTGTGGGTAGCAGATCAATATGATGCAATTTGTTGTCATACACCTATCACCAAGAAACATTGGCTCAGGTGAGTGAGTTTTATTATACTTATTGTATTCATATCAAAATTAATTAAAAAATTGCCCCTTCGTTGCCAGTTTTCGAACCATGAGTGTTGGAAATGCCTTCTGTAACGAGTTTTGGACGGTATTTTCTCTATTTCGGTAGAGTTTCGTAAAAAAATTTTGATATTTGATGAAAAATTTCTGGTGTTTCTCTGTGGTATCTTGACAGTTGGCAGTTGGCGAAAGTTGACAGAACACAGAGTGCGAATCGTACGCCTCGAACATCGATGGTTTCGATTTATCATCTTATAATGACATTTAACGGGTATTCGAACTTGATAGGAATGGCAATGGCGTAAAGAGCTCATTACATCACTCTTTTTAGTACTATAACGAACGCATCACGATACAGAAATAGAAAAAAATAATGATGACTGTAGATGTTAGAGCAACACAATAGCAGTGAAAGTGAACCTCTTGAAACTCCGGAGCGTTGAGTCTATTTATTGAAATGACAAATAGGCAGGCTTCTAACGAGTGTATACGCAACTGATGAAGGATAAAAAGATATCGGACAAAACCGAAGGACGTGTGTAACAATAGAAAGGCGTTACTATATCCTCGAAGCGTAATAAAATCCGGAAGGCCTTATTATCTCCGCGAAGCTATTAGAAACCGAACACCTTGTTTACACGTCATCATATATAGCGAAGGGCAAACATTGACAGTGGCCCGAAGGACGGGGACCAAAGAAAGCAATCAGGTCTATGGCCGCGGGCGTCGATCAGTCCTCCCGGATTTCATATCGTCCTTTGATGTCAATAAGAAGTGTCCACATCATACGTATTTCATTAGCTCGTTCTCGGTCCGAAAACCAGGCGATGGCCTCTCAGGATTCTTGGGTTTCATCTCGTTGATTGATTAACGTGGCCCCGTGGAGGGGGAACGGCCCGAAAGACCAATGCGTGTGACGTCATTTTCGCCAAGGAACGAAGCTTCGGTTGGAGAGGTGAAAGTGATGCAGCTGGAGGGGAAAATATCGAAAGAAACACATTATTCAGTGTAGAATTATTATTTGGGCAAATACCATCATCTTTTATTGTTCTTCTTCTGATGTTTTTTATTCTCATTTCAAGGGCGTTTCGTTTCTCCGATACAAGATCTTCCGCATTCGCATGGTATTTTATATATGAAATTCTTGGTTCTTTGATTTTCACTATCAAGTTAAACTCTTGTATGATTAGGCCTGATGATATCTCGGATCTTTAATTTAATAGCTATATCGTATTTATTTCCATTTCTTCTCATATTTTTGATATACCTTTCACATAAGAAATTACGCTTTTTGTAGTTTGACCCATATCTGTTCGTTTTTTATCACTATTTGGTTTGTCTTCGCTATTTCCAATATCTTTTGTGATGTGATTTATTTCCTCTTTTTTATCTTGTTGTCTTGAATGATTTCTATCCTTACTTGATGGAAATTCATTATTTAAAATTGTTTGATTTTAAATATTCATCTTGTTGAGTTAAACATATATTTGTTGCTATATTTTTTCGATTATTTCTCGTCAACAAAGCATAGATTAACTTTTGAATCACTCGAATTTCCGTCTGATGAGTTTCATCATATTCAAAACATATTTAACGTTGTTTGAATGATCAGTTTCGAGAAAAACTGTTTTTCTTCAGATTTTCTTCCACCTCTAAAGTTTCAACAATAGCAATGTTCTTAACAAAATCAATATTAAATTTCATTAAACCCAATCCAACGTGGGAATGCAGAATGCTCCTGTTGTACCTGTTGCCTATCATTGTGCGTTCAATGTGTACCAATTCCGTATACATGTCACAGATAATATCCATCCATAACCATAGAACTTTCTCGGCGAATTGTTGCATCGGTTTAGTATGAGCAAGTTGGGCAGCTCTTCAAACACGAATTCGTCTACTGTCACTTGCCACACAAATTTTGATATGAATACATTCCAAAATTCTTCGGTATCTCCTGAGTACCCGCAGATAAATTTCACGACATTTAGATTCATACAACAGAAGTTATTGCGTTCAAATGTCAGTGTGCTTTGTAAATCGGTCGGAAAATGAGTTTCGAACAAAGAGCTGCTATTGATTATTGTGTTAAATTTTAACTGAAACGCACCAAATGCTACAAAATGCATATGGTGATGATTGTCTATCCCGTACGCAAGTTTACGAGTGGTTCAGGCGATTAAAATCATGTAGAGAGACGCGGGATGACGACGAAAGATTAGACTGTCCCAGAACCGGATTATCTAAAGAAAACATCGAAAAAGTGCATGAATTGCTCAAAATTAACAAAAAATCGTCGGTGAAAGTTATTAAAACCGCATACCGCATTTCGACCGAAGTTTATGGCCTTAAGAAGGCTAAATCGCGGTTTATACCACACAAACTCTACGAAGACTTGAAAATTGATCGAATTAAGCATTTCAAAGACATCGTTAAAAGTGCTCGGAAGGATCAAAACATCTTGAAATCGTAACTGGTGACGAGACGTGGTATTTCAATATGAGCCCGAGGCAAAGTTCGATTTCCACAGAAAAACGCACCTAAGACATTTGTTTCAAATTGCTCAAAATCATATCGAAAAATGTTTCGCCGTCCGACCGACCTTCCTCCCGTGGGTAAACCAACCCCTTTCCTCGATTCAGCTAGTGCGAAGGGTACCGGAGACGTGCGAACTCAATTTTCTGCCGGAATGGAATCTGGACGGCGTCGTCTGAGACACGTTCCGCATCGGTTTCCCGCAGAGAAGATGCCTGTGTTTGTCCGTTGGCCGGCGGCTTATCGCTCGCATAATCCGAGAGTATCTCCCCCTCGCCGCCGCCCCCCGACTGGGGGCGTAGTAGTAGTGGATGGCTCATCGAATTAGCCTTTTTGCATCCAGCGGGGAGCGAGTGATAGTCTTCCGACCGAGATTAGAAGATCCGTTTTGTACGTAATGGACTTGATAGGAATTCCGGTATCGGCCCTAATTAATTTATGCGGCGGCAAAGTGTACCACCCCCTTCGACGCCTCTGCTTCTTTGAGAAGGGAATCGATTGGTTGTCGGATTGGTCGAGGCTCCGGGCGACACGGTTTTCGGATATAAACTTCATGTTCTACGAAATGAAAAAGTTATATGTTGATAGATAGAAATATAAAACACAACACTTAGATATAATAACATACTGAACCTAAAAGAATACCCTATGCGACAGAATACGCTACAAAACACAATAAAACATTCAAAACATACTTAATATCGATCCAAAGTTTGCTGTAAATACTAGCAATATGAAACAGGTATCAATGAATCGAATAATCAGGCCATCCCTGAACCAGATTATCGGAATAAAACATCGAAAAAGTGAAAAAAATGAAATGGAATTAAATCGCGGTTTGTTCCTCACAAACTCCACCGAAGACCTAAAAGGTGATCGAATTGAGCATTGCAAAGCCACCATTAAAAGTGCGTTGAAATCGATTGTAACTGGTGACGAGACGTGGTGTACTGAATATGAGCTCGACAAATAGCGGGAAAGTGCTGAATGGAGCCGGATGAAGGAACACCAAAAATAGTCGCTAAACGAGTTACAGTGCATAGAAAACTACTTAAAACTTATTAGAACGAATTTTCTAAGCGAATTTCGTTCGCAAACCTCAAACAGTCGTTTAATGGTTCATTTCCCGATGGGTTTATGTCAGTCGGGGCAAGGATACATCGGTAATTTTCTGTTATGCCAACGGAGCGAAGGAAGGAACGAGCAAAAGTCAAATATTTGAACGTATATAAGGGGAAAGAGTAAAGATGGTGCTCAGAGGCGAAGGTTATTAAATTCTTCTCGAATTTCATCCCATTGTTACGCCCGAAATGTCCAACGATTCTCATCGATTCTACGATTGCTTTCTTGTGTCTCCCAGATCCTGGACGTTGTCGATTCAGTGGAAACGAGAAATTTAAGAATGTTTTGAGTGTTATGAGAGTCTCCCGGTGAGTTTCTTAAAACGTTGATAGGCCGATCGAGCGCTTGATCGACAATAAGCTACGGAATTCTATGATACATTTCCCAAATTGATTTTAGTTCAATGATTTGACATAAATGCATTAAATTATATTCTTCTATTTGTTTGCAAGCAACAACTTCATTCTGTCATAGAATGTAAATTGTCACCGGATAAAATATTTATAAGACTGAGATGAAATATTCATTATTGTATATTGAATAATTATAACTGATCAAATAACATAGCAAATATTACGAATTGATTCTACAACTTCGTTTTTAAAATCGGTAGATCAAAAGCACCCTAGTAGTAGTTCCCCTCATTATCAAGTGTTAACCTTACTTAACCAACCTACGCTACGATTTAAAAACGGCTGAATCGATTAGGCAGGAAATTAGTTAAAAAAGGATAATGACATCTATTTTTCATTTATGAGAAAATTTTGGATGCACAAACTTTTTTTTTACTTTTACAAAATGGCGAACACGCGAGATCTCCAGCAGATAACCCACAGAAACTAGTACGCAATCAAATAGACTATATCCTCATTAACGATAGATTCAAGTCGTCCGTCAAAAAAGCCTGCACATATCCAGGAGCGGATGTACCCTCTGACCACGTACTGTTGGTGGCAGTTGTAAAAACCACCTTAGCAAATAAGACCAAAAAATTAAACACCAATAGAATGGTAGCATTAGAAAAATGCAGGACCCTATAACAAGAAACGAGGTTAGCAACGAAATAAACACACAGATACATAACATCAGTACGAAAATAGGAGATGATTTGACACTCTCTTGGAAAAAAGTGTCAGACATTGTAGCAGATGTAACCAGAACTAAGTTGGGATATAAGGGTAGAGTTGGAAGACGAAAATGGATGAATGACGAAATATTGGGACTGATGGACGAACGTCGAATATATAAAAACAAGGACGACATCAAATACAAGAGTATACAAAAACTAATTAGATCAAAAATAAGAATGGCAAAGAACGAATGGCTAAAGCAGGAATGTGCTGAAATGGAAGAGCTGCAAAGAAAAACGATGGGTTCAACCTCCACAAGAAGCTCAAAGCGACTGCTGGGATGTACCGAAGAAAGAAATCTGGTATATTGGTCGATGAAGCCAATCGGATTGTTACCGACCCCAAAGAGAAAGTCAAAATCTGGGAGAAATATATCGAAGAACTTTTTCACCAGGACAGGCCCACGGTTGGGAATGAAAGTAATAGGCAGTTGACGGACCTCCCATTTTGAAAGCGGAAATAGAGAAGGCGATTCGTAGCTCGAAGAACAACAAGGCCACCGGACCCGATGAGATTCCGGGAGAGATTTTGAAGATTTTTGATGAGGGGAGCATCGAAGTTCTACATAAAATATTTAACATCATCTATGAAACAGGGCAATACCCTCAACAATGGCTGAGTTCTATCTTTGTGCCCTTGCCCAAGAAAACCAACACAAGAAAATGCGAAGATCATCGACTCATCAGCTTGATGAGCCATGCCCTAAAAATATTTCTAAAAATAATCCACCAAAGAATTTATAAAAAGTGCGAAAGAGATATTAGTAGTTCACAATTTGGGTTTAGAGAGGGAATGGGCACAAGAGAAGCGATGGTGGCTACACAAGTGCTTGTCCAGAACTGTTATGACATCAAAAAAGACGTATGCCTGTGCTTTGTGGATTATGAAAAAGCATTTGATCGAGTTGAACATCATAGACTAATGGAACTTCTAAGAAACCTTGATATAGATCAGAAAGATATCAGATGCATAGAAAATTTATATTGGAATCAGACTGCACGGATTAAATTGGATGGCGACTTGTCTAACGGCCTACGGATTCAGAAAGGAGTACGACAAGGATGTGTCTTGTCCCCACTATTGTTTAACCTGTACTCAGAGGCGGTTTTTCGTGAAGCTTTGGAAGAGAAGCAGATCGGTATTAAGGTTAACGGGGTGTGGATCAACAACATCCGCTATGCCGATGGGCTTAATGGATCGTGAAATCTAAATTCGTAATTTCTTGGTATTGTGGAGGAAATGTTCTGAAAGCGGGAGACAATTTTAAATTTAAAATATTTGAGTGATTTGGGACGAATGAACAATGGCACACAAGAGATTACTGGACGCACTGGTAAAGACTTTGAAAAATTTACATAACAACCGTAACATTTTTGTAGTGCTACGGTTCTGTTATAAAGTGTCGACACTTCCAGTTATTCCTCAACTGTTGTTGACGCACAAAAGGCATTGCAAAATATTCTACGAAATCACCTTATTTATGGTGTTTTCGGTACAATTTACAAACATGATTGGCTGTGTGATGATGTTTATTCGACTATTCAGAATTTCCTTCCAAAAGAGCAGTATGATTTGAGATTAATTGAAGAGAGCACCCGAAAGAAGCGGACTGGGAACGTTCTCAAGAATCCCGAACACCTATCAATCGATTCCACGAAATACCGCGTCAGAAACTGAACCCCACTCACCTCCTGAGATCACATACGCCGAAAAAGGAAGGTCGGTATCCGAGTACAGACGCCCCCCGTATAAGATTCCTCAAATTCCAGCCTGAAAATTCCTGATGTCACGTGCCATCGAATTTCCGGGAAAATCATTGAACCCTATCGAGTCAAATGGCTCATAATTGTGGGATTAAAGGAGGTTATGCCAATTTTATTTTTTTACATCGGTATTCGCAATCCTGAGGTTTTTCTTCGAGCTTCTTTTGCTCGGGTAGAAAGCTGCATCGGACTCCTTAACATAAATTTGGTCGGTATTTGTTCCAATTTACCAATTAAATCAGTCTTCAATACAATCCGCCATTCGTGTTGTTTTAACTCTTCGGGTTTATGAAATTCGCTCTGTGGATGATGAATTTGAGAGACTTGAAGCAATTACGAATGGTGGCAGTGAGAATGCAATTTATAGCATTCCACGAGTTTCTCTTTCATTACATATGTCCGAGAGAAGCTCAGCGTAAACGAACGCAAAAATTTCTATTTTGACAAAGTTGTCGTTACAGGTTGAGTGCACTCTTCATTTGCTACGTATTCTCTATTAAAACTTTCCACTCAGTGCAGCGTTTCATTACCTGCCTCCATTTTATCATAATGTATAAGAGATTCAATTTCCAGTACAGCGTTGCACTCTCAAGTCTGAAAAGTGTAACCAGATTTCATTCAATGACATGTTGTCATCGCCATAATTAACGCAAATTTACTGAATACGCTCAGTACCGGTTGGTTGTTCTTTTTTTTCCAAGAATTGTGAAGTTAAATGAACTACCAACTTCCAAGCGACATGATTAAAATTGCATACTGTGACTTAACTACGAGGTGGATTATTTATATTTCGTCACCGTCAAAACTTACTATGAAATGTCTGTATTCCATGAATTATTAACACACTTTGGAATTCGCAAGTTAAAACTAGGACAAAGATATCACAGTAATGTAACTACAGCCATTGCAATTTTTCCACATCTTCCAAATTATTATTTCGAATCAAAAGGTTTCAGCAAAATCAGTTCACCCTTTCCTGGTATAAATAGTATGTCTATTCCGGTTCTCCTTTATACAGGGTGAGTCTTCGATTACTGCATTACTTCGAACTATAGATTCTTTTTTAATTCTGCTCCGTGTAAAAGATACAAAAGATATAAAGTGGTCAAAAACTCACCCTGTATATGTAGATTAGTGTGAATGTAGATACCATCAGTTTTGATGTTTAATGATCCGAAATGAATGAATAAATAAATCTATAGTTTAACTGGAGAAAGACGTATTCTTCTTGCATAAAACATCATTCAAAGAGGCAGAACCCATAAAAAAGAAAGCGAAAGATATATAAGCCTTTTCTGACGGAAGACCGCCAATTATCGACTATCGAAAAAGCGACCCCTTCCGGTACAACGGCGGCGGTAGTACCGACGCCATCTATCCATCCATCTTATCCCCGTAATTAATTTTCCGGATCGTCTCCGTTATTGCGCGTCCATCGCCGAGGTGCGGGGGCCGCTTCGGTGGCGTCGTCCGTCCGGGCGACGTCTTACGAGAGCGATTGTCGGGCGTCACAGGCCGAGAACTAATGGGTCGAAAAACGGGCCACGGCATTTGCATGATTGTCGGCGGCTGGCGCGCAATTAATAAGGGACGCGCGGCGGATCCCGAACGCAGCGAGGCGTCTCGACGCGAACAATGCGTTACAATTATCGGCCGTCGTATCGATATGGCGACGCTCTACGAAGACGGATATCTCAATCTGGAGGCATCAATCTTGCCCCGGGCGGCTATGCCTGTCAGGTGGATCCGGGGGAGGTTTGTGGCTGATTCGGGAAAGGGTGAGAGATGAAGAATACGGCGGGAAAGTGGCCGTTGGATACAGCGGAACTTCGATAAGCAATATATACGTCAGGTTTCGATCAACAGATCTTGCAGTTCACGCTTCTTCACCATTAACACCATCTCCATCATTCACATAACATATTCTAGTCTGGAACTTTCCCTAAAACCTAAGGTCTTTCATCTGCATCCAAAATACGTCTTCCCAAAAACAAAATAGGTTATTTCTTGCACAGGTTACTCTGTTATTTAAATTCTGAACTCTATGCTCTCGACATTAAGTCAAACATGACCTCCAAACTTTTGCAGTAATTGTTCGGCATACGCAGTTCAGCTGCGTTCAAATCTCGCGTGAGGTTTCTGCTGCATAATACTCGTCTCAATTTTAGTAGCTGTTGTCTGCTCAATTATTGTTTTGTCGCTCCTAAACATTAGATTATATTTTAGAAACGGAATTTTGTACTAGGTGTTGGAAAACAAGTGCTGGAGCCACTTCAGGCTTGTCCACATTTTTGAATAATCCGCATCAAGTAAATATAAGGATAGTTGTTTATCATCCATCCAGTTAATCAGCTCCTCTCTCCCGCCAAATCCAGAATTATTGATGGGAAATGTATTCCGGGCCGGTTTTGATCATGTACATACACATAATACTCACCGCTGAACAAATAATTCCAGTAATTCCAATTGATTTATTCAGCCGTGTTTCCGTTCGTGTTTTCAATACGGCCAATAGTCGAAAAATGCGCATAAAAATGCGAAATACGTCCGCACCTGTATTTTGTTTCGTTGGAAAATGCACAAATTAGTTTTTCCGGGAAGATCATTCGATTTTCGACGAAAAGAATCCCACCAAACTGTGGGTATTTTTATTGTTCGGCCTTGATGAACGAATTCGAAACAATAAAACGTACCTTTAATCAATTCTGTATTCATTATAGTTGCAGATATTGAAGTCTGTTCAACATTTGTTTTAAACAATTCAACATACTAATTTAGTTGAACAAGTGTATAGAAATTAAAAATGATCTAGAGGTGACAATTATAGTCTTACACTTTCGATTGAAGTATCTTCGATACTTTTTCTTATTTGAGAACACTGTTTCCAGATAAATAAAAGTTTTTTGTTATTATCATAATATCAAATAATCAAAAAAAAAAAACTAGAGAAAACCTAATTAAAAATTAAATAGAATACTACATATATTTTTCGACTTTAGCTTACAACGCTCTGGTGTCGTCTTGTATTAAAATAAAATAATTTAAATAATTATTAGTTATAACTAACTGCGTCATATGTTATAAAGAAACAAATTCCAAGTGCCACTTAAACTAACCTCAAATATGAACATCGAGTATCCTCTACTTCAACCAAATCGAGCACAGAAATATTAAACTGCATTCTATGATTTCCTAAAGAATTGAGTATATTGAAAGAATGAAATTGACTTAAAATGGAAATCATTCAATAATTTCAAATAGTTAAATTGAACAAGTCATTCTTGAAAGGTGTAATTAAATTAATAAAAATTTAGAAAGCACTGACGTGAGGTCAGATTGCTTTGGCGCTCTTGTTGAGCTACTTGCGAGTAAATATTCAAACCATAACAAATCTATAAGCACTCTGATCACGTGAATAATAGTCTTTTCCCGTACTATAGGACAATGTGATGCAAATATGAACGCCTAATGAATGAACAAACCTATATCTCAAATTAAAAATAACTACTCATAATTTTCCCCAAGTTTTGTTCGAAGCTATAATTCCCTTCCCCTAAAAACTTATGTCAGTGCTTTTCTGAATTTTGACAACGTATATTATTTCAACCACCGAGATTGAATTCTATCTCTATGATTTCCTGTTATGAAAAATTTTGATTAATATTACGCCAACTGACACTGATTAATGAGTCCGGCATTTGTCAATCGAATATCGATCTGTGATGGCCATCGTTCAAATTCATTTCTGTTTTCCCTTGAGTAAATTGAAAAAATGATCATATCTTTAGATGGAAAAGAGCTACGACAATGAAATTTGAGGATAAGTAAGATATCGATCACCTCAATATATTCACGAATTTTTATTGAAATCCGAAAAATGAGATAGTCAGGATTAAAAAATTTTTTTTTGGGAATTTTTTTAAAATTTTCTAGCGTGACAATTTCTGCGAAATTTTGCAAGCTCTTTTGTTGCAGTCTCCCTCAACAACATTTCAAGTATCAGTTTGATCGGATGGATATTCTAGTAGTTATTGAGGAAACAAAATTTCAGATGCTCATAACTACTGAACCATCCGACGGTTTTGGACCAATAACGAACTTGACCGAGATATTTGGACAATTAACCTATTCTGAAAATATGAAAACTCTAGCTTATTCCTTTTGGATGTTAGAGAGGCTCATCAGGGAGTCGAACCCAATCGATTGAGACCATTTTCGGCTCGATATTCCAAAATTACAGACATTCGGGCAAAATGATAGGCACTCTGTTCGGGTGAACAAGAGCGCCAAAAATAATCTAAAAATGACAATTACATATAGTTATGCACTTTCGGTTGAATTATTTTTGATACTATTATTTATTCTAGAAACACTGTTCTTCTTGATGAATAGAAGAGAATTTTTTATTCTTATCATTAAATCAAATCAAAAATATTGCAATTAAATTCTCTGTCTAAATAAATAAAATTACTTTACGATGAAACTTATTTTATTAGCTCGAGTAACTCCCAAATAACTTTTCTGGCTCTATTAGAAACTAGGGTTCTAAAAAATTGACGACAAAGTGCAACTAACGATGTCGAGTACTCAATAACCTCAAATTAAAATGTCAAATAACCGATAGTGGCAAAGTATAATTACGAACCGCAACTTCATAGAGCGGCATTCAGGGAGGAGGTCCCATTCGGAGATCCATGGAAGAGTCGAACAAGTGGCCTCGTTATCGGATCATTCATCCTGCGGCCCGGGGCCTAATCACGGGCCCTTCAACCTCTAGGAAACCGCGCAATCCGACACGGCCAGTATGATTATGAAGCGCCGCACGAGGACGGCGTCGCGACGCAGCTAATAATACGCGATCCATTCCTCTTAATCCATGTTTGCCAATTAGACATAATTCCGCCAAATTGTCCTCCATCTATCATTAGTTAATGACCATTTGAATGGGGCCTAATTAGGGCTCTGCGACTACTATACGCTGCCCGACTATATATCGGATTCCTGTTTGCACTGCCGCCCCCCTAGGTCTGATGGGAGAAGGCGGAGGCGGTGTTGGGAAAAAATTACGACGCTCGGTTCGACGCGGCCGACCGTCGTAATTTCAATTTGTTTGATTTGTGTGTTTGGCGGCGGGAAAAATATGTTTGTTGGCGGTCAGAAACGTACCGGCCCTGAGGGGTTTCCGGGTCAATTTACGCGAATGGTTTGTCCCGGATCATTAACAACACAAATTCTGATTCCAGAAACACGGAATGTTGAAGCAAGCAAGAATGGACATCTGAAAATTTTTGAGCAATATAAGAAATTAAAGAAATAAAAAGAATTATAAAAACATAGACGTCAAATCAGTTGCGGGTTTCTATAACTTTCGGTATCATAGCAGACGAAGATATACTTTAACCGCCTCTAGCGTTATTACTAAGCTCTCAATTTCATTTGCGAAGTGCAACGAGGACATACGAAGAAACAATGGCAACGTTGCATATAAGTGACATTCGAAATACTAATAAGTTTTTGCAGTTTATGTGTAAAATCTATTGATTTTTGTGTTACACTTGGTAAAACTTTTACTGAAACGCACCAAATGTTATAATGCATGCATATAATGTTAATTGTCTATCCGGTACGCAAGCTCACGATTGGTTTGAGCGATTCAAATCGGATAGAGAGATGCTAGATGATGACCAGACGTCAGGCCTTCCCAGAACCGGATTATCGGAAGAAAACATTAGAATTAGGCATTCCTTAAGTAACCGCATACCGCATTTTGTCCGAAGTTTATGGGCTTAAGAAGGATAATCGTGGTTTGTACTACACAAACTCTACGAAGACCTAAATGTTGATCAGATTAAGCATTGCAAAGACATCGTTAAAAGTGCTCGGAGGGATCAAAACATTTTGAAATCGATAGTAACTGGTGACGATATAAGTGTATAAGATATGACACTTCAGTTGATCACGTGGTTAATTTCAACCAATAGGTTTTCTGAAGATGATACCCTGTATCGAAACAATTTCAAGTAAAAGCGTCAACAACATGTTGTAAATTGGAAAATTTAATTTACTATGTTCTCCATTGATTATCAGTAACGATGAATTAACATATAGTAAATGCCGAAACTATAAAATACTAATATTACTCCGTCTCGTTTAAAGAACCCTCAGCCTCACCCTGATGATATAAGAGTTCTGATGTGCCTAATAGAATATGAAAAGTTCATCATCACGCTGTGTTTT